>JAZHRO010000024.1:203587500-204182500 GCA_037157565.1 Thalassia testudinum
GCGATTTTCTACCACGCGATTAAATACAACGACACATCATTTTATGTTAAAGTTTTCAACGAAAATGAAGATCATTCTTTAACCCACTTCATGATAATCTGATCGACTCTAATGCAGAAGGGAAAGGGGTCATCCCAAAAATAAAATTTAGCCTCAGAAATAAATTTGAGTTTGTTGTCCTTGGAAAAGTTCACGAGTGTTGGATGCGATTTCTATGCTAAAAGCTTGAGCTTGAAAACCCTATCGTTGCAATCACATAAAAATTTGTCAATCAGATAATTTTTATCGAAACTCAGAATGAGTCCCAGGTTGAACATGTGGAGGGTACACCGATTCTAAATCTGTAGTTATATTTTTTTGTAATTTTTGTTTATAGAAGAAACATTCACAATGATGCTATCCTACTTGCAATATAAATAATAAAACTAGAGAGAGAGAGAAACAACTTTTATAATAAAAGTAATGTCGTTACAGCTACAACTAGAAAGCGAGAAATCTAATCTAGAAAGCGATAAAGAGAAGGGGGTGAGAGGTTATCCTCCTCGACGGCTGCTTGGACGAGTAGGACGGATGATGCCTGGAATAAGAAGAGTGAAAATGGAGGACGGAGGGTGGATTGGGAGGAACCAAGGATAGGGTAGGGCGTCGATGTCGCAGGATCCACTTCCGAAACGGGGGCAAGAAGACGGCTGATAAGAGCTCCACGAAGGGTGTGAGAGGTGGAAAAATTTGTTTTTAACTCTAGCGGAGCTTCCCGTAGCTTGGGTGCACTAGAGCGAGCTTTAGAACTTGAGTTCTTAGCTCATAGAGAGAGAGAGAAGATGGAAGGGATGAAGAGAAAGTGGAGGGCGTAGGGGCTTTATATAGTTGAGCTACAAGGTCAACAAGGGTAGTTTATCTTTAAAAAATTAACTTTGCTACCTTTATTGACACATGCACATGTTGTTGTAGAATAGTGTCGATGAAGATGCGTGTGCAACGTCTCCCGCACGATGAAGATCCAACGAACGTCATTGCGCCACATCGCTGCCTATTCTACTTCAAGCGTTAAGCGGTTTAGCACAACCATGACCGTCTGATCAACATCAAATGGCCACGATCGTGCCATTGCCGCTTCATCTTCTCATGTTATAATACGATGTGGCCACCCTCCGAGCCTCTAGATCAAAATTGAAGGGTTGAGGTCGCACGCTCACCCGTGCTTCAGATTTTGCCTCAGCATCAAGTCGCGCGTCCACTTGGGAGTTAGATTGCATGTGGGCACATTCGCTCATCCACGTTGCCACATATCTACTTCTACTACCACATGATCGCCATCCAACAAGCGAATTTTACTACGCCCACCCGCTGCTTCGATTTGAGTCACGCGAAGGCTCGAACCCGGGCCCTCTCTTGATAGTGGGGTGTGCGACCGCTATGGTCCTCCTTAGACTTGGTTGCATTTACAATCTAACGCTCACGTGCCCTCGGCCATTGGACGAAGATCCATTGGCTGAGATGCGATGGTGCGGGTGAAGGAGGAAGAGGTTGGGTGGCTGTAGGCAGCTTGGATGGTGCCACGTGGCACCATTTGAGCCATCCATCTACTTTTCTCATAAGGGGTGCCACAGATGTCGGATTGGGTCGATTTTCTCACCATTGGGCTGCAATCATCAATCCAAACCCATCCGTACAATTGGATTTGTCGTCTTAGGTATAGATTTACAACACCTTGACCATTGGCCTTTGATCTTTCTCAGACTGCATCTGATACTATGAAAGTCCGATCAGGGCGAGCTCGGAGTTGTTGAACTTCGATCATCGCCCTTAAGTCGGGCTTAGGTCGTTAAGGTCGTTGGAGTTGTAGGAATAGAATTTTAGTGCGGCAGGGGCCTTTTTTTGAAGAAGATGACAAAGTTGGGGGATTTTATGTAAGAAATTCAAAAGTTAGGGGCATGAGTGTGGCATAAAAGAGTCAAACAGGACCAAATTGCAAACTAGGTCGAAACAATTTCAGATTGAGCCCAAATTTTGGTACAAACCTAATTTAGTCCTAAGGAATCCAATGGTGAAGTTAGATTTTTGTTTTGACCTAGTTTGACTAGGTAGTTTATGCAAAAACCCAAATTAGGGCAAATGTCTATCTGAGGCTATTTTGGGTTAAGACGGGTTCCAATGGTCAAATTAAGGATACCAACCCTAGAGAATATTTTTCTGTGAACTTTAGAGGTTTTAGGTGAATTTTATCCTCACCAGAACCTCCGTTAATTAAGTAGGTCTATTTTTAGGATTTTAGAAGTCATTTAATTCTCAAAACATGCGAAAACCATTTTCTGTCTGTACTAACCCACTTGTTAGACTTCTTAAGATCATTTGACCCTTAATTTACCCCTGGAGAAAACCACAGTTATTCTACATTAATGATATGATGGTAAAATTACAATTTTAACCCTGGTTTCTTGTATTTCTCTCAAAAAGGATTTGCAATGAATTATGTTTCTCTGGAGGTTATGTAGGAGCATTTAATGATGGAATCTGACTAAATAAAGCTAAATATGGCTGATGATGACATTATCATCAACCATCCTAACCCATATCACAAACTCGTGGAGAGTCTACATTGATTACAAAAGACTAAATGCCTCCACGAAGAAGGACCATTTCCCACTGCCATTTATTGATCAGATACTTAAGAAATTTTCGAGAAATAGATTCTTCTGTTTCCTAGACAGATACTCTAGATACAATCAGGTGGCAATTCATCTAGAGGATCAGGAAAAGATCACCTTCACCTACCCCTAGGTACATACACATTTCGTAGGATGCCATTTGTGCTATGTAATGCACTCGTACTTTTCAACGATGCATGCTAGCCATATTTTCTGATATGGTAGGTGAGTACCTTGAAGTCTTCATGGATGACTTCTCAATCTTTGGTGAATCGTTTTATGATTACCTCCTTTATCTGGTCCAAATCCTCAGGCAGTGCATTGATGTGAATCTGGTTCTTTCCTGGGAAAAGAGCCACTTCATGGTTCCTGAGGGCATAGTCTTGGGACATCTTATATCTGAAAGAGGCATCCCAGTTGATCAGGCAAAGGTAAATTCGATTTCCAAACTACCTGTGCTTAGCTCGATCAAGGACATCAGATCTTTCTTGGGGCACATCAATTTTTACTGTCGATTTATTCCTGATTTTTCCAAAATCGCATGCTCCCTAACAAATCTTCTGTCAAAGGACAGTCCATTCGAGATAATCGATGAGTGTGTTCACCCGTTTGAGATCTTACGTGACTAAGTCACCCAAGCACCCATCCTACAATCCCTTGACTGGTCTCAACCCTTTGAGATCATGTGCGATGCATCTGACTATGCAGTAGGTGGAATGCTTGGGCAGAAAATCGACGGGAAGCCCATAATCATCTACTATGCTAGCAAGACACTTGACGAGGCTCAACGTAACTAGACAGTTACTGAGAAAGAGCTGCTGGCTGTAGTATTTGGCTTAGAAAAATTCAGATCATACCTTCTGGGTTCTCGTGTCATCATCTACTCAGATCACACTACAGTGAGACACTCACGAAGGATGCGCAACCTCAACTAATCCGTTGGATCTTGCTGTTGCAAGAATTTGATCCAACGGATTAGTGGATCAAGGAACTATGCAATGATGCATATAAGAACTCGTGAATCTATAAAGAACAGATTAAGCTCTTTCATGATAAACACATATCTCACAAGACTTTCCAGCTTTGTCATAAAGTACTTCTCTTTGATGCCAAACTCAAATTTTTTCCCGACAAACTTAGATCAAAGTGGATTGGACCATTTCTAGTCTGATGTGCATTTGGAAATGGAGCTATAGAAATCAGTGAACTTGGTCGAGCTCGGATAGGTTGTGTTAATATGGTGATTTAATTGTTGAAATGAGTATAGTGGTTAACCTAAATCGAGCCTAACCATCCTTTTACAAAATTTTTAACCTGGCCTACTTAATTTTATCTTGTTCACTTTTAGGCCTAGGGTCTAACTCAGGGAAGTGGGATTAGAGGTGAACAAGTTTCTACGCCTTTCCTATAACGAATCTCTTCTGTTCGTTTATTATGTTTTTGGTGTTTTTATATTTAAGATTTTTTTTTCTGATAATTTTTATCCTTGAGGTACACCCTCAAAATCAGGTTCTTGGCTTTGAGCCAAATTAGGGTTCCAAAACTGGTCTTGCTATTTGCAAGACTAAGTACCTGCAAGTCAAGGATTATCTTTTCTCTTTTGTATATTTTTTATCTTTTTAATAGCAGGAAAGAGAAATAGAAATAAGATAAATATAGTATATATATATATTATATGTATATATAGGGGTGGGGGTGGAAATGGCGTGTGGCACGGTGTCGAGTTGATCGTCATCTAGGAAGACGCAACCAACAGGACGAAGTGCCGTGTGGAGTGTAGGATGGATGGGTGGAAGATGTGTGTGGAGACACTTTCTGTACTCATGTATCGGGGAATATCAGCAACTGGTGCAGATATTCCCACGATACAACATGTGGTAGGTGATATGAAAATATATATATGTATATACATAAATATATATATCTATATGTATATATATAGCTATGGTTATAATTCTATAGGTGTATATGTAGTTATATATGTATATATATATATGTATATGTATATATATATATATAGATATGTAAATATATATAAAGATAGATGTATGTATATATGTATATATATATATATGTGTGTGTATATTTATAATTAGATATATATGTATGTATATATAACTATATGTAGATATATATATATATAGTAATATATGCATATAGTTATATATATATGTGTATATGTATATATATATATTAGTATAAGTATCTATGTATATAGATATATGTAGAAAGATATATATATATATATATATTTGTAGTTATAGATATATATGTATATATGTATGTATATTTGTATATATATATATATATGTATAAATATATGTGTATATATATGTATATATATATATGCATATATACTTATACTTAGTTGTATAGGTAATAATATATGTATAGATATATGTATATATATACGTGTATAAATATATATATGTGTAAATATATATATGTATATATATATAAGTATATAGTCATGAACAAGTGAGTGGGTGTGTGTACGAGAGAGTGTGTGTGTGTATGTGTCTGCTGGAGGGAGTGAGAGAGAGAGAGAGAAAGAGAGAGAGCGTCTGCTGGAGGAAGAATGCGCGGGCGTTTAAGCCGTCTAGAGGCTGCGCCCGTCGTCTGATGGCGTGGGCTCGCACAAGCGCAGGCGCACAAAGATGCACGTGCACGCTGGAGGGAGCAGGCTCGAGGGAGACTGCATTGCAATGCGTGACGTAGTGCACTGCACTGCACGCTGGAGCGGGTGCGGGTGAAGGTGCAGGCGCTAGCGGATGTTGGAGCGGGTGGGTGCGTAAAGCGGGAACAGGCTAGAGGCAATCACAGGCGTGGAGAGAGAGAGTGCGGTGACCAGATAAGTGAGAAGCTTTCTGGTCACCACACTGTAGCTACAGTGTTGCGCTCTCTATCGTGAACAGTAGCTACAGTGCCGCGCGCTCTGGACAGTCGGTTGCAGCTGGTGCTGCGTGCGCGGGCGCCCTGGAAGGCGCCTGCGTGCACGGAAAGAGGCTACAATCGGTGCCTGCGTGCACACGGGCTGTTGCTGCTGCTATTGATGCCTTTCTACTGCTGCTGCGGAGCTTCAGACCTCGGAGATGCAGTAATGGCGGGAGAGCTTTGAGCGGGTGAAACAGCGAAATGAACCACCACGCCCACCAGCTCTTTGATGAGCTGGGTGGTGGTGGGACTCACAGTGGTGGTCGAGGACCATTGTGAGCTACTCCTGCCCACAGCATAGCTCCTTAGAAGGAAGAGAGGCTGCATGGAGGGGAGAGAGGAGGAGATGGCCTGGAGAGGGAAGGCTGCTGTCTCTGTTAGACTAGGCGCCCTGCACAAGGAAGCGAGGAGGGCTTTTTAAAGAGGATGGAGGCAAGCTCAGCCATGCCCTGGGCTGTGCATGGCTGAGCATGTGGCTGGAAGGGCAAGTTGTGTAGAGAGTGGCGCGAAGAAGAAGCTGCCATGCCCTGTAGCCACGCGGAGAAATTCAAAGCCAAATAAAAATAAAAATAAAGATGGTGAATTTGCGAGGCAACACTTGAGGAATACGTTAATTTCAGGGCCATTTTATTCACTCTCCTCCCCTCCCAAATAAATGCTTGCATGCATTTATTTTTACAAATGCGACTATGGCTACCTAATATACACTGGCAATGCTTGGAAATAGCACAAGATGGCACAATTGTTGGTGCATTTTTGCTGTGCAATCATACCCCCATGCCTATCTTTTGCTAGTCCCTAGCAAAACATTTTTGTATTGTATTTAGAAATGATCTTAAGCTGAAGATTTTCTTCTGAGGTGACATAGGTGTGTTTATTTGTTGGATATTGTGAGAACCAATTGCAGAGAAGACTACCAGTACTTTAAGTCTTATGTGACATAGACCATCTCTCGACTAACAAGGACTCTTGATATTTAAACCTTAAGTACGATTTCCAGGACCCAGGAGGTTTTATCACTATTCGAGAGCTCAAGAGATTATGGCTTGTGCATAGTGAAGGATCAAGACTGACTAGATGAACATTAAGACTCAAGCCCAGGGTTTCACGAATTTTTAAGTGCAGGTTGGTCCCAGTTTCAGCTCGTGTCTTTGGATTGACCCTTAAAATGATGACGGAAAACTCAACTCCCATTTTATAACATCTGTGGCTCAAAGAAAACAGGGTATTTGTAACTTGCCCTGAAGAACTTTTGTAGGAGGAAGACTTTATAGATATTTGCGAGATATACTGACTTATTTGCATCTTTTTTTTTTTGAAACACGTGTCAGTATATCTCTTACAACTTTATTTGGAGGAGCACACTTTTCTTTTGGTGGGAGAGTTCCTTTTTGGTGGAAGAGTCTCTCCTAAACACAAGACTAAAGCCTGGGATAAAAAGTCTACCTACGCGCACAAGTAAGGACTCCACCTTCCCTAATGAACACTAGGGTTGGATCTTATGTTCACCTGGTCTTTCTTGATATGTGTAGTGTGAACCAAGATTACTTAGGCTCTCAAGTAGAAGCAAACCAATGAATCCTATATTGGTGTCTCAGGTACAAGAATACATCCTAAGTTAGGAGAGATTCCGATCTATTTTGTCAATGCTCAAGTGAATTAAGCCGAGCCTGAGCGAATCAGGCTTCTGTGGCCTGGAAAGTCTTCAAAACAGTGGTTGAGTATCCATAAACACTTATTGTATTTTTTATTTCAGCCTTCAGATCATTACTAAACACCATTTTTTTTTTATAGATAAATGAAGACTGCATGATACCATAAAATACCGAGATCCTATTGATTCCTATCCACACCCCCATGCCAAACGATGCTATGTCCTCATATGCATGCAAGGTAGGTGTTTGCACCTCAAAACACGCCTGTAATAACGCCTTCTTGTGCTATTTTCTAGCATTAACATTGCATAATAGGATCCTGTAATCGCATTTGTAAAAACACTTGCATGCATGCATTTAATCAAGAGAGGAAGACGAGTGAAACAATCGCCTGCATAGTTACATTTTTCTTCAAGTGCCTCCTTGCAAAATCACCCTCTTTTTATTTTTCCTCTTGATTTCTTCTTTTCTCTCCTTCCCGCGGCTGCACTCTTCCCGCAGCTGCATGCAGCAGCCCGTCACTTCTCCCTGCCAACGCCGCTCCCTATAGCTGCAACTCGCACACCCTCTCCATGCTGCAGCCGACACACCACTCTCCCCTCCTCTATAAGTAGCTGCAGCTTCATCCTCGCAACGCAGCGGCTGCAACGAAACAAAAACCCGCAGCCATCTTCTCCACCGCTTTCCCCTCCCATACGTCGGCCCTCCGTCGAGGAAGCACCCGGCGAGCAGGAGAACCCACTGTGGTGCACACCACCACAGTGGGAGCACCACCGCCCAGCTCTTCGACGAGCCGATGGGCGTGGTGCATTCCCTTGCTTCGTTTTTTCTCTTTAACGCCATTGCCGCCGCTCCAAGCTTCAAAGCTTGAAGCCACGGCAGCAGCAGCCCAGCAGCAGCAGCAGCAGGTCCTCCCGCTCCTCCGCGACCGTCCCCGCAGTCGCTCACCGCCTCCGCGCGCGTCTGCAGGGCGTTCTCCGCCTCCGCCTTCAGACGACGCGGCGTCAGACGTCCGCCGCCGCGAGCAGACGTCTTAACTCGCTGCCATCGTCCGCGCTCGCGATCTCTCCCGCCCGCTCTTTCTCTCTCTGGCGCTCTCTATCTCTCTCTCTCTCTCTCCCGCTCTCTCTCTCTCTCTCTCTCTCTCTTTTTCACTCACTCACAGACACACACTACACCAACACACACACTTACACTATACGTATAGTTATATATAGTAACATATATATACATACATATATATATATATACATACATATATCTATTATATATATACTTATATACATAGTATATCGATATAGTTATGTATACATACATATATATATAATATATCTCTATATATATATATATATACACGTATATATATATCTATATACTTATACATATACTTATATATATATACATATATACTTATATACATATATATATATACATATCTATATACTTATATATATACACACATATATATATATCTGGATACATATATACTTGTATACATATATATATATATATATACATATATATAGTAATATATATATATACTTATATACATATATATACACATATATATATCTATACATATATAACTATACATTTATATATATATATAGATATATTTACTTATATACATACATATGTACATATACTTTCATGTTATTTATTATACGCTGTATCGCGGGGATATCTGCACCAGTTGCTGATATTCCCTGATACACGCGTACAAAAAAAGCGTGGTCCCATACATCATCCATCCTCCATCCACACTCCACGCGGCACATAGTCGTGTTGGTTGCGTCTCTCTAGACGTCAACTGACTCGACATAGTGCTACACTCCATCGTCACCTCCACCCCCACCCCTTTATATATATACTACATATAAATATATATCTATAGCTACTATATTTACTTTCTATCTGTTAGCTTCCTTCTTAGTAAAAAGATAAAAAAAAAAGGTATAAAAGTGAAAAGATAATCTTTGATTTGCAGGTACCCCGTCTTGCAAGTGGCAAGACGTGTTTTGAAACTCTGTTTTGGCTAAAAGCCAAGGACACAATTTTGAGGGTGTGCCTCAAGAACAAGGATTACTAGAAAAAAAAACCTAAATAAGAAAAATACCAAAAACAGAATAAACGAACGGAAGAGACGCGTTTTAAGGAAAACGTAGAACTCGACTTGAACCCCACTTCCCTGAGTTCGACCCTAGGCCTAAAAGCGACAAGATAAAATCAAGTAGGCCAGGTTAAAAATTTCTGTAAAGAGATGGTTAGGTTCAAATTAGGTTAACCACTATATATATTTCAACGATAAAATCATCATATTAACAACCTATCCGGGCCGACCATCAGTAGGGTAGAGGAAGGACGAAAGATCGGGTAATGAGAGTTGTGGTGCAAGGTATACGGCAGGGTGGTAGGGTGGGTGGATGGTGGGTGGTGAGGTGAAGAGTGAAGTGAGCATGACAGTGAAGTGAAAAGTGATGGTGGATGGTGAGTATTGTTGGGGTGCCTCCCAACGAGCGCTGAATTTAACATCCCCAGCTGGACTCAGAATGAGGCATGACATTAGTTACCATCCAGCAGGGCAACAGTTTCTCCAACGGGGCCAAGTTCATGAGTAAGATAGGGTTTCAAACGCTGCCCATTGACCGTAAATTTATGCCCATATTAGGGATCTTCAATCTCAATGGCCCCGTTGGGAAATGGTCTCGAGACCAGGAAAGGACCAGTCCATTTGGACCTCAATTTCCCAGGAAAGAATTTGAGCTGGGCATTGTAGAGCCAAACTTACTGAGATGGCTCAAATTCCTTCCGCCGAATACGGTTGTCATGAAAAGCCTTAGTGCGTTGCTTGAAAGTTAAGGCAGAATCATAGGCTTCACGACGGAGCTCTTCCAGCTCCTGGAGTTGGAGTTTCCTTTTTCGACCACACAGGTCTAAGTCGAGGCTACATTGGCGAACCACCCAATAAGTGCAGTGCTCCAACTCCACGAGCAAATGACAAGGCTTCCCATAAACGATTCTATAAGGAGACATACCAAGGGGAGCCTTGAAGGCGGTTCGATACGCCCAAAGTGCGTCAATCAACTTATCGGACCAATCCTTACGGTCAGGCCGAACCATTTTCTGGAGAATTTGCTTGATTTGTCAGTTCGACACCTCTGCCTAGCCGTTCGTCTGAGATGATACGGGGATGTGATACGATGATGGACTCCGTATTTCCTCAGAAGTGCCCGAAAAGAAGCATGGGTAAAGTGGCTTCCTCCATCCGAGATAATGGCTCGAGGGATCCCAAAGCGCGCAAAAATGTGGTCTTTGACAAATCGAGTGGATATAACATGGTCAGCACGGCGCGTAGGAATAGCCTCGATCCATTTCGAAACATAATCAACAGCCACGAGGATAAATTCGAAGCAGTTGGAAGGAGGAAAGGGACCCATGAAATCAATTCCCCAAATGTCGAAGATTTCCGCAGCTAGGATGGGTTGCAAGGGCATCATGTCACGACGTGACATTGATCCTAACGACTGGCACCTAGTGCAATGTTTGGCATAATTGTGTGCATCCTGGTGAAGGGAAGACCAAAAGAAACCGCACTGCAACACCTTGGCTGCAGTTTTCCACCCAGAGAAATGGCCTCCGCAGGCCTGATCGTGGCAGAAGGATAACACACTAGGGAATTCGCTGTTAGGAATACAGCGACGGATGATTTGATCAGCACCTATTCAAAAAAGAAGTGGATTATCCCAGAAATAATACTTTGCTTCCGTCATGAGATGCTCGTGTCGGTTTTTAGGCCAGCCACGTGGAAGGGATCCAGAAGCAAGGTAATTGGCAATGTCGGCATACCAAGGTCCACTTGCCACATTAATTTCCAATAGGTGCTCATCAGGAAAAATCTCATTAATCGGTAGAGTAAGTCCAATATGGTCAGGGTCCAGTCTAGAAAGATGATCAGCCACAACATTCTGGGCTCCAGCCTTATCACGGATCTCAATGTCAAATTCTTGGAGCAGAAGGATCCGATGAATCAGTCTGGGCTTGGCATCCTTCTTGTGCATGAGATGGCGAATGGCCACGTGATCAGTGAAAACAATAACATGTGAGCCCAGAAGGTAAGAGCGGAATTTCTCTAGCCCAAAGATGACCGCCAGTAGTTCTTTCTCAGTGGTAGTATAATTACGCTGGGCCTTGTCCAACGTCTTACTGGCATATTACACCACGAAGGGGTGTCTATCGCATCTTTGTCCCAAGATGGCTCCGACTGCAAGGTCGGAAACATCACACATGAGTTCAAAGTCAAGGGACCAATCAGGTGGCTGGAGAACAGGGGCCTTGGTGACAGCATTACATAGCTGCGTGAATGCTCATATGCAGTCGGGGCCCATATCGAAGGATACGTCGGTCGATAGGAGATGAGTTAAAGGTTGAGAAATCTTGGAGAAATCTTTGATGAATCTCCTATAGAAATCGATGTGTCCCAGGAAGGAGCAGATTTGTTTGACAGAGCCAGGCACAGGTAAATCAGTAATTACATCAATCTTAGCTCTGTCAACCTCGATACCCCTATTGGAGATGATATGCCCGAGAACAATCCCCTCGTGTACCATAAAATGACTTTTTTCCCAGGAAAGCATGAGGTTTACATCAATACATCTCCTAAGGATACAAGTCAGGTTGGCAAGGAAATCATTGAAAGGTGGCCCAAAGACCGAAAAGTCATCCATGAAGACCTCAAGAAAGTCACCCACCATGTCATGAAATATTGCCAGCATACATCTCTGGAAAGTTGCTGGCGCGTTACAAAGTCCGAACGGCATCCTTCTAAATGCAAAGGTGCCGAAGGGGCAGGTAAAGGTGGTTTTCTCTTGGTCCCGGGGGTCAATTGCCACCTGGTTATATCCTGAGAATCCATCCAGGAAACAGAAAATTTTATTTCCCGCTAACCGCTCTAGGAATTGGTCAATGAAAGGTAGCGGAAAGTGATCTTTCTTAGTAGCAACATTAAGTTTCCTATAATCTACACACACTCTCCAAGATGTAGGAGTGCATGTAGGGATGGATTCGCCCCTGTCATTGACACGGATGGTGAGTCCCGCCTTTTTTGGCCCGACATGAATCAGACTCACCCAGGGGCTATCGCTAATCAGGTAGATTATACCCGCATCCAGCCACTTAATAATTTCCTTCTTAACGACCTCCCGCATGTTAGGGTTGAGACGTCGCTGCATCTCGCGGGAACGTCGAGCCTCCTCCTCTGTATATATACGGTGAGTGCAGTAGGAGGGGCTAATGCCAGTTAAGTCTGATAAAGACCATCCAATGGCTGCCTTGTGTTCCATAAGGGCCTTCGTTAGTTTGCACTCTTGCTCCCTGGTGAATTTTGAACTGATGATTACAGGGAGCATTTCATTTGGTCCCAGGAAAACATACTTAAGTGTACTAGGCAACTCTTTTAGCTCGGGAGTGGATGGTGAAAGATTTGGCATTTCTTGGGATGAGAGTGTCCCAGGCGGATCGGAAAACAAGTCAGGAGGAAGAAGTTGGCCCTCAGATTGGCCAAGAAGAGGGGCTTCTTGGATAGATGGATCCAAAAAGGAATAGCCCCAGTGAGTAGTATATGGGCTCAAGGTCCCAATGTGGAGTTGCAACTCCGCCTGATTTGGCAGGAAAGAAAGGGTAATCTGGTCTTCAATAGTGTGGACCGGCGATGAGTAGCCCGGATATGACTCAGACCATGAGGTATGGGAAGCGGAGAAAACCTCGTCAGAAGTTTGGTCAGGAGAAGGTACGGGAATAGGGAGGGATGGGGGAACGTCACAATATGTGTTGGTCAAGCAACCATCAGTGTTTAAAAGCAGTCCGCAGTAGTCAAAATAAGTCCCAATTAGTCTGATACACGCACTGATGGCCATGTCCTCGTCATACGTGTCATCCTCGATGCAATCGTAATCAAAGTTCTTGGCTACCTTGAAGATGTTAAGCTTAAGCTTCTCAGATCCAATGGCAATCTCAATACAGCTTGACTCGCAGTCGATATGGGCGCGGGCTGTGGCCAAGAATGGTCGTCCAAGGATGATCAGACAATTAGAAAGTGAGCTAGGAACTTCCATATCTAAAACAAGAAAGTCAACAGGAAAATAGAGACTGTTGACCCTAACCACCACGTCTTCCACCACACCCTTTGGAATTTTGACAGAATGATCTACCAATTGTAACGTGACAGGGGTGGGTTTCAGATTTCCCAAGGAAAATTTTTCGAGCATGATGGTTGGTATAAGATTGATGGAAGATCCTAGATCAAGCAAGGCACGGTTCAAATTGCAGCCTTGGATGCTACAGGAAATAAGCGGTGTGCCCGGATCTTTCTGCTTCAGTGGTAGATTTGACAGTATAGCACAACTTGCATGAAGCGAGAGAACCACCGGATTCTTAGTTTTCTTTGACTGTCGCCTAGGTGTTGTGTAGTCTTTGAAAAATCGGACGACAATAGGTATGTCGTCGATAGCCTCTAGTAGTGGTACCTTGATTTCAACATCCCTGAACAAATTACGCAGGTTATAAAAGGCCTATGTTTCCTTCTTCTTGCCTTTTGGCTCCCTCAGTAGAGCCTCAGGGAATGGGACTGACTCTGGCACCAATTTGGGTGTATCATCCTCTCGCGAATGCGGTACGCATCCCAAATGAGAGGGCGATGAGGAAGATGGGCCAGGATCAGGTTGAGGTAGATCGATGGTCTGCTTACTGCTCCTCGTAGTGATTGCATTGGACGATGCGGGTCCAGTGGGATCATAAGGCGGAGGAGGGTTCACAATAGGGACATAAGAGTGAGGTGCTACAGCGGGATTAGCATGAAATCCCGGTGGAATGCTCAGAGCTTGCAGAATCTAATGACCTACCCCTGAGAAGGTCGTACCTGTGGTTGAGGACCACAGGGTACGAAATTTCGCTGGTTGGGAACTGGTTGGGCTGGAAGAGTGCCCTGAGATCGAGTCGCCATGCGTAGTTGACTGATCTCAACATTCTGTTGCGCCAATTGGTGCTGAAGAGAGGTCATGTTCTCTTCCTGGCACTTTGACATTTCCATCATCATTCGCATCAATTTATCAAGAGGACTTGATGCGTGTTCTGTTTGTGGTACGGAAGGACCCGATGGCAGATTCGCCATAGGATTAGACTCGGCCCTCGGGATGATGGGTGCGGATGGTCGCAATGGTCCACCCGCGGGGTTTTGGTGCTGCGGGTTGCTGGACCATGAGAAGTTCGGATGATTTTGCCACCTTGGGTTATAAGTGGCAGAGAACGGGTTGTTCCCCAGGGCGCAAGCATCTTCTATGCCAGAAGACGCGTCCGCATGTAAATATGCTTCCGAGTTCACGGAGGCTTGGTCCTCCGGGTCAAAATACTGGCTCTCAAAAGCCAGATCTACATGACTTATCGAATCGCTCGGTGCGACACTCGGTAAAGAAGGTCATACGGGTTTTCTCGAGATAAGCTTGGTGTTGGAAGAATTGGGATTGTGACGAAGTGGTGAGGTGGGGGTGTTTGCCATAGAACGGTCGGGATTGGCCAGAAGCTTGTCCAGCTTCTTGTGCACGACGGAGACTTCATCCAATTTCTGTGCGATAAGGCTGAGATCTGTGGATGAATGGGAGGGTCCCGTGTCAACTTCATGGACATTACGAGGCAGGTTGGTACGATTAAAGGCAATAATGGAGGCATTGTTCATTGACTTTTCGCTCATATTTTCAAATAATTTGAATGCTCCATTCTCGTCTTTATTCATGAAATTCCCTCCGCAGGAAGCGTCTGCAATCTGCTTCAAAGTCTCATTTAGCCCATAATAGAAAATCTGGGCTATATGCCACTTTGGTTCACTGTGATGCGGACACTTCCTAAGGAGGTCATTATATCTCTCCCATGCCTCATGAATTGTTCGCCGTTTTGTTGTGTAAAGGAAGTGATAGCACGACGAAGTGCATTGGTTCACCCGATTGGGAAGAACTTCTTGAGAAACACTGTTCGCATCTCTTCCCAAGAGTGGATGGTTCTCCCAAGGGTGCGTAACCACTGCGATGCCTTATCCCGCAATGAAAATGGGAACATTTTCATGAGGACTATAGGTAACCTGATATTTCTTGGTTTAACTGTTTCAACCAATCAGGTTAGGTCTTCCAAGTGGAGAAAAGGATCTTCACTTGCATGACCATGGAAGTGAAAATTTATCTGGCCAATTATGTTAGGTTTCAATTCAAAGTCGTCCCCACCCATGGGGACCTGAATTTGTCCTATGGTCTCTGTAGCAGTGGGATTCTGATAGGAGCTAAGAGACCTAGGCTCCTCCCATTCGGGAGGGTTCTGCATTTCCTCCAATGTTTCCCTAATGGCCTCAAATGTTCATTATACATTTCCATTTGGGCTTGGAGGCGGGTTATGGGATCCAAGGCTCCACCACCTGGTGGGTTTTGAGGGTGGTTTCCTCCCTCGGGATTTGGGGGTGGGCGTGCAGCCATGTTTGTGGAGGAGGAGGATGATTCGGCTTCTTTTCTAAATTTATCAGACAATTCACACAGTTCAGGGTTTTGTGACCTCCTCCTAAACATGCACTACCGCAGGAAAAATTGGGGGGGGATACGAAGGGAATGGGAGATGAGAGAAATGATGCCACAAAGGTACACTTGATGATAAATCAATACAATCAAATTCTTAACCTCTACATTGCGCCCTTAGACCTAAAGATCTAAGTTAACTATTATCACGATCTACGGAACCACCAGGCCAGATTGAAAGGTTGTTTGCCCCAGTCTTAGACACTCGATAGCACATGGGAACCCTCACCAGCACGTAGGCGCTACACGCAGGTAGTTAGACCTCCAATCCTTAATAAAGGTCAAGTTGCTACCAGTTTTAATTAGAGGTTTAGGATCAAGTGCTTCTGGAATGTGGAGGGCGTTATTTACGGGTAATGCCCATGTGAATGATTTTATAAAGTGTGTAAACCAAGCATGCAACGGGGGAAATCTCCCCGAATTGAAGTTTTAATTGGTGAATGGTTTTTAGAGTTTCAACCTTAAGTAGTATGGATTTTAGGATTTCGCTGAATTACCAATTCAACCAATCTCCGGGTTTTGAGAGAATACAAGTTTTTTTTTTAAGCCCAACAAACCCTTCTTCAATGTCAGCTGGTTAATGCATGCTAAAATGCAATGGGCTTCCCTAGATGGAGATTTCTATGTGTGGATGCACGAATCAATTTTAGATTAGTCTGAAAGGGAGCCAAAGCACTTCAATTCAAGTGCTCCCAATCACCAGAATGATGTTCCACACACAAGGCTCAACCATAAGATAAAGAAAATCAAATTGTTGGGGTTGAAGTATCCGGGATCGAATTTTAGGCACGTGAAAGGTCGTGGTGGGGTTGGAATCAACTCAATTCCAAGTCTCCCCACCAAAAAGGTGATCCCGAATTGCAGATAAATGAGGCAAAGAGGGATGGCAATCAATTTATTTATTTTTGCCTCAAAGAATACTTCACACGGTGAAAGATTCAAGAATCAAGATTCTTGGATCTTCGCTATGCGAAGTTTGGCAGGAAATCCAGGGGCAGTGGGAGTGATGGCAAACAATCAAACAAGTGATTTTTAATCCACTTGGCCCAAGAGATCCCAAGAAGTGTTGTTTTTTTTTTTTTTTTTTAAAGTGACAAGTTGACCTAAGTAGCTAAGTAAGAGAGACCTATCTATTCAGCAACGTGGGCGAAGCTCCAGTGCGGTGCCGGTGACTTCACGCTCTCGTTCCCGCCTTGGATCTGCCCACGTCTCCGACTTCGTCTGCCTGCCTTCTCCTTGCAACTGGTTCACCTGCACACCAATAAACAGAAACACCCATGAAAAGAAGGGTGTGAGAAGGGAAAAAATAAAGGAATGGAGTAGAAACTTACCTGAATGCACACTTCCCCGGCAACGGCGCCAGAAAAAGGTGTGGTCGGGCTCGGATAGGTTGTGTTAATATGGTGATTTAATCGTTGAAATGAGTATAGTGGTTAACCTAAATCGAGCCTAAGCATCTTTTTACAAAATTTTTAACCTGGCCTACTTAATTTTATCTTGGTCACTTTTAGGCTTAGGGTCGAACTCAGGGAAGCAGGATTAAAGGTGAACAAGTTTCTATGCCATTCCTATAATGAATCTCTTCCGTTCATTTATTATGTTTTTGGTGTTTTTCTATTTAAGATTTTTTTTCTGATAATTTTTGTCCTTGAGGTACACCCTCAAAATCAGGTTCTTGACTTTGAGCCAAATTAGGGTTCCAAAACTGGTCTTGCTATTCGCAAGACTAAGTACCTGCAAGTCAAGGATTATCTTTTCTCTTTTGTATATTTTTTTACCTTTTTAATAGCAGGAAAGAGAAATAGAAATAAGATAAATATAGTATATATATATATATATTATATGTATATATAGGGGTGGGGGTGGAGGTGGAAATGGTGTGTAGTAGGGTGTCGAGTTGATCGTCATCTAGGAAGATGCAACCAACAGGATGAAGTGTTGTGTGGAGTGTAGGATGGATGGGTGGAAGATGGTGTGGAGACACTTTCTGTACTCGTGTATCAGGGAATA
Source organism: Thalassia testudinum (assembly GCA_037157565.1). Classification (NCBI taxonomy): domain Eukaryota; kingdom Viridiplantae; phylum Streptophyta; class Magnoliopsida; order Alismatales; family Hydrocharitaceae; genus Thalassia; species Thalassia testudinum. The sequence continues at coordinate 203,605,354 of JAZHRO010000024.1, forward strand.
TCAGCAACTGGTGCAAATATTCTCGCGATACAACGTGTTGTCGGTGATATGAAAAAATATATATATATATGTATATATATAGCTATGGTTATAATTCTATAGGTGTATATGTAGTTATATATGTATATATATATATATATATGTATATGTATATATATATAGATATGTAAATATATATATAGATAGATGTATGTATATATGTATATATATATATGAATATTTATAATTAGATATATATGTATGTATATATAACTATATGTAGATATAGATATATATATATATAGTAATATATGTATATAGTTATATATATGTGTATATGTATATATATATATTAGTATAAGTATCTATGTATATAGATATATGTAGATAGATATATATATATATTTGTACTTATAGATATATATGCATATATGTATGTATATTTGTATATATATATATATGTATAAATATATGTGTATATATATGTATATATACTTATACTTAGTTGTTTAGGTAATAATATATGTATAGATATATGTATATATATATACGTGTATAAATGTATATATGTGTAAATATATATATGTATATATATATAAGTATATAGTCGTGTACAAGTGAGTGGGTGTGTGTACGAGAGAGTGTGTGTGTGTGTATGTGTCTGTGGGAGGGAGTGATAGAGAAAGAGAGAGAGCGTCTGCTGGAGGAAGAAGGCGCGGGCGTTTAAGCCATCTGGAGGTTGTGCCCGTCATCTAATGGCGCGGGCTCGCATAAGCACAGGCGCACGATGATGCACGCGCACGCTGGAGGGAGCGGGCACGAGGGAGATTGCAGCGCAATGCATGATGCAGTGCACTGCACTGCGCGCTGGAGCGGGTGCGGGTGAAGGCGCAGGCGCTAGCGGACGCTGGAGCGGGTACACGCGTGGAGCGAGAACGGGCTGGAGGCGGTAGCGGGTGTGGAGAGAGAGCGCGCGGTGACCAGATAAGTGAGAAGCTTTCCAGTCACCACACTGTAGCTACAGTGTCACGCTCTCTAGCGTGAACAGTAGCTACAGTGCCGCGCGCTCTGGACAGCCGGTTGCAGCCGGTGCTGCATGCGTAGGCACGTTGGAAGGCGCATGCGTGCGCGGAAAGAGGCTGCGGTCGGTGCCTGTGTGCGCGCGGGCTGCTGCTACTGTGGAGCTTCATACCTCGGAGATGCAGTAATGGCGGGAGAGCTTCGAGTGGGTGAAACGGCGAAATGCACCACCACGTCCACTGGCTCTTTGATGAGCTGGGCGGTGGTGGGACTCATAGTGGTGGTCGAGGACCACTGTGAGCTACTCCTACCCGTAGCGTAGCTCCTCAAGAGGAAGAGAGGCTGCGTATGGAGGGGAGAGAGGAGGAGATGGCCTGGAGAGGGAAGGCTGTTGTCTCTGTTGGACCAGGCCCCCTGTGCAAGGAAGCGAGGAGGGCTTTTTAAAGAGGATGGAGGTAAGCTCAACCATGCCCTGGGTTGTGCATGGCTGAGCATGTGGCTGGCAGGGCATGCTGTGCAGACAGTGGCTCGAAGAAGAAGTTGCCATGCCCTGTAGCCGCGCAGAGAAATTCAAAGCCAAATAAAAATAAAAATAAAGATGGTGAATTTGTGAGGCAGCACTTGAGGAATATGTTAATTTCAAGGCCATTTTATTCACTCTCCTCCCCTCTCAAATAAATGCATGCATGCGTTTATTTTTACAAATGAGACTATTGCTACCTAATATACACTGGCAATGCTTGGAAATAGCATAAGATGGCACAATTGTCGGTGCATTTTTGCTGTGCAATCAGAACTCAGCCGTGATTCTGAACCTTTTGTCATGAACGGTCAGAGACTCAAACTGTTCATCAAACTCACTGACACAAACTTGGCTGCATTATCTTTTGATCTCCATTCTCCCTGAGCTCATTGTGCCCAGCTGATGCCATTAAACTCAACGCTTAACGGTAGGCAACCTGTCATCTTTTGAAAAAACCCAAAACCCTTTTGACATATCTCTTTGGTGAATTCATATTGCACTTTAGAGTTCGTTCATTAGAACAGCCGACTCTACCTTTGGTACTTGTATCAAAGCTTAAAATTGTTCGCAACAGTCATCACGACCCACCCACCTTCCCTTTGACCCTATTCTAATGTATGATCTAAGCTAAACTCGAACCCACCTAATTTACAATGAGGGCAATGCAAATTGTAGGAATGGGGGGTATTAAAGTGCAAAACGCTGTGAAAATCAAATCAAAAAAGGGTTTCATCAAAAAAAGAAAAGTGGAGGAGGTTGAGAGGAAAGAAGACCCATTTGATCTAAATGAAGAAAAAGAAGTGAAGGAAAAGAAAAGGAAAGAAAGGAGAAAAAGAAAAACAAAAAGTGAAGAGTCCCTTTAGGATAAAATTCCTATTTATGAATGTTCCTAGGCTTAGATTTGCATTTCATGTTATAAATATTGCATAACATGCATCAATGTGCATTTAGAGTAGTATATATTTTAGGTTAATTAGGTCCTTCTTATGGTTAGGAGAGAAGAAGACTTATTTCAGGGCCTCGAATGGATGATCGGACTGTACAAATCTAATTAAGACGACGATCGGAGTCTAACGCCTTTGAAATCGTCTAGATCGGAGAACTGTAGCATCGTACGAAGTCCGAGGAAGATCAACGGCCAGGGGGCAATGTGACATCCATGCAGGCTTCAAATGGAAAATACAACCGTACGGATGGATCTGGAGCGACGATCGTAGTCCAGCAACACAAGAATTATCTTGATCTGAGCACCGTGGCACCCTCTAGAAAAGAAAGAAGAATGGACAACCCAGATGGCACCACGTGGCGCCATCCAGGCCGCCCAACGCCGGCCAACAACACATGCACATAGCCGCAGCCGTGTGCAGCACACCGCACACAGCCATTGCCGCAACAACGCACCGCGCATAGAGCAGCTGTACGTAGCAGCAGCGCAGCACATACCCGCACGCACGCGCAAGGTGCGGGGAGCACGGGTGCGTGAAGTGCGCAGCGCGCGATGTGCGTGCCAACGAGGCAAGCGCCAGCTGGGCGGGCACCGATCTTCAGTGACACGCACCTTTAGTGACGCTTGTAGCTGTCACTAATGGTCTACGCACGCCAGCAAGAGGATTTGAAGGGCAGATCTTCAGCGACAGCTGCAGCGACGTTTATGGACATCAGTAATGACCCAGATGCGAATTTGTTCTTCCTCCCTCCTCCACTATAAAAGGACCTACCCACCACCATTCCAAACCATCTATTCCTTTCTTCCTCTCACCACCTCCAAGGCTCTAGAGAGAGCTTGTCCCAAGCTAGGGATGCTCCTCTAAAGTAGAAAATGAAATAGTTTTCCCTCCCCTCATCCCCATTCGTGGAGCATCCCGTGGCTGTCTCACCACCCTTCGGGAAGAAAATCCTCACTGTGACGCCATCCTACCCCATCCTCCGTCCTCCGGCAACGTCCTCCGTCCCGCTCATCACCACCTTCCTCCAGGCGATGTCAGAGCGAGTCATCCTCCGAGCAACCATTGAGGGGGATTTCTTTCACCTCTTTCTATCTTTTTACACTTTCGTAGTGTAGTTTTCCTACTTTTATAGTTGTAACAAAGAATTGTTCATGAATAGATGATTGTTTCTCTCTCTCTCTCTCCCTCTCACTCTTATATTTTTGCAAGTAGATAAAGTTTTCAACGACCTAATCTCTTGCTTGTTAAAAATACCAAAAAAATTAGAAAAGATAAAAGGATGAAATAAACAAATAAAAAGAGAAACGCGGATTTCATAAAACCAAACGTTTGCCTCCCCGTGTTCGACCTGGTACTCCCTTTTCAAGTTTTGGTATAAATTTTATTTGACCACGCGTTTTGCAACTACGACAACGGATTACTCGTAACCCTGATTTTAAACTCGTGAAACATGTGCGATCAAGTCCTCAACACAATCTATATCGGATTCATCGCTCCCATCACCACACCTCAAAGGGTTCATTGGCATTCGATGCTTCATGATAGCACTGCCCATGGTAACCCCAAGAACCCATAGCAATTGACACTTCGTGATAATACTACCCATGGTATCCTTAAGCTAATCTAGGCCCTGGCAATTGGCACTTTAGGATAGTGACGCCTATAGCACTTGAATAGCACGATGCGCTTACACACCCCCGATAGGATATTTAAATATCCTAGGAGACAAGTGTCGAGGGGGTGACATGTTATCATCGCATACTCAATGCGAGTATATACTTTTCCTCTCATGCGGTGGGAACTCTTCCAATCAATTTATGTTTCCAAGCCTCTCCTAAGTCAAAACCTAAAGGGACTTATCTTTTAGATGAAGATATTTTTATGATTTTGTCTTATTAAGTGCGCTTAGTTAGACTAAAGTGTGTGAGAGGTGGATGCTTGGGTTACTGATGAGGGGCAAAAAATGCACTTGGACTTAAAACTCCGTGAACAGCCCAACAAGAGGAATCCGACCTACCTACACCTAGAAAGGCTCAGATACAAGCAGGACCAGGAATCTGACCAACCTAAACCAGAAAAGGCCCAGATACAGGTGGGTCTAGAGAACCCAACCCGCCTAAGGATTCGGCACCAACCACTAACAAGAAGATGGCAAAAAAAGTCCAACACGACCATGCCCTCAATAAATGAGGGCATGGCCATCGTAATTAATAACCTGACAACACACATACGCTGGCAATGGGTGTATCCAATCAGAAGATCTTACAAAAAGACTGATCCCAGCACTATAAATAGCAAAGATAGGCCCTCGAGGCCCTTTCTCAGACAATTCAAGAGAGAAAGAGAGATTGTATTCTTATTCCTTAATAGTGCATATTTGGGAGCATTGCCCTGCATATTTGGGGGCATCGCCCTCCCTCCAGACGTACACCCTTTTGCTATGGAATTGGGTAAACAATCCTCCTGTCTTTGTGTGATTGCTTGATTTTTTGAGTCGGACCCTTCAATCACTTAGGAGGTTCGATCAATTGGTGTCATTTGTGAGAACGTGATTATCAAGTGATAACATTTACCAGCTCTCAAAGTCCTCCCAATGGTTCCTAAGACTCGGAACTCCTCCCGCGTCAGCCCTGAGAAAGTGTTGGCCCAGGTTGAATCCAATGTCTCAATGTCCAAAAGATAGCCTCAGCTGGTCGGGCCAAGCAAGGAAAAGCAAGGAGTACCTGGCCAACTACTGGAGGACCCCGAGCATGACCCTCTCCTAGAAATGCAAGCGAGCGAGGAGCAGTATCGAGCTAGGCTGGAGGCTCTTAGAGCTGAAGAGCTTTCAGTTGCGGAGAAACTCCTGGAGATCAAATAGATCTAGGAGTTCGGCAAAATCCCCCTAGAGGAGCCCCTCCAGTTAAGCCTTAAAGATGATCAACAAAGGTGATGTCATATCGTGGAGGATGAGAATGCACGCCTACACGAACAACTCGAAAAAGTAAAATGAGAGCTTAGTAGCCAAAAACGGGAAGCCCCTCCTGACCCTCCTAAGGTTCCCGCCTACCTTCATAGGAAGAGAACTCAGGGGCTCTTATTGGAATGCCATCATGAGCCATAACTAGCTCATTTTGATCCAATTAAGTCAGTAAATCCTCCTACATAACTGCTAGAGAGCCATATTTCATTGCAAAGTCATTCTGAGGGAAAGACAAGAAAATATGGTTAAAATTGTAGTTTTACCATCATATCATGAATGTAGTACAATCACGGGTTTTCCCAAGGGGTAATTAAGGGTCAAATGGTCCTAAAAATCTAACAAGTGGGTTAGAGTAAATAAAAAAGGGTTTGCACATGTTTTGAGAATTAAATGACTTTTGAAACCCTAAAAACAAACTCGCTTAATTAACTGAGGTTCTGGTCAGGATAAAATTCACCTAAACCCTCTAAAATTAAAAGAAAAATATCCTCTAGGATTTGGAACCTTCAATTTGACCATTAGAATCTGTCTTGACCTAAAATAGTCTCAAATAGACATTTACCCTAATTTAAGTTTTTGCATAAATTACCCAGTCAAACTTAGTCAAAACCTAAATATAACTTCACCATTGGATTCCTTGGATCCAAATTAGGTTTGTATCAAAATTTTGGCCCAATCTGAGTTCACCTTGACCAAGTTTGCATTTTGATCCAGTCAAACTCTTTCAATCTCATTCAGATCCTTAACTTTTGAATTCTCTTACAAATAGCCCCCAACTTCTTTGTCTTCTTCACAAGTAGGTCCCTATGCCATTTTTGGAAGGTGAATACTTCACCGTTGAGTTTTGAGCGAGGATTTCTCGCTCGATCCTCAATCAATCCCTCCCAAAATTGATACGGGGATTCCTTGAGAAGTTTCCTTCCATTTAAGCCATTCCTTGGGCTCTAAGTCCTTCCCAAAAGGCCATGCGAACCTTTCAAAGGTTCGGGTATCCTATGTTGCAACTACCTTCCAAACTTGGAAGGGCTTTCTATGGCCTATAAAAGAGACACCATCGCACGACCGTGCATTTCAACAAGTTTTGGCCTGAGAAATCCTCCTCTACTCCATCTCCAGCCACCTTCAAAGTTAGCTCCGGTGACTCCTCTCCCCCCTCCTCCTCAGGCCGTCCAACCATCAAATTGGATGGACGACTAGCTTCCCCTCATCCTCATGAACCTCTCCTACCAACGAGATATCTTGCCTCTACCTCAGTCGACGTCGCCACCTCGCGGCACCAACCTCCTTCTCCGGCCTCGGTCAACCAACACCAAAGCCCTCCTCCTCTCTACCGCATCCCTAAGTCCCTCTATCTCTCTCTCACTATACTTCTTTTCCCACTCTCGCAACACCCACACAACCACCGATTCTCCCTCAACACCATCACCTTCTTCCACTCCGACGAAGCTCCGACGATGCCTATCCACCGTGCCACCGCACGAATCTCACTGCTACCACCCCCATCAACTTCGCCACAACTCCACCGACTAAAGCCCTAACCTAATTCCACCTATCACTCACTCTTACCCTCTGCCAAACTCCATGCTCACCACACCCATGTTTTGAGATCGTACGACTTCCTCACCCCGCCAAACACCACTACACAACCACCGTCACGCCTGTCGTCGTCCAGCGATGCTACTGAGATGGTTTAACAAGGTTGAAAGACCGTTCTTTGGATTTTAGGTTCAGGACCTTCACCGCCATTACCGCAATTGCTTCAAGCTCACTCCAGGGCACCTTCACTCCAAGCCTTGGCTCCAGATCGCGCGGAGTCATCACATGCACACGTCCAGGTCTCCAATTGAGGGAGATACCCTCAGTAGCTGACCCAATTGAGGATGAGTTCCCTACTGCTGTGGACGCGCAAAGAAATGTGGGACTTTAGTCCCACCTCGGAAGCAGAAGACCATCTGCTACCGCATAAATTGAAAAAGTTCCTGGGGCTTATCGCCTCAGACACTTGGGGGCTGAGGTCCCTCGCTCACCCACTCTCCTATGCCTTGCCCGTGACCTATCCCCCGCGAGCCTAGCACATACCCGACCTGCCTAACTCGACTCCACTCCTCGATTGCGATCACGCCTGTAGCCCTAGACCCGAGTGTGCTCTAGGTCCAAAACCCGATAACCCGATACTGTTGGAGGCTCTAGGAGATCATGACCTAAGGAGAGAAAGAGTGGATCGTGTGAGAGGGTAGGGGGGTTTTGCTACAGAGAATAATGGCTGACACTTAGCCATTTGAAGAAGAATCCCCCTCTGTGTGTGAAGTAGAGAAGAGAGACAGAAAAGAAAAGAGAAGTCAAGGTAGAAGAAGAAGAGGTACATAGAGCTAAAGAGAGGAGACAGAAGCCAAAGAAGAAGTGGAGCTGCACAAATATCACTTCAACAAGGTGTAGGCCTTAAGGCACTCGAAGGTTGGCTTAGGTCATGTAATTGGATTGTATAACTCGTTTGGCCACCTAGACAAACTAATTTGACCTCAACCTTTCTCAAAACAGAAATTGGTCAAGAATCTCAAGTTGCCTCATTTCTCTTATACCACTTAAGTAGGAATAGAGGAACACTACCTTGAATCTATTTAGCTAGTTTTTGAAGTCAGTTTGAGGACCTAACTCACTCTAAAAAAGGAAAGACCTTTTGCCTTGTGCTTGCTTGGTTTATGCTTGGTAGGTGCTCACTTAAGAGAAGGCTTGTTTTCGACCGTGGACCTGAGAGACACTTTAGGAGAGCTAACCAAGAGAGGAGCAAGATGGTGTAAGACAGTAGGAAGAAGAAATTAGGGTTGGTTAAAATCAGAGAACCTTGAGGGACTATTTCTTACCCACAACTCACCAAGCCCTACCCATCAGAAGGCTTGGAGAGGAGAATCCATATGAAATCAAGAGCAGTACCATATCGTTGCTACCCTCGTTCTATGGTACTGCTAGGGAGGACCCCTACAGCCTTCTTAAGGAATTCATTGAGGTCTGTTCCATGGTGAAACTCTAGGGCTTTATTGATGAAGCCCTGATGAATACCTTATTTCTATTCTCCCTAAAGGATAAGGTCGAGCACTGGTATCGTACCCTTGATGCAAAGGTAAATGATTGGGCTACCCTTAAGGGAGAATTTTTAAAGAGGTATTTTCCTATTAGTAAAACCAACCATTATAGGAGAGAGATTATGAGCTTTGCTCAGTAGGAGGAGTAATTTCATGAGATGTGGGAGCATTTAATGACCTGCTTAGGTTTGCCTCCACCATCAAGTGCCAAGATGGAAATTGGTTGAGAGGTTCTATAATGGATTATTTGAATGGCATAGGCAAACCATCGATGTAGCCTGTGCTAGAACCTTCATGACCAAGACTGGGGATGAAGCATGGACTTTATTTGAAACCTTAAGTGATAATTTCATTCATATGTCCTTTGCCTATCAAGAAAGAAAACCATCGATCTTGTAGATGAAAATGGAGGCTCATGAAGTCGGGGCTACTCAAGATTTGGTCTATCAGATTCAGTTATTGAACAAAAATTTTGATAGGTTTTTAGTAAACCCCAACATTTACTCACAAGTAGCCTCTATTATCCAGGCTCCATGTGAATGCTCCATTTGCCAAAGCACTTCACACGCCACTATGGAGTGCCAATTGGCAAATGAATTTGCTGAGTTGATTCAGGCCGATTTGAATGCGGCCTAAGGGTTCCGCTCACCCCTAAGAACAACTCATATTATAATATTTACAATCTAGAGTGGTGGAACCATCCAAATTTTTCATGGAAGCAAAGTGATGCTTCCAACTAAGGGAATACAAGATCCCAACCTCCCCAACCACCTTATATGACTCCTTCTCAGAATAATCCCTCTGAGATGGATCAACTCAAAGCCATGATGATGGTGATGCAAGAGATCAGAATATGGTCATCCAATCTCAGAATAAGATGATCATTGAAATGCAATCCAAAATTGGTCATCTTACTGAGCAATGAGGCAGCGATATCCTAGGAAGTTGCCAGTTCTTCTGCGGAGAACCCTAAGGGTAAGGGGATCATCTTCAGAGAGCAAGCATAAGTTGTGACCATGCTAAGGAGCAGCAAAGAAATTGTCAAAACTGATAGCACTCCTAAGGTCACCCCTTCATTGGAATTGATATAACTTTGAGGGATTACAACTTTAAAGGGACACAAGCAGATTACAAAGCCTACATCTTTAGTGTCTGAGATTTTAGATTCGAGTTGCACTCATCTAAATCAACTTCTCTGCATGCTCGCAGATTAAGAGAGGAACAGACACGAGCATGCATGTTACACCAGTTGCAAAGTTCTCGCCCCTTAGGGATGGGACTGCACCATAATCTAGTCCGCATCTGTAGACTTCTGACTCTGGGTTTAGTTGATTATGTCTTCCCCTTCTTGACCCAAACCATTCAAGTGATTTTTCCTTTATTGTTTGTGTACTATGCCCAGCTGAAGGCACTAAACTCAGAGCTTCCTGGGAGGCAACCCAGGGGATTCAAGCTAATCAGATTAACTGTTGACACTCACGTGATTTCTTTCCTTACTCCCTTGCATACATTTATTTTCCAATCAGGACATTATCCAACTTAGGCATGGGAGGGTGGTCATTTGTATGTTCTGAATACATATTGTCAGCTTGAATTATTTAAAAAAATGAAAAAAAATAGGAAGAGAAAACTTAGGTAGCAGGAGTTTGTTAACATTAGGAAATGATACGTTAGGGACCTAAACGCTTAGACACTTTAGATCTTCAGACTTAATTAGTTCGAGTGCCCACTAAAATGTGGACTTGGTCTCGAGTACTCGCCAAGTAATTTTATTTTAGCTTGGTCAATAAAGTAGGGTGATAAGTATACAACTTATCAACTCACCCTCTGATTTGGGGGATTTTAAGTCTAAGTATCTACACACGTTTTGCACTGACTTATCAGTGGTTCTAATGGAAATTGGGTAGCTAATGAACCTTCTAGGGTGGTATGACTGGCAAGTTGTTGTGGGTAACAACCCATTGGCCAGTTGTCCAGAGCCTAGCCATAAGACCATTCTCTTTCACTACTACTTTTAGGCAAATCTTAGATCAGGAAAGCCACCTATTTAAAAAATAATAATAATAAAATAAAATAAAGGAAATAGGAAAATAGAAAAGGAGAAAAGAAAAAAAGAAATAAGCCACACTTCACCACACGAGTCTGACCAGTAAGTTGTTGTGGGTAATAGCCCATTAGCGAGTTATCCAGATCCCAGCTCATAAACTGCACAAGAATTCCAAAACACTTAAGAAGCGGGGAAGTAGCATAATCCAGGGAGATATACACTGAGTTCGCCCTTGTGTTGACCCTAAAAAAATAAAAAGTAGGGAGAAAGCTATCGGTCAGATAGATACACCTTTAGGCAATATTTTCACTTTTGGGTCACCTAGGGGCGTGAAACCTGGAGTCTGTTTTAATCACCATTAAGTGAGTCTATCACTTTCACAATAAGATGCTTAGTACTTATAATCTTTTTCGAGTCTTACATGGGTTAGGTAGCCGTAAAAAGTTATCCCGAAATCCTTAACTCCAAAAATCCAAAAAATTAGAAAAGATGAAAAAGAAAAAAAAATATATTTTTTTTTTCCATATAGAATATGGAGAAGACTTGATCGGTCTGCATTTTGACAGGCAACCTGGGCACTGTTGAGTCTCTGCGAGTTAGGTTCTTAGTAGAATTTTCCTCCTGTTGACAAGCAACTTCTATTAGAGAGACCAATTCCTAATTTCAGTTGTAAATAGTATTTAGGTTAAACCTTTCTAGGGACTAGCAAGGGGGAGGCATGGGGGTATGATGACTCTACAATTAGTAGTGTTAATATTATCAATTAGAGTCAATTTTGAGGGTACTTGTGCGATAATGTCATATTATAGTGGGTTTGGGAGCATTGCATGCATATTGCGTGACCTTTACATTTAAATTGCTTAGAATCAATGTTTAACAACCTTGTGTACAATAGCATATTGAAACAAGTCTCAGATGAGCAATCAGACCGTACGAATGGATCCAGATCGATGAATGGAGTCTAATGGACTCAAAATCACCTCGATCCGATTTTCGTAGCTCCCATAACAAGTCCGAGGAAGATCAATGACCAGGGGGAAATGTGACATCCTTATGGGCTTCGGATGAAAAATCCGATCGTACGAATGGATCCAGAGCAACGATCGCAATACGAAAATACGGGAATCATCTTGATCGGAGCATCGTGGCATCCTTTACAACAGAAAAAAGATGGATGGCCCAGATGGTGCCACGTGGCGCCATCTGGGCTGGCCAACACCGGCCAGCATCTACCCAATGCTAGCACTTCTTCATGTGCATCATTGATTCTCAATCATTGGATCTTAACCCAACGGCTGAGAAGCCATTCGCGCCTTGCCTCAGAAATTCCTCCTCGCAACATCTTCTTAGGTGTAGGATGGTGGTCTACAAGAGCAGTCTCAAAGAGAGGGCACGGGTTTGAACCCTGCAACCCCCTCAATTTTGCAATTGAGGCGTGGTGCAGCAACAGCAGTGATAATGCATGCATAGCGCACATGCGTGCGGAGCAGCAACACGCGGAGAGAGTGCATACGTGCGGCACGGCATGCGAGACATAGTGTGGGGCACGCAGGCCAGTAGCAGCGGCAGCAGTGGCTTTGGCGACGCATGCAGCGGGTCTTCAGCATCGCTTTGCAGTCACTGTTGACTTGAGGACTAATTTTAGCCCTTTTCACCACTATAAAAAGGGAGCTACCCCCTTCATTTGCATCGATCATCTACCCATGAGTATCCACCACCTCCATATAGCTTCAAGCAAGGTTTTGAAGCCACCGAGCCACCGACTCCACCACCGTGGTTACCTCGACGTCATCTTCTTTGTTCTTAGTTTTAATTTCTTTGATAATTATAGTTTATTTCTTTCATTCAAGCATTCATATACATTTTTGTTGATGACAACATTTGGATAATTACTAGAATATGTCTTTGATATCTTATTCTTATCATCTCTTGAGCACTGATTTCGAACCATATCTCCCTCTCTTTCTCTTTGTCTCTCTCTCTCTCCCTATCTCTCTCTCTTTCTCTATTCATTTTGCAAGTGAACAAATCAACATATTTTTGTGACACGAAAGCAATTAGCGGATTCAATACGTTTCCTCCCTGCATTCGACACTCGGACTCACGTTCGATTCTTTTATTGAAATTGACGTCGTAAAATGTGCTACAATGAGTGATTTACACAAAAGCATTTCGCGATGGTCAATTTTTTAGACCCATTGTCGGGGAGGTAACAGATCTTTTATTCACTTCCATTTTCTTGGGAATTAATTGTATTTGTGTTATCTAACTTACTCTTCTCTCTCTTCTTGTGGTTGTAGGAATCTCGTGCATCGGCAACGAGAGGAGTACGAGTTAGGTGGGTCAAAGGAAGCACAAGAGATGACCGCCATCAACCCGAAGGTTCGATCTTATCTTCCCACGATTCAATAGGTAATTCATCATCCTTGTACCAAGGAAAAAATGATGGTGTTCTAAAAAAAGGTCCTCTCTTTTGTCTGTCGAAGAAAACACCACCATTAAGCCTTCAACCTGTTAACTTCGTAATATCATTTTCTAGATTCGGGTTGAGGACACAATTATAGGACTCTTATCACCTCTAAAAGTTTTAAGAAAAATCTCAGAGGTGCTCCTTCCAGTAAGAGAACTCCACGTCAAATTTCAAAGCCAAACTCCTTGTGGTTTGGCCGTGAGAAATTTTCTATTGGAAGTGCGCAAGGTTGTCCTAATTTCTGGAGATTTGTAGGTTGTTCCTGCTGCTGTGAACTCCCCGCAGCTCAGATTTGTGAGAGATTTATATTTCTGGAAAGATCTTGAAATTCTCTTTACTTCACTTAAAGACTACTTTTGCATTTGAAATTTATTAGTGCTTGTTCTGATCAGATTGACCCCCTCTTGAGAAAATGTGAATTTAGGTGGTCTATCATCCTCCAAAAATTTTGAAATTAATTTTGTTGAAAATCTCATTTGATTTCAGTCATGATAGGTTCATTGCTTGTTTTTATTGGACCCTTCTTGACAAAAATCTTAAAAAAAGATTCATTGAGTAGAAGCTGCACACCCTAGGATCTTCCACACTAGGGAGTTTTTAACTTTATAGTCACACAAAGGGTCTTAAAGAAAATCAATCTTCACCAACTGTGTGACTATACATTTGTGCCTTGTTTGATTGCGTAAACAAGTGAAATTTTAAAATCCATTAAAGCAAGATTCAAATTTTAAAAATCACACATCTTAATCTTGCTTGTTAAAGAACACTTGTTTTGGCATTGGGTCCTTGCACGCAATTGTGCACACGACTTAAACTGAAATTTTATGGGCATTAACCCCCCTAACGCCCTTCACTTAATCCTTGAGCATAAGTACTAACCTAGCTCTAAAAATTAAGTAGACATTGGCCCTATGAATCATTGAGTTCGTTTCAGGGTATTTTCTCGAATGCATAGTGAATTAGTGACATTTGCGTACTCCAAAAGGTGCTAAGATGGGAGGCCCAATTGTCAAACGACTTAAGCAAGCTAGGGTTTGGCATAATTAGCGGCTTTTGGGACACGCTTCCCCTACTTCGCCTTCCCAACTCTACCACCTTCGGGAGTAAGGACAACACTGAATTCACTGTGTGGTCGGAATCTACTTTTGAAGTGTAGGTCACCTAGGTCTACACTATAGGGCTTAGTTTTTCTTTCTTGATTGTGCACACTTAATTCTCTCATTTGTTCTTCTCTCATCCCTCCACATCTTTCAAACAATGGATTTCAATGCCTATCCTTCATTCCCAAACTATCCCCAACATGATTTGTATTCTAACCCAAGTAGATTGTATCCACAGTTTACTTGGGATAACCAACCACATTGTTGGGGACTTAATCCAGGACCTAAGTACCTTGCATACCCCTCTTGTCCCAACTATCCCAATTTTAACCGACACGCATCAACCTCTTATTGGGATATTTCCAACCCACCCACTCAGGGGTATGATCAAAACCTTGGGGATCCTTATCTTGATTCTCCTCATGAAGACTCCTCTTTTAGGTCCCACCCACCCACTAACCAATCTAATACGACCTACACTTTAGGAGAACACCAAGACCCCTACCTTCCCAGGACCCTAACCAAGATAGGTCATCTGAACTCAAGAATCTCTCCTACTTGACCTATGGATTGGAAGGGATTTTAGAAAAAAATGGAAATCAAATGATGATCATAAACCTAGGCAAATCAAGAATGATCAAACCCACTTTGGACCCCTGATGAAGAATCCGACTAGGAGGAGGACTTAGAACCTCAATTATTCTGGAGTAGGACTAAACAGAAAATGGTGCCTCTAGAGGAACTGGACCCTGTAAATGATAGAATAGAGTTCATACCCAAGAACCTAAACCGCAGTACCGACTCTAATACACATCCTCAACCATACCCTCCCAACTTTGATTTGAATGCTAAGGAGGAAATCTAAGGGAAACCTAATGACACTCAGTCAGTTCTTGATAGCCTTCAATTGGAGTTAAATAAACAGAATCAAGAATTGATTGAGGGGAAACAAGTCATGATTGATATGTTCCAACAATTGGATGAAAAGGGCCAAAGAACACTGTTGCAAGCAACCCCTTTTACGAAATTCATGAAGCAAGGCCCCATGGTGATTGATTGGACTACACCTATTTACCTAAAATTGGTTCAGTCCACCATTGACACTCCCCTGGTGTTGGACAACTCATTAGAAAATGTCATTAAGGATTCCTTAGAACATGATTTGGAGAAAGTTGAGGACAAACATCAAGAGGAAACTGAGAATTTAGGGGATGATGTCTTTGAATCCAAATCTAATCTTCCCAAGGAAAGTGATTTGGTGGAAGAGACATCCAAAATTAAAGATGGGGAGTGGGATTACAATTTTGAAATAATCAATTTTAAGTTATTTGAAACTCCCATCACAAGTTTAGAGGAGGGCCAAGGGAAAGAATTTGAGCTAGAGGATGAAATTAGCCCTACCTCTAATGCAACCTCGAAAATTGAGTCTGATATGAAAGAGGTTGAAGATAATATTCTAGGGGTTAAGGAATTGGAGGGCATAAACAATGAAACCCTAGTTGAAGAAGGGATGGATTTTTCTTTGGAGAGAGACCTAATGCTTGATCTCAGGGCTCATTGTCAAACTCTTGATTTTGTTACATGCCCAATCAGAATTGAAATCCTACAACCCAAATTCACTAGAATTGATATAACTTTGAGGGATTACAACTTTAAAGGGACACAACTTGATTACAAAGCCTACATCTTTAGTGTCCAACATTTTAGATTCGGGTTGCACTCATCTAAATCAACTTCTCTGCATGCCTGCAGATTAAGAAGGAATAGATACGAGCATGCATGTTACACCAGTTGCAAAGTTCTTGCCCCTTAGGGATGGGACTACACCATAATCTAGTCTGCATTTGTGGACTTCTAACTCTGGGTTTAGCTGATTATGTCTTCCCCTTCTTGACCCAAACCATTCAAGTGATTTTTCCCTTACTATTTGCGTACTATGCCTAGCTGAAGGCACTAAACTCAGAGCTTCGTGGGAGGCAACCTAGAGGATTCAAGCTGACCGGATTAACTATTGAGACTCACGTGATTTCTTTCCTTACTCCCTTGCATACATTAATTTTCCAATGAGGACATTATCCAACTTAGGCATGGGGGGGTGGTAATGTGTATGTTCTGAGTACATAATGTCAGCTTGAATTATTTAAAAAAAATGAAAAAAAAATAAGAAGAGAAAACTTAGGTAGTAGGAGTTTGTCAACTTCAGGAAATGATACAATAGGGACCTAAATTCTTAGACTCTTCAGGTCTTCAAACTTAATCAGTCCGGGTGTCCACTAAAATGTGGACTTGATCTCGAGCCTTGCCAAGTAATTCTATTTTAACCTGGTCAATAAAGTAGGGTGATAAGTATACAGCTTATCTACTCGCCCTTTGATTTGGGGGGATTTTTAGTCTAAGCATCTACACACGTTTTGCATTGACTCACTCATTGGCGGTTCTAATGGAAATTGGGTAGCTAATGGACCTTCTAGGATGGTATGGCTGGCAAGTTGTGGGTAACAACCCATTGGCCAGTTGTCTAGAGCCCAGCTACAAGACCTTTCTCTTTCACTATTGCCTTTAGGTAAATCTTAGATCAGGAAAGCCACCTACTTAAAAAATAATAATATAAAAATAAAATAAAATAAAGGAAATAAGAAAATAGAAAAGGAGAAAAGAAAAAAAGGAATAAGCCACACTTCACGGCATGAGTATGGCTTGCAAGTTATCGGGGGTAATAGCTCATTGGTTGGTTATCCAGATCCCGGCTCATAAACTACACAAGAATTCCAAAACACTTAAGGAAGAAGTGGGGAAGTAGCATAATTAGGGGAGATATACACTGGGTTCACCCTTGTGTTGACCCCACAAAAATAAAAAGTAGGGAGAGAGCTACCAGTCAGATAGATACACCTTTAGGCAACATTTTCTCTTTCGGGTCACCTAGGGGCGTAGAAACCCAAAGTCCGTTATAATTGTCAATGAGTGAGTCTATCACTTTCACAATAAGATGCTTAGTACTTAGAATCCTTTTCGAGTCTTGGGTGGGTTGGGTAGCCATAAAAAGTTACCCCGAAATCCTCAACTCCAAAAATTCAAAAAAATTAGAAAAGATGAAAAAGAAAAAAATATATATTTGTTTCCATATAGAATAAGGCGAGGACTCGAGTGGTCTGTATTTTGACAGGCAACTTGGGCACTGTTGAGTCTCTACGAGTTAGGTTGTTAGTAGAAATTTCCTCCTATTGACAAGCAACTTCTACCTAAGTGACCAATTCCTAA
This sequence comes from Thalassia testudinum, assembly GCA_037157565.1. Lineage (NCBI taxonomy): Eukaryota > Viridiplantae > Streptophyta > Magnoliopsida > Alismatales > Hydrocharitaceae > Thalassia > Thalassia testudinum. The sequence continues at coordinate 203,622,743 of JAZHRO010000024.1, forward strand.
TTTCAGTTGTAAATAGTATTTAGGTTAAACCTTGCTAGAGACTAGCAAGGGGTGGTCATGGGGCTATGATGACTCTACAATTATTAGTGTTAATATTATCAATTAGAATCAATTTTGAGGGTACTTGTGTGATAATGTCATATTATAGTGGGTTTGGGAGCATTGCATGCATATTGCATGATCTTTATATTTAAATTTCTTACAATCAATGTTTAATGGCCTTGTGTACAAGACCATATTGAAATAGGTCTCAGATGAGCAATCAGACCGTACAGATGGATCCGGATCGACGAACGAAGTCTAACAGATTCAAAATCACCTCGATCCGACTTCCGTAGCTCCCACAACAAGTCCGAGGAAGATCAATGGCCAGGGGGCAATGTGACATCCTTACGGGCTTTAGATGAAAAATCTGACCATACGGATGGATCCAGAGCGACGATCGCAATTTGGAAACGTGGGAATCATCTCGATCCGAGCACCGTGGCATCCTCTACAATAGAAGAAAGATGGATGGCCCAGATGATGCCATGTGGTGCCATCTATTCACCCAACACCAGCCAACATCTACCCAATGCCAGTGCTTCTTCATATGCATCAACGCCTTGCCTCAGAAATTCCTCCTCGCGATATCTTCGTGGGTGTAGGATGGTGGTCAACAAGAGCACTCCTAAAGAGAGGGTGTGGTTTCCAAACCTGCAACCCCCTCAATTTTGCAATTGAGGCACAGCACAGTAGCAATAGCGACAGCGTATGCATAGCACATGTACGCGGGGCAGCAACGTGTGGAGAGCATGCATGTGCGCATGCAGCTCCAACGCATGTGCGTGCATGGCATGCGAGACATGGCGTGGGGCATGCGGGCCAGTAGGAGCAGGAGTGACAGCTTTGGCGACGCATGCGGCGAGTCTTTAGCGACACTTTGAATGTTACTGTCGACCCAAGGATGAATTTTAGCCCTTTTCACCACTATAAAAAGGGACCTACCCCCCTCATTTGCACCAATCATCTACCCAAGTGTATCCACGAACTCCATATAGATCTAAGTAAGGTCTTGAAGCCATCGAACCACTGACGGAAGCTCCTCCAGTGCCGTGGCTGCCTCAACATCGTTGATGAGAACCTCATCACGAGCCATACCTAGCTTATTTTGACCTAAGAAAGTGAACAAAAGCTCCTACATAACCTAAAGGAACGCCTAACTCAAGAGATTACTGATCTGGAAAGAAAACATGAAACAAAGGGTAAAACTGCAATTTTACCATTGTAGTACATCAACGGGATTTCTCAGAGTCTAGACATAAGTCAATTGGACTTAATAAGAGAAAAAGTGGGATGGTTCAGTCAGAAAAGGGTTATTGTGAAATTTAAGAATTAAATGACATTCTGTAACCCAAAAACAAACCCACTTAATTTCACAAGGTTCCAGTCAGGATAAAAATCAACTAAACCCTCTAAAATTCATGAAAAAATATCCCCTAAGGTTTAGAACCTTCAATTTGGCCTTTGGAACCTATTTTGACCTAGATTGCGGTCCTAGCTCAATATTTGACCTAATTTTGGTTTTCATGCAAAATGTCTAATCAAACGTAATCAAACCTAAAATCCAACTTCACCATTGAATTCCTTAGGTCCAAATTAGGTTTTTACCAAAATTTGGACCTAAGGAAGGTCATCTTGACCTACTTTGCAAAAAATTCCACCCAATTACATTTTGGCCCCTAACTTTTGAAAATCCTTGCGAAAACCCCTCAACTTCTTTGTCACTTTTTTCATTCTGGTCCCTCTACCATTGTAGCAAAAGACCCATACCTCAAACGAAGTTTCGAGGAGGATTTCTCCTCTCTTCCCCAGGGAGCTGCTCTCGGATTTGAAAGGGGGGTTCTCTGAGAAGTCCCCTACCGCCTGAGCAGCTCCCCATGCCCTGATTCACCTCATACCTCTCATGTGAATGCTCGAGAGGCATGGGTATCGTACCCATGGCGACCTCCGGCAAGGATTTTGCTCGCTTGCCAAGCGCCTGACCCTCTGCCTGTGCCTATAAATGCAGCTCCAGGTCCAGCCACTTCTGGCAAGCCTGTTTTGACCAGAGATACCTCCTAAAATTCATCCTTCGTCTTTTTCGACCATTTACCCGCAGGCTCCGGCGACTTCTCCTCCCTCCTCTCGTCACTCTGCCACCATACCAGTGGTAGAGTCATCTCCACCTTGCTCCTCCGTGTCGCGCCATACCTGCGTGAGCCTCTCTGATCCCTTCCTCGTCACCGTCATCCCCATCTCAGGGCTTCTTCTCCGACGACGGCACCTATGCACCGCTCGTCCTCCGCCTTCCCCCCTTCATCCAACACTCCTTAGTGAGTTCCTCTCCCCCTCCTCTTTATTTCCCCTATCTCTATTACTGTTTTTATCCGTTCGACGCCGTAGACCACCACCATCGTTCCCATCTCCGGCCAACCACCGGCGAGGTATCTCCGTCACTTCCACACCTCCATCCACCTCGCCAGACCCCTCAGCACCTCCACCATCATCCACTGAGCACATTCCACCCTTCCATCAACTACCATCATTGCCCCAAGCTCCCCCCGACCACACCCATCACCACGGCCACAGAGTGACTTAGGCACGCACACCTAGGTCGCCCCGTGGCCAGCCACCCACCACTTCACCTTCGTCGTAACACGGCGAAGCTGTCCATGTGGTCTAATGAGGCTGTGAGGCCATATTGAGTGATTTCAAGTCTGGCCCCCTTTCCGCCATTGGAGCACGAGCAAGGAGCTCGCGAGCTTGTTCCAGGATGCAATGCTCCAGGCTTCCAGGTTCAGGTGACGCGCAAGGAGTGCGTACACACATCCGGCAAGAGCGCGACCTCGAGCGAGGACCCCAGCTGCAACAATCAGGCAGAGCATCTCCTGTGGGTGCGAGCGAAGCAGGTGGGACTTTTAGTCCAACCTCGGAATCCCTAGGGTGGGTTGAGGACTTTAAATTGTTTTTGTGTTTTCTTTAGGTTGCCTCAGAACACAGGGGTGAGGTCCCTCGCCCTCTCTCGCTCACGCCTCGTCTGCGATCCCTGCCCCCGTGGACCGAGCACCCGACCCGATTACCTAAACCTAGCACTCCTTGCGCATCACACCCACGCCGGTGTGCCTGGACCTGGGAGCACACTCGACCCGATTACCCGACTCTGGGAGAGAGTACCGAAGAGAGAAATAGAGAGAGAGATAGACATGGGGAGGGTAGGGGGTAGGTTTTGCTGCTTGGTGTTGTGTAGGAAAGGGGAAGGAGCTAAGGAAGGAGGAGGTGTAGCAGGGAAGAAGAAGAGGAGAAGCTAAAGACAAAAGGAAAGGAAGAAGAAAGAGAAGACAGAGGCAGGAGAAGGACTTGAAGGCAGAAGAATGGAAGAAGAAGGAGGAGGAATCAAGAACCAGAGAAGAAGGAGCCATAGAAGAAGACTGCAGAGGCCAAGGCCAAGGAAGAAGAAGAAGAAGACTGCAGAGGCCAAGGAAGAAGAAGAAGAAGAAGACTGCAGAGGCCAAGGAAGAAGGAGGAGGTGCAGCAAAGAAGAATAGAAGAAGAAGAAGCCAGAAAGAAGGAAAGACAAAAATCACATATCAAGCACTGTAGCAACTGCAAGTTAAGATGTCTGATTCACCAAATCAAACGTCTCATTCACGACGGAAGATGACATCGAAGAGAGAAAGGAGAAGAAGAAAGAAGAGATCATTCAATCTCTTCCCTTTTTGCATATGCTCTCTTTAGCTTTCATAAACATTGCATTGCACTGATATTTTTGAACATCATCTTTTGTAATTTCAAAATTGTGATTTTAGTTTCTAAAATACCAATTTGCTCCCTGAGTTCGACCTCAAATACGTTAGTTTTCGAGTAAAATAAAATTCTTATTTGTTTATACGACGATTTCATTTATACTGCAACGAACGTCTTTTTAAAACCACGATCTTGTCGCGTAAACATTAACCGTCTTCTTCCTTGTTCTTAATTTTAATTTCTTTGATAGTTATAGTTTATTTCTTTCATTGAAGCATTCATATACATTTTTGTCGATGACAACATTTGGATAATTACTAGAATATATCTTTGATATCTTGTTCTTATCATCTCTTGAGCACAGATTTCTAACCCTATCTCCCTCTCTCTCTCTTTCTCTTTCTCTCTTTCTCTCCCTATCTCTCTCTCTTTCTCTATTTATTTTGCAAGTGAACAAATTGACATAATTTTGTGACACGAAAGCGATTAGCAGATTCAATACTTTGCCTCCCTGTGTTTGACACTCGGACTTACAACCAATTCTTCTATTAAAATTGACATCGTAAAACATGCTACAAGAAGCGATTTACACAAACACGTATCGCAACGGTCAGACCCCTCCACCCAGAAGCCGAGGGTGCCCTATCCAGAGTGCCTATCTACTATTGGGAAAGCTTTTGTTGGCTCATATGGAGCCAAGGATAGGACGAATGAGATTATGGATACCTTTAGGCAAGTCCATATTAACTTGCCTTTGTTGGATGCTATAAAATAGATCTCGTCCTATGCTATGTTTCTGAAGGACTTGTCCACCCAAAAACACCAATATAGGAAACAGGTCCAAGCTATGGTCATGATGCCTGATCATATTGGCTCGGAGCTCCAACATGAAACACCTCCCAAGTTTAAACACCTAGCAACCCCATATATTTTAGTGGTCCTAGGTAACCAACACATTGACGAGGCTTTGCTTGATCTGGGCGTCGGGTTGAACATTTTGCTGAGCTCTATTTACGACCTTTTGGGAGGAGGAAATTTAAAGCCTAGTCCTACCATCATCCAGGTTATAGACAGATCACTTAAGATGCCACAAGAATTGTTCGAAGATGTCCTTGTGAGAGTGGAGGATTTCTTCTTCCTTGTTGATTTTTTTGCGCTAGACATTGACCCATCAAATAAGCCTACAAAGCCATCCATTATTCTGGGATGCCCCTTCTTGGCCACAGCTAACACCTCTATCAATTGTAGATTGGGGGCACTTAAAATGGACTTTGGGGATAAGAAAATTCGATTAAATGTCTTTGATGCCTATAAGTAGCCTGGATTGGAAGATTGTTCCCAGATTGAGGTTGTTGATGAGATTACAGAAGAGACTGCTCCAGCACTCCTATGTAGTGACCCCCGTCAGATGGTCATATCTAAGGACCACCCTCAAATTATTGAAGAAAAGGAAGGGGATATGCCTGAATCTGAAGAGTTGCTGGGTGATAAGAGACTTCTCATAGCTCCTAATTATCATTAATTAACTAGTCTTCCTAGTTAATTAACTAAGAATACATTAATTACAGGGTTAATTATACTATAGGGGTAAAAATACCAAGGACCTGCAAAATAAGTCAAAAATACTAAATTAAATATTAATTAATTTTAATAATAGTTTCATTAATAATTTGGACTCAATTAATAATCATTTAGCAACATATTTAGTATTTAAACTGACTTAATTATTATTATGACCTAAGTATGTAATTATTTAATTATATCATTTAAATAAATATGGGTAAAAAGGGAAAAAATGTAATTTCAAGGCATAAATATAATATTTACCTAATTTATAATTATATATAAAAAGTTGAAAAAAAAGATTAAAATAAGCTTTGAAACATACTATTTACGTTTAGGTCCTTAACTTCTATTTCGATTGAGTCCTTTTATTTTATTTTGGTCCTTTTTCTTACAAATATACCTTGTGTTGAGTCGTCTTCTTCATCTTCTTCATCAGCTTTGGACGGTCTTTGACTTTCGGTGGTCATATCCTTTGATGACCGCCAATCCTACATCCAAATGCCTTCACCGTTGCTGCTAATTATTCGCTCACCTTCTCCTCTAGATCCAACGGCCCCAATCTTCCCTATCCTAACAAACTTCGACACAGTGACTTCACCATCGAAGAGATGAAGATGATTAAACCGACGTACCTGGATGCGATTGCATCTAGATACCTTCACCTTCATCTCAATCCGCATCTATAAATACCCCCTACCCCTTCGATTACAAGTGTCGACCCCCTACCCTCTTCCCCCATAGAAGTCGATGATAGGCTATTTCCTCCGAGCTCCGGTGACCTCTCACCTCTCCTTCTGAGCATCTCCAGTGGAGGTGTTCATCTCTCTCACCTCCTCTTCCTCTCCAACAGCTGTGACAAAGGCTAAGAGTGCCACCTCTTCCATCTAGTAGCATTCCTTTCTCGCCGGAACTTCTTCCTCGACCCTCTGATTTCATCCTCCATCACCAGCCATCAACAGAGATCCTCTTCCCCAGTTCGTCCAGGTAATTGTAGATTAACATAGAATTTAGTGTAGATTAGTTTAAGCTAGTTAATTAGTTTGTTAGTGTAGTGTAATGCTCTAATTTTAGCTCAACTTCCTTATCTCCGATGAGCAAATTCTGGCTCATCGGATGTTCTTTCACATTATTGATTGCTTGCTCACTTTCTTGATCACTTCATGCATCCATTTCACATTCTTTCCTCATCGATTAATCATATAATCAACTAGAACCACCTCACCTTCAACTGAGGTCCTTCTTTGTCCATGGTAGAGGTCTCAGATACAATCACACTCGCAGGAGGTCCTCCATCACGTCTTCATCACTTCAGGACCTACTCCACCCCTCAATTAGATAAATAACTCATTACATCAAAAATGCCCATTTCCACTCAACCTTTGGAGCTCATTGTCAATGGCGGCTCAAGAAGAGTTAATTCACCTAATTAATCACCTTATCACCATCACCTCACCTCCTTAACTATTTTCCCTCATTCAATTGAGAGGGAGAGCTGATCTTGAGTTCATGCAAACTCAAGATATGTCTTTACTGAATTCTTGGTTAATTCATGAATATGATCATTAATTGCGTTAATTGAGATGTTCCTGAGGTTCTTTGCAACCTCAGGAATCGATCAAGACATTTCATGATGAGTTCCATGGAGATGTACTCTTTGATTGTAAATTCTGGTACTCATCGGACTCTGGCGAGCTCCGGCGAGCTCCAGTGAACTTAATTTGAGTTTCATCCTTCGATACTTCACAAAAAACTTCAAATCAATCTATCTTGATGAAAAGATTAGATTCCACTCATTAAACCTGAGATTTGATGATTGAATGCTTGGATTGGATGTTATCTTCTCCAACTCCGGTGGAGTTAGAGAGCCACACCCGTTAAGAATTAGGACTTGGTTTTTGATCCTGAAGCATGAGCAGACCTTGTAAAATCTAGAAATGCTTTCAGATAGGCCTATAAACCACTGATTTATCCTATTGAATAACTCAACATTTGAACCTAGGCGGCAATGTCTGTCAGCATAGCTGGAGTGCTCAAAACCTATTTTGAGATGCTAAATAGATTCCTAGGGTTGAATTAGACCTATTTACACCTTTAATTTGATCTGAAACTCTTAAGTTTAGAAAGCCAACTTTTTGGGTTTATCAGTCAACAAAAAGTTTAATTTGGTGATTCTAAGATCAAATCTCTGATTAGTTGGATTATTTGAGTTCCTAGTCTGATTGTGAATCATTTCGAGTTGATTTGACGATGTTTTGAAGAGATTTGAGGAAAATTCCATTGCCTGTTTAGTTTGAGTTCAAACTGGAACCCAACATTGTTCAGTGACCTAATGACGAAATTTAAAGCTCAATCTCTACCAAATCTGTTTCATTCGATCTTATTAGTTTCTTTAGGTACTTCGATGAGTTCCTAATCTATCTACTGAGTTGATTCAACTTTGAATTAGAGCTATGAACGTCAAGATCGAAGTTCTCACGCTTTTGAGCTTCCCGAAGCTTTATCCTTTTCCAAATTCTCTTCTAATCAGCACAGAATGATATTCTAAGCATTACTGAAACCTTAATTGAGGACATTTCATGACATGAAGGTCATTTGACCTCATATCTTTCTTCAGAGGCACGAGAATAGTGCCATGTTCCTCCTTCAAATATTTGGATCACTTTTGATCCAAACACCAAATTGGTGCTGAAATTGGATAGAGGACCTCTAGAGCTTTCCATCGAGCTACTATGAGCTTGATTTGGATTACTGAGTTTCCTAGAATCATTATCTGAAGTTCACAGCCATGGATTTTGCGTGAAGGGGGAACTGCTGATTAAAGTCCCACCTTGAAAATGAGAGAACACCAGCACTGGTATAAAATGAATTGTGCACAGAGACTGGTTGGTCGTCAGTGTAGGGCGCACTTATGAGCATATGATCCGGTTCTCTTGAGCACGTGCTTGTGCACGTGCGTGTGTGCGCACATGTGTGCGTGGGCCTAAGTGTGGGCGTGAGCTTGTGGGCTTGGTTGGGTCTAGTACTGTGCAAATCTAAAATGTTAACATCCACTATTAATGAACTAGGCTTGGGCCTCAAGTAGGTTCTAGTCTTGCCCCTAGTGGGCGCTGTGTATCCCCAAAAGAGGTTTGTGTCGCCAATTAACCAAATTTTTGGTTAAGTGATTAATGAGAGATTAAGGACTTAAATCAACTAAGTGTGGAGGATGAATGCACAGTAAAATGAGAAGAGAAGGGAGAAGCTATAAATCAAAGTTAAAGGGAAAGAGAGATAAATGCACAAGAAAAGAGAAGAGTAAAGAAATAGATGAGAGTTTAAGTAAGGAATTAGCAAGAATTAAAAGAGAAGTCGAAAAATTACATTTAAGTTGTCTGACTAACTTAAGAGACGTCAAATGGAGAGAATGAAAATAGAAGGCTGAGAGCTGAATTGAAATGAAGTGTTTGATGTTTTTATTAAACAAAGGCATTTGTAATTAGCTGTAATCATTTCTTTCATGCCCTATTTTGTAAACACTTGTAATAATTATTTCTTTTTTTATTCATTATAAAATCATTCATGTACTTTCCTTTTATTAATGGAATAGTTGCAAGTTTCATTGTTGCATTTTGTGTGCAATTGTTCATATGCTTAACATATTACTTAATTATAGATTTAATTAATTCAGTTATTAGTTAATTATGCATTAGAATAAAAATGGTGAATTGAATTACATTTATGCCTCACAGTGAACGACCTGGACTCAACCAATTAAAAAGAAATAAAATCTAAAATGTTAAGTTAGCTTGATCCTGTACTACAATTAACGATAACAACTTAAGGATTCAAGTTAACCTAAGTCCATTCTTTACATAACTAATTAAGACTAATAACCTTAATTAACTATGTTGAGAATTGAATGACAATTTTAATGGCATTGTTGCCACGGAGGTTACTTGGTAATTATATTCACCATTATCATTTTAATTATTTGTTTTGTACATATTTTATTTCTAACTAGTTGTTTTGTTTTTGTCTTCTTTCAAGGATATCTTCACAGGTATTCTCAGGAGAAAGGCGAGTTTTTCTGTTTCGCATTTTTTCGCATATACACTATACATACCCATTGTGAGATTTCTTTTCCCTAGTCTTTAGTTAGGCTTGTTGTTGCATTTAGGTTAGAATATAAAAAAAAAAAAAACATACTTTTCTGACGAGCAGCAGCGTACCACTAGGCATACACTCTTGGAGTGCATTTACCTGCTAGTAGTTATTGAAGTGACTCAGGATTTTTGATATCTAGCATCAGCAGGAAAAGGACACGAAAAAAAAACCCGCATAGATCTTTGTCTTGGATTTAAAAGGAAGACCATTAATTGATTGAAAAGATCTAAAAAGCGGTCAGATTTACTTCTTTCCATCATTTGAAAAGATTAACTAAAAAGAGGATTCATAAAACTCGTGACATATATCTGTTTGTAGATTGCATGTGGGTTTTTACCGATCATGTCTATTGCATGCTATCGCACACACAGTGCGATCACTAGAGTCACACGAGTCTTACACTTCTATCTCTCCTCTTTGCACCTCTTTGGGCTTTGGTCAAAGATCAACAAGTTTGTCTCACTACTAGAGCCCTGGGGAGCTAGTAGTGAGCAGTCTTGATCCTAGACCTTAGACCTTTGAGCCTTAGGATAAGCACATACATAGACATGTATAGTACGTGCATTTGGATTGATATATTACTTGTTTGCGTCGCTATATATTTTCCGCGTATTCTAGGACCTGCAGAGAAGGTTCATCCCTAATATGCGGGAGGTTGTTAAGAAGGAGATTCTGAAATGGCTAGACATAGGCATTATCTATATCCCATTTCAGACAATAAATGGGTTAGTCCTATACATGTGGTGCCCAAGAAGGCAGGAATCACTGTGGTAAAAAAATGACCAAGAAGAATTGATTACCACTAAACCCTTAATTGGCTGGAGGGTCTGCATTAATTACTACTGTCTAGATACAGCTACCCAGAAAGATCACTTCCCTTTAGCTTTTATTGATCAAATTCTGGAAAAATTGGTAGGGAATAAGTACTTCTATTTCTTAGATGGGTAGTCTGGCTATAATCAGATAGCTGTCTTCCCTGATGATCAAGAGCGTACCACCTTCACTAGCCTATATGGTACATTTGCATTTCGCTGAATGCCATTTGAGCTATGTAACACTCCTACCATGTTCCAATGCTGCATGATGGCTATCTTTTCTGATATGATCGATGAGTTTGTTGAGATTTTTATGAATGATTTTTCCATCTATGACTCATCGTTTGACTTGTGCCTCTCACACCTTGATAAAGTCTTAACTTGTTGCGAAGAGGCTAAGTTGGTTCTCAGTTGAGAGAAGAGACATTTTATGGTCCAGCAGGGCATTGTTTTGAGGCATGTAGTTTTTGAGAGATTTGAGGTGGATAAGGCTAAAATCGATTCCATCTCTAAACTTCCACCATCCACCAATGTTTTTCATTGGATTCTATCAGTGCTTGGTCATGATGGATTCTGTCAGTGCTTCATTAGAGATTTCAGTAAAATCTCGAAGCCACTCTGTGACCTATTAGTGAAGGATGTTTCCTTCGAGTTTGATGACAGATGTGGCAAGGCTTTCCAGGTCTTAAAGAAGCCCCTTATTACTACATCAATTCTTCGAGCACCAAATTGGACCCTACCCATTGAGCTTATGTGCGATGCATCTGACTTCGCCGTGGGAGCGTTCTTTGGTCAAAGGGTTGATGGTAAACCTCATGTTTTACACTATGCTAGCAAGACCCTCATGGACCCTCAACAAAACTACACTGTCACCGAGAAGGAACTTCTCACCATAGTCTTTGCTTTGGAGAAGTTTAGGTCATATCTATTGGTATCTAAGGTTTTGGCGCATATAGACCATTCCACTTTAAAGCACATTCTTGCTAAGAAGGACACCAAACCTTGACTGATTCGTTGGATTCTGCTACTCCAGGAGTTTGACGTGGAAATCAAAGATAAAAAATGAGTCAAAAATGTGGTAGTAGAACATTTGTCTAGGATCACTATGGAGGCATCAACCCCATGTAGCGGTATTTGAGAGACTTTTCCTAATGAGGCTCTGATGGCTGTGGAGGCCAAATGTCCTTGGTTCGCTGATATAATGAACTATTTGATCATGGGCATTACCCTTAGTACTTGGGATAAGTAAAAGCTGTGAGTGCGTGAGGAGTCTAATGGATCAAGTACACACTAGAGGGGGTGAATAGTGTAGTATCTATTTCTATGATAATTTAAAAATCATTCACCATAGGTTAAATAAGCACAGACTAGTAAGATAACACATGATTTAGAGTGGAAACCCTTCCAGGTAAAAACCACTACCTAAGCCTCTCAGCTTAAGATTTTCTCAACTAGTTGATGCTAGTCAAATCCACTAATGTATCACTTGAATGAAGGTGGCACAACCTCTTACAAAAACGCCTTCTCTTACACTTGACCAAGAGAAGAATGGGACTTCCAAGACAACTTAGATTTCCAAATCAAGAACAAAATATAAAGAAAATAACAATAATTCCTATGGAACCTTATTAAGATTAGAACAAATTGAGATTTCTTGAATCATAAAGGAATGTGCTTTGAATCGCAATAGTTGTAGGCACAGAGGCACGAAAGAACTAGAGAGAATATGCAATGTTTGCTTTTTGAAAGCTCTTGAGGTGTGTTTTGAAGAAGGGGTCGAAGGTCCTATTTATAGGTATTTTTCGACCTATTTTGGAAATACTGAAAATTCAGCTTTAATCAACCAAAATACTTTTAGTCGATTAAATAAAAGTATTGATCGATTAAAAGTGGATTTTGATCTACTTTATAAATTCAAAGGAAATTTAATTGTTGGAATATTTGGATCGATTAACTAAAATGAATGATCGATCAAGAGGAAATATGACCCTTAAAGGTCTTTGATCGATTAAATAATGGAATTGGTCGTTCAAGGTCTGGTTGATCAAAAACTGGTATTGGTCAATCAATAGTAGTAATGACTTAGTTTCAAAAGAGAACAATTTTTGTGAATACTGAAAATTTAGCGTTTGTTATCCTATTGAGGTTACTTACATAGTTCTAGACTCAAAAAAGGTAAAAACAATCTTCAAGTCTTCTTCTTCACATGAAACATTTGAATAATCTTGATGAGGACACATCATGCTTTGATGTGATTTAACCTGTAATGGTTAGTTCTCGATAAAAACATAATTTTGTTATATCAAAATAAGGGCATTAACATCTGCCCCTTTTTTATGATAACAAAATATTATTAAGTATGCATGAGTACAAAGATGTATGATTAAATTTTTCTCCCCTTACAAAAACATTTAGGCAATTATATTGACAAATAAGTGTTATTCCCCCTTTTTGAAATTTTTATGCAATTCATGACGTGCTGCTATAAAATTGAAAGAATTATAAGCAAGTTCGACTATTATAAGCAACATAATTTCAATTTTCTGAACAATAAGATACATGAAATTACTAGATGAAAGTGCTATAGAGTTCAAATATCAAAGCTATAAAATACTACAAGGTAGGATTTAAATATAGAGTTCTACAATCCAAAAGATAGAATATAAATATAATGCACTACAATCTAGAACAGGAAAATAAATCTAGAAGAAACTCAGAAGCACCTTGATATCTAATGGAAACTCAACATTAATATTGAAGTCATCTAGAAAAAATGGAGGGGAGCTGGTGCTGGGTCCGGTAGTGGAGAAAAGACGACATCTGTGCCCCGAAACTGGAGAGATTTGAATGTCAATGGATCCACGGGACGACTGGACTACGAACCGGTCCGCTAAGTATATCAGGAAGAGGAGGGTACTGAAGTACTCAGAGGAGCTACTGTTGTTGTTGCATGTCTGGCTCGGGGGGGTCATTGGTCGCGAACAGTAAGTGAGTGGATCTGCTCTCCAAGCTGATACAAAAACTGACCCTGCTTGCTTAGGTATGCAGAAACCTGAGTGTCGTGCTCCATCATAACCTGGCTTGTCTCTCTCTGATGATGTCATCTATTACATCCTATACTCCCAGTGTGTCGTATTTGGTGAACTATTTGTCAAGATAGGGTATTCCGTGTCAAAGGACAAAGGAGAGGGTATAGTAGGAGGCAAGCAGTAAGCATCGAAATGCTGGTAGGGAGAGTAGGGAGGTGTAGTAGAGGAAGGTCCACCTGAGAAAGAAGTTGGGAAGAGGAAGCTGCTGCCTAAGGAAGATCCTGACGAGCCTGCTGATGCTCCTGTTCCATCTTGGAGTATGTAAGCTCTCCAAAAATGAAAACACGAGAGATAAACTACTTATGATTAATGTCCATGGGGACATTAAAATGTAGGAATATGTGGGAGAGAAGGGTGTAAAAAGGAAAGACACTCATGGGTTTCCTCTCCATGACGGTGAGGATGAAACGGTTCTAATTAATTGCCTTATTGGTCATGAAGGCGTAGAGGGCCATGAGCATTGGACCTAGACAATTCTCAAAAGAGGTAGATTTGGACATGAAGTTCCAAAGAAATACGCGATTGAGAATCGTCGGAGAGGAGGAAAAAAGGGTGACTTGGTGAGCTTGCCCAAGTCAAAGGATTCAGGAGTCATCAATGTTTCCCTAATGACCTTGGAGGAGGTGTCATAGTGCAACTCAAGATAAGTGGGACCAGAGGAAGGACAAGCAAAAACCTTAGAGAAGACATCAGCATTGACGAGAACCTCGATGCCGAAGACATTAGAAGTCAGCTGAATATCAAAAACCTCACCTATCCTATGAAGGTTAGAATAAAAGAGATGACAAGCCATAGGGCCAACGTCCTTGATGCAACTACCCCTTGCACCCACATAAAATGTCTGATCAAAGAGGTGACCTATCCTATGGTATGTAAGTCAGTCCCTATGACCTGGAAAGATGTGCTAAAAGTAGTCTAAGTTGTAATTCCCTAGACGGAGGGGGTGAGATCTAGAGTGATATGAAAGTAGTGCGGAAATAATATAAAAATCACACATAAATGCAATCTTACAAACACAAAAAGTATTTTTAGGTGGAAACCCAAACCCGGGTAAAAATCACCACCTAAACCTCTCAGTTTAGGATTTCCTGATCTACCTAGTAGATCAAATCCATTAACCAAGTCACTTAAATGAGGGTGATTTAACCTTTTACAACCACGCTACTTAAATGAGGTAGCGTACCTCAAATCCCTCCTCTTCACGAGGAGTATTTTGTCTCGCGGTGGAGACGAGAATTTGCAAAGTGAATACCCAACAAAGATAATATTACAAATATCCTATAGAGCCTCACGGTAAGTATTTTAAACTTAGCTTCTATAGGCAATAGGTACTACCTTAAGATGGAAGTGAAATGCGTAGTAGATCGGTGCTCTTGGATAGAGATTATGTAGACGGGAAAGCAATGGCACTTTTAGCACTTGGAACTTTTCTTTCAAAGACAACTGGTGCAAGTAGTGTATCTTGTGTGTCTCTAACAAAGGAAGGGTCCTCCTTTATTTATAGAGGCCCTGAGAAGGGTTTAGAAGGCCTTGGATGGCTTCTCTAATCAAGCCAAAATTTTAACGTAATTAGGATCATTTATGATTCTGACAGGGTTATCAGACATCTAAACTTAAGGTCAGACATCTGGGTCTTCGTCTGTTCTAAAGGTTGGTTGTTTGATCTAGAAGGGTTGATCATCTAGTTAGTGTTGGATCAAGACGGGCATCTAAGAAGTCACCAGTTCGAAACAAGGTTCAAGGTAATTTAGGTCAGATGATAGGTTGGTCATCTGGCAAAGACTCTAGACGTTTGGAAAGAGAAATCTCTGTGGAAATTGATTTCCCGAGGTTCAAATGGCTATTAAGGTCTAACAAAAGTAGATTTGGGTCAAATCTTAGCCTAACGCTTATTTATCAAACATCTGAGATGATCTATGGATGTCTGAAAATCTAATTAAATATAATCATAAGTTAATCCTCCAAGATTATGTCTAACAAGAAAACGGTCCTCTAGTTGGACGTCTAGAAAGGTCTTCAGACGTCTGGATTATGGGCTGGTCACCTAAAACCAATGAACAGAAGTCCAACCTAAGTGTTGGGATGTCTGAACAAAAAGTCAGATGTCTAAAGTTCAAGATTAGACTTCTGAGGTCTAGATTGAACGTCTGATCGAGCTGTCTGATTAGTAAGATTGTCTAAGTAATTTCTAAGATTGTCTGAGTATCCTAAGGATGGAATAGTGTTCTTAGGACTAAGGTATGTTACTATGGGCTCTTGAACATTTAATCTAAGACAATAAAGAGCAAAGAACATAAACAACAAATACAAAATACATGAATAAAATAAACTTCTATCATATTCCTCATCTCCATGAATCTTCAAGCTCTTGCTCCATACAAGGCTCCATCTTCTCTTCTCCTCTATCAAGCTCCTCCAATCTACCATGGATACAAGCTTGAGCTCCTTCACACTTGAATCCATTTGCATTATTCCTGAAAACTCAATCTCATTGCAAATGTTAAATAACAAGTGATTGGTTATCATCAAAATCAACAATCGAGGTGCTCTTGCACCAACATAGGTCAATGGGGCGACCTACGTGAGGTGAAAGGCATGAGTAGAGAGAAAAGTTGCGACATGCCTAGTCACTAATGAAGAATCTATCAAAGATATCATCTCGAGGAGTGGAGGTGGTAGCACGAGATCATTTAGCGGCCATAATCATAGTTCTGTTATAGCTTTGGTTGATCAAAAAGAACAAGTTGGTCTATCAAAACAAGTATTGGTCGATTAAAAAATAGATAGTTGATTGATCATAAATATAATTTGGTTGATTAATAAATCAAATTTGATCGATCAAAAAGTAGACAGGAAGCAACTCAAAAAATAGCAGTGATGTTTTGGTCGATCATGGGTTGGTGAATCAGCATAAATAAATGGTCGATCAAAATCATTATAGAGGACTTTGAATACAATAATTTTTGGTTGATTAAGAGTATAAAATTTATTGATAAAAAAAAGATAGTGTAGAAAAAAATAAGATCAAAATGGATCAAATGACAAGAACATGAAGAACGGATGAAGAACATGGATGAACAATAAGACTAGTGGTTGGAAAAACACAAGATCACAAGCAAAACTCATCAAAACTAGATCAAAATAACAAGATATGATCAAATTGATAGGGAGAGGAGAGGGATATACCAAGGATCGACAAAGATCTTTCTGCTCAGCAACGAGGAGGAGGAGGACGATGAGTGGCTGGAGGTGGCGGTGGTCACCAGAGGAGGGTCGTCAACGTCAGAGAAGGTGACTGCGATTGGTCGACAAAGGGGTGGTTGGGGCTGGCAATTGCTGTGGTTGATAGGTGGTCAGTTGGAGACTGAGGGAGCACGGTGGAGGAGGTGGGGACCTTGTGTGGGGTCTTGTCGTTTTGGTTGGTATGGAGGGTTTTATTGTGGTAAAAAAGTGTTTTTATAGGGAATGGGTAAAGCAAATATGGTAGAGGGTAATACATGGCCAAGATCAAAGATTAGAGAGTGATTAGTGATCAAATCAAGTGATTCGATTCACTAAACAAGAATCTTGGCGAGCTGAAATTCACCCAGATTTGGTCGACCAAATTCAATTTTGGTCGATCAGAAAGAAGACTTGATTAATAAAAATTGAATTTCCAGTGGAGGGAAAATTCTCGCCCAAAATTTGATTGATCAAAAGATAGTTTGGTCGATTAAAAGTTGAAAATTTTGGAGGAAAATTTCCCGCCCAAAATTTTAAAACTTGATCGATCAAAGTGAATATTTAATCGATCAACAGTTGATTGATCAAGACAATTGTTTGATCGACCAATGGCTTTCAAGACAAAATAGCAATCATCAATCAAAGTTCAGCAAGTGTTGTTAACCCGAGTCCCCTTCTTATTGTTATAAATATTTCTTTTGCTAGAGGTTTGGTGAAGATATCAGCTAGTTGTTTCTCTCTTTAAATGAATTCTAGGATTATTTCCTTCTATAGGGAATAATCTCTAAGGAAATGGTGTCTGATATCTATATGTTTTGTTTTATAATGTTGAATAAGATTCTTGGGCAAGTTTATTGCACTAGTGTTGTCACAGAGGATCCTAGTATTTTCAAAGTTTAGTCCAAAATCTCTAAGTGTTTCTTTCATCCATAAGATTTATGAACATGCTAAGGATGCAGCAATGTATTCAGCTTCAGTTGTGGATAAAGGCACATTGTTTTATTTCTTATTGACCTAAGATACTAGGGAATTTTCGAGAAATTGATATGTTCCACTAGTACTCTTGTGATCAGTCTGACTTCTCGCATAATCAGCATCACAATAAGAGAGTAAGTCAAGTGTGGCTGATTTGGGATAGAACAGACCAAGATCTACAGTGTTAAGTAGGTACCTAAGTATCCATTTTAAGGCATTAAGGTGAGAATCCTTAGGATTACTTGAAATCTAGCACAGAGACAAGTATTGAAAAGTATGTAAGGTCTACTAGCAGTCAAGTACAACAAAGATCCTATCATACTTCTATATAGCTTTTGATCTACGCACTTACCTGACACATCTTCTTTAAGTTGTGTAGTGTTAGCCATTGGTGTGTCTTTTCTTTTTGTTTTATCCATTTCGAACTTCTTCAAAATCTCCTTTGTGTATTTGGTCTACAAAATGAAGATTTCATCTTCCAGTTGATCAATCTGCAACCCTAGGAGAACTTTAATTCTCCCATCAGGCTCATCTCGAATTAATCCTGCATAACCTTCTCAAACTCTTGGCATAGAAGATCGTCAACAACACTAAATATTATGTCGTCAACATAAATTTGGATTAGAATTAGTTGGTTATCTTTTCTTTTAGTAAATAAGGTTGGATTAATTAAGCCAATTTTGATTTTCTATTAAGTAGTTTCTTAGTCTTTCTACCAAGCTCGAGGAGCTTGCTTAAGTCTGTATAAGACTTTGTTTAATTTGAAAACATGATCAGGGTTTTCTATACTTTCAAAACCAGGGGATAGTTTCAAATGGACTTATTCTTTTAGAAATCCATTGAGAAATGCACTTTTGATGTCTATCTAGAATAGTTTGAATCCCATATGAGCAGCAAAAGCTAGTAACATTCTAATGGACTCTAGTCTAGCTACAGGAGCATAGGTTTCATCAAAATCAATTCCTTCTTCCTGACTGTAGCCTTAAGCCACAAGTCTAACTTTTTTCCTTACAAGCTTTTCTGATTAATCAAGCTTATTTCTAAAAACCCATTTTGTTTCAATGATAGATTGAGATTCTGGCTTAGGAACTAATTTCCAAACATCATTTCTTTCAAATTGGTTCAATTCTTCTTGCATTGCTACAATCTAACAATCATCGGTGAATGCTTCATTCATAGATTTGGGTTCTAGTTGGGATACAAAAACACTAAGTGCAAGGTTATTTAGAGAAGATTTGGTTTGAACTCCTTTTGAGACTTCACCGATCACCAATTCTTGAGGATGATCCTTGATGTAGGTTAGATCTTTTGGAAGGTCACTAGTGATGGTATCTTTAGGAATATTTGAAGGATCATCTTTGGTTGATGTTTTTTCTATTTGATTTGATTCATCAAAAGATACATGAAGAGTCTCTTCAACTACTAAATTTTTCTTATTAAAGACTCTGTAGGCTTTACTTCTAGAGAAGTATCTTGGAAAAATTCCTTCCTCACTTTTTGCATCAAACTTATCCAAGTTTTCCTTTGTATTCAATATGAAACACTTGCAACCAAATACTTTGAAGTAAGAGATCTTAGGAGTCCTATCAAGGTAGAGTTCAAAATGTGCTTTCTCAAGGATAGGTCTAATAGAAGCCCTATTCTAGATATAGCAAGCAAAGTTTATAGCCTCAACCAAAAAATATCGTGGTAGCTCTGACTCACACAGCATGGTGCGGGCACACTCTTACAGGGTTCTATTCATTCTTTCTACAACACCATTTTGAGGAGCTGCTCTAGGAAAAACAAATTCTTGTTTTATTCCGTAAGTAGAGTAGAAATCTTGGAATTTTTTATTTTCAAATTCTCCCCCATGATCACTCTTAATATTAGTGTTGGATATGCCAGTTTCAGTTTGAATTCTTTTGGCTAATTTTCTAAATTCCTCGAAAGTAGAATCTTTAGATGTAACGAACGCGTGCACCAGACGTCTGGGAGGTGGCCCAGACGTCAGACCAGACGTCTGGGATCACATCCAGACGTCTGACCAGACGTCTGGGATCATTTCCAGACGTCTGGAAATCCGTTAATTTCGACACGCGCGGGTCGTCTGCGCGCCTGAGCGCACAGACCGGATATTCGCTTATTCGTTATTCCCTCTTTCTCTGCGGCTGCAGACACCTGCCGCATCCTCTCTCTCCTCCTCGCGCCGCCTTAAAAGGCCACGCGCTCCCTCCCGTCGTCTCCACCGTCTCCTCCCTCTTCTCCTTCATCCAGTGAGCGTGAGCGCGAGCGCGAGGGCGGCAGCGGCGGCCGCAGTGAGCGCGGAGGAGATGCGACGTGCTAGAGCGGAGCTCTACCGTAAGGGCGAGCTCGCCGGGGCTGCTACGGCCGGCCGGCGGAGGGTGCGGGGGGCGCGGAGTGACGCGGAGGGGGGACTGCTGCGGTCTGAGCAGCAGGCACGCGAGGTGCGACGCAGGCGGCATCGCGAGCGGAGGCCGAGTGGCGCCCTGATTCTGGAAGAATTTCCAGAATCAGACGTCTGGGTTGATAGCCAGACGGCGAGGGCGACGTCTGGAAGACCATCCAGACGTCTAAAAGGTGAGTTTTCCGTCTTCTTCTTCCTTGCTGTCTACTGACCGTACTGAGGGAGGGAGATGGGTGTGCGCAGGCTCAGTGATTCGCCATCCAACGCGAATCAGACATCTGGCTGTTGTATTAGACGGCTGGAGCGACCTCCAGATGTCCGGGGTGACCATCGGACGTCTGGGAGCTAGGCCAGACGTCCCCGCAGACTTCTGGACGTCTGGGAAACCACGCTGAACAGGCAATTCTCTGATCCACTTTTTAAGACGTCTGATTTTGCACAGTGTCGTCGTTTTCGACCTGTTTAGGGCCCGTTCGGGTTCCGTTTTCCGCAATTCGAGTTGCGTTCTTTTCAGAATTAATTCCTCTACCCGTCTACAGTAGCTATACACTGTTTTGAGACACTCCTTGTGTTTGATCCTTGTGATAGGACCTCCTTCAGTTGCAGTCTTGGGAGTCGCAGAGGCACGCGGGATTCCCGATTACGCCCCCATTACTCCCGTTGTACCTGGTAGAGTGGCTTTAAGTTATTAATAAAATCTGTTAAAGTATGGAACCATAACTAGAACCTAGGACGTTGCATGAATCCTAGGAATGAGAAATATATGATAGCTCCTAGGTGTTGCATGAATCCTAGGGCTGGAAAACTAGATTGTTTGATAGATCCTAGGATATGGCATGAATCCTAGGATGGCGAAAACTAGTAGAATGTATAATACTGTAGTCTTGGAAAATGGAAAGAGATATAAAGCTGCCTGTAATTTGAATTAACAGCTGCCTGTTGTGAATAAATAACGTGGTTGAGAACATGGATTGTAAGAATGTGAAACTGGAAAGTGAAACCTGGACGTTTGAGTAAAAAGGATGGAACCCTACGGGGAAGTAGGAGTAGAACTCCTGGAAAGTGAATGGAATAGTATTGGGGAAGTGAGCTGGCCCTTGAGTACGGAGTACCAAGGAGAGCGACTGTCCCCCACTGTTTAGTGCAGAGCGGAGCCAGCCGCCCCAGGGACCCGGGGTTAGGACTGGCCACTCTGTACCGACTTGCTGGCCCTCGCGTACGTAGTACCGAGGAGAGCTACTAGTGTAGGGAGGTACTAGCTACCCCACGGGCCCCGGGGTTCTGCTAGCCTCCCACACCGACTTGTTAGGCCCGCTGGGGCAAACCAGGGTAGTCAGGCGAGGGTGCGCGGACTGTGGAGGGGCAAGGCCCCGGTTTGGTTACTGTGGAGGGGTTGGACCCCTGTTACTGAGAGGGCTCTGCCCTGGACTGGTTCCGTGCTGTGCTTTGGGCGCACCCGTTAACGGAAACGACTGATCGTGTGCCAGTACGGGTTAGCTACCTGTGCGTTTATCGTGCGTGTCGTAGTCACCGTTACGTCTGTCAGTGACCTTGGGGTGGTTGACTGAGGGTAGGATCACCACGGGGGACTCTCCCGGCCAGGAGAGCACCACGTGCTACTTCTACTTTTTGGAAAAGACTGCAATCAAGATCGTTCCCACGAGGAGCATTCGAGATCAAGTAAAAGATCTGAGGAATAAATGAAATAGTGAGACAATTGAAAGATGTGAATAAAGAAAGTAATAGAACATAACAGCTACTGTACACTCTACTGTTGTCTTTAGTTTTAGTTGCCACTCTACTCAACGTTTTGCTGACGTGTTACACTCGTTACCTTTTTCAGGACCAGGTGTTGAGCAGCCAGGGTCAGCGGCTGCAGAGGACGCTAGGCCGAGTAGGGTCCAGTAGAGTTACCACTGTCTTTTGTACCTCTTTGTTTCCGTTATAGTGAGTAGCTCTTGTTTCCGCTGTACTTTTCTTTACCTGCAGTTCATGTTATATGATAAATGTTGTTCTACTGTTGTGGTGGTATATACTGTAGTAGTTTCTTTCCTTACTGCTGTACTTTCTTACTATTAGTTATATTCATGCTGAATGTGGTTTATTTTACTGCTCTTTTGGTTACTTCCTCGTTGGATGACTAGGTCTTAGGATTAGTCGAGTCGGTCCGGTTCTCGTGTCTCGTAGGGACTCGAGAACCGGGTCGTTACATTAGACAGTAAGAATAATACACAAGTGAATCAGGAGAAGTCATCAATATTGACAAGACAATATCTGCACCCAATTAGACTTTCAAACTTGGTTGGTCCAGAGAGATCTAAGTGGATCAACTCAAGTGGCTTGGAAGTAATGATCATATTTCTTAGTTTAAAGGAAGTTTTATGAAGTTTTCTAAGTTCACAAGATGAGCAGAGATTTTTTTTTTCTAAAGAAAATATTAGGCAATCCTTGAACTAAGTCATGTTTCACAAGATTGTTTATATTTTGCATGTGGACATAACTGAGTCGACAATGCAATTAATTAATTAAGATCGTTGCATTTATCAAATTCAATAGTGTAGATATCTTTCGATATGTTTTCAATCAAAAGGATTTCCTTTGAATTCTTATCCTTAATTTTAAAACCTTTTGATGTAAAAGTGTTATAACCTTTATCACAAACCTGTCGTATACTAAGTAAGTTGTGTTTTAGGCGACTAACAAGATGAACATTATCAAAAGAGGTTTTGAAGTTACCAATTTAGCCAATACCAATAATATGGCCCTTGTGGTTGTTGCCAAAGGTGACTGAACCACCTTCCTTGCAGTTGAGGTTGAGAAATAGGTCTTCTTCTCCTGTCATGTGCTTCGAACAACCATTGTCCATAACCCATCTTCCTTTTCCTTGGACCTATCATTGGTTTACGTCTATGAGGTCCTCTATTTCTTCTTACGGCTACAAGATATCCATCTTTTTGTTGGTGGAAGGTCCATTCAAAATAATTTATTTGTCCTTCCTTAGAGTGTCCTATAAAACAAGATTCCAAAAGTCTTTTTGGTACCCATTTTCTTTTGGGTCTAGATTTTTTAGCAGGTGCTTGTTTAGGCATGGACTTATTCTTGACCTTAGGACTAGAGAAAATTTGTGTGTGAGTTTGTGAAGTGGATGCTTCATAATTGTTATTAGGAATGTAGCCTAACCCAAATCTGGTAGTGGTTTGGGTTGATGTGCCTAATAGTTTTTCTAGGTTGGCTCTTCGTGTAGTAAACTTGCTAGATCATTTACAAGAGCAACATACTTTTGTTTTAGTTTTCCTAATTCTATTTGAAGTGACTTAACATGAGCTTTAAGAGTAGTGATCTCTTGAGAGAGTTGTTGATTTAGAGATTCAACAATGTGTTTTAAATCTGT
Source organism: Thalassia testudinum (assembly GCA_037157565.1). NCBI lineage: Eukaryota > Viridiplantae > Streptophyta > Magnoliopsida > Alismatales > Hydrocharitaceae > Thalassia > Thalassia testudinum. The sequence goes on from JAZHRO010000024.1 coordinate 203,646,116, forward strand.
TTCTTCATCTAGATCTTTTGTTAATTTCTTATTGGCTACTTTAAGTGCTTTAGCTAAATCATGCAGCTCACAAAATGCTTCTAATAGTTCATCAAAAGTGAAAGAAGATACCTCGTCTTTGATCGCCATTAGACCACAGAGTGCTTCTTCACTTGATGTGTCTTCGCTTTCTTCTTTTGAGCTTGTATTGCTATCATCCCAGGTTACTTGCAAAGCCTTCTTCTTTGCCTCATGCTTGAAAGGTTTTCTAACTCTCCTCTTTTTGACTTCTTTCCTAAGTTGAGGGCATTCTTTTCTCATGTGCCCTTTCTTCTTGCAGTTGTAGCAGATAACTTAGTTTTCTTGTGGTTTTTCCTTTTTCTTCTTCGAACTCTTCTTGTTTTTTAAGAATCTCTTAAATTTTTTGGAGAGTAAGGTTATGTCTTCCTCGTCTTCCTTTTCTGATTCTTCAAAGTTAGTATTGGCTTTTAGAGCGAGGTCTTTCTTCTTCTTGCCTTCTCCTTCATGTTCTTTCATGTGCTCGAGCTAAACCCCATAGGCGTTTAAGCTACCTATAAGATCATCCAACTTTAGCACAGAAAGATCCTTATATTCTTGAATAGTTGTTGTCTTGGTTTCCCAATCACCAGTTAGAGATCGGAGAATCTTTTGAACCAATGCATCAATTGTGATTTTCTGATGTAGATTTCTGAAGGAGTTGACAATATCAGTGAATTGGTGTACATCTCCTTCATGGTTTCTCCTTTCTTCATATGAAAGAGCTCATATTTTGGGTAAGGAGGTTGATTCGAGTTTCCTTGGCTTTTAAAGTTCCTTTATGGGTAACTTCAAGAGTGTTCCAAATTTCATATGCCATTTTGAATGCTAAGACTCGATTGAATTCACCTTGGATAGACTGTAGAAGATAGCATTCATGGCTTTAGCATTGTGTGTGGCAATCTTCTTTTGGTCTGTAGTGATCTTAACACCTTCCTTCTTTTCCAGCCGCGTGTATTTTGATGCTATCACATCCAAGACTTTATAATCCATTGATTCCAAAAGGATCTGCATTCTGGTCTCCCAAAATCCATACTTTGTGCTATTGAATAGAGGTGGTTTGACAGTGGATTGACCCTCAACGTATAGCTTAGAGGACTTTGACATCCTGACTGGAGTCAACAAGGCTCTGATATTAGATGAGAGTGCGTGCGGAGCCGAATGGATAAAGTATACGCTAGAGGGGGGTGAATAGTGTAATATATATTTTTATGATAATTTAAAAATCATTCACCACAGATAAAATAAGAACAGACTAGAAAGATAACACTTGATTTAGAATGGAAACTCTTCTAGGTAAAAATCACTACCTAAGCCTCTCAGCTTAAGATTTTCTTGACTAGTCGACGCTAGTCAAATCCACTAATGTACCACTTGAACGAGGGTGGTACAACCTCTTACCACTACAACAAAATAGCCTTTAGCGACATTCAATATTTGCCACTATACTCTATTTGCCGCTATATGAAATTAGCGACATTTAAAATATTTGCCGCTTAATTGCCACCTTTGTTGGCGTCACTAAAAGGTTAGCAACAATTGTATAATTGCCGCCAAATCAATGGCACCACTTTAATTGCCGCAATTAACGTTGCTAACGATCTTATTTAGTGGCAATTTATTTGTCACTATTTCACCACTATTAAATTATATTAGTGACAATTTACTTGGTGTTATTAATGTCGCTATATACTTCATTTGATGACTTTTGTTTATACCACTAAACCGTCACTATTGATTTACTTTAATGACATTTTATTTTGTCATCTAATTGCCACTATTAATATTATTTAACAATAATTATTTGTCTCTAAATCACTACTATTGATTTACTTTAATAACACTCTCTTTTGTCATTTAATTGCCACTGTTGATTCACTTTAATGACACCTTGTTATACTACTGATATTCTTTAGTGAGAAATATTTTTATTTGAACAAGATCAAAACATAAAAGCAACCGCAATTTTATTGATCTCCCAATAATAGAATACAATAAAGGCCCTCTAAAGGAGTACATCAGAAAACAAGAAAAAGCATAACCTCAACCACTAGAATAATCCCCTCTGAAGGGTGATACAAAGAAAGAAAACAAATATACAAGAAGTTGACAATACAACTACAAAAACATGTCCTTTATGTCCACCAGGATCTCCTAGCAAAACATAATTACTAACCATAGCTGTCATTGCCTTGATCTTCTGCCACAAGAAGCTGACCATGGACAAGCTTCTTTATCCTCATCACTTCTGTGCTTTCCCATATATCTTCAATCTAATGCAACAAGCTTCTAGCCTCAGTCAAAGCGTTCACAGCTCCGACTTCTAACACCCATATATAGTTTCTTTAGCCCTTTTAGCAACTATCCAAAAGCATTAAATCCCATGTTGGTACCAACGTATCATGCAATGAAAGAAAGGAACCAAAGAAACAACATAAATTTCTAGCATAAAAATGAAACTAAAGATAAAGCATTCTTAGATAGTAGTAATTTTGACCTTGGACCTAGGAATATAAGTTACATTTATACCTATTCTCCTTCATGTGGATGTTATGACTAGTCATTATACATGTATTTTTTGATAAACATGTTTTGAAACCATTAAACGTTTTGAAATCATTTTTGAATTCCTATCAATCTTTTAATATTAAATGTAATATTGCTTGTTTGACAATATTTTCTCCATTAAAACTACAAATGTGATAATTTTAGAAGATGATTTTTTTTTCTGAAAATGGAATTTAATACAACAATTCCCACTAAAAATTTTATTTCAAACTCAATCCAAAATGATATATTTGCCAGTAGACCAATGATTTATTGAATTTAAAAGGTGTGCAGACCCATAACTAGATGCAGACCCAATTATTAGGGAGTAAACATATAATACAAATATTGACCCATGACTATGTAGGTCAATTTTTAATGTATACACATCCATACTAAACTCAATTTGACTTGCTAACACCTACTAGAAGAGTAGTAGAGAATCACCTATAGAAACCATTGCATCATACATCCCTTGGATCTTGACTTGTGAGCCACTAGAACATTCGTGATAAAAGACTATAGGATGCATTTTTCACACTACAACAAGAAAGGATTTTGGTCACAGTTGACCAAAAGCCTAAAAACTAGTGACTCTTTTCACAGTTCAAATCCATGAACACTAAATCTCATATTAACACATGATTCAATTATGAAGTTAATAGAATCACTTTTCACCTGTAGTTATTGAAAATAAGGCAGAAACTAGGTATACAGTTAAATGGGCATTGAACCCTATGACCTTTGGGTACTAAACATGTTCAGGCCTCTCTTCACAAAATTTTAAGCACCCAATTACAAAAGGGGGGAAATAACATGCAGCCAAGAAAAAGTTCTTCAGTAGCTACAAAGACCTAGAGATATAAAGCTTGCTGAACATAGAACATGGGTTAAAATGTAGTGATTGGACTTGACATGCCTCCCATTTCACACTAAATTAGTTTCTTTTCTTCAAAAGTAAATTCTCGTTCCATTAAGATGGGCAAAGGCAACAGTTGATGGTGCAGAGAAGGTGAAATCAAACCCAATAGTAAGGTAAAGACCATACTAACTCCAACAACCAAGCTTTTGGGCAGAATTACTACTTAGAAGATCGGAATAGAAAATAGGCTTACATGTAGATGTCTGTTGCAATTTGTTCATCTACCTTGGACTCAAATATAGTAAGGATGCTGAGAGCAGAAGAGCCAAGATGCAATTCCCGAACCACACCTCCAAATCCTACCTTGATTCTATGATAGAGGAGCATGAGAGCATCCCATAAGGTAGTTCTTCCCGGTAAATATAAGGATCAAAATCAATTCTCACTAAAACAAGTTCAAGTCAATCCCATATTATTTGCCGCTTTTGCTCATAGACAAAACCCTCAAGGGGGTATTCGGTACATGCAAAAATGATAAAGAACTCCAAAATATTAACTTGGATATTTTTTAAAAAAGAATGGTAACTTGGATGCAATAATGTCAAAGATAGTAACCATGCTGAAATGTGGAAATGAAAGAACCAAATACAAGTGAAAGACAGAAAGATGTTGGATTAAACAACATATCACCTTTTCATGAAGAAAATGAAGAAATACGCTTCTGTCATTCGTGTCTTAGCCCATACACACGTAATTCTTGTCTAATTAAGGCTAATAAGATTGGATGCCTGTTACTTTTGTTGGGGATAATGCCGCGTGTTTTTTAAAACTTGATGCACTTGCAATATGCCTGAAAAAATTATCAAGTCTAAAAGGGATGTGGAGTCTCATATCCTTTCATATATTGACCTGCAAATCCTCTTTGTGAATCTTAGTTATGTGATTATCACCAAATTTTCATCAAGAAAACATGGTGTTGGCTTGGCTCTTGGACTAGCTTTTTTATTAGCTTTGCTGGATATTTGAAGATCGATCTCTTACATCTCTCTCTGTTTACTGGTCTAGTGCATGGAAGTTGGTTTCCTTGTGCTAATCACAGGTTCTTTTTTATACCTTGATTGATTTCAGATGAGGAAAATGAAGGGTATGAAGCTAAAGAAGGCTCACTTGATGGAGATCCAAGTTAATGGTGGAACTGTTGCTCAGAGTGTAGACTTTGCTTACAGCTTCTTTGAGAAGCAGATCCCCATTGATGCAGTCTTTCAGAAAGATAAGATGATTGATGTCATTGGTGTTATGAAGGGTAAGGGCTATGAAGGTGTTGTGACCTACTGGGGGGTCACTTGCCTCCCTCGTAAAACCCACAGGGGCTCCCCGCAAGGCTGCTGGTATTGGTGCATGGCACCCTGCCAGGGTTTCCTACACTATTGCCTGTGCTGGACAAAATGGTTATCACCATTGCATAGATATGAACAAGAAGATCTACAAAATTGGCAAGGTTGGTGGTGAATCTTACCTTGGCCTGATTGACTTTGACAAGGCTGAGAAGGATCTCACTCCCATGGATGGTTTCCCATGATATGGAATAGTGAAAGATGACTACCTTCTCATTAAAAGTTGCTATGTTGACCCTAAGAAGAGGGTTGTCAGTCTTCACCAGTCTCTGCTAAAGTTGACATCCCTGGTAGCTCTTGAAGAGATCAAGCTTAAGTTCATTGATACCTCTTCGAAGTGTGGACATGGTCGCTTTCAGACCACCTAAGAGAAGTAGACATTTTATGGCAATTTCAAAGCTTAAGTGGCTTCTGTTTTACTATATATGTTGGAATCCTTTGATAGATTCTCACCAAGTTTGTTTTGAAGGCCTGTTATTTCTCTCTGAAAATTGAGTTGTCATGTGATAAATTTAAGACATTTTTCTTTTCAGCCTATTTAGAAGATCTTTTTGGACTTTAAAAAAAGTGCATATTTAAAGAAAGTCCCTAGTAGTGACTGGCTTCGAAGGGGCACATACCTGAAGCATCTCTTTCAAAATCGTGGATACTGCATTCAGGTTTGGAGAACCATCCCTAAGCATGGTAGCCATAAGAGGTGTCCTGATTGGGCAAATAAAAAAACCTTGAAGTGTATTCAATTTGAAATATATAGATATATATATCAATGGAAGCATAATTTCTTGCTTTATAGGCTACTGTAGCAAAATAACATCAAGAGAATTCATCTTTCAATCTGCTTACAATGCCTAAGAGTGTGAGTCTCATCAAAACGTAAGCTGGTGCAACTTGTTAGTCGATTTTTTGTTTGATGACCAATCAAACATACATGGAGTCGACCAAGATGGATTTCTTTTTTCTTTTTTTGTAGAAGAGGAAGTGGGGTATGGAAAGGTAAATTAAAAATTAGCTAGTGGCTTGCACCAACTTTAGCAGCTTGATATATAGTGAGATTTAGTAGTATGTTCAAGCCATTCATTAAATAAATTTATTTTTTATTACATATTTGGGTATAAGAAAATAGGTAGACATGAATGATGATGAAAGTATCTATATGAATTGACTAATTTCACTCCAATTCCATCGTCACATTACAGAAATATTTTCTGATATAAATATTTTGCACAGAACAAATACCTACCTCAATATAAAGGGTGTGAACAAGGCCGCAATAGGAGCACCAAAAACATCCATCTCCTGAGCCATCCTATGAATCACTCTTCACACAATCTCACCTACATACATCCCTGATATCTTCTCAAAACCCTGAATAGCATAACCAAGTAAGGATTATAAAAGTAAAATTACTTCTAGAGTTGTTACGAGATGGCAAATTAATGCATAACATCCAGAATTGCATAACAAATACCCTGAAATGACCACAACTGACTGATAACATGATCAACACATCATAAGATGCACTAAATGAATGCAACAAGCAGTAAATATTATATGTCCAGAACTTGTAAGCAGGCCTAGATGTTTTATAATCACATCTATTCTTTCTACATAGCAGGCATTCATCCCTTTTCCAATGATTACTGAACCACATTGTCCTTGTCATGATAATGGCTAAGGGCTAAGTTTCCAACAGTATCATTTACCTGCATTGATGGACACTCATCTTAAATAAAATTTTCATTTCAACATCACACTATCTAAGCTCCCACAACCCATCTAGGAGACTGCATTTTTCATTTGAAGACATTTATAGTGTAATGTTTAGATATCAACTTGGCCCCTTTAATCAGGCAAAGCAAAAAAAGGCAGCAGTTGAAGAATTGAAATTAGAATGACTTGTTTGTGATTGAAAAGCTAGTGCTAATTATATTGAGAATTAGACAGGAAACTACAGTGATGCCCATCTAGAAATAAGAAAAGAAATAGAATACATAATAGCATAAGTAAATATAAAGCAACACTCCCTCTAATGTTGTAGAATTATATGTCTAACATGCTCCATTTAGATAGGAACCATTCAAACAAGAGCATAGATGGGAATGAATTAGAAGGGCCAATTATGTTCCCCATTTCGGTACTTATTGGGCGAGTTTAGTACCTAAAATGCCACTATGCCTAACTTACCTAATGATCGGGAAGTTCCCCTACTGTCCAAAATAACCCCCCCCCCCCCACACCCTTAACAATAGATATTAATCCCTAATCACCTTATTTAGGATTTTTTTTCCAATCAAATGATTAAGTGGATGATCAAGATAATGAAAGTAGAGAAATTAATGGCATGAACATGGTGAATGTTTTACAAAGTTCCACCCAAATGAAGATACACTCTAGAAGGTGGTCTAACTGATGTAAATGGAGAAGAATATGGATTAGGAAAGTTATGGAAGATGATAAGAAAAAAGAAAACATATGCTAAGCTACATAGGATTGAGAGGGAATGGGGCTGAGAAGTGATAGGACAAACTAGAAGTCAAGTTCTATTCATTCCAACTTCAATCTTATAATAAAAGTCTCCCCTTTATATAGAGGTGGAATTACATAGATTGAAGGGGGAGAAAATAACCCTATTCCCACTTGTAACACAAGAAAGATACATAATTTCCTAATCGTAATTGCAAAAATTGACTCTTAATCCTAATAGGAAATACTAACAAAAGGAAAAAGAAAAACAAAAGAAGCATTTAGAAAAAACTCTCCAAACATTGGACTCTTTTCGATGAGATGGAAATTTTTGTTGAAGCCATTTATAAAACATGAATTATTGAACTTTGCACTGAAGCTCTTAAACTCATAATTTATGTTATGTTGCATCACAACTTTTTTTTGTATAAAATTGAGTAAAGGTGTAGAAAGTCCAATAACACAATATACACAAGCAGTATTTCAACTGAAGTTGATTGGATTCTAGCAAAATCTTTCATATTTCTTTGGATTGTTATCCTAATTGAAAAAGATGATTTCAATCATGATTTCTTTCCCAAAGACTGATCAATATTAGAGAAAGAAAAAAAATTGCCTTTGTTTCTTCTGAAGTCAGACTTCACCCATATGTAATTTTATTTTTTTATTTTATTGTATCTCAGGTCAGTTGTTGAAACAGGATATTGCAATTCACATCTCTAATTAGGCCATCTTATGCTATTTTCTAACATTAAGCATTTATATTAGATAGCCATACATGCATCACGAAAATATTTGCATTTGTAAATTTTATGGAGAGGAAGATAGATAGAGAGATTGAGCATCCATTCATCCATTTCATCCCTTCCATTTCTACCTTATTTCCATTCAAATCCTACCATTGATTCCACCTAATAAGCACCTAATTTCAAGCCTACATTCATTTCCCTACAACCCAAGTACATCTCGATAATTAACCCAAAGTTGTCCCCTCTAAAAAAATATCCCCAACCACCTACAACTACTCGCCACCCTCACCTTCACCTATAAAGCACTCACCTCCCTTCCATGCACAGATGTCGGACCATCCTCCCAACCTCCACCTTCATCCAATCCCAGCTCCATTAGACTCACACACACACACATGCACACCACCATTCTAGTCGGCCACACACTCCTCCTGAGCTCTCCTTTCTCTCTCTCTTCCCCTCCTCATCCTCAGTATCCTCTCAAGTTGAGAGGGACACTGGGTGCAGAGGAGACTCTCTCGTGGTTGCAACCACCATGGCGAGGGTACACCACCGCCCAACTCCCTCACGAGCAGGTGGGCGTGGTGGATTCTCTGTTTTGATTTCTTTTGTTTTGTTATTTTGATTTGTGTTTTCTTTTTCTTGTCTCTATTCCATCGCCAATGCCAGAGCTGCAAACTCTAGAGCTCCTTCACTGCAACCTCTTCACATGCCAATATCTCACCGGATGCCTCATCCTCCCTTTTCGCATGCTCTGCGCACGTTTCCAGCCGGTTCACTACCGATCAGCACACCCTTCACTGCACACCTGTGTGCACATTCAGCCAGTTGAGTCACGAGGGCAGCCGGTCACTTTTTGCCCTTGGCATTATAGTCGCGACCTCACACAGCTATAGTGTCGTGACTGGGGGCTTCTCAGTTAGCCGGTGCCATGGGTGCTCTCTCTCTCCTCGAGTCACCCACTCCAGCTGGTCATTGTGTCTCTCGACCTTACGCGCATCTCACTCGACATGCACTGTGCTTCATCTCGCGCATCACACCTCATCTCAGTGCCTTTGCACTGCGTTCCTTACAGCCAACGCCTCACCTAGCACACAGTGCGCTGCCTCACCCCTGCCTTTGTGTGCTTGCGTGCACACTGCAATCTCATCTAGTGCCTGCACGCTACTCCATTCTCCCACACACAGACTCATAGCCACATACAAACATACTCATTCACACACACACACCCCTATACATACATAAATATCCATATTCACACACACATTCACACACATACACATATATATTCACATATACATATTCACCCTCCCCATCTATATACATACATATATATATTTATATACTTATATTTATATATATATACACATATATATCCACATTTCCTCCTTCACACACTCACCCATATCTCCACTCACAATACCATGCACCTATCCATCTACCGCACATCATATCGCGGAAATATTCGCACCAGTTGCTTATATTTCCCGATATTCATGCATAACAAGCCTTCTACCCACACTCACACATGTCTGTTCCATACCACACGTGGCACACAGCTAAGTTAATCCCGTCTTTCTAGACGACGGTTAACCTAGCATTGTGCTACATCCCTATTGAATCCTAGATTCAATATTCACTATTCTATTCTATAGTTATATATATATACTTATATACATATATCTGTATCTATATCCTATATATATTATACATATAAATAAGCTACTTATTTCAATTCATTTCAATTTTCGCATTTCAATTCTGCATTTTCATTTTCTTCTATATTTGCTTTTATTTTATTGCTTAAAGAAAAGACAAAATATATATATAAAATAGAAAAGATAATTCTTGATTTGCAGGCGCACGGTCTTACATGTGGCGAGATCGGATTTTATTATTTTGACGTGTAGCTAAGGACCTTTTTGAGGGTGTGCCTCAAGGACAATATTATCTCCAAAAAAATCTAAAAATCAAGAAAACCAAAAATACAATAAGCGAAAGGAATTGATCCGAATCTAGGAAGAGTGTAGAAACTGAGTAATTCCAAACCCACCTCTCTGAGTTCGACCCTGGCCTAAAAGCGACAATCTTAAAATATGATTTAACCAGATTATTAATTTTTTGATAAACGAGTATAGATTCACTTGTAGGTTAACCACTTCCATTATATACAATTTGACGCTAATTTCACCTAATTAAATAACCCTACTAGCATTCTATCACAAGTTTTCTGGTGTCGTTGCCGGGGAGGCACTATCTGGAGTTAGTTTCTATTTTCTTCCTTTGATTTTCTCTTTTTCCACCCATTTCTTCACGGGTGCTCTTGTTTGTTTTTGTGCAGGTGTACCTGTCACGAGGAGACACGTAGAGGTCGGAGACGTAGGCAAATCTGAGGCAAGCGCGAGAGCGTGAAGTCACCAGCGTCACATTGGAATTTTGCCCACGTTGCTGAGGAGGTAAGTGTTTTCTTCCCAACAAATTAGGTCATTCTGTCACATTGAAAATATAAAAGCAATTAAAAAAATAAAAAACCCTAAAAAATCTTCTTGAGATTTCTGGGGTGAGTGGATTAAGATCCACTATTTGATTCTTTCTATCACCACCATCGCCCTTGATTTTCCACATTTTCGCGCACGAAAAATTCGAGAATCTTGATTCTTGATTATTTCATGACACGAAATTATCGAGGCAAATTAAAATCAATTGTTTGCTACAATTTTTTCACCTTATTATTTAGCATTCGGGATCCAAACTTTGGTTGGGGAATCTTGGAGTTGATTTGACTCCAACCCCACCACGACCCTTAACTTGCCTTGATTTGATCTCGAATCTCAACCCCAATATATTCATTTTTCATTTTTTTATACTTTGGTGGTTGAGCCTTGTGTGGAATCTCATTTAGGTGATTGGGAGCACTTGAATTGAAGTGATTTGGCTCTCTTTCACATTGAATTAAAATTGATTCGTGCATCCACACTTGGAAATTTTCAATTAGGGGCCCATTTGCATTGTAGCATGCATTAACCAAATCAAATTGAAGGAGGGTTGTTTGGGCAAAAAGAACTTGTATTTTCTTGAAAACTCAGAGATTGATTGAATTGGTAATTCAGTGGAATCATAAAATCCATACTATCTAAAGAGTTGAATTCTAAAATTCATTCACCATCTAAAACTTCAATTCGGGAAGAGTTCCCCATTGCATGCTTGCTTTACACACAAAAAAATTGACGCACTTGGGCATTACCCGTATACAATACCCTTCACATTCCAAAGCACTTGTATAATAATCCTCTTAATTTAAAACTGGTAGCAACCCCATTAAGGTTTGGAGGTTTAACTACCTGCGTGTAGCGCTTACGTGCTATTACAAGTTCCCGCGTGCTATCGGGTGTCTAAGATTGGGGAAATGGCCTTTTAATCTGGCTTGGTGGTTCCGTGGTGCTCGGATTCGATTTTGTAAGTCGCGATAGTAGGTAAATTAGATCTTTAGGACTTAACGACACATTTAGAGGTTAGGACCTTGATTGTTTGATTTGTCATCAAGTGCACCTATTCGGCGTCATTTCTCTTATCCCCTTCTCTCTTCTCATCACCCCAATTCTTCTGTCGACAGTGCATGTTTGGGAGAAGGTCACAAAACCCTGAACTTTTTGAATTGTCTAATAACTCTAGAAGGGTAGAAGCTGGTGAATCATCCTCCTCCTCTGTAAACATGGCTGCTTGTCCACCCCCAAAACCCAATGGAGGAAATCGCCCCCTCCAAATCCACCAGGTGGTGGAGGAGCCGTTGACCCATTAACCCACCTCCAAGCCCAAATGGAATTGTATACTGAGTAGATTGAAGTCATTAGGGAAACCTTGGAGGAAATGCAGAACCTTCCCGAATGGGAGGAGCCCAAGTCTCTTAGCTCATATCAGAATCCTACTACGACAAAGACCCTTGAGCAGATTCGTGTCCTCGTGGGTGGGGAGGATTTTGAGTTAAAACCAAATGTAATTGACCTAATTAACTTCCATTACCATGGACTTGCCAGTGAAGACCCTTTTCTTCACGTGGAGGACTTAACCCATTTAATTGAAACGATTAAACCAAGAAACATCGGGTTGCATATTGTCCTCATAAAAATGTTCCCATTTTCGTTGCGGGACAATGCCGCACAATGGTTGCGCACCATTGGGAAACCTCTCCGCTCTTGGGAAGAGATGCGTATAGCGTTTCTCTAGAAATTCTTCCCAATTGGATGCACTAATGTGCTTTGTCGTGCTATTACTTCTTTCACGCAACAAAACGGCAAGTAATTTCATGAGGCTTGGGAAAGGTATAATGACCTCCTCAGGAAATGTCCACACCACGGTCTACTTACGTGGCATGTAGCCCAGATCTTCTATTATGGGCTAAATAAAACTTTGAGGCATATTACGGACGCTTCCTGTGTAGGGAATTTCATGAATAAAGACGAGCATGGGGCGTTCGAACTGTTTGAAAATATGAGTGAGAATTCTATGAATAACGCTTCCATTGTCACCTTTAATTGGACCAGCGCACCTCATAGCGGAGCTCACGAGGTTGACACGGGACCTTCCCATTCATCCACCGACTTAAATTTAATCACACAAAAATTGGATGAAGTCTCCCTTGTTCACAAGAAGCTGGACAAATTTTTGGCCAACCATACCCATCCTATGGCTCACACATCAACTCCTTCACCATGCCACAACCCAATCCTTCCCAAGTTAGGATGATTTCCAAGAATCCTGCATGACCTGCACCATCCTTACCGAGTATCGTGCCAAGCGACTAAGTGAGTAATGTGGATTTGGCTTCTGCTAAACAGTATTATGACATGGAGGACCAAGCCTCTATGTACTTGGATGCGGTACCATATGTGGACTTGTCTTCTAAATTCAAAGACGTGTGCGCCCTGGGGAATAACCCATATTCTGCTACTTATAACCCAGGGTGGCGCAACCATCCGAATTTCGCATGGTCCAACAACCCTCAGTGCCAAAACCCCACTGGTGGACCAATGCTCCCGTCCGCTCCTATTATCCTAAGGGCCCAATATAATCCTTCGGGAAATCCACCACCAGGCCCTTGCACACCTCAAACGGATCACGCATCAAGTCTTCTTGATAAATTGATACGAATGATTACGGAAATGTCCAAGTGCTATGAAGAAAACATGACCTCTCTTCAACACCAATTGGCACAGCAGAATGCTAAGATCAGTCAACTACGAATGACGACTCGATCTCAGGGCACTCTTCCTGCCCAACTTGTCTTAAACCTGCAAAATTTTGTACCTCATGGTCTGCAACCATAGGTACAACCTTCTCAAGGGTAGGTTCATCAGATTCTGTAAGCTCCGAATACTCCACTGGGATTTCAGGCTAATCCCACAACAGCACATCACCCATATGTCCCTATTGTGAACCCTCCTCCGCCTTATGATCCCACTGGACTTGCAACGTCCAATGCAATTACTACAAGGAGTGGTAAACAAATCGTCGATTTGCCTCGACCTGATCCTAGCCCATCTTCATCGCCCTCTCATTCGAGTTGCGCACTGCATTCTCATAAGGACGATATACCTAAACTAGTACCAGAATCTATCCCATTCCCTGAGGCTCTACTAAGGGAGCCAAAAGGTAAGAAAAAGAACACACAGACCTTTGATAATCTACATGATTTATTCAAGGATGTTGAAATCAAGGTTCCCTTATTAGAGGCGATCAACCACATCCCTACTATCCCTATTTCTTTCAAGACTACACTACACCCAGGTGGCAGCAAAAGAAAACCAAGAGTCCGGTGGCTCTCTTGCCTCATGCAAGTTGTGCTATACGGTCCAAACTACCACTGAAGCAGAAAGATCCAAGCACCCCTCTCATTTCATGCAACATCAATGGCTACAATTTTGATCGTGCCTTGCTAGATTTAGGATCTTCCATTAACCTTGTACCAACCATCATGTTCCATAAATTTGCATTAGGAAATCTAAAACCCACCCCTATTACACTGCAATTAGCAGATCACTCTGCCAAAATCCTGCGAGGTGTGGTGGAAGACGTGGTGGTTAGGCTCAATAGTCTCTGTTTTCCTGTTGACTTTCTTGTATTAGACATGGAAGTTCCTGATTCACTTTCTGATTATCAGATAATCCTCAGTAGACCTTTCTTGGCCATAGCCCATGCCCATATTGATTGTGAATCAGGCTGTATTGAGATTGCTGTGTGCTTTGAAAAGTTCAAACTGAACATTTTTAAGGTCGCCAAGAATTTTGATTGCGATTTTATCAAGGATGACACATCTGACGATGATAGGTTGTTAGTGTGTGTATCGGATTGGTTGGGAGCTATTCAACTTGTTGCGGCATACCCCTGGAAAATCAAGACCTGACTGACCTGTACTGACATTTTCCCATCCCTTCCCTTGCCCTTATCTCTTCCTAACCAGACCCCTGACGAGGTTCATTTCGCCTCTTACGTCTCGTGGTCTATAAGTCACATCCAGGTTGCTCACCTCCGGTCTACCCCCTTGATGAATGGAATGCCTTTTCTTTCTCGCCAAATCAGGCAAAAGCAACATTCCACACTGGGACCTTGTTCCTAAATACTGATCTCTAGGTCACTCCTTTCTTGGATCCATCAATCCAAGATGCCCCACTCCTTGGCCAACCTGAGGGCCAATTTCCTTCTCCCCTTTTTCCCTCTCCTGATCCTTTTAGGATAATCTCATCCCAAGAATTGCCAGATTTGCCCCCATCTGCACCTGAGCTCAAAGCATTGCCTGACACGCTAAAATATGTTTTTCTAAGACCACATGAAATGCTTCCTGTAATCATCAGTTCAAAATTGTCCAGGGAGAAAGAGTGCAAGCTAATGAATGTCTTAATTAAACATAAGGCAACCATTGGATGGTCTCTATCTGATCTAACTGGCATTAGCCCCTCCTACTGCACTCACTGTATATATACGGAGGAGGCCCGACCTTCTCGCGAGATGCAGCGACGTCTCAATCCTAATATGTGGGAGGTTGTTAAGAATAAAATTATCAAGTGGCTTGATGCGATCATCATTTACCCGATCAGTGACAGCCCCTGGTTGAGCCCTATTCATGTTGTGCCTAAAAAGGCGGGTCTCACCATCCGTGTCAATGATAAGGGCGAATCCATCCCTACACGCACTCCTACATCTTGGAAAGTGTGTGTAGACTATAGGAAACTCAATACTGCTACCACGTAAGACCATTTTTGCTACCTTTTATTGACCAAATCCTATAGTGGTTAGCGGGAAATCAGTTCTTTTGTTTCCTGGATGGATTTTTAGGCTATAACCAGGTGGCTATTGACCCTCTAGACCAAGAGAAAACCACCTTCACTTGTCCTTTTGGCACCTTCGCTTTCAGAAGGATGCCAATCAGACTCTGTAATGCGCTAGCTACTTTCCAAAGATGCATGCTGGCGATATCCCATGATATAGTGGGTGATTTTCTCGAAGTCTTTATGGATGACTTTCTTGTCTTCGGACCGACTTTTAACAACTGCCTACCCAACCTGACTCGCATCCTTTGGAGATGTACGGATGTTAACCTTATGCTTTCTTGGGAGAAAAGTCATTTCATGGTGCATGAAGGTATTGTTCTGGGACATATCATCTCCAAAAGGGGTATTGAAGTGAACAGAGCTAAGCTTGATGTGATTGCTGATTTACCTATTCCTAGCTCTGTCCAGCATATCTACTCCTTTCTTGGGCACGTCGATTTTTATAGGAGATTTATCAAGGATTTCTCCAAGATTTCTAGACCTTTGACACATCTCCTATTGACCGATGTACCCTTCGACATGGGCCTTGATTGTATTCAAGCATTCATGCAGCTGCGTGAGGCTGTCACCAAAGCCCCTATTCTTCAGCTGCCTGAATGGTCCCTTGACTTTGAGCTGATGTGTGATGCTTTTGACTTAGCTGTTGGAGCCATCTTGGGACAAAGACGCAATAAACACCCTTCGTGGTGTATTACGCCAGTAAGATGCTAGATGAGGCCTAGCGTAATTACACAACCACTGAAAAGGAGCTGCTGGCGGTTGTCTTTGGGCTAGAGAAATTCCGTTCACTTCTTGTGGGCTCTCATGTTACCATTTTCACTGACCATATGACCATTCGTCATCTCATGCATAAGAAAGATGCAAAGCCTCAACTGATTCATTGGATCCTTCTTCTTCAAGAATTTGATCTTGAGATACGAGATAAGGTAGGAGCCCAGAATGTTGTCGCTGACCACCTGTCGAGACTAGACCCGAACCATATTAAACTTACATCACCTTTAAATGAATCTTTTCTTGATGAGCACCTTCTAGCGATAGATGTGGCAAGTGGACCTTGGTATGCCGATATCGCTAATTACCTTGCTTCTGGATTTCTTCCTCGTGGATAGGCTAAAAACCAGCGTGAACGTCTCATTGCAAAAGCAAAGTATTATTTCTGGGATAATCAACTACTTTTTAGAGTAGGTGCTAATCAAATTATCCGTTGCCATGTACCTGACAGCAAATTCCCCAGTGTGCTATCCTTTTGCCACGATCAGGCCTGTGGAGGCATTTTTTTAGGGAGGAAAACTGCAGCCAAGGTGTTGCAATGTGGATTCTTTTGGCCCTCCCTTCATCAAGATGCACACAATTATGCTAAGCGTTGCACTAAGTACCAGTCACTAGGGTCAATGTCACGTTGCGACATGATGCCCTTGCAACACATGCTAGCTACAGATATTTTCAACATTTGGGAAATCGATTTTATGGGACCCTTTCCTCCATCCAATAGTTTCGAGTACATCCTTGTTGCCGTTGATTATGTCTCGAAATGGATTGAGGTTATTCCTGCACGTTGTGCTGACCATATCGTTACCACCAAGTTCATCAAAGATCACATTTTTGTACGCTTTGGGATCCCTCAAGCCATCATTTCGGATGAAGTTATTTCACCCATTTGTCTTTCTAGTCACTTTTGAGAAAATACGAAGTCCACCACCGTATTGCTTCTCCCTATCATCCTCAAATGAACTGCCAGGCTGACATTTCGAACCAGCAGATCAAGTAAATCCTACAGAAAAGGTTCGACCTAACCGTAAGGATTGGTCCGACAAACTGATTGATGCTTTATGGGCGTATTAGACCACCTTCAAGGCTCTCCTTGGTATGTCTCTGTAGAGGATCATTTTCGGGAAGCCTTGTCACCTGCCCATTGAGTTGGAGCACTACGCTTATTGGGCAGTTCACTAATGTAACCTCGACCCAGACCTGTGTGGTCAGGAAAGGAAACTCCAACTCCATAATTAGAAGAGCTACGTCGTGAAGCCTATTACTCTACTCTTCCTTTAAACAACGTACCAAGGCCTTTTACGACAACCGCATTAGGCGGAAGGAATTTGAGCCATCACAGTAGGTTTGGCTTTATAATGCTCGGCTCAAATTCTTTCCTGGAAAACTGAAGTCCAGACGGACTGGTCCTTTCCTGGTCTCAAGACCTTTTCTTAATGGAGTCGTCGAAATTGAAGAACCCAAATGTGGGCATAAATTTATGGTTAATGAGCAGCAGTTGAAATCGTATCTTACTCATGAGCCTACCCCCATTGGTGAAACAGTTGCCCTACTGGAAGTAACTACTATGAGCCTTATACAGAGTCCGGCTGGGGATGTTAAATTCAGTGCTCGTTAGGAGGCACCCCAACAATCCCTTTCACTATTCACTCCACCTCACATTTCACTCACCTCACTTCATTTCGTTTCACTCCACTTTTCACCACCTACCCATCCACCTTGCTTTATACCCTGTACTCACCCTTGCACCTAAACCTTTACTCCTATCTAACCCCTTTTGTATGCATATGACATAGCATGATTTGGCATGGGGGTGTGGATAGACATCCATAGGGTCTAGGAATTATATGGGTATTTTGCAAATTCTTGACCATTATACATATCCATCTATAGTATGTATATATGTAACTTAATTAAAAAATCCTTAAAAAATTAAAAATTTTGAAAAATTTTAAAAACATTATAAAACACCAAAAATTCATAAAAAAATAAAAATTCAAAACTTAAAAATGTTTTCAAAAGTGTTCAGCTATGATCTAAAAGTTGAAGCAAAAATAAAATAAGTGTTTATGGACATTTAGCCTTTACTTTGAAGACTTTCCTGGCCACAGAAGCTTGATTTGCTCAGGCTTTGGTTTAATACACTCGAGCAGTGACAACATAGACCAGGATCTCTCCGAACTTAGGACGTATTCTTGTACTTGAGTCACCAGTACAGGATTCGTTGGTTTGCTTCTACTTGGGAGTCTAAGTAACCTTGGTTCACACTACACAGAGTCGGGAATGACCAGATGAACGTAAGATTCAACGCTAGTGTTCATTAGGGAGGGTGGAGTCCTTACCTGTGTGTGCAGGTAGACTCTTTATCTCAGTTTTTAGTCTTGCATTTAGAAGAAACTCTTTTCATCTAAGTTCTCACCCACCAAATAAGTGTGCTCTACCAAATAAAGTTGTTGGAGACATACTGACATTTATTTATATTAGAAAGAAAAAAAGAGAAAGTCAAAAAGAATTTGTAGAGAAAGACATTTTTTAGAATAAGTCGTATGTTCTCCTGTGTCCTATAAATTCCTCCACCAAAAGTTTTTCAGGGTGCATTATAAATACCTTATTTCTACCAAATATTCTATTAGCCACAATGCAATAAGAGTTGGGTTGAGTCTTTTCTCATTTTTGAGAGTTAATTTGAAGACATGAGCTAAAGCTGGGATCAACCTGGACTTAAAAAGACGTGAAGTCCTAGGATTGAGTCTTAATGTTCATCTGGTTAGTCCTGATCAATCACTGAGCATAAACTATAACCTCTTAGCTTTCGAGTTTTGCAAAACCCTCTGAGTCCTGGAAATCGCACTTAAGGTTTAAATATCAAGAGTCCTTGTTAGTCGAGAGATGGTCTATGTTATGTGAGACTTGAGTTCTGGTAGTCTTCTTTGCAATTAGCTCTCACAATGTCCAACTAATAAACACATTGATGTTGCTTCAGAAAAATCTTCGGCTTAAGATTATTTCTAAATACTAATACCTTATTGAATAAGTATTTTGCTAGGGACTAGCAAAAGATAGGCATGGGAGTATGATTGCTCATTAATTCACATCTCTAATTAGGCCATCTTATGCTATTTTCTAACATTAAGCATTTATATTAGATAGCTATGCATGCATCATGAAAATATTCGCATTTGTGAAATTTATGGAAGGGAAGATAGAGAGGGAGATTGAGCATCCATTCATCCATTTCATCCCTTCCATTTCCACCATATTTCCATTCAAATCCCACCACTGATTCCACCTAATAACCACCTAATTACAAGCCTACATTCATTTCCCTACAACCCAAGTACATCCCCATAATTAACCCAAAGTTGTCCCCTCTAAAAAAATATTCCCAACCACCTACGACCACCCACCACCGTCACCATCTTCTATAAAACACTCACCTCCCTTCCATGCACGGAGGTCGGACCATCCTCTCAACCTCCACCTTCATCCAATCCCACCTCCATTAGACGCACACACACACACCACCATTCCAGTTGGCCATGCACTCCTCCTGAGCTCTCCTCTCTCCCTCTCTTACCTTCCTCATCCTCAGTATCCTCTCACAAGTTGAGAGGGACATTGAGTGCAGAGGAGACACTACCCACCTCCCTCGCGAGCAGATGGGCATGGTGGATTCTCTATTTTGATTTCTTTTGTTTTGTTATTTTTATTTTTGTTTTCTTTTTCTTGTCTCTGTTCCATCGCCAATGCCAAAGCTGCAAGCTCTGGAGCTCCTTCACCGCAACCTTTGCACATGCCAGCACCTCACCGCGTACCACCACACGTGTCATCCTCCCTTTCCACGTGCTCTACGCACGTTTCCAGCCGGTCTACACACCCTTTGCCGTGTGCCTGTGCGTGCATTCAGCCAATTGAGTCATGAGGGCAACCGGTCACTTTTTGCCCTTGGCACTGTAGCTATGACCTCACGCAGCTATAGTGCCGTGACCGAGGGCTTCTCAATTAGCTGGTGCCCCGGGCGCTATCTCTCCTCGCCTTACTCGCTCTAGCCGGTTGTTGCATCTCCCGACCTTACACGCATCTCACCCAGCGTGCACTACGCTTCATCTCACACGTGACACACCCCATCTCAGTGCCTTTGTGCTACGAGCCTCATAGCCAGTGCCTCACCTAGCACACAATGCACTGCCTCACCCCTATCTTTGTGTGCCTACGTGCGCACTGCAATCTCATCTAGTGCCTGCGCGCTGCTCCATTCTCCCACACACAAACTCACACAGCCACACGTAAACATACTCATTCACACACACACCCCTATACATACATAAATATCCATATTTACACACATTCACACACATACACATATATATTCACCCTCCCCCATCTATATACATACATATATTTATTTATATACTTATATTAATATACATATAGATATCTATACTTATATATATATATACACATATTCTGATTCAGTCACATCTTTTAAACTTGGAAATTTCAGATGGGGTAATTAATATGCAAGAGGTCCTGAAATTTGACATTTTGAATGAGGAGGATAGAAGCTGGGAAATTTTGATTTAGGAAGCAAACTCCGGAGGAAGTAGAAGACTGAGTCTAAGGGTTCCAATTAAGCTGAAACCATCAAACCAGGACCCTTACGACATTTGTTCTGGAGATGACCAACCCAAGCACACATTCATTAATTATCCATTTAAGCTTGATTTCTATGTAACTCAACTTTTTGGTCTTGGGTTGCATCCTCATAAATCGCAGGCCTGACCCCGCTTGCATACTGATTTTAGGTTTTGGGTAATTTTTATCCAAAACCTTAGATATTCTCGATCATGGGGTATGGGTCTGCATCACAATCTGGTCCACATTTGTGGACATCTGCTGGTAGGTCTTAGGTTGCATCTTTTTATTCTGATTCTGACCTGCACCTGTGAATTCTTTATTTCTCTTCTTTGTATAGTGTGCCTAGCTGAAGGCACTAAATTCAGCACCTATATAGTTTTTGTTTATCTCGAAGCGGACCCGTTATTTACGTAATTCAGGTGCTTTCTACTCTACTCCACTCTGTTTCATGTCTTTTTAATACAATGAGGATATTACATTAGATAGGCATGAGGGGTGGATATTCATCTCTGAATTACTTCGTTAACTCCGTAGATTCATTTTATTTTCTTTTATATATATATATAATTGAATTAGGAAGCCACACTTGGACATTAGGACCTTTCAATCTTAGGAAATATTACAATAGGATCTGAACACTAAGACCCTTCAGGTCTTTGGGTTTAGTCAGCCCGGGTATCCACTAAAATGTGGATTTGTTATCGAGTCCTTGCCATCCTGAATTCTATTTTAATTTGATTAAATAAGTTTGGGTGATAAGTACACGACTTATCAACCCGCCCTCTGATTTGAGGGAACTTTAAGTCTAAGCATCTACACACCATCTCATCACTGACTCATTGTTCGGCAGTTTTAACGAAAATTGTGTAGCTAATGAACCTTCTAGGGTGATATGGCTGGCAAATTATCGTGGGTAACAGCCCATAGGTAGGTTGTCCAGAGCCCAGTCACTGGACCACTCTCTTTTTACTGCCTTTAGGTAAATCTTAAACCAAGGAAGCCACCTACTTAAAAAGAAAAAGAAAGTCAAAAAGAAAAAGGAGAAAAGAAAGAAAAAAAGAAAATAAAAGAAATAATCCATACTTCGCCGCACGAGCATGCCTGGCAAGTTGTCGGTGGTAACAACTCATTGATCGGTTGTCTAGAACCCAGCTCTAGAAATGCGCTAAAAATTCATTTCACACTTAGGAAGAAGCGGAGAAGTAGAATAAGCCAGGAAGATATACACTGAACCCACCCTTGTGTTGACCCCAAAAAAATAAAGGTAGGAAGAAAGCTATCTGTCGTAAAGATACACCTTTAAGAAGAACTCTCCTTTTAAGGTCACCTAGAGGTGTAGAAACTCAAAGTCCATTCTGATTGCCGATCAACGAGTCTATCACATTCACAAAATGATGCTTAGAACTTAGGGTTCTCATCAAATCTTGGGTGGGTTGAGTGGCCGTAGAAAGCCACTTTATAACCCTAAACTCAAAAATCTAAAAAAAAAAAATAGAAGAGAAGAAAAAGAGAAAAAGAGATTTTTCTTTCAATAAGCCAAGGACTTGAAGCGATCTGCATTTTGACAGATACCCGGGTGCTGTTGTGTCTTTGAAAGTTCAAGTCCTAAGTAAAAATTTCTTATGTTGAAAATGATTTTTGTTTAAGTAGCCCAACCTAATTCTTTTATAAATAGCATGTAGTTTTTGCTAGGGACTAGCAAAAGATAGGCATGGGGGTGTGATGTGCATACATCTGATTAACCTAAAATGGCTATTAATGCATGTTCTTAGTGTCACATTAGCATTATACATTGTAAATAGTGCATAACATGCATGATTGCGCAGCAATCATAGGTCTTAGTTGACCTAGATTAAGCTAGGACTTAGCATAAGTTAGGGTTATTCATGCATGCATACGCATTATCTGCATCTTTACTACTTTCCTTTAGCTATGCATAAAATAATGTTATAATGTGCTGATTAAGTGCATTATGTCGATTGTAGGGAATAAGCTGGATCTGGAGCAGGATCTGAAGCTGGATCAGGAATAACAGGAGTTGCAGCAGAGCTAGAGCAGAAGGCTTAGTTTAGATATAGGAACAATAATGTAAGGGGGTAAAAGTTTGCTATTCTATTAAATAGGAATAAAGCAGTAAAATGTGAAGAGCTTAGGTCCATCCTAGCCCTAGGATAGCCTAGAGACTTCCCCAAGCCTTAGCCGCCCTTAGATTAGGTCACAACACCCTAGGAAGCCCTAAAACCCTAGTTCCAACCCTTATCTAGACGTCCAGGTAAGTTATAAGACGTCCAGGACCCTTAGCCATCTCCCGCACACCTCAAACCCACTTCTACAGTGTTATTGGATGTCCAGACACTTTATCAGACGTCCAATTTCTGCAGAGTACCCAAAACAGAACCTTGATTTCCCCCTGACTCAAATTGGACGTCCAGAACTGAAGTCTGGACTTCTGATTTTTGAGTATAAGTTGTCTAAGCCTATTATTGGACGTCTGATACTGGTCTCCAGTCTCTGTTTTGATATTCAAGTCTTGATCTTAGCTCTCTAGCTTCCTAGACCGAATCCCAACCCCATAGGAACCTAAATTAAGGTGTCCCAACCCTAGTACATCACCTCTAGACCTACCTAAGGACCTAATTAGGTCATCACCAAACCCAATTGACTTAGATCAAAGTCAATTACCTTCACTTAAGTCAATTAGACTCATTGAGTCCAAATGAGCTTAGATCTCAACCCACACAAGTTTAATTGGACTTCGTGAGAGTCCAATTGACCTAAACCCAACCTGATTGAGTTATGTTACCTTCAATTAGGTTCACACTCATTCAATTAAACTTAGGTTAAGTTTAATTGCATTTTCACCTTAGCAATTAGGATTTGTAACCCTTAAAATCAAGACCTACACCTACACCTACATAAACCCCTTAGGACCTATCCTAAGCCACCTAGCCACATAGAGCACGACTACACACACACACACCCATTCATGCACACACTTCTCTAGAATTCTCTAGAGTTCTCTTGAGATGGCGCCACCTCTTGGTTGCCAAATTTAGTAACCAAGAGGCATTCAAATTGAGATCCACAATTTTTGGATCTCAAAGACCACCTCCACCCCCATGTGGCTGGCCACTCTTGGACTCTCTCTAGAGAGTTCCACACCTCTCTAGAGAGAAGCCATTGGGTCTATAAAAAGACCCCATGGGCGACCAAGTGCACCCATTCACATCCTTGGCTTCCATTGGCACCACTCACTTCATTAGCCCCATACACGCCCACCTTCACTTAGCTAGCTACTCCACCTCCAAGAGCTCACCACCATCATGGAGGACATCATGCTGGGATGCTGGATCAACCCTACCTCTCTCCAAGGGTCGGCCTAAGCTACATTGGCCGCCCCTCATTCTTCTCCTGACCACTCCAAGGCCATCTGGGACCACCCCTGAATGCCCTTTTTTTCTTCTAGATTTAATTCATGCTCTTCGTAGTTTATTGCTTTTATTACTACTTAATAGCGTAGTCTTACTTCTCCCCCAATGATGCATGCGAAATCCCCCTATTGATTCTTGTATGCAATCATTTTCTGGTAGCTAGATTTCCATTTAAGCATTTATGTACAAGCATTCCTCTATGTCCATGTTGCAAACAACTTCCCAATGAATGAATGAAAATGCATTTTTATATATATATATCTCTTTATGTGTTTGAAATCACCATGAGCTTAATAATTATCGTATTTGCGTGATTTAAGTGCCTGCTCTTTAACTGTCTAGTCATTACTCACCAGCATGTCGTTTCCTGAGGATATTGAAAATCTAACAATAGATGCTTTCTCCATAACTAGTCACCACCTCACCAGAATTGTGCGCACAGAAACTCACATGTTCACCTTCGTAATTTATTTGACGCACGCACACGTAATCTGAGTTAATAATAGAAGTGGTGAAGTTTTAGTTAGGAGACTGGAAATCGGCGTGCATCTTTAAATGAAGTAGAACGGAAAAAAAGATTGATTTCAAAAGTAAAAGCAACACCTCCCAGAGACGAACGACTGGGACTCAAGTCTCATAATTTTTGTAAAACAATATCTTTGTTGGATCGTACTTCGTGACTATACTACGATGCTTTTCTCTATCAAAAATGTGATCTACGAATTACCAAACAATGCATAACCATGCATTTAGGTCAAGTTGTATAGTAATCATCTCCTTTTATGGTCAAGGACAGAGCGACTTTTTAATTGGGGCCTCAGATCGAAGATCCAACCATACAGATCTGATTAGGGCAATAATTGGAGTTTAACGACTCCAAGATCACCCTAATTGGACATCCGTAGCACTAGATAGAGATCAAGGAACCCTAAAGAGCAAGGGCCAAGATGGTGTTAATCCGCACCTTAGACGATAAATCTGATTGTACGGATGGGTTCAGATTGATGATCGTAGCCTAATGGCATGATTAGTCCAATCTAACACCCGTGGCACCATCTACTACACTCATAAGATGGACAGCCTAGATGGTGCCACGTGGTGCCATCATAGCCTCCCAACACCGGTCACAACTCTTCTTTTTCACCCACTAAATAACTCTCAGTTGTTGGATGCCCATCCAATAGCCAAAAACATGCCACGCCATCACTCATCCAGTGCTCTACTCATCTAAAGGCACAAGCAACGCTTAATCTCGACCATCGAATAAAGATCCAACAGCTGAGATCGACCATGGGCAAATTCCTTAATGCGCCTCAACCGCATGCATAGCGCAGCAATTAAGGTGCTGCGGAGGTGGATGGCACGCGTTCGAGCCCACATCTGCTATGAGTGGGAGCATAATTGGAGCAATGTGATGTGCATCGAACGACACAGATCAACCGATAGCGCTCATGCACGATCAGACGTGCGGTGTAAACACGCGATCGCATGAGAGCACCGACATAGGCATAGGCAGTTTAAGCCATCCGATCTCTTGATCGGATGGCTGAGCACGCACGAATGTGCGCAAGCATTGAAGGGCACGGAAGGTGAGTGGGCGTGTGCAGCACGCACACGTCGGCCACTTTCTTGCATTTAGTGATGGATTTATCCGTCACAAAAGGTCCTAAATTAATGTTTTTCATGTTATAATATCCAAAATGCCCCCACTCCTTGCAACTATTAAAGGAAACCCCTACCATACAAATTTCTCATCCCTTCCTTCTCCGCTCTCCCTCTCCAAAGCTTAAGAGAAGCTTATCCCACACCCGGGTGCTCCTCAAGAGCTAAAACGAAGTTTTCACCCCCGTTCCGGAAGCGAATCCTGCGATGACGATGACGTGCTATGTCATTCCCATTCCTTCTGCTTCGTCCTCCTTCCCGCTCTATTCCTTGTCTTCCGGGCGTTGTCTCCTTTGGCTCATCCTCAAAGCAATCGTCGAGGAGGATAACTTCTCTCTCTCATTCTTTTTACTGCTTTCTAGAGTAGAATTTTCCTACTTTCTAGTTGTAATAATTTCTCACTTTCTAGTGCAATCATTTCTCGCTTTCTTAGTTGTAAAAACACTTTGCAATATCAAGTGAATGTTCTCCCTCTCTCTCTTTTATTGTCTATATTGATTCCATTCCATTGTGATTATTCCACCCTTTAAACAAAAACACAAAAATATAATTGCGAATTTTGATCGACGTAGCCACCCTATGTTCGACCTAGGATTTCATTACATATTTTTCGGTATAAATTTTATTTGTTGAATGGATTTCTTCGCTACTCGAACTACAACGACAGGTTTTCAAAACCAATTTTGATAGTGTAGTCATCCGCCATTCAACACTACTTTATTGATCAGATTAAATGTAAATTAAGGTTGTGAGGATTTAGAGCTTAATCCACATTTTAGTGGACACCTAGGCTGATTAAGCCTGAAGGCATGAAAAGTCTAAGTGTTTTGGTTCTTCTCGTATTATTTCATGCCTAAGTTTTCTTTCTTGATTCTTTTTTTTTTATACATATAATTCAAGCTGATAATATTAACTCAAAGAATGTGAATTACGACCCCCCCATGCTTAAGTTAGACAATGTCCTCATTGGCAAATAAATGTATGCAATGGGGCATAGAAAACATCACCTAAGTGCAGTTGTGTACCTGATCAGCTTGAATCTTCTGGGTTGCCTCCCAGGAAGCTCTGAATTTAGTGCCTTCAGCTTGGCATAATGCACAAAAATGAATTGTCTGGGTCAAGAAGGTGCAGATGAAATCAACAAGACACAAAATTAGAAGTCCACATATGCGAACTAGGTTGTGGTGGAGTCCCATCCCAAAGGGATGGGAACTCTGCAACAGATGTAACATGCATGCCCGTGTTTGTTCCTCTCTTAGTCTGCAGCCATGTAGAGAAGTTGATGTGGACGAGTGCACCCCGAATCTAAAATGCTGAACACTGAAGATGTAGGTTTTATACTCAGCTTGTGTCCCTATAAAATTGTAAACCCACAAAGATGTATCAATTCTAGTGCATTCGAGTTGCGGGATTTCTATTCTGGTAGGGCATGTAATAAAATCAAGAGTTTCATAATGAGCCCTAAAATCAAGCTTGAGTTCTCTCTCCAAAGAAAGATCCATCCCTTGTTCAATTAGGGTCTCATTGCCTATTCCCTCTATGTCCTTGACCCCAAGAATATTTCTCTTCAACCTCTTTCATATCAGACTCAATGTCCGAGGTTGCTTTAGAGGTAGGGCTGATTTCATCCTCTAGCTCAGATTCCTTCTCTTGGCCCTCCTCTAAATTTGCGATGAGGGTTTCAACTAATTCAAAATCGATTATTTCAAAACTACAATCCCATTCCCCATCTCCAATGTTGGATGTCTTTTCCACCGAATCACTTTCCTCAAGAAGATTAGACTTGGCTACCACGACATCGCCCCCCAAATTCTCAGTTTCCTCCTGATGTGTGTCCTCAACTCTCCTTAAATCATGTTCTGAGGAGTCCTCAATGACATCTTCTATGGAGTTGTCCAACTCCTAAGGAGTATCAATGGTGGAATGAACCAATTTTGGATAAATAGGTGCAATCCAATTGATCATGGCAGGGCCTTGCTTCACAAATTCCGTGAATGGAGTTGTTTTCAATAGTTTTCTTTGGCCCTCTTCCTCCAGTTGTTGGAATATATCCATCATGGCCTGTTGCCCTTTAATCAATTCTTGATTCTGTATGTGTAACTCTAACTGGAGGTTATCAAGAATTGACAGGGTGTCATTCGGTTTCCCTTGGATTTCTTACTTCAAATCAGGGCTAGGAAGGTGTGGTTGAGGATGTGTACTAGAATCTGCACTGGGGTTTTAGTTCTTGGGTGGGTCCTCTATTCTATCATTTTCAGGGTCCAATTCTTCAAGAGGAACCATTCTCTGTTTAGTCCTACTCTAGAATAATTGAGGTTCTAAGTCCTCCTCCCAGTCGGATTCTTCATCAGGACACCAAATCAAAGGTTGATCGTTCTTGATTTGCTTAAGTTTCTGATCATCCTTTGATTTCCATTTGTCTAGAAGCCCTTCCAATACAAAGGTCAAGTAGTAGATATCCTTGAATTCAGATGACCTTTCTTGGTTATAGTCCTGGGAAGGGTAGGGATCTTAGTGTCCTCCTAGAGTGTAGGTCCCATCAAAATGGTTAGTGAGTGGGTGGGACCTAACTGGAGAGTTGTCATGAGGCGAATCGAGATAAGGATTCCCAAGGTTTGGATCGTACCCCTAGGTGGGTGGGTTGGATGTATCCCAATAAGAGGTTGGTGTAGGTTGGTTACATTTGGGATAGTTGAGGCAAGGGGGGTATTCTGGGTTATATCCCCAACTAGGTGGCTGGTTATCCCAAGTAAGCTGTGGTTACGATCTACCTGGTCTAGAATACAAATCATCTTGGGGATAGTTTGGGTAAGATGGATAGGCATTGAAATCCGTGGTTGGGAAGAGGTGGAGGGGTGAAAGAAGAACAGGTGAGAGAAGTGTGTGTGCACAAGCAATCAAGCAAGTCTAGTCCTTATGGTGTAGACCTAGGTGACCTAAAAAGCCTTGGAGGGAATAATTAAACTTGCAAGTACTTAACCTCCCTTCCCAAAGTTAATCTGGACAGGTTGATTATGAGGAGATTGAGGTAAAAGTTCTTCCTTTGGCTTGTGCCGCCGGTTCCGTAGACCCCACAACCATAGTCGTTTGACACTTTCATGCAGCCTAGATACCAGATTCCATGATAGGAATTAAGGCTAAGCACTTGACAAACCTAATTACTCCTCCAGGACTTAGATTGGTCCTTCCTAGGGCATGTCTAATCGATTTTTATGAGGGCTAGGTCAATGCTTGTGCTCAAGATATGTGATGAGGCATCCTCTTAGTCTGATTGAGCGTGTGTGTGCACTTAACAAAACATGGTTCTCAAGCAAGGATTTTAGGATGTGGTGTCTTTTAATATTTATCCTTGCTTTAATGCTTTTTAGGGTTGAAGTTCCTTAATGTTTTCAAACAAGGTCCAAGTGGGCACTCAAAGTTTTGTACACAACGGGTGAAAGTTGATTTCCTTTAGAATGATGTGGCCCTAGAAAAACAACCCTAGTGTATTCACCCTAGTGTTCATGCAATTCTACCAAGTGAGTTGATTTTAATTATGGTCAGTGGTGCAGCCCAAGTCAAGTCATGGTGGCATCATAAGCACGACTCAAAGGAAAGAAGAACACTCCAGAAAGATTATCTCTTCAAGAACGTTAGAGTGTATTTTTTTGGTTGGGTGATGAGTTTGGAATGTGGGTCAAGTAGCCATTCACCACGCCAATTTTGAATTTATATATATTCTTTTGTATTTCTTTTAAGCAACCAAACAATCAATGGGTGGAGTAATACTCACAACCATCTTCACAGCACTTTACTCCCTGTCTACTGTCTTGGATTGCTCTCCTCCATCGCCCAAGCATCGAGTTCCTGCAACCAATCAAGTAGAGAGAGAAAAATAAGTTAGAAGATGTAAATACTAATGCGAGATGAAAGTGATAAAAGAAATCCGTTGCCTCCCCAGCAATGGTGCCAAAACCTGACGCGCGCAGAATGCTTTGGTTTAATTATGTCATTGTAGCATCCACTCGCATCATCAGTTTTAAATTAAGATATGGATTAGTGAGTCCAAGTGTCGATCTCAGGGAGGCATGAAATTAGATTAGTTTTAGTCTCTTTAGGTGTCACCAAATGGTAGCATGCTTTGCTTGTGAAAACAAGAGCAAGAGAGAGAGAGAGAGAGTAGGGTTAGAGCTTGCTTTTAAAACATGACAATTGCTTAAGGAGATGTGAACTATGATATAAGAAGCAACATCAACATATGACATGCAATTAGAAATCGTTTACAAATACAACAATAGATGAAAGCTTAAAATGGTGCAACATAAAAATAGAGTAAAAGAGAGTGTGAGGAGGTGTTTAACGCACGGGTTGCTACGCTAACGTGTTTGATTTTGAAAACCTGTCGTTGTAGTTTGAAAGCGAAGAACTCGTATTCAACAAATAAATTTTATACCGGAATGGAAATCTCGGGTCGAACACAGGGAGGTGGACGTTTGATTTAAAAAACACACGTTTGATTTATTTGTCATGAAGTAAATTAATTCATGAACTATCTAACTATTTACAATAAATAGAAAAGAGAGAGAGTAAGAGAGAGAGAGAGAATATTACAAACAAAAACCAAAAAGAGATGTAGAATGAACAAGGAATTCATTATTAGAAGGATTGTTCATTACACTAAACATTACGACTAGAAAGCAGTAAATCTATTCTAGAAAGCAGTAAAAAGAATGGGGAGAGGGATATCCTCCTCGACGGTTGCTTGGAGGACGAGCCGGACAGGACAACGCTTGGACGAAGGAGGATGGAGCAGGACGAAGGAGGACGAAGCGAAAGAATGGGAATGGGGCAGCACGTCGTCGTCGTCGTGGGATCCGCTTCCGAAAGGGGGATGAAAAATTGACTTTATCTCGTGAGAAGCATCCCAGGTGTGGGACAAGCTTCTCTTGAGCTTTGGAGAGGGAGAGAAGAGAAGGAAGGGATCAGAATTTCATGTGGGGGGGGTCTCCTTTTATAGTTGTAAGGAGTGAGGGCAAATTGGTCATTTTAATTTGAAAATCATTAAATCAGGGGTCTTTAGTGACGGATAAAATTGTTGCTAAAGCCCCATCATGGGCATAGTGGGGCGTCGCCCGTGCGCGGCCACTCGCCTCCTCACGCGTAATGCGCGCTCCACGTCTAGCTGATTTCAGCCATCCGATCGTGAGATCGGACAGCTTAAGTCGTGCCTCTGCCCACTTCTCAGTGCACGCCCGCCCACGTACGATCCCAAGTGAGGCGTGGCGTGCAATAGAGCGTGGACGCTATCGAGCGCCCACAGTTGCTCGATTCTCATCGCACAGTCGCACGCGCCCACTCCTCAGTGCCCGCTCGCCTACGAATGTGGATTCGAACCCACGTCTGAAGGCGATCGAGCGCCTTATCCACTGCGCTGCGTGTGTGGATGGGTAGGCGGCTGAACTTCTGAACACACGATCAGGACCGTTGGATCAAGATCCAACGGTCAAGGTAGCTTCTTCAGGTGTAATTCGGAGGATGGGCGCGCTGGTTGAGCTCCTCTCTCAGTCGTTGGATCTTGATCCAACGGCAGAGATGCATGGGCGCTATTGTCCTTAGTGATTGAGGGTGGCTAATTGGGCGGCTGAGATGGCGCCACGTGGCACCATCTTGGCCGTCCATCTTCTGGATGATGTAGATGGTGCCACGGGTGTTGGATTGACTGGATTTTGGCGTCGTTAGGCTGCATCATCGATCCGAATCCATCCGTGCAGTCAGATTTGTTGTTTGAAGTGCGGATTCACACCATCTTAGCCCTTGATCTTCTAGGGTTCCCCGATCTCTATCTGATGCTACTGATGTCTGATTAGGGCGATCTTGGAGTCGCTGAACTCCAATCGTCGCCCTGATCACATCTGTACGGTTGGATCTTTGATCCGAGGCCCCGATAAAAAATTTGCCCTATCCATGAACATAAAAGGAGACAATTAACCTCCATTTTATTCAAACTAATCTAAATGCAATATGATGCATGTTATGCAATGTTTATAGTATGCAATGCAATCCTATGCTTAAGAACATGCATAAATAGACATCTTAAGTAGTGTAAACATGTTTACATCATACCCCCATGCCTATCTTTTGCTAGTCCTTAGCAAAAACTATATGCTATTTATAAAAGAATCAGGTTGGATTATTTGGGCATGAGTTATTTTCAATCACTAAGAAAATGTCTACTTAGAATCTGAACTTTCAAAGACACAACAGTGCCCAAGTATCTGCCAAAATGCAGACCACTCAAGCCTCGCCTTATTCAAAGAAAAATTTCTTTTTCTCTTTTTGTCCTCTTTACTAATTTTTTTGGATTTTCAAGTTTTAGGGTTTAAGAGTGGCTTTCTACAGTCATTCAACTCACCCAAGATTTGATAAGAACCCTAAGTTCTAAGCATCTTATTGTAAATGTGATAGACTCGTTGACCAGCAGTTGAACGGACTTTGGATTTCTACGCCTCTAAGTGACCTAAAAAAGAGAATTCTACCTAAAGGTGTATCTTTATAACTGGTAGCTTTCTCCCTACTTTTATTTTTACGGGGTCAACACAAGGTGAATCTAGTGTATATCTCCCCGGTTTATTCTAATTCTCCGCTTCTTCCTGTGTTTTGGGATTTTTTAGTGCATTTATTGAGCTGGGTTCTGGACAACCGGTCGATGAGCTGTTACCACCGACAACTTGCCAGCCATACTCGTGCGGCGAAGTGTGGTTTATTTCTTTTTTTCTTTTCTCCTTTTTTTTTCTCTTTTTAAGTAGGTGGCTTCCCTGGTCTAAGATTTACCTAAAGGCAGCAAAAAGAGAAAGGTCCAGTGACTGGGCTTTGGATAACCTACCTATGGGCTGTTACCTACGATAACTTGCCAGCCATATCACCCTAGAAGGTTCATTAGCTACCCAATTTTCGTTAAAATCGCCGAACAACGAGTCACTGACAAGATAGTGTGTAGATGCTTAAAACTCAAAATTTCCTCAAATCAAAGGGCGGGTTGATAAGTCGTGTACTTATCACCCAAACTTATTTACTCCAATTAAAATAGAATTCAGGTTGGCGAGGACTCAAAAAAATAAATCCACATTTTAGTGGATACACGGGCTGATTAAGTCTGAAGACCTGAAGGGTCTTTGTGTTCAAATCATAATGTAGTATTTCCTAAGATTGAAAATTTTCTTAAACCCAAGTTCTCTTTCCTAATTCCACAAATTTTTTTTTTAAATAAAAGAAAAAAAATAAAACAAATCTGCGGAGCTGACGAATAAATTCAGAGATGAATATCCACCCCCCCATGCCTATCTAATGCAATGTCCTCATTGTATTAAAAGGACATAAAACAGAGTGGAATAGAATAGAAAGCACCTGAATTGAGTGAATGTCAGGTCCACTCCGAGATAAAAACTGAAAAGAACTGTATATGTGCTGAATTTAGTGCCTTCAGCTAGGCACACTGTACAAAGAAGAGAAATAAAGAATTCACAGGTGCAGGTTAGAATTAGAATAAACATAAGAAACTTCTGACTTGTCAGCAAATGTCCACAGATGCGGACCAGATTGTGGTGCAGATCGAGAATATCTCAGGTTCTAGATAAAAATTACCCAAAACCTAAAATAAATATGTAAGCGGGGTCGGGCCTGCGATTTATGAGGATGCAACCCAAGACCAAAAAGTTGGGTTACAGAGAAATCAAGTTCAAAAGGATAATCATTGAATGTGTGCTTGGGTTCGACATCCTCAGAACAAATGTCGTAAGGGTCCTGGTTTAATAGTTTCAACTTAATAGGAACCCTTCGACTCAGTCTTCTACTTCCTCCAGAACTTGCTTCCCAAATCAAAATTTCCCAGCTCCTATCCTTCTCATTTAGAATGTCAAAATCTAGAACCTCCTGCATATTAATCACCCCATCTGAAATTTCCAAGTCTAAAAGATGTGGTTGAATCAAAATTGACTTGCATCTAGTTATCTCAAAAACAGAATCATCGATAAGCTCAATGGGGTGTAACTGACAATCAGGGCATTGGATTGAATCCTCCAGAAAATGCGATTCTGGATCTGTAATGTGAGCCCTAATAAGATCAGTTTCCTCAGTTATTGGGCTATCAAATGATCTATCAGATTCCTCGGGCCCAATCATCTCACAGAAATCATATTCTGTAAACTCGCGTGAGACTTCGTAACGTGAATCTTCACCATCAGAATCAAAGAAATCGAAATCTGTATTAATGTATGTCCCAAAATCATTTGTCACTTTCTGATCCATGGAGACATATGTTTCCTCGTACCCCGGCTCAGGGATCTCAGGTGAAGAAATCAGATCATCCTTAATTGGTTGCTCTAATTCAATCTGGTCAGCCCCGTAACACGTGTTCCCCCCAACAGGTGCCTGAGCGGGTTTTGACATTGGCTCTCCTAAAGGGAGTTCATCCTGGGAATCATCCCACGACTGAACTAAAGCGACCACAAATCTCATCCTCAATTTCGCTAACTTCCCAAGTAAAAACTCACTTGGGTTCTTATCCTTAACATCCTGGAGCCAATCTAAGAAATACTTATTCAAATCATCAATCATCTGAATCAGGGGCTCTAATTTTTCAATGCAAGGTGTTGGATGAACTTCTAAAGTTTGTATGATATTCCTCAAGTTAGCCAGAACCTTATCTTGAACCTGGTTACCCTGAACCAAATGAGTTGGTTCAGGGTTGGGCGGGTTTGGGGTCATTGCAGGGGAATTAACGAATTGAGATTCGTTATACCCTTCCTGATAATAGGTCATTTCAGATTGTTCAAAAGGTGGTGATGACCTAAAGGCAATGTAATCAGAGGATGGGTAAGAATCAATGTATCCTTCTTAATTGTAGATCGTATTAGGTTGTTCATGAAAGGGTGATGATCTATAATCGATGTGGCTATGAGAAAGATAAAAATCACAATCATAGTGTTCAGGGTTAGACCCTAAACACGGAGGTCCAGAACTGTATCCCCAATCTGAGTTACCCCAACTAACTGATGGTTGATTACAATACGAGTCGGGATAATCGTCATGTTGAGGATAATTCAAAATAGGAGGGAAAGAGCAGGAATGCGTGTAATATGTGGAAGGATTCATGAGAGACAGGAGGAAGAAAGGTGCCCTATAATACAAACAATTAAACCTGTCCTTATGTGGGCTAGCCTAAAGACTTACAGACTCCCAAAACCTATCTTGAGATAAAGGAACGATTTGATCTACTTCTGTCTATTCAATCCAACCAGTTAGAAGGAGGGACTGGGTAGAAGGTTCTTCCTTTAGCTTGCACCTCTGATTCCTAGTGTACCCCCCAACCGCGATCGTTTGATACTGCTCCCCTAGCTAGACATCAGATTGATCAGTAGAAACAAACGAATCGAAAATAATCTCGTTCTGGGCTTTGAAGAGCGAGTCGAATCCTTAAGGCCAACATCTACTCTATTTTATTTAGGGCTAGGTTTGAATGTGCTTTCGAATGTGATGGGCCCTTTATCTGGGTTATGCCCTTAATGATTGATTGATTTGTGTGTGCGTGCACAACCAGTGTTTTTCAAGTAAGATTATTTTTGATGTGGTCAATTTTAGGGTTCAAATCTTTCTTAGTAGCTTTTAGGATTCAACTTTAGGTGTTTTCAAACAAGTTTTGTTGGCACACCTAGTTTTGAAAGCACAAGTGAAGATGTTTTCCTTTGAAGCTTAAAAAGAATGTGCAGTGCCTGGTAAATCCCTAATAGTTGAACCTAAGTGGCAGCTACTTGATGAGTTGATTTTAATTGAAGTGGTGCGACCTAATCAACTCAAACAATTGGCCTGTTGCACCACTTAATTAGGCACACAAATGATTACCTAATCTGATTTCTACTCAATTATTTGTTTGGATGTGTGTACTAGCTCCAAAGATTGGTTTACCGGTTAAGTTTGAAAATCAGATGAGGTTGTGTACCTCTGTGAGAATTTTTTTTCTTTTTAAATGTGGAGGTTGGGGCGGGTGTGGGTGTCAAACAACAAACAATCTAACCTTAGAGTTTATAAGAACACCTAGGTTGATTGATGTTTGTGTTATTATGTGGTGAAATGAAAACTAATGGATGGGAGGTGGGGGATAACTTACAGAACCTTCAACAGCACTTTGCTCTAATCTATCACTTTTGCTCATCTTAAAAGAGTACCTACAATCACAATAAGAAAGGAGAGAAGTGAGGCAAATGATTCGTAAGTTGTAAAAACGCGAAGAAAAATCAAAGAGCATCTCTTCTCGGGCAACGGCGCCAAAATGTTGAAACATGGGTTGCTATGCTAATGTGTTTGGTTTTGAAAACCTATTGTTGTAGTTTGAAAGCGAAGAACTCGTGTTCAACAAATAAAATTTATACCGGAATGGAAATCTCGGGTCGAACACAGGGAGGCGGATGTTTGATTTAAAAAACACGCGTTTGATTTATTTGTCACAAAGTAAATTAATTGATTAGAGCTATCTAACTATTTACAATAAATATAAAAGAGAGAGAGTAAGAGAGAGAGAGAATATTACAAACAAAAACCAAAAAGAGATGTAGAATGAACAAGGAATTCATTATCAGAAGGATTATTCATTACACTAAACATTACGACTAGAAAGCGGGAAAATGATTACACTAGAAAGCAGTAAATCTATTCTAGAAAGCAGTAAATCTATTCTAGAAAGCAGTAAAAAGAATGGGGAGAGAGATATCCTCCTCGACGGTCGCTTGGAGGACAATCTGGATGGGACGACGCCTAGACGAAGGAGGATGGAACAGGACAAAGGAAGATGAAGTAGAAGAATGGGAACGAGGCAGCATGCCGTCGTCATTGCGGGATCTGCTTCCGAAAGGGAGACGAAAAATTGACTTTATCTCATGAGAAGCATCCCGGGTGTGGGATAAGCTTCTCTTGAGCTTTGGAGAGGGAGAGAAGAGAAGGAAGGGATCAGAATTTCGTGTGGAGGGGGTCACCTTTTATAGTTGCAAGGAGTGAGGGCAAATTAGTCATTTTAATTTGAAAATCATTAAATCAGGGGTCTTTAGTGACAGATAAAACTGTCGCTAAAGCCCCATCGTGGGCGTAGTGGGGCACCACCCGCGCGCGGCCGCTCGCCTCCTCGCACGTAACGCGCGCTCCACATCCAACTGATTTCAGCCGTCCAATCATGAGATCGGACGGCTTAAGTCATGCCTCCGCCCACTTCTCAACGCGCGCCCACCTGCGTGCGATCCCACGTGAGGCGCGGCGTGCAATAGCGCATGGACGCTATCGAGCGCTTGCAGCTGCTCGATTCTCACCGCACGGTCGCACGCGCCCGCTCCTCAGCACCTGCTCACCTGCGAATGCAGATTCGAACCTGCATCTAAAGGCGACTGAGCACCTTATCCACTACACTACGCATGTGGATGGGTGGGCGGCCAAACTTTTGAACACGCGATCAGGACCGTTGGATCAAGATACAACGAACAAGGTGGCTTCTTCAGGTGCAATTCAGAGGATGGGCGCGCAGGTTGAGCTCCTCTCTTAGCCGTTGGATCTTGATCCAACGGCGGAGATGCGTGGGCGCTATTATCTTCAGTGATTGAGGGTAGCTGATTAAGCAGCCGAGATGGCACCACATGGCTCCATTTTGGCCGTCCATCTTTTGGATGATGTAGATGGTGCCATGGGTGTCAGATTGACTCGATTTTCGTGCCATTAGTCTGCGATCGTCGATCCGAATCCATCCGTGTAGTCGGATTTATCGTTTGAAGTGCAGATTCACACCATCTTGGCCCTTGATCTTCTAGGGTTCCTCGATCTTTATCTGATGCTACAGGTGTCTGATTAGGGTGATCTTGGAGTCGTTGAACTCCAATCGTCACCCTGATCACATCTATATGATTGGATCTTCGATACGAGGCTCCAATAAAAAATTTACCCTGTCCATGAACATAAAAGGAGACAATTAACCTCCATTTTATTCAAACTAATCTAAATGCAAGATGATGCATGTTGTGCAATATTTATAGTATGTAATGCAATCCTATGCTTAAGAACATGCATAAATAGACATCTTAAGTAGTGTAAACATGTTTACAGGCGAGGCAGCCATAGCAGTGGAGGGGGGCTCCATCGGCGAGTCGACAACTCTGGGGATGGATATTGAGTGTTTGGTGGAGCTAGGAGAGGGCTAGTATTGCATGGAAAGTGAATGAGAATTGATTGCTAAGAGATGGTGATGAATGGAGGGTATGGGTCTTTTTTATAGAGAAGAAGGGGTTTCTAAATCAAGCAGGGGTTTTAGCGACGTCCAAGATGTCGCTAAACCCATCCCAAAAGTGTCAATGAAGCCCCCTTGCTTGTCGGTCCTTAGAGGCACGCATGTTTCCTCCTCAATCCACGTCCGCGTGTCCTCAGCCATCATATCCGAGGGATGGATCGCCATTGGATAGCTGAGGGCGTGGCGCGTCGCCCCCTTGCACCCACAGGTGCTGCCTTCGCACCTTTCACGCGATGGGAAAGTGTTGACCATTCGATCGTGCCTCAACGGCCGAGATTGCACATGACAGGATGCTTGGATTGCACCCTGCATGATCATGTCTATGCTTGGGCACACTATATCACGCCACGTAGTTTCCATCTTTGTCGTCCACACATGCATCAATGGTTGAATTTTGATTACACATGCGGATGCGACTGGTGAGGTTCGGTCATGCGTCAAAGGCGCGTGAGGAGAGGCACTGACCGCTGCAATGCCTCCGCCCTTTATTGAGGCTTTGCGTAGGTGCTCAGCTGTTCGGTGGGAAATCGGACGGTCGAGAATGCTCCTTGCATGTGCGATGAAGAAGAGCAGGAACTTCTTGGGCTTGTTAGGGAAGCTCTGGATGTCAGATTTAAGTGATTTCGAGTCCATCAGATTCCATTCATCGATCTGAATCCATCCATTCGGTCCAATTGCTCATCTGAGACCTGTTTCAACATGCACTTGTACACATAGCCATTAAACATTGATTATAAGCAATCTTAATTCATCATGCATGCAATGCTCCCTAGCCCATTATGGTATGTCATTAAAGCACATATATCCTCAAAACTAACTCTAGTTGATGGAATTATCATCATTGGATGTAGAGTTATCAATCAAGCTGAGTCCCAACTGGTTTGATATTCTCCTTCACCAGTTGCCTTCCTAAGTGTTAGGGTTCTAGGGATTTGACAATCTGATTAACCTTAACACTCAAATAAACACATTAAAAAGATAATAAAAAGTATAATGCATGCCTAACCTAATTTATGCCTAATGTAACCTAAAAACCCATTTGCGGAGTTAAATTCCTAAGAACTAGGTTTGCTTTAATGCATAAGAACGATGATAAACTAATGTTTATCAGTGCTCTCCGCTCACTCAAGAGAGGTGAATCGCGTTTCAAACGCGTGCCTTCTCTTCGCGATAGAGCTCACAATCGCTGCGCTACATCGTAGTCTTTGTCGCACTTTTGCCTTCCTCCTCCAGCACTCTCCACCATTGGATGATATTCCAACGATGGAGATTAATCTAATCTTTACGAAGAAAGAGGGTTGCGGTGATGACTGCGGTGATGTGGGAGGCTAGGATGGCACCACGTGATGCCTTCCAAGCTGTCCATCTTCTTTCACTTGTAGGTGGTGCCACGGATGTTGTTGGGCTGTGATCATCAAACCGAACCCATCCATGCGGTTGGATTCTTCATCTAAGGTACGAATTTAACACCACCTTGGCCCTTGAGCTTTGATCTTTCTCGGACTATATCTGATACTATGAAAGTCTGATCGGGGTGATTTTTGAGTCATTGAATTCCGATCGTCGTCTTGATCAAATCCGTATGGTTGCATCTCAAATTCGAGGCTTTGAAACAATATCGCTCTGTCTCCTAACCACAAAAAGAGAAAATTAACTTATAATTTATACAATCTAACCTAAATACATGATGATGCATGTTATGCAATATTTATAATGATGAATGCTTCAATAGACCTAGGAACATGCAAAAATAGGCATTTTAGGCCAATTAGATGTGTGCACATCACACTCTCATGCCTATCTTTTACTAGTCCCTAGCAAAACTATATGCTATTTATAAGAGAATTAGGATCAAATTACTTAGGCAAAAGTTATTTTCAACACTAGGAAATTTCAACTAAGACTTGAACGACAGAGACACAACAGCACCCGAGTATCTGCCATGCAGACCGCCCAAGCCCTCGCCTTATTCAAAAACAAAAAGAACTTTCCCTTTTCTTCTTTTCTAACTTTTTGGATTTTTGAGTTTACAGTTTCGGGGTAGCTTTCTTCAGCTACCCAACCCACCCAAGACTTGAAGAGAACTCTAAGTTCTAAGCATCCTTTCGTGATTGTGATAGACTCACCGATTGGCAATCAGAACGGACTTCGGGTTTCTACTCCCTTAGGTGACCTTGAAAATAAATTCTACCTAAAGGTGTATCTATCCGACTGGTAGCTTTCTCCCTACTTTTTATTTTTATGGGGTCAACACAAGGGCGAACCCAGTGTATATCTCCATGGCTTTTCTACTTCTCTTCTTCCTAAGTGTTTGGAATTAAATGTGCATTTTTGTGAGCTAGGTTCTAGACAACTGGCCAATGAGCTATTACTATCGACAACTTGCCGGCCATACTCATGCGGTGAAGTGTGTCTTATTTCTTTTTTTTTCTTTTTAGATGTTTTTCTATTCTTTTCTTTAAGTAGGTGACTTCCCTGATCTAAGATTTACCTAAAGGCAGCAAAAAGAGAATGGTCATGTGGCTAGGCTCTGGACAACCAGCCAATGAGCTGTTACCACCGACAACATGCCAGCCATACCACCCTAGAAGGTTCATTAGCTACCCAATTTCTATTAAAACTACCAAAAAGGGAGTCAGTGCAAAGAGTGTGTAGATGCTTAGACTTAAAGTCCCCTCAAATCAGAGGGCAGGTTGATAAGTCATATACTTATCACCCCAACCTATTTACCAATTAGAAATGAATTTTCATATGGTGAGGACTCAAGAAACAAATTCACATTTTAGTGGACACCCAGGCTAAATAAGCCCGAAGACCTGAAGAATCTAAGTGTTCAGGTCCTACTGTATTATTTCTTAGGTTGAAAAACTCTTATGCCCAAGTCTTCTTTTCCTAATTTAATTTTTTTTCAAAAATAAAGAGAAAATAAAAAGAATCTATAGAGCTAACAAGATGATTCAGATAATTATATCCACCACCCATGCCTATCTAATGCAATATCCTCATTGTATTAAAAAGACATGAAACAGAGTAGAGTAGGGTAGAAAGCACCTGAATTTCATGATTACCCGGTCAGCTCCAATATGAAAACAGACTGTATATGTGATGAATTTAGTGCCTTTAGCTAGGCACACTATACAAAAGAAGAAATCAAGAATTCATAGGTGCAAATCTAGATCAAGATAAGAAAATATATTTTTGGACCTACCAAGAGAAGATGTCCACAGATGTGGACAAGGTTGTGGTGAAGTCCCATGCCCCATGGTCGAGTGTAACTAAGGTTTTGGATAAAAATTACCAAGAACCTAAGATCAGTATGCAAGCGAGGTTGGGCTTGCAGTTTGTAAGGATGCAATCAAAGTCCAAAAAGTCAGATAATAGGAAAATTCATATAAAAAAGATAATCAATGAATTTGTGCTTGGGTTGCACATCCTCAGAATAAAAAATGTCATAAGGGACCTGGTAAAATGTTGGTAGTTTCAGGCAAATAGGAACCCTTAGACGTAGAATTATGCTTCCCCCGAAATTGGCTTCCCAAATTTTCATTTCCCAGTTCCTATTCTCCATAATCATAATTTCGGATTCCAGGACCTCTTGCATGTTTTGCACCCCATCTAAATTGTCCAAGTCAAAGATTTGTGGCTAAATTAGAATTGACTATGGTCTAGTGATCACAAAAACAAAGTCATCATTATGCTTAACGGTGTGTGATTGAGGAATGGGGCTATGAATTGAATCTTGCATGAAATCAAGATCCTAATCCACCATGCTAGCCCTAGCAGGATCAATTTCCTCAATTATAGGGCCATCAAATGATTTATCATACTCCGTGGGCCCGTTTGTCTTACTAAAATTATCTCCTCAGATTCAGGTGAGACTTCACACAATTATTC
Organism: Thalassia testudinum; assembly: GCA_037157565.1. Lineage (NCBI taxonomy): Eukaryota > Viridiplantae > Streptophyta > Magnoliopsida > Alismatales > Hydrocharitaceae > Thalassia > Thalassia testudinum. The sequence goes on from JAZHRO010000024.1 coordinate 203,688,180, forward strand.
TTCACCTTTAGAATCAAGGGATTCTGGATCCGCATTTATATATGTCTTAAAATCATTTATCATTTCCTAGTCCATGGAGACATATTTTTCCTCGTACCCTGGCTCAGGGATCTCGGGTGAAGTAATCAATTCATCCTCAACTAATTGCTCTAGAACAATCTAGTCATCCCTAGTCTCATAAGACGTGTCCCCCCCAACGAGTACTTAAGCAGGTTCTAACATTGGCTCTCTTGAAGGGGGTTCATCCTGGGAATCATCCCAAGATTGAACTAAAGAAACCACAAATTTCATCCTCAATTTTGACAACTTCCCAAATAAAAACTCACTTAGGTCTTTATCCTTACCATCTTGGAGCCAATGCAACAAATATTTGTTAAGATCATCAATCATTTGGATCAGAGGCTCCAATTCTTCAGTTCAAGGTGTTGGCTAAGCTTCTAAAGATTATATGGTATTCCTTAATTTAGCCAACACCCTATCTTGGACCTGATTCACCTAAACCAAATGGTTTGGTTTAAGGTTGGGTGGGTTTGGGTTCAGTCCAGGGAAGTCAAGAAATTGAGGTTCTTGGTTCCCTCCCTGATAATAGGTCATTTCAGATTGTTCAAAGAGGTGTGGTGACCTATATGCAGTGTAATCTAGGGGAGGGTAAGAGTTGTAATCAGAATATCCTTCTTGTTTGTAGATCAGGTTAAATTGATCATCAAACTATGGAGATCTATAATCATTATAGCTTGGAGAAGGATAGAGATCATAATTATGATGTCCAGGGTTAGACCCTGAACACGGAGGTCTGAAATTGTATCTCCAATCAGGATTATCCCAACTAGTAGATGGGTGAGAATAGGTCTGGTTAGGATAACAATCGTCTTGGGAATAAGTAGTGGTAGGAGGATAGGAGGGCAAATGCGAGTAGGATGTGGAAGGATCCATGGTAAAGCAGTAGGAAGAAAGGTGCCCTGTAGTATAAATAGTCAAACATGTCCTTAGGTGAGATAGCCTAAAGATCTACAAACTCCCAGAACCCGTCTTAAGATGAAGAGAACGATTTGATCGACTTCTTTCCTGCCAATCAAACCAGTTAATGGAGGGGTTGAGGAGAAGGTTCTTCCCTTGGCTTTTGACTCAGGTTCCTTTGATACCCCCAACCACGATCGTTTGACTCTACTCCCCTAGCTAGACATCAGATTAAATGGTAGAAGTAGATTAATAAAAAATAATCTCGATCTAGGCCCCGAAGAGGGAGTCTAATCCTTAAGGCCAACATCTACTTGATTTTAGTTAGGCTTAGGTTTGAATGTGCTTTGGAATGTGATGGGTCCTTTATCTAGGTTGTGCCCTTAAAGATCAGTTTCAATGTATGTGTGTGAACAACCAATGATTTTCAAGCAAGATTATTTTTAGATGCAGTAAATTTTAGGGTTCAAATCTTGCTTTAATAGCTTTTAGGGTTTGGATTAAGGTGAATTCAATCAAGTTTAGCAAGCACACAAGGATTTGAAAGCACAGGTGATGTTTTCCTTTGAAATTAAAATAAAGTGGAATGCCTGGTACTGACCTTAAATGTTAACCCTAATGAGCAAGCTACTAGATGAGTTATTTTTAAATGAAGTGGTGCAGCCCAAACAACTCAAACAATTAGCCTGATGCACCATTGAATTAGGCACATAAGTGATTACCTAATCTGATTTCTACTCAATTATATGTTGATGAGTGTACCAATTTCAATGATCGGGTTATTGGTTGAGTATGAAAAATCAGAAGAGGTTGTGTACCTGTTAAATGCTCTAAATTGATATTTTAAAAGTAATGCACTGTAGTATAGCCGATAAATTGCATAGAACACTTAAATTTATAGCTCGAATTCGAAAGAATATCCAAGGTTGAACACAGGGAGCAATTATAGCAATTAACATCATAGATTACAATAGAGTCAGAAATATAAACAATTATAACAAAAGGAATAATGATATATCAAGAGATTCAAGTCTAAAAGTGCAAAAAGATTAGTGTAAAAATGGTGATTTGAATCACCAAATTACTCTTTAAGTTTTACAAGCACTTAATGTCAACCACAGTATCAACTCCTCAGAATTTCAAAATAGGTGCTCAGATGCCTTAAACAGCAGAGGCAAAGGCCTTTCTCTTCAAGCCTCAAGAAGAGGCACAGCAGCCACACACACTAGAGGCAAAGGCCTTTTGTTAATTCTTCCAAGTGTCAAAGAGTTAGAGAGTGAGGAAAAACTCCCCTCTCTCTCTTTCCCTTTTTTTCCTTCTTTCCTTTCTCTCAAAGATCTGTGGTTAACCGGATAATCGAGTAGGAACAATATCCAGATCCAAGTGCAGGGCTACGTATGTGGGGTCGCAGCCGAGTAGTGAAAAGGGTCGAGTTAGGTGAGCAGGGTGCAGGACCTCACCCCTAATGTGTCGAGGCGATAATGCCTCAGCACAAAAACAACTTATGCGATTCTTCCGCTCCAATTCCCATGATGTGGGACTATCTATCCTCGTTCTTCGCGTGAGGTTGTAGTAGGACGTGAAGACTTGATTGTAGTTGATAGAGAGGGCAACTCCTTCAATTGGAGACCTGGGCACACTCCTGGACGAATTCCGTGTCACCTGGAGGTGGTGCCTGGGGCTGCTAGAGCACAAACACCTGCTTTGAGCTCTTCGAAGGAGCTCTGCCAATGGCGATGGTGGCTGTGAACTTGAAACGTGAAAACGGAGTAAGGGCCAAGTCAGAGAAAGCTCAGGAGAACTGCGATGATGCGAAGAAGGTGGTGTCGGCAGTGGCATGCCGTGAATGTGGTTGGAGGTGGCTGGCGGAGATGAAAATCGAAGGTGGAATTGGGTTTGTTCGGTGGAGGGCTTGGGCGACTAATCCCCTCAATTTCTTGAGAGGTTTTGCTCATGTGGACATGGCAGAGGTGTAGGGACCGGTAGCAGGTGAAGAGATGCTTTGTAGCAGCTGGAAGGTCTCGTCGGAGGTACGCCGGTGTGGTTGAAGACGAAGTCACGAACGGTGTAGGAGTGGTCGAAATAGTAGAGTAGAGGCACGGTGATGATGTGCGGAAGATAAGGAGTCTAGGAGACTAAGTGGTGATTGACGAGGGGGAGGAACGACGCCAGGTCTGGTGTGGCCGATGTCAGAGACGAAGGGAGCTCTGGTGGGAGAGAACGGCGACGACGAAGGGAGAGGGAGCGCCCGCTGGTATGGCATGAAGTGGAAGGAGAGGAATACAAATCTGTTGTCGGTATTGTAAGCAGAGAATGAGGATGGTCGGAGAAAGTCGTCGGACGTCATGGAGCTTTTTGGCCGGAGAGGAGGGAAGAAGTATAGGGATTCAAGGCGAAAACGAGCGTAAGGAGATTGGCGAGTAACATGGGTCTTTATATATGCCTTAGATGGAGATTTGAAGCTTGGAAACCAAGCTTTCAATCTTGGTAAGCTTGACGCACAAGAGGTACCCGAATCTTTGAAGGATTTGCACAAGATTTTTAGAGAGATTTGGAGACTTGTACATGGCTCAATAGAAAGAAGATTACCTGACGAATCTCCCTTTCAATTTTGAGAAGGATTCGTCAAGTGATCACAAAGTTCTTACCAAAAGAAGCTCGCCAGAGTAGTATTCCTCCACAACAATGGTGGAAGGACCTATTTTTAAAGAGTGATAAAAAGATAGGGACCTATTTGTAATGAATTTCAAAAGCTATGGGTGCTTGTGAAATAGAAAGAATCAGATAGGGCTAAAATGCAAACTAGGTCAAGACGATCTCTGATTGGGCCCAAATTTTGATACAAACCTCATTTGGACATAAGGAATCCAATGATGAAGTTGGATTTTGGTTTTGAAATAGTTTGACTAGGTAATTTATGCAAAAACCCAAATTATGGAAATAGTCTATGTGAGACTCTATTTCAGGTTAAAATAGGTTGAGATGGTCAAATCAAGGATGCTAAATCATAGAGAATATCTTTATATAATTTTTAGAGGGTTTAGATGAATTTTATCCTGACCAGAACCTCAGTTAATTAAGTGTATCTATTCTTAGGGTTTCAGATGTCCATTAATTTTTGAAATACGTGAAAACCTGTTACTGTCTGCATGGACCCACTTTTTAGACATTAATGACCATATGACCTTTAATAAACCCCTGAAAAGCCTCGTGGTTATTCTGTATTTGTGATAAGATGGTAAAATTGCAGAAATAACCTAATTTTTATCTTTTCTTCTTAAAACAACTTAACCTACCCAAGAGACCTTCTGACTGATATACAGGAGCTTTTATTGACTTTATAAGACCAAATTGAGCTAGTTATGGCTTATTATGGTGTTTCCATTAGTACCTCTGTGGAAATTTTTTAGATTTTTTTATAAGCGGAGGGTGAGGTGGGTGGAGGTGAGAAACAAACAACCAAGACTAACCTTAGGGTTTATGCAAGCTCCTAGGTTAATTAGGGTTTGTGTTATTAGGGGGTGGAATGAAGGCTAGTGGGTGGGAAGTGGGGATATACTTATAGTACCTTCATCCACACTTTTCTCCAATCTAACCGCTCTGGCTCGCCTAGAAGGAGTACCTTCAATCATAGCAATATCGAAGAAAAAGTGAGATAAAAGTTAAGTAAGGCAAAAAACACAGGAAATCAAAGAGCGTTGCCTCCTGGCAATGGCGTTATTGAGAGTGGAAAACTACGTGATCGAAGTTGGTTTCGAAAAACCCATTGTTGTAGTTAGATTTGCGAAGAAATCCATCAACAAATAAATTTATACCAAAATTCTAAGAATTCCAGGTCGAACACAGGGAGGCTACGTCGATCTAAAATTCACGATTTATAATTTTTTGTGTTTTTGTTTGAAAATGAAATAATTGCACTAGAATTGATATAAACAATAAGAGAGAGAAAGAGAGAGAAAGAGAGAATAATCACTTAATATAATCATAATGTTTTTACAACTACAAAGTGGGAAATAATTACAACTAGAAAGAAGAAAATTCTATTTTAGAAAGCGATTAAAAAGAAGGGAGAGAGATGTTATCCTCCTCGACAAATGCTTGGAGGACGAGCCGAACTGAGCGCTGCCTAGAAGACAGAGGATGGAGCGGGGAGAAGGAGGATGAAGCAGGAAGAAGCGGGAATGAGGCAGCATGTCGTCATCGTCGCGGGATCCACTTCCAAAATAAGGGCGAGAAAATTGGATTTAGCTCTAGAATAGCATCCCGGGAGTGGGACAAGCTTCTCTTGAGCTTTGAAGAGGGAGAGAAGTGAAGGAAGGGATGAAGAAAATATGGTGGTTGTAGGGCTATAAATAGGTGTATCCCTAAAAGTTGAAAACCCTAAGAGGAAGCTACTTGGTGAGTTGATTTTAGGTTGAGTGGTGCGGCCCAAACAACTCAAACAATTGGCCAAGATTGCACCACTAAGTTAGGCACACAAAATGATTAACCTAGACTGATTTCTACTCTTTTATATGTTGATTTGTGTGTACCGGTTCCACATATCAGAATCCGGTTGAGTAGAAGAAAATCAATTAGGTTATGTGCCTTGAATGTGGGTGTATGTAGTGTGTATGCTGAATTACCCCACAAGAAATTTCTTTTTGTTGATTTTTTATATGCAGGTGAGATGAATGTGAGTGGAAATTCAAGCAACCAAACTAACCCTAGTGTTTATGCAAACACCTAGGTTAATTGGAGTTTGAATTAATGTGGTGAAATGGAATTTATGGAGGGGGAAGAATGGGGAGCACTTACAGTTGTCTTCAACTTCACTTTACTCCAATCTACCGCTTAAAGATCCCCTGTGAAGGTACCTGCAAAACAATAGACAAGAAGTAAAGCAAATTAGAAAATAATAAAGTGCACGAAATGCGGAAAGAAAATCGAAAATCGTCACCTCCCTGGCAACGGCACCAAAATGTTGAGAGTGGAAAACTACACAATCGAAGTTGGTTTTGAAAAACCAGTCGTTGTAGTTCGATTTGCGAAGAAATCAGTCAACAAATAAATTTATACCAAAATTTTAAGTATTCCAAGTTGAACACAGGGAGGCTACGTCGATTTAAAATCTGTGATTTATATTTTTTTCTGTTTTTGTTTGAAAATGAAATAATTGCACTAGAATTGATATAAACAATAAGAGAGAGAAAGAGAGAGAGAGAGAAAGAGAGAACAATCACTTAATATAATCAAAATTTTTTACAACTACAAAGTTGGAAATGATTACAACTAGAAAGTAGAAAATTCTATTCTAGAAAGAGATTAGAAAGAAGGGAGAGATATGTTATCCTCCTCGATGAATGCTTGGAGGACGAGCCAGACAGAATGACACCTGGAAGATGGAGGATGGAGTGGGGAGAAGGAAAAAGTAGGAAGAAGTGGGAACGAGGCAGCACGCCGTCATCATCGCGGGATCTACTTCCGGAATAGGGGAGAGAAAATTGGATTTAGCTCTAGAATAACATCCCGGGAGTGGGACAAGCTTCTCTTGAGCTTTGGAGAGGGAGAGAAGTGAAGGAAGAGATGAAGAAAATGTGGTGGTCGTACGACTATATATAGGTGTAGTTTGGAGGGGGCAAAAAGGTCTTTTGTCATCAAAACATTAATGTTAGGTCTTTAGTGACGGATTTATCCGTCACTAAAGGCCTAAATGTGGGCTGAAGATCCATGTGCACACCCATCTCCTCACCTTCGGCTACCTTAATGCATATCCACGTTCTTTTCATATCAGTCGTCCGATCGCAAGATCGGACGGCTTAAAGTGCATCTACACCGCTTCATGTTTTAGCCGCTGCACACGCCTGCGGACAATTGCTTCATCCGTCGCGCCACGTGGTGCGCCTGCTGCTGCACAATCGAAATCCAATGGTGGAATTTCGCCCGTACCCGCATGCTTAATCCTTGATTTGAAGGTGTAGCGGGGATCGACCTCGCGACCTCACACGCTGAAGGATTTTATCCACGCGCGTAGGCAAGGAGAGCATTCGTGTGTTATTTGATGTCAACCATTGGATCTTGATTCAATGGTTGAGATCAAAAGTGTGGTTCTTCTCACATGAGGTGTGGCTTAAGGGAGGCAACCAGATCAAGTCTCACTTGTTGGATGAGAAGGTAGGGCAGTGAGTGATTTGGAGGGTCTGGATGGTGCCACGTGGCATCATCTAGACCGTCCATCTTCATTGAGTTGTAGATGGTGCCACAAATGTTGAATTGGACCGATTTTCATGCCGTTGGGCTGGGATCATCGATCCGAGCCCATCCATGCGGTCGGATTTGTCATCTGAAGTGTGGATTGACACCATCTTGGCCCTTGATCTCTGACCTTCCTCGGATAATATCTGATGCTATGGAAGTCCGATCGGGATGATCTTGGAGTCGTTGAACTCCAATCGTCGCCCTAATCAGATCTGTATGGTTGGATCTTCTATCTGAGGTCCCGATTAAAAGTTGCCTTGTTACCTGACCATAAAAAGGGAAAATTTACCTAAAATTTACATAACCTAACCTACATGCAAGATGATTCGTGTTATGCAATATTTATAATATATGATGCAACTATAATACTAAGAACATACATAAATAGACATTTTAGGCTATTCAGATGCATATGCATCAAGTGCCAAAATGTTAAACAAAATTTCTATGCTAAAAGATTGAGTTAGAAAACCCTGTCGTTGTAGTCACATAAAAATTTGTCAAACAGATAATTTAACCAAAACTCTAGTGAGTCCCGGGTCGAACACGGAGAGGTGAACGCTTGATTAAAATTACAATTGAAATCGATCGCAGATTAGCTGTTGGGCTACGATTGTCGATCCAAACCCATACGTACGGTTGGATTCTTTATCTGAGGTACATATTTAACACCACCTTGGCCCTTGAGCTCTGATCTTTCTCAAACTGTATCTGATATTACGAAAGTTCGATCTGGGTGATCTCAGAGTCGTTGAACTTCGATTGTCGCCCTGATCAAATCCGTATGGTTGGATCTCAAATCCAAGGCCCTGAAAAGATATTACTTTGTCCCCTATCCATAAAAAGATAAAATTAACCTATAATTTATGCAATCTAACCTAAATGCATGATGATGCATGTTATGCAATATTTATAATGATGAATGCTTCAATAGACCTAGGAACATGCAAAAATAGGCATTTTAGGCCAATTAGATGTGTGAACATCACTCTCCTAGTCGAGAGAAGACCTATGTTTGTCCTACACCTGGTCTACCACCCTGGAGTCATAGTCGCGACATAGCGGTGACTACGATATGCACGATAAACACACGGGGGGCTACCCCACACTGGCACTCAATCAGTCGTTTCCACTAACGAGTATGCTTTAAGTCGTACAACACAGAACAAAATAGGGGCTGCACCCCTCACCGATTTGCTTACCCTCACTCGACTATCCTAGTTGGCCCTGTGGGCCTAACAAAAGTCAGTGTAGGAAGGTCATTCCTACCCTGGGTACTAACTCGAGGGAAGGCTAGCTCTCTTCCTACATAAGGGGTGACACAGAGTCCAATTGAGCTCAAACCTCAACCAACACAAGCCAAATTGGACTCAATGAGAGTCCAATTGACTCAAGCCTAACTTAATTAAGAACTCTCTCTCCCAATTACACACACATTGACCCAATTAAAATTGGGTAACTTTAATCACTTAGTAATAGGTTACACATACACCTATTTTTAGACATCCTAAACCAACCAACATAGAAGTGGACCTAGGTAGTCCACTTGACCACCTATTGACGCACACACACACACACACACCTAGCTACCAACTCTAGAGAAGTCTCTAGAATGGCCACACATGGTCATTCTTAGATCCACAAAAAGTGGATCTAAGAAGACTAAAAATAGACCCAAGGGGCCAGCCACTCTAGAGAAGTCTAGAGACTTCTCTTGAGAGCACCTTGGCTATCCAAGAGTCTATATAAGACTCTCCTTGGACGACCAAGAGACCCCATCTAGGTCTTGGATGCCAGTTTCATCTCCACACCATTGGCAAGCTCCACCATCATCTCCACTCCACCTCCACGTCCAAGAGCTAAAGCACCTCCACCACCCTCTCAAGAGGCTGGCCACCCACCTTGGCTGTCCCTCTTTCCCTTCCCACCACCTCAAGCCACATAGCCATTGGAGACCACCTCCAATGTCCTAAGTATATTAGCTAGTTTTCATGTTCTTCATGTTTAATTCTTTCATTATTATCTGCTAGTGAGAGTAGTAATCCTCCATCTCTAAGAATGCATGCATAATCTACCTTAGATCCATGCATGCATAACATTTCTGTTAGCTAGAAATAGTGCTTTCAAGCTTTCATGTACAAGCTTTCCTCTAAACTTGATTGTAATGACAATATTTTTGAGGAAATAAAATCATCAGTTGATTGATATCTGTTTCATATATATATTGCAATAAAATGTCGATTCTAGAGGATGTGAATGATTTAGTGATAGATTTATTTTCTACTAGTTGCCATTGTACGGTAGAACTCGTGTGAACGTGAACACATACATTCACCTTTGTGATATACCTAACACACTGATTGCACAATAATCATGCAACCTAAAACACCTGAATTAAGCTAGATTATAGCATAACTTAGGAATAATGCATTCATAGGCATCGTAATTTGCATAATGGTTAGTTTAATTAGCTCCATAGATAATATCATCAATTTATGTACTAATGAGAGTTGATTTTAATCGCAGATGATTTGAAGCTACAGATGTTAGATTAGACTGGACAGATCTAATCAGAACGACGACGGGAGTCCAATGCTTCTGAAATTGTCTCGATCAGACAACCAGAGCATCATGTGTAGTCAATAAAAGAATAGAGATCATGGAGCCAAAAGACAAATATCTGATCCTCAGATGAAAGATCTAATCGCACGGATGGATTCGGATCAATGATTACAATCCAACGGCGTAATAAACAACCCGATCAGAGGTCTACATCACCAAATACAAGAAAAAGAAGATGGATGGCCACGATGGCTCCACGTGGCAACATCACAACTGCCCCTCACCGCCGACCCATCTCTGAAGACCATCCCTCACCCACTCTCAACTGTTGATGGCCATCTAATGGTCCATGATGCATCCACGTCATCCATCCAACAGCTAAGGATAACTAGATGCAAAAAGGAAACCTTAACAGAACACACACGTAGTGCGTTGGCTCATGCGCTTACACTAGAAGCGAAGATCGTGGGTTTGAGATGTGTAATGTTCAAATCAGGAAAAAGGAGAGGTGCGGGCACTATTGTCCATCGGATGGAGATCGACGCATGCAAACGCGACCACATGTCGAGACCAGAGGGCGCCTCGACCAAACACTAGAACAAATGAGCAAACTCAAAGGTAGCTAAAGATTAGGTGCTCATTTTGAATGAGCGGTGTGTGCGAGGAGAGAGAGATAAGAGCTGAGGCATTAGGCGAGCACGTGCAGAGGAACGGGAGCAGTGTGATCATGGATCAAGGGCTTTGGGCATGCCATGTGTTGCCACCAGGATCAATCTACTCATAGAGGGTGAGTTTGAAGGTGTTTTGAGGCTAGATTTGATCCGTTGATCTTTTGATCAATGGATCTGATCATAAGAAAGTTGTTACACAAGTTTAAGGGCTAAAATACCCTATTTGCCTCGCATAAAAACTATAAAAGAAGGCCCAAGGCCCCCCAGTTCAATCCATAAACTTCATACAACTATCTCTCCTTCTACAGTTCTCGCCTCTCTTTGCAACTCCAACCATCGTCCTAGCACTCTGAATGTGAGGTGTTGCTGCATCTCGCACAAGCGACATCATCTCTTTGCCTTCTTCTGTCTCTCTCTCTCCCTTTCTCTCTTTCTATCTCTCTATTTCTATTTAGCATAGCACTTTTACTGTGAAAAACCCTTTATCAATACAATGAAATTTGTTCTTATGGATATCTGATACCTCTTTATACATATATACTTATATAAATACCTGTTAGAACTAGTTTCTTTAGATCTTCCATATAAATCAAGATTACCTCCCTGCGAACAACCCGGTACTCATCGGTCTATAAATTTATTTGTCGACGTGTTTTCGCATTATACTACAACTAAATAATCTTTTAAAATGCAATTTACGCGTCGAACACACACGCACATGTTTTCTGAGTTAACAACATGACTGGCATATCTTTCACTCGCACCATTGAAACTAGAGTCCGCTTCTAAGCAAGAAAAGAACTTAAAATCAGAAATCAATTTCATTTTCTTATGCCTCCCTAAGATCGATCGGGATTCACCTTCTCGATAATTAAATTTTTTTTGTTTGAATCGTGATTCATGCTATACTACAATGCTTTTCTTAATCAACTACATGTTTTATGATTCTCAAACATGAGGTAAAAGTGGGGGCACAAAAATTATAGGGATCACCTCGAGAATGCATAAACGCCCTGGCGGTCCCTGGATCATTTCACCTTCTTTTTCATTATGATGCATCTCATGCTTCATCTTGCAAATGAAGCAAGAATTGCTAAGTCTATGATGAGATGTGGTTCATCATAGCTAAAATGCTTAAGTTAAGCTAGAAACTAGGTTAAACACTATACAATTAACACAAGAAATGGCTTAAGTTTGGGAAATAATAGAAATGACCTAAAACATCCAATTTATATTAAAAAAGTGAAATTAGGTCATAAATGAGAAATTCTATTCATTAATTGATGATCCAATTACAAATTGAACACACAATTGAGTTCAAAACTTTAAATCAAAAGTGAAATCAACTTCTAAAATGTTCATTTGGGCTTCATTAAAAACTTAGTGTCATTTAGACATCATTAAAACCTCACATTTATGGTTTCTCACTTAGTTCCTTAGATCATATACATTTTCTTCACATTTGAAACCTCCAGGACCTATTTGTAAGCCACCAAGGACCTTTTTTCAACACTTCAAGGACTACACCACATTCATTTCACCCATTTATGGGTTTCTTCACAATGTTTCTACCGTTTTGTCTTTAGTGGGCCTCAACACAATTTACCCTTTACACTTGTAGCTGGCGAGCCACTATAGACTCCTGAAGAACTTGACCAATTTTGGTCGTCGCTTCCTTGATCTCTTGATCTGATGGTTGAGCTCCAATTGAAGCTTCGCACGCTTTAGCGCGTGTGTTCACCTTCCCCTCTAGAGCTGATCCAATGGCTATTGTTTGGATTAGAGCTTTGCGCACTCCCCTCTCTTCATCCCCGCTGTCAGTGACCTAAGTGCTTATTCACACCTCCACAGTGATCACAATCACTCCCTCCTCCTCAAATGGTTTCCTTCGTTTATTCCCTCACCTTCCCTACCCTCTTTCATAGCCCATAGTGACAGAGTGGGTTTCCCTCCCTCCATCGATCACCTCCTGCCACCGGCCATTGGCTCTTGGACATATTTGTCAGTTGAAGGGTCTTCTCCCCTTTCGTCGTCATCAACCGCCGGCTGGTGACCTTGGACAACTTCTTCCTTTAGATAGATTTCCCGCTTCGTTAAATAGATTTCCCTACTTTCTAGAGTAGCTTAGATTAGTAATTAGTGTAATTTAGATTAGCCTAGGAGTATATTAGATGATAGAATTCATTGGTATAGTGTAGCCTAGGAGTAAATTAGCTTAGTGATCAATTCAGATAAGCGAGGTGTTTTTCCACAACAATTTCCATCCATTGTTCTCCATAATCATCTCATCACTTGCATTTTCTGATTTCCTTGATAATTTAATTCTCAATCCACCTATCCATTAAGGTCAAATTCAGATCTGAAGCCTTGGCTTCTAGATCTGAATTTGCATTAAAGATTCACTCTGGGGTCTCCCATTTGCATCATAAATTCACAAAAGGCCCTTCTCTGGATTCAATTGTGTCAAATTTGCTCGATGTATTTGTATATGGATTTTAACCCCAATCATAAGATTTGGTGTTGATTTTAGTTTTAATGGATTTAATCCATCAATTCAAATTTTATTCACTCAATTGGGCACAATATGATGAATCTAGGATGTGTGATGTGGTTTTTAATTTTTAGATGAGCATAAGCCCAATTTGAGTTGTAAATTGGGTAGTTGAGCCAAGGAATTTCAGATTCATTGAAAAGAGGCTAAACAATGACCCAATTGGTTTTTTAGTGATCACCTAAGAATCCTGACCATTAAAGCATAGTGTGCAGAGTTCTTAGATCATTTTACTATGAAGTGATCTTATATTAAATGCCAAGCAGGCAATATTGGTTTTCTCTTATGAGAATTATTTTAATCAATTAACTATAAATTGAATGAGTTTTGAGCTAGGTCTTGTCTCTGTTAGCTTTAGATTTTTTTTGGAGTATTCAAGATAAAGTCAACCTAGATTTCAATGTGAAAATCAGATTTGAGCTGATGTAGATCAGCCACTCTAGTCTAGCAATCTGAATTGATTTTTCTATGGATTTCATTTGTTGATCTTAAGGATTTGATGATGGATTGGTTTCCTTGGACTAAATTACATTTCACTCTGATTTTCAAACTTGAAGCTACCTTAGATCAGACCCTGAAGATCTAACTTTGATCTCTAGACAATCCTTGACTGTCAGCAGTGTAGAAATAGCACAGTTGAGATTCATTTTGCAACAATTGTGTTTTAAGACGTCTGATTGCTAAAGATAACATTTTATTTGAGATAGCAGCAATAGCTGCTAAATCTGGCAATAGCTATAGCTACACCTGCTATAGCCACTAATTGGATGGACTAGCTGGGAATTGGAGTTGAAATGAAGCTGATTTGTTTTGTAGTGTAGGAATTATCTGTACAAGCATTCATGTACTGAATTTGGATTTTAATTTAACTTGAATTACTTACAATCTTGTTTAAATTCTTTTGTCAGCTATATTAATATTTCAAACTGTCCAAAGGTAAAAAATTGAATGAAATAGAGTTCAAAATTTGATTTAATTGTTCATATATCTTTCTTATGAAGTTTTGAATGTTTTTAAGTGATTAAACTTTGATTCCATCCTTTAGATCAGAATTCAAGGCCTTAGGTTTTCATTTCTAGCACCCTTCAAGGCCTAAAATTGGTAAACTTGTAACATAAATAAAAATATTAAAAAAATTCAAAAAAAATAAAATAAAAGTGTCTTAAGTATGATTAGATATTTTTCTAAGTTTATGCAAAGTTTTAAGGCATTCTGAACCCCCGACTTGGTAGAACATATCAGCCGACGGTTAGTATACCTTGAAATTTAATAAAAGACCAAAACTCAAAAAAACACCAAAACAACTCTTCTCTCTCATCTCTTTCTTTCTCTCTCATCTCCTACCTCCTATAAACCTATAAAACCCATAAAAATTAGAAAAACCCCAAAAATACCCAAAAATACCCTATACATTATGTATATACTTGTATATATTAATTAAACCTAACCTCTATGTAAATGTTGTAAAATATGTATAAAATAGCTCTATATAACTTATAGATGTATTCTATATATTAGATTAAGTATTTAGAATAACTTATTGTATATACAACTTTATTGTATTATTATATATTAATTTATATAACCTAAATGTATAATAAATAACTAATTATATAAACCTATTTATATGTACATATTTGTATCTCATACTGTACATATGTATTTATATATGTATTATGTACTATATAATACCTGTAATTTAATTTAATTATATATTTATAGTAAATAATTAAGTTATTAATTTAATTAAGTAATTTATTAACTTAAAATAAAATAAATTAGTAATTTAAGTTAATACTACGATGATTTACAGTGTATACTTGTAATATATTATACTAAGTATTTTCAACTTATTTATATCATATTTATACTGCATTATAGTATTTAGAGTTTATTTATACGAAAAACCATCTTAAACCAATATTTAATTGTATATAAATTAAAATAAAGCTTCTAAAATATAATAAAAATATGTAATAAATAATTTATTATGTATATTAATACTATATTAAGTCAATTGTACTACTAATTAACCAATTTGTACTTTAATTAACAAATTAACATCTAATTTAACATGTACAAACAGTAAACTTTACCTAATTTTATTATATACGTAAATAATTTACTTATGTAAAGTAATTATACAATTATGTAGCCCTATATAAGGGTTTTACAATGGCATAATTTATTTTAAATTTAAAATAAATTATGGCCCTGAAATCAAGGGCCAAAGTTGCCAAATCAGAACTAATGCGTGCTGGCAACAACGCTCAATTGAGCGCCCAATTAGTCCCACATCATGCACTAAGAAGGGCGCAATGCGGATTAAATGTAATTTCTATTTCTACCTCTTCAATCGTCACGGTGTAGGGTACCAAAGAAACTCTATGCTACTATTCTCGATTTGTGTGCAACGTGCGCCTGCAGGTGTGCGTAAGTGCATGTGTGTGTGCGTGAGCGCACAGGTGTGTGTGGGCCTGTGTGGACCGAACGATGAGCTTGAACTAGATTTAATGAACCTAAACATAAACTAGGGTGGTCCTAGTAGAGGTCTGGTCCCACCCTGTAAAGGGTACTGTGTATCCCTTGAAAAGGCCACCTGCCCACTAATAAACCTAATTTTTGACTAAGTAAACAGTACTCATGGGTTAAGTGAAGTGGTCTGAACCAACCCTAAAAATGCCTAAGTGTTGAGGCCCCCATGTGTGTTATGTGCACATGTATATATGTATGTGTATGTATATATAAGTATACAGTATATAATATATATGTATATAAATAATGTAATATAATGTAAATAAATAAGTATACTGTAATAGTATAGTATATACATGCAATATAAATAGAGTATAGTATGTTTGAGCTCTTATATATGTATATAAATAACTAGAGCTTTAGTGACAGTTGTGTCTGTCATTGTACATACCTATATATGTTAGTATAAGTAGTTATTTTACCTTATTTTTGTATATAATTTTACTAAGGTTTTATTGACATATATATCTGTTACTATATGAATAATATATGTTACTAAAGATGTTAGTATATTAATCTAACTTAGTATAGTAAGTATTACTAACTATTTTTGTACCTCTACTGAGGTATTATGTATATTAGTTGTAAATAATTAATATAGAGTAGTTATACATAGTTTTTTATACTTGTTTGTGTACATATGTTTTCAAGAATTGTAATGTACATTAACTGATTCTTTTGTAAATAATTAAACCATTCATTCATTATTTTATTCATTCATTTATTTTTGTAAATAAAGTCAACATTTTTGGAATAAAAGAATGTTTTTGGACTTAGAGAGTGATGTATATCAATAACTATCTCCCAGTGAATGACTTGGAATGAACCCGTAAAAATTAAGTAAATAAATAAAATTGACATGACATTGGTTTGAATTTGTGACATAGACTACAATAACAACATTTAAAACATCATTTTTAGTGCGAATTGGTCCTCGACCATCAGTCCACACAATGCAGATAGTTGTATCAATTCTTAAAGTCGCTGAAAGATTACGTGTTGAACAAAGCTAAGCCAAAAGGGCCAATCGTTGAAGGATATCTTGTGGAGGAATGCATAAACTTCTACATATTGTATATAGATGATACAGTCAACTGATTTAATCCACTTGAAAGAAATTATGATGGGGGATATAATGAGAATGTTGAAAGCCATTTGTCCATATTTAATATTAAAGGAAGATTGATCCTTCGCACAAAATACAAATCGATCTTAGAAACAGACCAACAGTTAGCTCTTGTACATTCCAAGATAGATTCCAAAAGTCAATCTTTTCTCCAATAAATTCAAATAGTCCTCGTATCTATCTACACATGTACTGCACTTCTTTGAATGGTTCAAACAACGTGTAAATCAAATGAAAGAGAACAACAACCTATAGTAGGCAAAAGATTTTGAAATAATAGCTGATAAATCGTGGAGCTATTGACATTACCATTTTGGGTAAATAATAAATGAGTTCAGATTTAGAGTAAGAACAATTGATGATATGAAGGTCACGTAGTAGGCTAGAGTTGTTAGTTGCGATCTAAGCACTGATTGTGATGCCTACTACGAGTAAATTGCCAAGATTGTGAAGATGAACTTCAGATACGACTATAGAGTGGCCTTGTTTAAGTGTGACTAGTTCATTGTTTTTAAAGAAGGCATTGGTTTAAAGATAGACAATCAACATCATTTTATAAGTTTAAATAAGAATTGTCAAATTCTTTAGACATCCAAATCATTTACACTAGCTTACCAAGTATGACAAGTCTTCTTCGTTTCTGATAATAGTAAAAGTGGATGAATCAAACCCATTAGAATAATGCCATGTGATTATTTTGATACACAAAATGATAGTGACCTTGACTTAGAATCTGAAGCCTACAATGAACTTCCACAATAAGAAGTGGGTCTCGATGCAATAGACATTGACATATATGGTATAATTTATCACAACTCTATTCATTTCTTAAGTCTTCCATCCTGTTTTCACTTCATGTTATTACATGCCAATAGCCTTTCATATAAAAGGGATTATGAAAAGTTTCATTCTTGCAAATTAGGAAAAGAACAAGTCAAGTATGGTGTCCATTGCTAATATGTAGCTTTGATTTGGTAATGACATTAGGAAAATATTTTAACAGCTTGTACTTTGATAATTTTACTATGTGCAACTGGCCCTGATTTAACTACGACTTGCAGTAAATTTGTTGTCATCCTTCTTCATAACTAATCTTATGGAGTTTAGTTATGGTGTTCTTTGTTAGCTATGGTGGTTAAATGGTAATAAAGATAGTCAATATGCCATAGTGGAAAGGAAGGAGACACAAGCCATAATGGAATGGAACGAGACATGAATGAAGGGAAATTAAGGAGATTCAGGTTTGTTAGGAAGTATAAGTGCCAAAAATAGTAATTTGTTTGTTATCATTCCCACAATTAACCAATTAAGGGTGGAGAGAGAGATTCCAATATAAACGAAAATAAAACACGAGTAGAACTTACGTCAAAACCCTAAGACACCATTTGTTTTAAGGGATTACCCTCAAATTTTGGAATAAGCCTCCAGTTGTACCATTCAAAATATAAACATCAACTTATTCTAGAATTGATAACTCCACTTTCAAACACAAAATTTATATGAAAGAAAGGAATTACCACCATTTTATTCCATCAACTATTTTTTAAAATTTCTTATTACTATATATAAGGAATATTTGTGAATGCTTGTCAAGTGGGGTGTACTCACTATATATTTATTTTGTTGTCACTTTCTTAATACAAGATTTGAGAAATTTTCATATTATAGGAGAAACTTTGTTGAAATTTTTTAGACTTGATATATTATATATCTTCTGCCTAAAATTTTCATATATTTTATAACTAATTAATTATTTTTTATCTGTAGATGAAATTCAAGAAGAA
Source organism: Thalassia testudinum (assembly GCA_037157565.1). Lineage (NCBI taxonomy): Eukaryota > Viridiplantae > Streptophyta > Magnoliopsida > Alismatales > Hydrocharitaceae > Thalassia > Thalassia testudinum. The sequence continues at coordinate 203,706,603 of JAZHRO010000024.1, forward strand.
GGTCATTATGGATCCTCGTGAGGTTAGTTCTAGGTTGAAGGAGGACACCAGTCGCAGCCCCCCACCTAGTCCCTACGTGATCAGTATATTCCTGATAAATGCCAGTTTATCATCATTCTTATTCCCTAAAACAAACCTAGCTCTAAGGATTTTAATTACACAAATGGGTTTTTGGGTTGTAATTAAGCATAAATTAGGTTAGGCATGCATTACATATTTTATTATCTTTTTGATATGCTTATTTGAGTGTTAACGATAAACAAATAGTCAAATCCCCAAAACCCTAGCACTCAAAAAGGCAACTGGTGAAAAAGAAGCTCAAACCAACTAGGACTCAGCCTAATCTAGCTTATCATAGTTGGATAACAGCTCACTTGAACTAGAGTTAGCTCATCCTAGCTCCATTTAACTCATCTCAGCTAAATGGTAGCTTAAGATAGCTCATCTTAGCTCACCCTAGCTAAAGTCAGCTCAGATCCAGCTCAACTTAGTTGAGTCTAGCTCATCTCAGCTCCTATCAGTTCACTAGGAGCTCTAGCTAGCTCAGCTAAGTTGATTGGAGTCCACCTCAGCTAAGGTCTAGCTACCTCCAGCTCTACTCGACTTAAGACAGCTGAAGATGACTTCACCCTAGCTCAAGCAAGCTCAAGTCCAAGTCTCGGGGACTCCACTTAGCTCAACTTAGTTGAGCTAAGCTACCTTAGCTACTTCAGCTAGCTAGGTCCACCCCAGGAAGATCAGACCTATCTTACCTTAGCATCTTTCAGCAGAAGCCAACTTACTTTATCTTGGCTTAGCAGCTAGCAAAGAACTAGCAAGCTAAGCTAGCTAAAGTAGCTCCTTGCTATTTTCTTCAGCAGCTACTAGCTCCTATGCAGCTCCAGATAACTCTCCTTCAACTCTTCTTCAAACCGTGATTCATCCTACTTCTCCTCTACTCACCTGCTAGCTAAGCTAGCTTAGCTAGCTTAGCTAAGTTCTCCACTCCTTGGTCATCCATCTTAGCTAACCCTAACTCCACCTACATAATTCTCCTCTTCAAGTCCACCTAAGCTCCACATGAGCTACCCTAGTTGGTGCCAACTCAACCACAACCCTTCACACCACCACCACCTCCAAGAGACACCATCATGTTGGTGCCAAAACCCCCCTTAACTACCCTTAAAATTGGCGCCAACCTCCCCCTTCATCTTCACCATACAACTAACCTCCCAAGCCATCTCCACCATCCACCTATTCCCTTCTAGAAGTCCCCATAGTTGGCATCAAAACCATGGCACCTCTCCATGGTTGGCACCAAACTATGGTGCCTCTCCACCACCATAACCACCACCATCACACCTCTTAAGGTGGCGCCACCCATCGTACACCTTAGGATCCCCACAACCACCACTAACCACCTACCAGACCTAATCCTAGCCCTCCACATGTCCACACCAACTACCCCCGTCTCCACCTCTATATATACCCACCATATACCACCAAAAAAAGGCATCTCCCTTAGTTTTAATTCTACCCTAAGGCCACCTATAACCCACGGTCAAGAAGAAGGAGGAAGGAAGAAGATTAAGGAGGCTATCCCTTGCCTCCTTGGTTCCTTCTTCCTCTCCATTCTTCTCCTTGTGCCACGCCAAGAGGAGGAGCAAGCTCTTATCAAGGAGGACGACCAGGCATTGGAGGAGAAACTAGGGTGGTGCACACCTACCCTTGGAGGAGAAATTTAGGTGGAAACTATCCACCTTTGGAGGAGCTAAGGCACGCCCCCCCTTGGGCTTGCCAGGAGGAGGCCATACCTTGGATTCAAGAAGAAGGAGAAAGGGGAGCTCTTTTCAACTACAGGAGCAGCTGCAGTTGGAGCAAGGGCTTCGTCCTCTTCACCATCATCATCCAGGATTTTTTTCTTAAATTGCTTTGTATCTTTATTTTGTAGTAGAAGGTTTCCTCTACAACATAATTGTAAAGTAAAAATCCTTTTTATATAAAGTTCTCGTTCCTAATTTTCCGTGCATCTTTATTCTTGTCTTTATTTAGCACCTTCACTCCCTCTTTCCAATTATCCTAGGCCTTCACGTGCCTAGGGTGAGCTTGGGAAGAGGCCATTTTTTCCACCTAGTTGCTAAGTTAGGTTTATCCTTTTCTGGTCTCAAAATTGTTGTTGCCTCATTATTTCAAAAATCCTAAAAACTTTATATTTAAAAATTCAAAAAGAAAAGTGATTTCCCATTTTCAAGCAATAGATTTATATTTGCAAAAGTTGCCTCGGACAACCCTAGATACTCCACTATCTAGGTATTACAAATTTAAAAGCGAATCGGTTTTGCACATTGCAACGACTTCTAAAGCCCTAATTTTACAAACCACGTAAAAACTCGATCAATCCCCACTCCACTCCAATGGCAGCCACCCCCATGAATTTTATCTAGAACCTTGGATATAGGCCACCTTGATCCAGCAACTCCACGCCACCTATAGCCACCAACCTTAGACCAGCTGTGTCCACCACCTCTAAGGCATATACTTTTGCCACAATTATACATCCTAGTGCTCTTGCACAATCCCTTCATGGGAAGGGCAAGATGCTAGTCCCTTCTCCTTTGCAGCACAAGTTTAATACCCACTATCCCAAGAGGGAACCCAAAATCCCATCATAGGAAGAACAAGATGAGGATGATGAGGATGAAGACCTAGAGGATGATGATGTACAACATGACCCTTAGCCATCTCAACAGCACACGACTGAGGTAGGGACTAGCCATGGTAAGAAACTTACATATTCTTTCAAGTTTAAATTTATTAAATTTATTATTTATTATGTCTTGATTATGTTGTCTTTTTCATTTAGGTAAGAAATCAAAAGGTAGGGGTCTAACATAAAATGCCAACCTAGACGAATTACCATAGGACACCAGAATCTCTATCATGATCCCTCATTTAGTGGAAGCAAAGTGCTATCCTAAGTTCAACAACAGGCTGTGCAAGATTATGAAGATGATCTTGCCACTTTCATGCTTCGACTGAAGGAAGGTCCTAAAAGAGTTGATGTGGGAACTGATTAGAGAGTTGGAGGTAATTTTTAACTACCTTTTAATTTTATATATCTTAGTAGCATATGATTTTTATAACATTTATAATGTTAAATGTAGGTGATATTTGATTGGGGTCTTGATATGATGGTGCCTAAATATATCTTGAAGCATGCGAGAAAAATACATTATGGTTGAAGAAAGGAGATGAAGGGCACGATAAGAAAATTTATAACTTTAACATCCTTTATATATAAATTGTTATAGTGTTGCTAACAATTTCTATAAATTATTTAGTAATATAACAATAGGCCACATAATGAGGTGTTGAGGAATGTGCCTCTTAAGATATTGCTTAGCATCTGGAAATAAGCATGTGAGCATTAGAGAAACCCATTGACACGTAAATAAACATATATCATATGTTTATTTATATTTTACAATATCTGATGTAGTTGCTTACTAATGGAAATATTTCTTTCTTGTAGGAGCATTCCAAGAAGAATAAGGCCAATATGAGTAAAGCTCCACCACAAACCTACAGTTTGGGTCGAATAAGTATAGACTCAATGAAGACTAGAAAAGTAAGTACATACACTTTATCATTTACATTGAAAATATACATGTTAGAAGCTATGATGGTAACACCATCATCCTCTATGTCTAGCTTAATTTGGCTAATTTCTAATGTTAAATTCACCTAATTAATCATTAAAAGGGTATAATCGAAGAATATCACAAATTAGAGGGCATGATTCAAAAATTGGTTAATTCTACTATTTTACAAGGCCAATCCTACTAAAAATTAGTCTAAGGGTGAACCTATACATAATTTAAGGTCAAATGAGCTTAAAATTCAAATAAGTGGGCTTCCATAGATTGATTTAGGGTTTTTAAGAAAAATCAAGCTAATTTACATATTAAAAATCCTAATTTCAGCCCCACTTTAATTGAAAGGGTTTTGATGGAAATATATGTAATCTAAAACTTCTAAAAATCATTGAAAAATATGTAAGATTTAGAATAATCAATTTTACATAAAGAACCTAATTTGACCTAAAACAGGAACCAAGGTTAATATGTAATACATTTTGGTTTAAATCATAAATTGACCAATCAAGATTCATCAAAACACAAAATTGAAGTTATTATTAGATTTATTGCGTTCAAATTAGGTTACCATTAAAATTTGAGATCAATTGGACTTTATCTTAACTACTTTGCAAAACGAGCCTCAACTTTTGAATTCCTTGCAATTTGGTCCAATTTCATGTCATTCAGGTCCTTGGTTAACATCATGATGACATCAACCGTATTCTTTCTTCTTCAGTCTGCTACAGCTTCAAGTCTCCATGGGTGAATCTTTAGAGATCAAGATCTCTATAATCTCATAACCAATCTCCACCAAAATTGGTGGAGATGATCCTTGATTCTAGCTGAATCATTTCGACTTGTTTCCAGCCGTGTTGATTGGCAAGAATGCCACCTATGTGGCCACAAAAATATGGAAATAATCCTATTGAGTTCGTGATTGTTTCTACCATTTTTGACTCGATTCAAATTACCATTAGGTGCTATATATTGCTGTGATCTTACTGAAGCACGGTGCTGAGAAATTGGTGTGGCCATCTTCCTCTTCTTCTTCTTCCTCTTTGCACCATTGGAGCACCTTCGACCCCACTTCCTTCCCGCTACTCGCTACCAACCGAGTAGGGGATCTTCTTCCTTATTCTTCCCCGAAGCTTCATGCGACGTTTCGGTCATTGAGACCCCCTCGTCTGCTCCAATTTCCTGTTCCTTTCTTGCCCATCAAGCTTGCCAATGCCATGGGTATATCTTCATCCTTTCGTCAAATTAATTTAGGGTTTTTCTTTATCTAGGTTCTAATTAGAAATCTGGAGCTTCCTAGCTCCATTCATCCACTCCACCCTCACCAATGCCTCTGCCATTAACGACGAAGGAGCTTCTTCAAGAAGCTCCACCACTGCCCCTTGCTTGCAATTGATTGAGGACTTGCTCTGGCGTACCTCGTCAAAGCTTCCTACGTCTTTAATCGAGGCCGCAAGGCCGTATTCGTGTGCATAGAACCACGCTGGCACACCACCCCTACTCGCCATCATCCACCATCTTCCCCACTCACAATTCACCTCTGGCAACCACCAATATCCCCCGTCGGTCCTTCTCTCTCACCATTGATGCCCTCCAATGCTCTACCTCACCTCCATGAACAAAAGCCCCCAACTAATTTGGGGTTTCGACACCCACAGACCACTTGCCAAACACCGTTGTCCGCCACCACCTTCCTCGACATCGTCCGACCACGATCACCCTCCTCTCGCTGATCCACCACCCCCATGGTCAAGCATGTTTCACGTGTTAGAAATCGAGGTTACAAGTAACCCATCGTCGTAGTTGCAAAACACGTCGATCAGATAAAATTTATATTGAAGCTCCAAGGGAGTCCCGGGTCGAACACAGGGAGGCAACGTTTAATTTAAGTGAAAACCATGCTTCGATTCGTTTCTTTTTGGTATTTTGGGGTTTTGTTATTTTTTTGTATTTTTGAAATAAAAGAAAACAAGCAAATGTATCACAAGATAGAGATGTGGAATAAATATGATATATATTACTTCCAATGTCAATTACAAGAAATTATGAAAGCATATAAAGAGAGGGAGGTGAGACGAAATCTCCCGAATCGGCTGTTTGACGAGACAACGGTGCCTGGCGGAAGCTCGGACGAAGGAGGTGAGGAGTGGGACGATGGAGGTGAGATGCTGGAGGATGTCGGGTTGAGGAAAGCTTCGGCGTAGCTTCGGAATGGAGGTGAGAAGACAGAGTTGACCTGCTACCGGAATGGAGGTAGGAGGACGGCTCCAAGGTGACCTATGAAGGGAGATGGGAAGTTGGAGGAATATTTGGTGGGGCAGAGGTTCGCTACACTAATAGGCACCTTAGGAGCTTGAGAACAAGCTCTAATGGAGCATTGGTAGGCTTGCTAGAGCATGGGAGTAGGTGGGAGTAGAGTAGGTAGAGATGACTTGGAAGGGAGGGGGTGTAGGTCCTTTTATAGTGAAGGAGAAGAGGCTAAAAATGGATTAAAGGACCTTTAGCGACCTCTAGACTGTCGCTGGAAACGTTGCTGTAGACAGCTCACCTCCACTCACGCCCTTAGCTGGCTCTGCTAGCTTACAATGAAATAGCGACGGCTGTAAGCATCGCTGTAGGTCAGCCCAGCTGCTGTTGAAAGCTAGCGCCAACCGCCCTTATGCCCACGCTACGCTACCCCGCTCATCACGTGCGCTGACCACACACACCCTGTTGTGTGCGCGCTTGCTATGTGCTGGTGTGCGCGTGCGTGTGCGCACTGCCATGCGCCCACCCAATTGCGAATTGGAGGGGCTGTGGGGATTCGAACCCGCGCCCTCCCTTTGCAAACCGATGCTCCAACCATTGCGCCAGTCCTTCCTATGTGTCATGAGGAGGGCTTGGTGCAACCGCCTCCTAGCCGTTGGATCTTGATCCAACAGCTAGGATTGAAGGGTGCAGATGAAGAAGGAGTTGAGCGGTGCTGTTGGCCAGTGTTGGGTGGCCTGGATGGTGCCACGTGGCGCCATCTGGGCCATCCATCTCTTCTTCTTGTAGAGGGTGCTACGGTGCTCAGATCGAGATGATTCCCGCAATGTCGAACTACGATCGTCACTCTAGATCCATCCGTACGGTCAAATTTTCCATCTGAAACCCGTATGGATGTCGCATTGCCCCCTGGCCATATAAAATGAAGGAATTAATATACAAAACATACAACTATCCTAAATGCCATGCAATGGATGTTATGCAATATTTATAACATGATATGCAATGCTAAGCCTAGGAACTATCAAAAACAAGCAATTTATCATGAATTTATGTGTGTTCATCATACCCCCATGCTTACTTTTTGCTAGTCCCTAGCAAAATTAACCTAAGTGCTATGTATAAAAGTAGAATCAGGGTTCGAGTAATTAGGCAAAATTCATTGATTGCTTTAGAAAATCTCAACCCCAAGACCTAATTACAAAAACTCAACAATGCTCGGGTGCCTACCAGAATGCAGACCGTCCAAGCCCTCGCCTTATTTGAGAAGAAATTTTTTTTTTCTTCTTCTTTTCTAATTTTTTTGTACTTTTGGAGTTTGAGAGTTACAGGATAACTTTTTACGGCTACCCGACCTGCCTAAGACTCGAAAAGGACTTTAAGTGCTAAGCATCTTGTGAAAAATAGTGAAAGACTCACTATACGGCCATTAAAACAGACTTCGAATTTCTACGACCCTAGGTGACCTTGCTTAAAGGTTTATCTTTACAATCGGTAGCTTTCTCCCTACTTTCTTTTATATGGGGTCAACACAAGGGCGAACCCAGTGTATATCTCCCTGGTTTATTCTACTTCCCTGCTTCTTCCCTAGGTGTTTTGGGAATTATTGTGCATTTTTTTTTTGTTGTGAGCTGGGTTCTGGATAACTGGTCGATGAGCTGTTACCACCGACAACTTGCCGGCCATACTCGTTAGGTGAAGTGTGGTTTTATTTATTTATTTTTTATTTTCTCCTTTCTTTTTTTTTATTTTTTTTTCTTTTAAGTAGGTGACTTTCCTAATCTAAGATTTACCTAAAGGCAGTACAATGAAAAAGATCTTGTGGCTGGGCTCTGGACAACTGGCCGATGAGTTGTTACTACTGACAACTTGCCAGCCATACCACCCAAGTCGATCCATTAGCTACCCAATTTTCGTAAAAATTACCGGAAAGTGAGTCAGTGCAAAAAAAAAATGTGTGTAGATGCTTAGGCTTAAAGTCCACCCAAATCCGAGGGCGGGTTGATAAGTCGCATACTTATCATCCCAAATTATTTTCCAAATTAAAATAAATTTAAATTGGCGAGGACTCAAGACTAAATCCACATTCGAGTGGACACCCGGGCTAATTAACCCCGAAGACCTAAAGAGTCTAAGTATTCAGATCTCAAAGAATCAATTCCTAAAGTTTACAACTCCTAATGCCTAAGTTCTCGTCTCCTAATTCTTTTTTTTTATATTTTCAAATTTTCATCATTTTATTTATTTATTTATTATTATTATTTTTTAACAAGAATCAAATAACAGGAAATCACTGTTACAGCCGACAAAATGGTTATAAAATGTCCACCCCCCCCATGCTTAGCTGCTGCAATGTCCTCATTGTGAAAAAAATGAAAGCATGCAGGAGAGTAGAAGTGGAAGAATAGCACCTGGTTTTTGTGAGACTCTAGTCAGCTTGTAACAGTCTTTAGATGTGTTGAGTTTAGTGCCTTCAGCTGGGCGATGATCAGCCTGCGGTGGTTATGGCAATGTAAGAGCAGCCTTGTCCGAGATGGGTTCAGGGAGCACATGGTCAACAAAGGGTTTGAGGCACTGTCCATTGACCTTGAAAATATTACCCATCTTTGGGTCAGAGATTTTGACAGCCTCGTTAGGGAAAATCCACTCAATAACGAATGGGCCGCCCCACTTAGACCTGAGTTTACCGGGGAAAAGCTTCAATCGAAAATCGAAAAGCCAAACCTTCTGGTTCGGCTCAAAGCTCTTATGTGAAATCATCTGGTCATGGAGAGCTTTGGTCCTTGCCTTATAGATTCTGTAATCTTCATAAGCATCATTTCAAAGCTTCTTCAACTCAGATAGTTGGAGTTTCCTGGTTTTCCTGGCCAACTCAAGGTCCATATTACATTTCTCGATGGCCCAAAATGCCCGGTGTTCAAGTTCTATGGGTAAGTGACACGCCTTCCCAAACACCAGACAGAACGGAGACATACCGATAGGCATTTTGTATGCCATACGGTAAACCCAAAGTGCATCATCTAGCTTTTGGGTCCAGTCCTTCCTATCAGGCCTAACAGTTTTCTGCAAAATGTTCTTGATCTCCCGATTGGAGACCTCGGCCTGTCCATTCATCTGAGGGTGGAAAGGTGTGGAAATCTGATGACTCACCCCGTATTTCCCCAGCAAATTTTGAAACTTGGCATGAGTGAAATGTGTGCCACCATCACTGATAATTACCCTAGGAACCTCGAACCGACTGAAGATATTTCTCTTCACAAAATCAATGACCACCTTGTGGTCATTGGTCCAGGTGGGAATTGCCTCAATCCACTTGGACACGTAATCAACAGCGACCAGAATATACTGGTGTCCAAATGAAGGAGGGAAGGGTCCCACAAAGTCGATGCCCCAAATGTCGAAAATTTCGATGGAAAGAATTGGGTTTAGGGGCATCATATCTCTCTTAGCCATGTTGTCGAGTGTCTGGCATCGTGTGCATGACTTAGAGAATTCTTGGGCATCCTTAAATAATGATGGCCAATAGAATCCAAATTGAAAAATTTTTGTGGCTGTCTTTTTCCTAGAAAAGTGTCCACCAGATGCGGATGTGTGACAAAACTCAAGTATGCTACGGAACTCGACTTCTGGGATGCATCGGCGAATAATTTGGTCTATGCCAATGCGGTACAATTTGGTCTACGCCAATGCGGTACAGCTTGGGATCATCGTAAAAATAATATTTGGCCTTAGATACAAGTCTATCCCGTTGTTGTTTGGTCCAATACCCGAGACTGTGAGGATAGTTTCATCCAGAAAAGTATCAGAGATCGGAACATCTGGATGAGGAGAATCAATTAGGATTCTTGAGAGGTGATTCGCCACTACATTTTGTGCTCCATCTTTATCCCTGATTTCAAGATCAAACTCTTGAAGTAGTAGAATCCAGCAAATAAGCTGGGGTTTAGCATCCTTTTTGGCCAAGAGATGTTTCAAGGCCGAGTGGTCGGTATAGATGATGACAAGAGAACCTAACGGATAAGCCTTGAATTTTTCTAAAGTGAAAACTACGGCTAGCAATTCTTTTTCAGTAATGGTGTAGTTCCTCTGGGCCTCGTCCAGAGTTTTGCTAGCGTAGTAAATCACAGAGGGATTTTTCTCAATCTTTTGACCCAAGACAGCTTGACGGCATAATCAGATGCGTCAGCCATAATCTCAAATGGGGCTACCCAGACCGGTGGTTGCAATACCAAGGCATAGGTGACTGCCATTTTCAATAAATCAAATGCCTTACGACATGATTCATCAAACTCAAATGGCATGTCTTTAGCCAAAAGGTTACTCAAGGGCTGAGCAACCTTCGAGAAATCCTTAATGAATCTTCTATAAAAACCCACATGCCCAAGGAAAGAGCGAATCTGTTTTGCGGATGAGGGTGGAGGAAGTGGGGATGATGCCCAAGTGACCCAAGACGACTAGAGACCACGTGACCCTGGACGACTAGAGACCACGTGACCCAAGACGATGCCCTCCTGAGTCATAAAGTGGCTCTTTTCCCAGCTAAGGACCAGCCATGTTTTGATGCATCTCTAAAGGATCAATTCCAGGTTAGCCAGGCAAGACTCAAAAGAATCTCCAAAAATGGAGAAATCATCCATGAACACCTCAAGACAATCTCCCACCATGTCAGAAAAGATGGCCATCATGCACCTTTGAAAAGTTGCAGGCGCATTGCAAAGCTTGAATGGCATTCTACGGAATGCAAAGGTTCCGTAGCGACATGTGAAAGTTGTCTTTTCTTGGTCTTCGGGATGGATAAAGACTTGGTTATATCTCGAATAACCGTCCAGGAAGCAAAAATATTTTTTCCCAGCTAACCTTTCGAGGATTTGATCGATGAATGGCAAGGGAAAGTGATCCTTTTTAGTGGCAGTACTCAACTTCCTATAGTCAATACAGACTCTCCAAGTAGAAGCTAAACGAGTGGTGAAGGTTTCCCCTTTCTCATTAGTCGTAACGGTTATTCCCACCTTCTTGGGTACAATCTGAATGGGGCTAACCCACAGACTATTTGAGATTGGGTAAATAATCCTAGCATTGAGCCACTTCATTATCTCCTTCTTGACCACTTCTCGCATATTCGGGTTTAGTCTCCTTTGCATTTTGTGAGAAGGGCAGGATCCATCTCCCATGAAAATATGATGATTACAATAAGATGGCTCGATCCCCCTAAGGTCGTGGATGGTCCAACCAATTGCCTCCTTGTTGTTCTTAAGGACCTTAATCAACCTCAATTCTTGCTCCTTAGTCAAATCAGCACTAATGATCACAGGGAACATGTTTTCAGGTCCTAAGAACTCATATTTCAAATTTTTGGGCAATGATTTTAATTCCAGCTGGGGTGGGTTTAGAATAGAAGGGAGGATGCTGCTGAAGATTCATTAGGACAATCCAGTGGAAGAGGTTGGGAATGAACAAAATCAACACACTTCAAGATATGGCAGGTCTACCATGGAGTAGGGTTGTGGGTTGGGTTAGCTAAAGCTAATGGAGTCCTCGAGTGCATTGATTGTCATACACGTCTCAAGATCTTGATCCTCAAGTTCCTCAATGAATCCACAATCTTAAAATATTCTTATCGCCTTAAAAATATCCAGAGTTAATTTCTTATCCCCAAAGGCGATCTCCATACTACCGCTTTCACAGTTTATGTTGGCCTTGGCGGTAGCTAGGAACGGATGATCCAAAATGATGGGCATGTTCCTCAAATCATTAGGTACATCCATGTCGACGACGAGGAAATCTACAGGAAAATAGAAATCCTTGACCTTGACAATTACATCCTCAATAACGCCTCTCGGTGTGGTGATCGATCAGTCAGCTAATTGTAGCGTTACTGAGGTTAGCCTGAGTTCACCTAACCCAAACCTCTCATAAATAGAAGTTGGGATTAGGTTGATGGATGCACCTAGGTCCAATAGTGCCCTATCAAAAGTGTATTCCCCAATAATGCATGAGATCAAGGGGGCACCTAGATCTTCCTTCCTTCGAGGAAGGTGATGCAGGATTATAGAACTTGCCTACTCAGAGAGAATCACCTTCCTCGGAGTGGGTTCTCTCGGCTTACACTTTTGGGTACACAGTTATTTCAAGAATTTAGCATAAGCTGGGATGTGCTTAATAGCATTGAGGAGTGGAATATTGATTTCTACGCTCTTGAATAAATTCAAAAGCTCCTCATTGCTGTCTAGGGTTTTCTTCTTCTTGGTTTTCAATAGGGCCTCAGGGAATGGGATATGGGTAGAATTTTCAATTTTCAGTCCCTGGGCCTTATTGTCTTCTTCAGCCTCCTCTTTTTCAAGCTCCCTAGGATTTTGACTTCTAGAAGGTAATTCTGGGTTCTGGGTTTGCTTCCCAGTTCTCAAGGTGACAGAGTTTGCAAAGGCATAAGGGTTTTGGTCTTAAGGTGGATTAGTGAAGATTGGAGGGCCATGGTTGGTCATGTAACCAGAAGAAGAAGAGGGACCCTACTCAATCACCTGAGCATACACGTGTGGGTCCCTATGATTCCCGTACCCTTGGGCCCTATTGCGCTGATTTTTTACATTACGCGGGTTTGGTAAGAGTTGAGATGGTAGGGATCCAGGTTGTCGGGTGTTTGCAATTAACCCAGATTGCAAGTTATTCAAGGAAGTTTTCATTTGTTGCATAAGCTGAAGCATGGACCCTTGCATTTCCACCATCTGCCGGTTCAAATCAGCCTGCCCCACAGATTGTTGGGCATTCCAAGATGGCTGATTAACCGATCTCGGGGGCAACTGGGTGTATACTTGACCCTGACCCATAGGTTTTTGAGATGCATAGTTTCTGGGTCGAGATTGGGTTTGTTGCCCATGATTTTTCCAAGAGAAGTTAGGGTGGTTCCTCCATCCTGAGTTAAAAGTGTTGGAAATATGGGTTGGACCTAACATTCTCCTGCATTGCATATGCATCCTCAGAAAACGAGGATGAAGAGAAGGAAGGATCAGAGAAACTGTGATCAAAGGCCCCAGTTTGGAACCCATATGGTTCCGAGAAATCCTGGCTCACTAGTTGAGTCGAATCGAGTTAGTTCACGAATTCCAACCCCGTGGGAGCTCGTGAGGGATGGAATCCTGAATTCTAGGATTGAGTGGGTAAAGAAGTGTTTCCTGAATTCCCAGACATCCATTCTTCCATTGTCTTAGCAACCAAGTCCATTTTATCCAATTTATTACAAATTAATTCCATGTCAAATGAATGAGAATCCTCGATCTCATTAGCACTTGACCTAGGTTGTTGGGACCGGTTGAATGCATCCATGGAGGCATGATTAATTGAGTTCTCACTCATTTCCTCAAACAGGTCGTATGCACTATCTGCATCCCTATTGAGGAAATTGCCTCCGCAGGAGGCATCCACGTGATTACGGAGTTGCTCAATCAACCTGTGATAGAAAATCTGCACGAGTTGCCATTTTGGCACCTCGTGGTGTGGACACTTCCTCAAAAGTTCCTGGAGTCGCTCCCAGGCACCATGAAATGGTTCCCCTGGCCGTTGGGCGAAAGCAGTAATCGCCCGTCGCAAGGCATTGGTCCTTCCGATAGGGAAGAATTTCTTCAAGAAAGACGACTTAAGAGCAGCCCAAGTTTCAATCGGCCTTCCTATAGTCCAGTACCAATGTGCAGCCTTATCCCTGAGAGAGTGGGGGAAAAGCCTCATGATCATTTGCTCTTCGTTTACATTCCTTGTTCTAGTGGTCTGAACCAAAGTGGTCAAATCCTCTAGGTGCTGGAATGGGTCCTCCGAGCCAAGCCTATGGAAATGCTTAATCAAACTTAAGACTTGGGGCTTGATTTCAATGTCTCCAATAGGAATCATGATGCTGGGACGTTCCCCATAGTTTGAAGGATCGTAAAAATCCTTCAAGGGCCGAGTGCCCTGACCATGCATGCGTTGGAACCATTGTTGCATCTGCTGCAATTCTTCCAACTGTCTCTGAATCAGCTCCTACTAGTTCAGAGGTGGGGGAGGTAGTTGTTGATCAGCCATGGGATCTGCTTGGCTATATCTCAACCTCTACCTCCTAGAATGGTCTAAAAAGTTCCTCCAATCTAGGGTTCAATGACCTCCTCCCAAGCATACACTAGAAGGAAGTCGAAAGATGGGGAAAAGACGGAACCCTGCAGCACAAGAATACAAGCTGTCCTTAGATGGGGTAGCTAAGGTCTACTAACTCTCAGAATCCGTCTTAAGATTATGGATGATTTACTCTACTTATGTCCAGGCAATCCAACCAGTTAGAAGGAGGGACTGGGGAGAAGGTTCTTCCATTAGCTTGCACCTCCAGTTCCTAGTGTAACCCCTAGCTGCGGTCGTTTGATGCTACTCCCCTAGCTTGACATCAGATTAACTAGTATAAGCAGGTTAATCGTGAATAATCTCAATCTTGATCCCGACGAGCGAATGAATCCTTAGGGCCAACGTCTAATTGATTTTAGTTAGGCTTGGGAAATTGGTGCTCTGGAATGTGATGGGCCCTTAATGGGTTGTGCCCTTAATGATTTGTTTGAGAATGTGTGAATGTGCACAACCAAGAGGTTTTCAAGCAAGATTATTAATGATGAGGTGAGTTTTAGGATTCGAATTTTTCTTAATAGCTTTTAGGGTTCAAATATTATGTGTTTTCAACCAAGTTTTGTGAGGCAAACCAAGTTTGCTGTTGAAAGCATGTGTTCAAGTGTTTTCCTTTAGAAATCAAGAAAAATATGGAGTTCCTAGCTTGACCTAATTATTGAATCCTATGGGGCAACTAGAAAATGAACCTCTTTTAGATTAGGTGGTGCGGCCCAAACAATTCACTCAATTGGCTCAAATGCACCACCGATTAAGGCACACAAAAAGGTGGTTAACCTAATATGATTTCTACTATTTTATGTGTTGAATTTGTGTACTGGGTACACAGGTCGGAAGCCCAGTTGAGTAGACGAAAATCAAGTCCGATTATGTGCCTCAAATGTGGGTGTATAGAGTGTGTAAATTGATTCATCCCACAGAAAGTATCTTTTTGTTTTTTTTTATATAAGATGTGGGTGAGATGGGTGAAGGTGGCAAACAAGACAAACAAAGTCTATCCTAGGGTTTATGTAAACACCTAAGTAGATTAGGTCTTGGTTATGATTCTGGCGAAATGAACTAGTGGGGGGGAAGGTAGGGGACACTTACAAAGTACTCTACCCGCACATTACTCTGATCTACTGCACTTGGATCTCCATGGTAGGGTACCTGCTAATAATCGCTTGTTACGACGAGATCGTGTTTTTTAAAAAGGATATTCATTGCAGTATATTTGAAAACGTCGTATAAACGATTATCAATTTTTTATTACTCGAAATTCAAAAACTTCCGAAGTCGAACTCAGGGAGCAAATCGATGTCTTAGAAGTAGAAAATCACAATCTCAAATTTTTACTTGAAAGATGCTCAGTAATAATGCAATGAAGATAAATGTAAAAAGAAATAGATTTTCTCTTTTCTTTCTTCTTCTCTTCTCTCTTTCTTTTTCTTTGCTTCCTCTCTTCCTTCTCTGTCTTTCCTTTCTCAGACGTCTGATTCTGTGAATCAGATGCCTTAACTAATGACTGCTACAGTGCTTCTTCTTCTCTTCTTCTTCTGCTTCTCTTGGCTTTCCTCTTCAGCCTTCTTTGGCTTCTTCTTCTTTCTTCTCTACTGCAGTTCCTTCTTCCTCTTCCTTTCTGTGCCTTGAGCTTTTGCTGCATCTTCAGCTCTTCTTCGTCTTTCTTCTCTACCACAGTTCTTTCTTCCTCTTTGCCTTTCTCTTTCTTCTTCTTCTGCGGTTGCTTGCTCTTATGTTCTTTCTTCTTCTTTTTCTTTTCTTCAGCCGCGCTTTCTCCTTCCTTTAGCTGCTCCTCTTCTTCTTCTCTTCTCTTTCTCTTCCCCATAGCTACTTCCTCCGCCTCCTTCTTCCTTGCAGAGCACAGAGAAGCAAAATCTACCCCTACCCTTCCTGCATTTCTCTCTCTCTCTATTTCGCTCTTAGGACAGCTCTCCTAGAGCCTTCTCGGGTTATCGGGTCGGGTATGCATGCCCGGGACCAGGCCCACTACCGTGCGGTGGTGGGTGAGGAGTGCACGAGTAGTCGGGTTAGGTAGCCAGGTCCGCGGAGGTGTGGGTCGCGGACGAGGCGTGGTGGGCGAGGGGACCTCACCCCATGTCAGGAGAAACGGGCCTATGGCACTTTTTCAATTTATGTTGTGCCTTCCGCTCGTCAGCTTTTGAGGTGGGACTAAATGTCCCACCTTCTTCTCACGCGCGCCTGCAATAGGTGACGCGCTCGATTGTAGCAGATGCAGCACCCTGGGACTCCAATTTCAGGTGTGAAGAGTTCGCGAAGGGAGCCCGTGCACCTGGGACACTTCACCTGGAGCGAAGAGACCTGGAGGAGCTCCCAAGGAAGCTCCTTGCTGCATCAATGGCGATGGAGAAGGTCAACACCTGTCAACACAAATATGGCCTCATGGCCCTATCAAAACATTCAGCAGGCTTCACCGTGACACAACGAAGGTGGGCCGGTGGTCGGCGTGGCGCAGGGTGGCCTGGGCATGTGTGTCTAGGTCACCCTGTGGCCGTGCAGGTGGGTGTGTTCAGGGGAAGAATGTGGGACATGTGGTGGTCGATGGAGAGGGGGGAAATGATCAGTGGATGGTGGCAGAGCTTCTAAGGGGTTTGGCGAGGTGGATGGAGGTGTGGGGCGACGGACACACCTCGCCGGTGATATGGTCGGAGGTGGGAACAATGGTGGTGATAGTGGCAGTCGAGGGGTCGAAAATAGAAATTGATTAGGGGGAAATGAAGAGGGGAGAAACAGGGACTTACTGAGGGACTTGGAGTGAAGGGGGGAGGCGGAGGGCGAACGGCGGGTGTCTGCCATCGCCGGAGATGAAGGACCTATGGTGAAGAATGGCGACGAGGTACTAAGAGTCATACCCCCAGGCTTAGCTTTTGCTAGTCCCTTAGCAAAAATTTAAGGTTTTAACTTCTGTTCTAAACCATGACTTTCTTTCACCAGTTATGATAAGTGCTTTTTTCTTCTTTTTCCTCTGCGATTAGGTTAAAATGCCGACAATGGGCCTAAAGGTACTCTTGTACCAACCAAGATCCAGACCTATCCAGCTTTAGCCTAAGTCCTCCGCGAAGGTTTTTAAGGCCCGTAGGAACTACCCTAAGGTTTATTAGACTCCGTGGTTAAAGCACCCGTGCTTGAGACATATTTTAGCCTTGGTTTAGTTTGTAGTGCATTTTTGTAAGAGAGAGACAGAGGATTTATTTGTTTGGAGAGTTTTCTCTCTCTTTTCTTTTTATTTCTAGCTTTGGATTGTCTTCTCAACACGGTCTGTATCGAATTCCTCGTCCCCATCATCAATCCTCAAAGGTCCCTAATAATCGATGCTTCGTGATAGCATCACCCATGGTAACCCCCAGAACCCTGGTTTTCGAGATTTCGAGATAATCCCACCCATGGCATTCCGTGGCTGAATCTAGACCTTGGCGATTGACATTTCGTGATAATGCCATCCATGGTATCTGAACCAGTAGAGTGCTTACATGCCCCAGGTAGGATATGTAAATATCCTAAGAGACAAGCACCGAGGAGACGATAAGTTGTTACGCATCTTCGAGGGAAATTTCCCACCTCTCCACGTCGGGAACTCATCCAAATCAACTTGTGTTGAGCAGTCGTTCCTAATCTAGGCAACATTTTCTGAATATTAAAATGCTTCTGTGTGATTTTAATAGTTATGTGCACTGAACCAGATTATGTGTGAATTGGGGTGCTTAGGTTACTAAGTCCCGCAAATCGAAGGTTAGTTAACGAGGCCGAATACTCCCTATGCCTTAGACCTAATACTTAAGCTTTGCATTTTCATCAACCTCTTGAGGATTATCTAGATCTTAACGGGTACTAAGAGTCTAGCCAAAAAGACCTAAGGTTAGCGTTCCTACTAATCTCTTTGTGACTCTTTAGCACTTTTCTTGACTTTTCTTAATGTGGTCTAGAACTTCGATTAATTCCCTAATCTCTTACTAGTGACTATCTCCTTTTTCATTTTGTGCTCCTTTTTTAACATTTTGCTCTTTTTCCTCCTCCTTTTGATTATGTAAAGCCCAAAAATTTGCTCTCCTCTTCTCAGTTTTTTTTTTTTTAGATGATATGTGATTTTTTTGTTGAAACCTTTTCTTGATATGAGTTTTCATACATTTTGCACTTTCATACCCCCCCATGCCTAAGATTTGCAATGTCCCCATTGTAAATTAGGTGGGTTTGTATTCAGCTTCGTTCATTCATTAGGATAGGTGTTGGGTGAGTGTACGAGTCGAGGTGACTATTGCGGATGATTTCTAATCTCGGGTACAGGTACCGGAGGTGGAGTTGGCTGTCGTAAAGGATAAACCCTAAAGTGCAATATGAATCAGCAAAGAAATGTCAGGAAAGGTTTCGGGTTTTTAAAAGAATGACGGGTTGCCACCCGTTAAGGGCTGAGTTTTATGCCATCGGTTGGGCGTAATGGGCTTAGGGAGAATGGAGGATAAAGGATGACTGATAACGAAAATATGTGGTTTGTTAATTAGGTAATTTAGTGTCGTTGCAACGCGTAAATCTGCTTTCGCTTTTAAATTTATATCCTAGATAGGGGAGTATCTAGGGTCGTCCAAGGAGGCAAAAATTGCAATTCAATCCTCTTGCTAAAAACACATCTCAACTTTCTTTATGGTATTTTAAATATATATATATTTTTGTATTTTGAAATAATACAGGCAAAGTGCGAATTGTGACAAAATAGTGCTAACACCTAAAATGCTAAGCTGAAACTTAAGAGATTAAAAAGTCCACTACCTAAGCTCACTCTAGGCAAGTGGAGGCCTAGAGTAATTAGGGAGTGGAAGTTGAATAAGTGCTAGAACAATAGTAACAATTGCAACAGAAAGCTAAAAAGAAGGCAATTTGATTAACTAGAATTTGTGTTCCTTTTCCAAGACAAGTAGAGGAATGCTTCTACCAAAATGAAAAAAAATCTAAAAGCAAGAAAAGAAACACAAATCCTCTTGCAAAAATTAGTGAAGAAGGGAGTCTTCTTGCTCCAAGCCTAGCTGCTCTGTGGCTTGAAAAGAGGGCCTCCTTCTTCTCCTTCCTTGAGAGCTCCTCCAAGGTGGAAGCTACCACCTTCAATACTCTCCTACAAGGGGTGGGTGTGCACCACCCTCAAAAGCTCCTCCAAGGTGGCGTGGACCACCTTCAAGATCTCCTCCAAAGATCTTCCTTGCCTAGCTTCTCCTTTGGCTGGCGTGGCTCAAGAGAGAAGGGAAGAGGGGAAGGCACCAAGGGGACAGAATATCCCCTTAATCTTCTTCTTCTTCTCTCTTGGGCGTGGGCTTCTAGCTAGAATATGAGAGTATATTTGCTAGCCAAGGATGCCTTGAATGGTGGTGGGTAGTAGTCTTTTTATAGGGTAGGATGGGGGCTTAAGGTGCCCCTTGAAATGGAGGGCTAAGATAGAAGGATGGAGGTGGTTGGTGATCCTATGGCCAAGGCCATTTGGCACCAACCCAAGGTACTCCTACGGGGTGGTTATGGGTGGTGACACCCCTTGAAGTTGACACCGAAATAGCTTCTAGAAGGGGGTCTTAGGTGGCGCCAAGAAAGGTTCTAGAAGGAGGGGGTATGTGGAGGGTGGAGATGGGTTTAAGGGGAATTGTGTGGTGGAGATGAAGGGGATTTTTGGAGGGAAAAGTGGCGCCAACAAGGGGGTAGTTAGGGTGGTTTTGGCGCCACTTTTAGGTGTATTTGGAGGTGGTGGGTAGCCTAGGTTGGCGCCAAGTAGGTTAGCTTATGTGGAGCTTAGGTGGAGCTAGTTGGGTGGAGTTGTTAAGTGGTCTTTTGGGGTGGTACAAGCCAAGGAAGTTGGAGCATAGCTAAGCTAAGCTAAGCTAAGCTAGGCTAGCTTAGCTAATGGAGGAGTAGAGGACGAGGTGTTGGAGCTAGGGTTTGGAGGGAGGAGCTGAGGAGAAGTCTGGAGCTGACATTGGAGCTGGCTACTGCTGAAGAGGCTGGCATGGAGCTACTCTAGCTGGCCTAGCTTGCTAGTTCTTTGCTAGCTACTAAGCCAAGCCAAAGTGAGCTGGCTTCTACCATGATGAGCTGAGGTGAGCTAGGTTTGGTGCTCCCGGGTTGGATCAAGATGGTTGAGGCAGCTACGGTGGCTTAGCTCAACTGAGTTGCGCTAAGCTAAGTCCCCAGGAGCTGGACTTGAGCTTCCTGAGCTAGGATGAGTTCTTCTTCAGCTGGCTGGAGTTGAGTGGAACTGGATGTAGCTGGATCTGAGCTGGGGTGAACTCCTATCAACTTAGCTAAGCTGTCTAGAGCTCCCTGTGGACTAGTGGGAGTTGAGATAAGCTAGGCTCAGCTAAGTTGAGCTGGATCTGAGCTGACTTGAGCTAGGGTGAGTTAAGATGAACTCTCTTGAGCTGCCATTCAGCTGAGATTAGCTGAATGGAGCTGGGATGAGCTAACCCTAGTTCAAGTGAGCTAGGTTCCAGCTTGGTGAGCTGGATCAAGTTGAGTTCCAGCTAGTCTGAACTCCTTCTTTACCAATTGCCTTCTTGCGTGCTAGGGTTTTAGGGATCTGTATATTTGTTCATCCTTAACACTCAGAAAAACACATTAAAATAACAAAAGAAAATGCAATGCATGCCTAACCTAGTGAATGCCTAAATGCAGCCCAAAAACCCATTTGCTGAGTAAAATCCTAAGAGCTAGGTTTGTTTTAATGCATAAAAATGATGATAAACTGGCGTTTATCACACCCCCATGCTTATCTTTTGGTAGTCTCTTAGCAAAAAAAAAAATTTTTTTTGGTAAACGGAATTTTTGGGAAATCTAATTTTTTCAACTTTTGAGGAGAAAAAAGATTAAGGGACCTTGGTAGATCAAAACACAGGAGGTACGGGATTTGTTAAAGATAAACATCGGGATTTGTTTTTAGATCCAACCATTAGACAGAACGGGATCAATATATGCTCCAGAAAATTCACAAATTAACCCTTTGTTAATTCAGATGACTTGAAATTTTTGTTTTTAGGATTTTTCTGGCTCATGAATCTGATTCGCAACTTGCAAAATCCTTTAAAACCTTGTGTCTGTGCTTGTAAAAAGGCAACATTTATAAGGGCGTGTTAATTTATTTATTATTACTTTTTTCTTTTCTCCCCCATGCTTATTTTTAGCTTAGTCTTACAACAAATGTGTCGGGATCATCATTCCCGTTACCATTCCTCAAGGGGGCTTTGGCGCCAGTACTTCGGGATAGCACTGTCCATGACACCACCTAGGAGCTCACAACCCCAAAACACGATGCGGTGTAAAGGGGCGCTGTTACAAACGCGCGGCTTCAAACATTTTTAAGACGTCTGGGAGGTGTCCCAGACGTCTGGCATTCGGTTATTTTCGGCATGCGTGTTTCGTCTGCACGCCTGAGCACGCAGACCTGCGAGCATCTCTCTCTCTCTTTTTCCCTCTCCCTCCTGCGCCCTCTGTCCCGCTCTCTCTCTCCTCCTCGCGCGGCCTTAAAAGGCCACGACCTCCCCCTCACTCCTGTCACCTCCGCCCCCTTTCCTCTTCTCCTTCCAGCCGGTGCGCGAGAGCGAGCGCGAGTGAGCGGCGGCAGCGACAGCCGCGGTGAGCGTGGGAGGAGGTGCTGCACGTGGGAAGAGGTGCTCGGCCGTGAGGGCGAGCTCGCCGGGGCTGCTAGGGCCGGCCGGCGGGGGAAGCAGCAGATGCGGGGTGACGCGGGAGGCCTGCTGTGGCTCGAGCAGCAGGCGGACGAGTCGCGGCGCGGTCGAGCGTCGCGAGAGGAGGGCGAGTCACGCCCTGATTCTGGAATTTTCTCCAGAATCAGACGTTTGGGCTAACAACCAGACGGTGGGGAGGACGTCTGGAGGACTGTCCAGACGTCTGAAAGGTGAGTTATTTCGTCTTTCTTCCTCTTCTTCGACTGACCGTACTAAGAGAGAGAGGAAATGGGTACGCGCAGGTTCTGACATTTGCATCAAACGCGAATCAGATGTCTGGCTGCAGTGCCAGACGACGGGAACGACTTTCAGACGTCCGGGGTGACCATCAGACGTCAGGGAACTAGGCCAGATGCCCCCGCAGGCTTCTGGACGTCTGAGAGACCACGCAGAGCAAAGGTAACCTCTGATCCACTTTTTAAGATGTCTGGAAGAGGTTCCAGACATCTGATTTTGCACTGTTTCTTCGTTTTCGACCCGTTTAGGGCCCGTTCGGAGTCTGTTTTCCGCGTTTCGAGTTGCGTGCTCTTCGGAATTACATCCTCTACCCATCTACAGTAGTTGTATACTATTTTGAGAAACTCCTTATGTTTGATCCTTGTGATAGGACCTCGTTCCATTGTAGTCTTGGGGGTTACGGAGGCACGCAGGATTCCCGACCACGTCCCCAGTACTCCTGTTGTAACCGGTAGAGTGGCTTTTAAGTTTATTAGTATAATCTGTTAATTATGGAACCATAAATAGAACCTAGGACATTGCATGAATCCTAGGAATGAGAAACTAGAGTGAATGGTAGATCCTAGGGTGTTGCATGAATCCTAGGGCTGGAAAACTAGATTGTATGATAGATCCTAGGGTATGGCATGAATCCTAGGATGGGAAGAACTAGTGGAATATATGAATAACTGCAGTCTTGGAAAATGTGGAAAGGAAATAATAGCTACCTGTAAATTGGTTTAACAGCTGCCTGTTATGAATAAATGAGCATGTTTGGGAATATGGGATGTATGAATGTGAAACTAGGAAGGTGAAACCTGAATGTGCTGAGTTAAAAGAACTGGAACCCTACGGGGAATTAGGAGTGGAACTCCTGGAAAGAGAAAGGAATGGAACTGAAAAAGAAATACGTGGTAGTGTGCTGTCTCTTGGGTACGTAGTACCAAGGGAAGTACCTATACCTGTTTAGTGCAGAGCGGAGCCAGCTGCCCCAGGGACCCGGGGTTAGGACTGGCCACTTTGTACCGACTTGCTGGCCCTCGTGTACGTAGTACCGAGGAGAGCTACTAGTGTAGGGAGGTACTAGCTACCCATGGGCCCTGGGGTTCTGCTAGCCTCTTACACCGACTTGTTAGCCCCACTGGGCAAACCAGGGTAGTCAGGCGAGGGTGCGCAGACTGTGGAGGGGCAAGGCCCCTGTTTGGTTACTGTGGAGGGGTTGGACCCCTGTTACTAAGAGGGCTCTTCCCTGTACTGGTTCCGTGCTGTTCTTTGGGCGCACCCGTTAACGGAAACGACTGACCACGTGCTAGTGCGGGTTAGCTACCTGTGCGTTTATCGCGCGTGCCGTAGTCTCCGTTACGTCTGTCCATGACCCTAGGGTGGTTGACTGAGAGTAGGATCACCACTGGGGACTCTCCCGGCCAAAAGAGCACCACGTGCTACTTCTACTGTTCGGAAAAGACTGCAATCAAGATCGTTCCCACAAGGAACATTCGAGATCAAGTGAAGGATCTGAGAAATAGATAAATTGTGAGACAATAGAAAGACGTAATTAAAGAAAGTAACAGAACATAACAGCTACTGTACACTCTACTGTTTCTTTTGTTTTAGTTGCCACTCTACTCAGCATTTTGCTGACGTGTTACACTCGTTACCTTTCAGGACCGGGTGTTGAGCAGCCAGGGTCAGCGGTTGCAGAGGACGCTGGGCCGAGTAGGGTCCAGTAGTGTTACCACTGTTCTCTTGTACCTCTTTCTGGTTCCACTGTAGTGAGTAGTTCTTGTTATCGCTGTACTTTTCTTTACCTGCAGTTTCATATTATGTTATGAATGTTGTTCTACTGTTATGGTGGTATATACTGTAGTGGTTTCTTTCCTTACTGCTGTATTTTCTTACTGTTAGTTATATTCTTGCTGAATGTGGTTATTTTACTGCTCTTTTGGTTACTTCCTCGTTGGACAACCAGGTCTTGGGATTAGTCGAGTCAGTTCGGTTCTCGTGTCTCGTAGGGACTCGGGAATCGGGTCGTTACAGGCGCTCCAAGCAAACTCAAGCTCTTGCTCCAACACTATAGGTAGAGCACCATCCAAGACACTTAAGCTGCTAAAATGCACTTTAATGCTCTGTCTAAAGATATGAAATATAGATTTGGAGCAGTGCCCAGGCGGTAACATGTTGACATCGCATCCTCAAAGGAGGCATTTTCCTCCTTCTCGGCGGTGGGAACTCAAACCAATGATCTGCTTCAGACTTTTACTAAGTCCAAACAAGGGAGTTTTTCAAATTTTTAGCTGTTTTATAAGTGTTGGCTTGTGTATGAAAATTGACACAAGAAGTTCTTCAAAACATGCAAGTTTTTGAATCAGAAACTAAGTCAAATACTTTCCATATTACAAAATAGGATCAAGTCACCTGAACTATCATGAGTTCAGG
This sequence comes from Thalassia testudinum, assembly GCA_037157565.1. NCBI lineage: Eukaryota > Viridiplantae > Streptophyta > Magnoliopsida > Alismatales > Hydrocharitaceae > Thalassia > Thalassia testudinum. The sequence continues at coordinate 203,730,997 of JAZHRO010000024.1, forward strand.
TGGAATTTTAGAGAAAGATATCTGATCTAGTCTAAAATAGACCTTGAAATTCTAATGATCAGATCCGCATCCTCATCCCTAGTTTGTTAAAGATTAAATCCCATTGTACCTAAAAGTGAATTTTTCAACCTTAGTCCCGAATTCAAAAATTTTTCCTTAAAAAGTTTTCAACATTTTTATTTTTTTGGGTATGCAAGCAGGAAGTAAATTAAAGAAAAATGCATGTTTTTAGGTTTTGAAAATCCTAAATCGATCGTCAAAATTTAAAAACACTCCCCCATGCTTAAGATATGCCAAGTCCTCATGCATTAGGAGGGAAAAGGGATCACCTTAGTGAAGAACGGTCGAGTTTAGGATGATTAAAACCTGGAAAAAGAAGAAAAAAAGAAAGCAGGGAAAAATGATGGGTTACCTCCCATCCAGTGCTATCTTTTATGCCATTCAGTCGGGCGTAATGTGCATTAGTGATCAAGGGTGGCTAGCTCAGTAAAATTAAGAGATTCAGACAGGATTTTAGGCGTATGATCAAAATAGGGCTTTAAATGTAGGCCATTGACTTGAAAGGTCGAATTAGTTTTTGGATCAAAAAGATCAACAGCATCGTATGGATATATTTTATGGACAATAAAGGGGCCGGTCCATTTAGATTTTAATTTTCCAGGAAAAAGACGTAATCTCCCATCAAAAAGGCAAACGCGTTGATTAACGTCAAAGTGTTTCCGAACAATATATTTATCGTGAAATTTCTTTGTTCGGTCATTATAAATCCTCGCATTTTCATAGGAAAAATTACGCAATTCTTCCAATTCAGTTAATTATAATTTTCTATGGTTACCGACGTCAGATAAATCCATATTGAGTTATTTTATTGCCCAAAAAGCCCTATGTTCTAATTCTACCGAGAGATGGCATGCCTTCCCAAAAATCAGACGGAAGGGAGACATGCCAAGCGGGGTTTTAAAAGTGATACGGTAGGCCCATAAAGCGTCATCCAATTTCGTGGACCAATCTTTACGGTTAGGCCTAACCATCTTTTGCAAAATATTTTTAATTTCCCGATTAGAAACTTCAGCCTAGCCATTTGTTTGGGGGTGATAAGGTGTGGAAATTTTATGATTAACCCCATATTTAGAAAGAAGGTGACGGAATTGTGAGTGGGTGAAATGTGAGCCTCCGTCACTGATAATGGCTTTTGGTATGCTGAATCTTGAGAAAATATTTTTCTTAAGAAATTCGACAACCACACGGTGATCACTAGTGCGGGTGGGTATTGCTTCTATCCATTTAGAAACATAGTCGACTGCGACTAATATATATAAATACCCACCAGAGTTGATGAACGGTCCCATGAAGTCGATGCCCTAAACATCAAAAATTTCAACCTCTAAAATAGGATTAAGGGGCATCATATCCTTCCGAGTCATGTTGCTGATGCTCTGGCAGCGCACACAGGACCGAACAAAGTCATGAGCATCTTTGTGCAAGCTGGGCCAATAAACTCCCGCATTAAGGATTTTAGCTGTAGTTTTCTTGCCCAAAAAATGTCCGCCACAGGCCATTGAGTGACAATGTGTCAAAATATCATGGATTTTAGAATCGGGGACACATCGTCGAATGACCTGATCGGCACAAATGAGGAAAAGGTCGGGCTCCTCCCAAAAATAATATTTAATATCAGCAAAGAACTTATCCCATTTTGTTTTTGGCTAATCAGCAGGGATTCGTTCTGTTGCTAAGTAGTTTGCAATGGGCACAAACCAAGGGAGGGTTGTAGCAGCTAAAATGCTTTCATCGGAGAACTGATCTGGTAGGGTCATTATGTCATTCGTCATAAGACGAGAGAGATGGTCAGCCACTACATTGTGTAATCCCGCCTTATCCTTGATTTCCAGGTCAAATTCCTGGAGCAGCAGAATCCAACGAATAAGGTGGGGTTTCACATCTTTCTTTGTTAGCAAATATTTAATTGCTGAGTGGTCGGTATATACAGTGACATGTGACCCCAACAGATAAGATCTAAATTTTTCTAAGGCAAATACAATGGCAAGAAGTTCCTTTTCAGTAACCGTGCAATTCCGTTGTGCATCATCAAGGGTTTTCCTAGCTTAATAGATCACAACGGGCTTCTTGCCAATTCTTTGCCCTAGAACGGCCCCCACAACAAAATCTGAGGCATCCGTCATTTATTCAAAGGGACTATTCCAATCAGGTCCCTGTAATATTGGTGCCTCAGTAACCTCTTTCTTCAACCTCAGAAAACTCTCCAGGCACTTATCATTAAAATCAAATGGCTGGTCTTTAGTGAGAAGCTAACTTAAGGGCTTGGAGATTTGGGAAAAATTTTATATGAATCGACAGTAGAAACTCACATGATCCAAAAAGGATCTGATCTATTTGACAGTAGTGGGTGGTGGGAGCCTAGATATAGCATCTATTTTTGCTTTATCCACTGTGATTCCTTGTTTTGAAATAACATGGCTGAAGACAATACCTTCTTGGACCATGAGATGACTTTTTCCCCAGCTGAGGACCAGATTAACTTCTATGCATTTTTGGAGAGTTCTTTCAAGGTTTTTGAGACAATGGTCAAAAGAATCTCCAAAAATAGAGAAGTCATCCATAAAGACTTCTAAACATTCACCTACCAGGTCTGAAAAAATTACAAGCATGCACCTTTGAAAAGTCGCAGGTGTGTTGCAAAGATCGAAGGGCATCCTTTGGAAAGCAAAGGTTTCGAATGGGCAGGTGAAAGTTGTTTTGTCTTGGTCCTCAGGATGAACCGCTACTTGATTATAGTTGGAATAACCATCCAGAAAATAGTAAAAATCCCGTCTGGCTAATTGCTCCAAGATTTGATCAATAAAGGGGAGTGGGAAATGGTCCTTCTTGGTGGCGGTATTTAATTTTCGGTAATCGATACACATGCGCCAAGAAGAAGCGATTTGAGTGGCTACCTTGTCCCCATTATCATTAGTGACAACTGTTAGTCCAGCCTTTTTGGGTACAACTTGTGTTGGACTAACCCAGGAGCTGTCAGAAATGGGGTAGATGATATCAGCATCCAGCAACTTAATTATCTCCTTTTTTACCACCTCCTACATAATAGGATTCAAGCACCTTTGTGGTTGGCAAGAGGGGCGAGAATCGTCCTCTAAATATATACGATGCGTACAATAGGACGGATGAATACCCTTAAGATCAGAAAGGGTCCAGCCAATAGCTTTCCGATATTTACTCAAAACCTGGAGGAGTTTGTGCTCTTGTGCCCCGGTAAGTCCAGAATTTATAATCAAGGGCAGGGTCTGATTAAGACCTAGGAAGACATATTTAAGGGAGTCGGGCAAAGGTTTTAATTCCAATTGTGGGCCCAACTCCGAAAGAGTTTCTGCTTTGTGGGTTAGTGGTGAGGTGAGAGTGAATGGGTCAGCTGGAATGTTAGCTGGACGTGTGGTTGGGGTGGAAGGGTGAGAAAAAGTGGATTGTTCAGGAACCGTATTGATAGCAAAACAGGAACCTAAATGGAAAATCTGCAAAGTTTCCTCCGCAATATTTTCTATTTCTGAATCCGAATCATCAAAGAAATCTGGTTCTTGGAACCGCCTAGAAGCTTGAAAAATGTCCAGGGTTACAGATTCACCGCCACACATGATCTCCATATTTCCAGAATCACAATCAATATTGGCACGGGCGGTGGCTAAGAATAGTCTTCCAAGAATAATGGGGGCAAACTTTAATGCTTCTGGTACCTCTATGTCTAGGACTAAAAAGTCTACTACGAATAGACAATTTTTGACCCGGACAAGAACATCCTCAACAATTCCCCTTGGTTTAATTGTAGATCGGTCAGTTAATTGGAGAGTAACCTCAACAGGTTTCAATTCACCGATCTTGAATTCCTCAAAAACAACTGTGGGGATAAGATTAATTGAGGCACCAAGATCCAACAACGCACGATCAAATGAGGTATCATTAATGATAACTTGGATTAGGGGGGTGCCAGGATCTTTTCTCTTAAGAGGCAATCGGCTCTGCACAACTGAGCTGACTATCTCTGGAAGAATCACCTTTCTTAAGTTTTTGGGCTGCCTTTTTGGAGTACATAAATCTTTTAGGAATTTTGCATAGGCAGGGATATATTTAATGGCATCTAGGAGAGGGATATTAATTTCTACTTGCCCAAATAAATCCATTAATTCCTTCTTAGTGGTCTCAGATTTCTTCTTTTTCTTATTTGAAGAGTGGAGGGCTTGTGGAAATGGGGTAGGGTTTCCCTGCTTTGCATTAATTGGTTCCTGAACAATAGGAGGGGAAGAGTTAATCTATGTGTCATTAGAGCGGGTTTCTTTAATAGGCAGGGTATTGTGAGTGGTTTTCCCATTTCTCAAGGTAACTGCATTTGCAGTCTAGTTATTTCTAGGATGAGGATGGGGGGCTTGGCTGTTATTGAAACCTGGTGGATGCTGAGGTGCTGGCTGAATGGGTTGACTGGGATATCCACCTTGGAATTGATTCCTTTGATTATTTGGGTTGGGCATGGGTTGGGAAGGTAAATTCCCAATAGGTCGATGATCAGGAGTAACCTTAACTTGGTGTTGCAACTTGGTAATCATGCGGGCTACTTCTGTCATTTGAGTCTGCATTCCTTGTAGAGTTTTCATGACCTGATTATTAATATCGTCCTGGGATGGTCTAGGTTGATACATAGGTTGCCCATAATTCCCAAAATAGTTTTGTTTGGGAAAAGGAATTGGATTTAGGTTTTTCCAGGAGTGATTCGGGTCAGTCCTCCAGTTTTGATTGGAAGTGTTGGAGGGGTTTCTAAATTTCTCCTGGAGAGCATAAATATTTTCTGAGGTGGGATCAAAAATATTTTGATCAAAATTCCTGGTCAAATCTTGCTGGAAATCAGCCGGAAATTGCTGGCCAGCAGATGTGGCATCAATATTGTGTAGATTTTCTCTTTGGAGAATGTGTGGAGAGTGGACGTGTGGAGCTTGTTTGTTTATGAACTTTTTTTCCATTTTCTTTTGGTGAATTTGCATCTGGTCTAGTCGTTGAGCTAACATATATAGATCATCTTGAGAGACTGGAACATAGGTGGATTTGGAGTCAATTTCATGGACTCCGTGTCTGGGGTTTTGTGATCTGCCAAAAGTGTCCATTGAAGTCATGTTAAATGAGTTCTCACTCATTTCTTCAAAGAGAAGATAGGCACTTTCGGCGTCTTTGTTAAGAAAATTGCCCCCACATGAGGCATCCACAAATCATTTCAATTGATCTTCTAATCCATGATAGAAGATCTGCACTAACTGCCATTGTGGAATTTCATGGTGGGGACAACTTAGAAGTTCCTGAAATCTTTCCCAAGCTTCGTGGAGGGGTTCACCATTTTTTTGTTGAAAGGTCGTTATGGATCTTCTTAACACATTCGTTCGACAGATCGAAAAATTTTTTTTAAGAAAAGAGCTTTTTAATTGGGGCCAGGTGGTAATAAGGCGCCCAACCGTTCTAAACTAATGAGATGCTTTGTCTTTAAGAGGAGAGGAAAGAGTCTCATTAACCATACGTCTTCCTGCACATTGCGGGAACGAGTGGTTTGAGCGAAGACAGTTAATTCCTCGAGATGACAAAAAGGGTCCTCTCTTGGAAGACCATGAAAATGTTTGATAAGGTTTAGAATGGCAGGTTTGATCTCGAAATCCCCTTGTGGTATGACCACCCCTGGTCTTTCCTCATAATTGGAAGGATCATAGAAATCCTTAAGAGGAATGACAGGCTGTTGGCGGGGTGGTGGATTTTGTCCTTGATTAGCTAGGTTCGTGACAGTCCTAGCTAGATCTTCTTGATTTTGCTATAGTCAAGCCAAATGGCGACCATTAATGCAAAGGGATTTGTATTTTGGGTTATAATTGGAGGGCCACCTGGCCCTGCTGGTATTTTTGGTTGCTCCAAGTTAGGGAGGTGAGGGAGGGTGAAGTCAACTTGTGGGTCGGCTGATGGGTTAGAAGTGGAAGCAAAATTTTTTTGACGGTTTCTTGGGTTTTCCATTTTTTTAGAAGAGGAGGGGGAAGAAAACAATGATTTCCTACTACGGGGGGCGAAATCAGATGGTCCCTCGAGGTGTGGTTTTTGGGACTGTCGCCCGTCATGCACTACTTGGAAGAATTGGAGGGGAGGAAAAGAGAAAGAGATGAGTGAAAGTGTGCAATTCAAACAAACAAAACTAGACCTAACTTAAATGCGACTCCCTAATAATAAACCTAAGACTTGGTCTATGTAGGAAATAAGTAGTCAATAGTGAATACCCGTTCTGTCAATAAATCTAGCCAAGTTGCTTAAGGGGGGTTTGGACCCAAAAGTTTCCCAGGGAAAACCCCAGGTGCTTGTACAAACCTGCGCCTGGTCGTTTGACACGGCCCCTCAGCCTGAACACCAGATATAGATGATAGAATTGGTACTAACTAAGGAAAACTTAAGACCTATATAGCAAGCCTAAGTTGATGAAGCGTTAGGGGTCAAGTTGCTACAAGTTTTAATTAGGCCTAGGATACTACAGTGCACACGGAATGTGGAGGGCATTAATTGGGATGTTGCCCTGTTATTTCAATTTTTTTTTGTGTGTGTGCAGGAATTGGAGAGTGGCTCCAATCAAGAAGCAAGTTGTCACACAATTTCTTGTATTTTTGTCTTTTAGGATTTGATTTAATTAAATGTGTTTTAGGGTTTTTTCTTTTTAAATTTTCAAACAAGTTGTATTGGTGATGGTTAATTTCTTTTAATGTGAGTCTCTAAAAAGAAAGAAAGAAACCCTAAACCAATTATCCCTAAGATAGAAAATTACTACCAATGAATTAATTTTAGGCTTTCTGTATTAAGTAGAGGTCCAAACAAGTCAAAAAACACCACTACTTTGAATAAAATCAAACAAGGATTCCAAAAAAGATTTTTGTAAGATTTTAGGAATTTGTTTGATAATTATTTTGAATTTTTAATTGTACTAGTGTCAAAGTCTGAAAATAATACTTATAGATATTTTAGACTTTTCAATACTACTACCGACCTCATAAAATTTTTGTGATTTTATATGATGTGTAAACTTTTGCAAGGATTCCGACAAGCTAAATTTCACAAAAATTGGATGAGTATAAAAATTTTAAAAATTCGCAGACAGTAGTAAAATAGGAAGATTGGAGGGTGTGACTCCTCCATAGTCCATGAATTTTTAAAAATTAAATATAAGTCCAATTACTATAAAATTTGGAAAAGATGTTCCTAACTTAATTTCAAATCAGTGTATGAAATTTTATGATTTTAGGAGGCCAGTGGTGTAAGAAATCGATTTTTCAAGTCTTGATAGAAATCTAGACCCGAAAAACAGAATACCAATACTTGCAATGGAGTGATGTTAAAGAAGCATTCAAGCAAACAATGGATTTTAAAATGTACCACTCCACTTAATCAAGTTATTCAGGGTCCTGAGGCCAAGTTTAGTATATTTTGGTAGTTTTTAATTAATTATGTGACCAGAAAGAGAAACCAACCTGAATTTCGTGGGAAGAAAAGGAACTTTGAGCTCTCGCTTCCATATTCCCGCTTTCTTCCTACAATAGTTCCTGCACACATGAAAGAGAAGAAAGAGAAGGGGATGAGATCTACTTCAAGTAAGAGAAAATTGACTAATGCAAAGCCGTGCCTCCTCGGCAACGGCACCAAAAAGTGATAGCGAAAATACGCGGTTTGTTAATTAGGTAATTTAGTGTCATTGCAACGCGTAAATCCGCTTTTGCTTTTAAATTTATATCCTAGATAGGGGAGTATCTAGGGTCGTCCAAGGAGGCAAAAATTGCAATTCAATCCTCTTGCTAAAAACACATCTCAACTTTCTTTATGGTATTTTAAATATATATATTTTTTTGTATTTTAAAATAATATGGGCAAAGTGCGAATTGTGACAAAATAGTGCTAACACATAAAATGCTAAGCTGAAACTTAAGAGATCAAAAAGTCCACTACCTAAGCTCACTCTAGGCAAGTGGAAGCCTAGAGTAATTAGGGAGTGGAAGTAGAATAAGTGCTAGAACAACAGTAACAATTGCAACAGAAAGCTAAAAAGAAGGCAATTTGATTAACTAGAATTTGTGTTCTTTTTCCAAGACAAGTAGAGGAACGCTTCAACTAAAATGAAAAAAAATATAAAAGCAAGAAAAGAAACACAAATCCTCTTGCAAAAATTGGTGAAGAAGGGAGTATTCTTGCCCCAAGCCTAGCTGCTCCTTGGCTTGAAAAGAGGGCCTCCTTCTTCTCCTTCCTCGAGAGCTCCTCCAAGGTGGAAGCTACCACCTTCAATGCTCTCCTCCAAGGGGTGGGTGTGCACCACCCTCGAAAGCTCCTCCAAGGTGGCGTGGACCACCTTCAAGATCTTCCTTGCCTGGCTTCTCCTTTGTCTGGCGTGGCTCAAGAGAGAAGGGAAGAGGGGAAGGCACCAAGGGGACAGAATATCCCCTTAATCTTCTTCTTCTTCTTCTCTCTTGGGCGTGGGCTTCTAGGTAGAATATGAGAGTATATTTGCTAGCCAAGGATGCCTTGAATGGTGGTGGGCAGTGGTCTTTTTATAGGGTAGGATGGGGGGTTAAGGTGCCCCTTGAAATGGAGGGCTAAGATGGAAGGATGGAGGTGGTTGGTGATCCTATGGCAAAGGGCATTTGGCACCAACCTAGGGGACTCCTAGGGGGTGGTTATGGGTGGTGACACCCCTTGAAGTTGGCATCGAAATAGCATCTAGAAGGGGGTCTTAGGTGGCGCCAGGAAAGGTTTTAGAAGGAGGGGGTATGTGGAGGGTGGAGATGGGTTTAAGGGGAATTGTGTGGTGGAGATGAAGGGGATTTTTGGATGGAAAGGTGGCTCCAACAAGGGGGTAGTTAGGGTGGTTTTGGCACCACTTTTAGGTGTCTTTGGAGGTGGTGGGTAGCCTAGGTTGGCGCCAAGTAGGTTAGCTTATGTGGAGCTTAGGTGGAGCTAGTTGGGTGGAGTTGTTAGGTGGTTTTTTGGGGTGGTACAAGCCAAGGAAGTTGGAGCATGGCTAAGATAAGCTAAGCTAAGCTAAGCTAGCTTAGCTAATGGAGGAGTAGAGGAGGAGGTGTTGGAGCTAGGGTTTGGAGGGAGGAGTTGAGGAGGAGAAGTCTGGAGCTGAAACTGGAGCTGGCTGCTGCTCAAGAGGCTGGCATGGAGCTACTCTAGCTAGCCTAGCTTGTTAATTCTTTGCTAGCTGCTAAGCCAAGCTAAAGTGAGCTGGCTTCTACCATGTTGAGCTGAGGTGAACTAGGTCTGGTGCTCCCGGGGAGGATCAAGCTGGTTGAGGCAGCTAAGGTAGCTTAGCTCAACTGAGTTGAGCTAAGATGAGTCCCCGGGAGCTGGACTTGAGCTTCCTGAGCTGGGATGAGTTCTTCTTCAGCTGGTTGGAGTTGAGTGGAGTTGGATGTAGCTGGATTTGAGCTGGGGTGAACTCCTGTCAACTCAGCTGAGCTAGCTAGAGCTCCCTGTGGACTAGTGGGAGTTGAGATAAGCTAGACTCAGCTAAGTTGAGCTAGATCTGAGCTGACTTGAGCTAGGGTGAGCTAAGATGAACTATCTTGAGCTGCCATTCAACTGAGATTAGCTGAATGGAGCTGTGATGAGCTAACCCTAGTTCAAGTGAGCTAGGTTCCAGCTGTGGTGAGCTGGATCAAGCTGAGTTCCAGCTAGTCTGAACTCCTTCTTCACCAATTGCCTTCTTGAGTGCTAGGGTTTTTGGGATCTGTGTATCTGTTCATCCCTAACACTCACAAAAACACATTAAAATAACAAAAGAAAATGCAATGCATGCCTAACCTAGTGAATTCCAAAATGCAGCCCAAAAACCCATTTGCGGAGTAAAATCCTAAGAGCTAGGTTTGTTTTAATGCATAAGAATGATGATAAACTGGCGTTTATCAATGACTCAGCTAAATCTATATTGGTCATGTCAATGAACGGTTTGAGTCTCTGACCGTTCACGACAAAAGGTTCAGAATCGTGACTAAGTGGACTAATCTCAACGGCTCCATTTCCAAAGATTTGCCAGACTAAGTATGGTCCGATCCACTTGGATCGTACTTTCCTGGGACCAGTTTATGTCGGGCATCGAAGAGTAGGACCTTTTGACCAGGATGATGGATCTTTCTAGATATGTGCTTGTCATGAAAGACTTTAACCCACTCTTTGTAGATTCACGAGTTTTCATATGCATCGAGGCATAATTCATCAATCTCGCTTATCTGAAGCTTTCTGTGGGTTCCAGCCTTAGAAAGATCTAAGTTGTAGTTCCGTACTGCCCAATAGGCTTTATGCTTCAGTTCGATAGGGCGGTGACACGCCTTCCCATACACTAGTATGAAAGGAGACATGCCTAATTAGGTCTTGTGGGCGGTCCTCTAAGCCCACGAAGCTTCCTGAAGCCGGGATGACCAGTCCTTCCTGTCATGTCGAATAGTAATCTGGAGGATTTTCTTGATCTCCCGGTTTGATAGCTCAGCTAGACCATTAGTTTGGGGGTGGTAAGGAGTAGAGATTCGGTGTGACACCCCGTATTTGGTCATTAGTGACCTCAACTGAGCATTCGTGAAATGGGTCCCTCCATTAGAAATGATCGCACGAGGAATCCCGAACCGTGAGAAGATGTTTTGGTGGATGAATTTGATAACGACTTTGTGATCATTGGTTCAGGTCAGAATGGCTTCGATCCATTTGGACACATAGTCAACAGTGAGTAAAATGTATTCGAAGCCATCTGAGATAGGGAAGGGTCCCATAAAATCAATCCCCCATATGTCAAAAATCTCGCATACAAGAATCGGCTGTAAAGGCATCATGTCACGATAGCTCATGTTGCCTAAGGTCTGGCAATGGTTACATGCCTTACAGTGATTGTATGCATCCTTGAAAATTGTGGGCCAGTAAAAGCCACATTGGAGGAGTTTTGATGCGGTTTTGTGCCTAGAAAAATGGCCACCGCATGCCTGGTCATGGTAGAAAGAGAGTATGTCTCTGATTTCTACTTCCGTGACACACCATGGGATGATTTGGTTAGCACATATGCGGAATAAATACGGGTCTTCCCAAATGTAATACTTGGCATCGGAGCACAATTTATCTTTCTTGGCCTTCGGTCAATCATATGGGATCTGATGTGATGCCAAGTAGTTTACTATGTCAGCGAACCATGGAAGCCCTGTACCAATAGTCAGGAGGTGCTCATTAGGAAAATGCTCCATGATGGGTTCAGAAGGGTCGATGATCTCAGAAGGAAGGAGGGATAACTGGTCAACTACCACATTTTATCTTCCCGCTTTATCGCGAATCTCGAGGTCAAATTCTTACAACAGCAAGATCCATCGGATTAATCGAGGTTTTGCGTCCTTCTTCGCAAGGAGATGCCTCACAGGTGTGTGGTCTGAGTAAATAATAACATGGGAACCCACGAGATATGATCTGAACTTTTCCAAGGCAAATACTATGGCTAGCAGCTCTTTCTCTGTAGCTGTGTAGTTACGTTGAGCCTCATCAAGTGTCTTGCTAGCGTAGTAGATGACCACGAGTTTTCCATCAATTTTCTGCCCCAAAACCGCTCATACAACGAAGTCAGATGCATCGCACATGATCTCAAAGGGTTGAGACCAATCAGGGGATTGTAGGATCGGGGCTTGGGTAACTCGGTCCGAAGGATCTTAAATGCTTGAGTGCATTCCTTGGAGATTTCAAAGGGTACATCCTTGGAGAGAAGAGTGGTCAGGGGGCGTGCGATTTTCAAAAAATCAAGGATGAATCGATGGTAAAAATCGATGTGCCCTAGAAAAGATTGAATGTCCTTGATTGAGCTAGGCATAGGGAGTTTGGAAATCAAGTTAACCTTGGCTCGATCAACTTAGATGCCTCTCTCTGAAATCAGATGTCCCAGGATGATCCCCTTAGGCACCATGAAGTGGCCCTTTTCCCAGGAAAGAACCAAATTCACGTCAATACATCGCTTGAGTATTTGAACCAAGTGCTGGAGGCAATCGTCAAATGATACCCCAAATACTGAGAAGTCATCCATGAAGACTTCCAGATAATCACCTTCCATATCAGAGAATATGGCAAGCATGCACTGTTGAAAAGTCATGGGTGCATTGCAGAGATCGAAAGGCATCCTTCGAAATGCGTACATCCCGAAGGGACAGGTGAATGTTGTCTTCTCTTGGTCCTCTGGATGGATCGCCACTTGGTTATAACCAGAGTACCCATCAAGAAAGCAGAAGAATCTATTTCCTACTAGTTTTTCAAGGATCTGATCAATAAATGGTAGTGGGAAATGGTCCTTCTTCATGGAGGAATTGAGTCTTCTGTAATCTATGCAGACTCTCCACGAGTTGGCTATATGGGTCGGTATGACCTCTCCGATTTTAGTCGTAATGGTGGTGAGTCCTACCTTCTTAAGCACAACCTGGGTTGGACTCACCCATCGATTGTCGGAGATCGGGTAGATGATCCTTGCATCTAACCACTCAATGATCTCCTTTTTAACAACCTTTTGCAGATTAGGCTTCAATCGTCTCTACATCTCACGCGAAAGTCGTGTGCCCTCTTTGGAATAGATGTGGTGTGTGCAATAAGAGGGACTTATTTATGAGAACCTCATCATGAGCCATAACTAGCTCATTTTGACCCAATAAAGAAGATAAAAGCTCCTACAAAACCGAGAAGAAGGCTTAACTGAAGGAATAAGTGCTCTGAGAAGAAAACATGAAATAAAGGTTAAAACTGCAATTTTACCATTGCAGTACATAAACGGGATTTCTCAGAGGCAAAACATAGGTCAAATGGGCTAAATGAGATAAAAAGTGGGTTGAGTCAATCAGAAATGGGTTTATGTGCAATCTAGGAATTAAATGACACCTGATAACCCTAAAACAGACCCACTTAAATTAACAAGATTTCGGTCAGGATAAAAATCAAGTAAACCCTCTAAAAATCATGGAAAAATATCCTCTAGGGTTTAGAACACTCAATTTGGCCTTTGGAACCCAGTTTGACCTAGATTAGGATCCTAGCACATTAATTGACCTAATTTGGGTTTTTACGCAAAATGTCCAGTCAGACGAGGTCAAACCTAAAATCCAACTTCACCATTGGATTCCTTAGGTCCAAATTAGGTTTATACCAAAATTTGGACCTAAGGGGAGGTCATCTTGACCTACTTTGCAATTTAGTACACCTAAATCACAATTTGGTCCCTATCCTTTGAATATCTTTGCAGAAAGCCCCCTAAGTTCCTCGCCACCTTTGCAATCAGGTCCTGCCACCATTGTTAGGGCAGAACCGATCTCCGGCGAGGTTTAGAGAGGGATTCCTCCCCAATCCCTCAGAGATTCCCTCCTAGAAATGGAAGGGAGATTCTCTGAGGAATTCCCTTCCTTCTAAAGCCAATTACAATCTCTGGTGTGAACCCAATCTCTCGTGCGAATGCATGAGAGATTTGGGTATCCACCCTCTTTCCATATCCGGCGAGTCAGCAGAGATTGATTGCGCGATCTCCACGCGCTTGAAGGTTCGGCCAACACCTATAAAAGTCTCCCCAGACCTGGCCGCAGATCCTCAACTTGATTTTGACGGAGATTCCCCCAAATTTCCCTCTCTCCCATCTCCGGCCAAGAGACCCACAAGCTCCGGCGACCTCCTCCCCTCCTTCTCGTCTCTCTGCTGCCATACCAGCAGCAGAGTCAACTTTGCCACTTCCTCCCGCATCGCGCAGTACCAGGCGCGCGTGCCCCTGACCTCGTCTTCGTCGCCGCTCCCTCCCTCAGGGTGCTTCTTCCCCGACGATGGCAGTCACGTGCTGTCCACTCCGCTGCCTCCCTTCCTTTCAAACCACTCCAGATACCTTCTCTATCTTTCTCTCTCTCTTTTCCCCCTATTATTTTAGTTAATTGCCACCCCGACAGTACTTGACCACCTCCACCTTCCTCGCCTCCGACCGACCTCCGGCGAGTCGCTCCCACCACTCCGCCCCTCCACATGGCTCGCCAACCCTCTCGTAAGCTCCGCCGCACCACCAGGAGCAACTTCCGCCCATCCATCATCCTTCTACACCTTGACCACAATCCCCCGAACAACCCCACACTTCCGGCCACAGGTTGACCTAGGCACGCATGCCTCGGCCCTCCTGTGGACTGCATCATCGCGCATCATCTTCGCCGTGCCACGGCAAAGGTGCCCAGCTAGTCTGATTGGGCCAATAGGCCGTGCTTGTCTATGACAGGTTGCAGCTCCTGCCACCATTGACAGTTGAAGCAGCAAGCATCTTCGCAGCAGCTCCAGGTGTCAGATCTCCCAGGCCCCAGGCGCAGCAGGCTCGCGCGGGTGTTGCGAAGAGATCAGGGCCAACAAGTCGCGTTGTGAAGCTCCCAGCCTTGGCCATAGCACGAAGAGAGCTCTGTGGGCACACGTGGAATTGGGACAGATCAGATAGTCCCACATCGTTGAAACGCAACGCGCAGGTATGGTTTAAATTGTTTTTGTGCTTTATGCTCACTACCTCCGAAAGCACAGGGGTGAGGTCCCTCACCTAACCCACGCCTGCCTCGTCCGCGGTTTTACCTTGCGGATCTGGCAGGATCCGACCCGACCCAAACCTACGCACTCCTCGCGCATCACCCACTTGCAGGTGCGCCTGGTCCCGGGTGCGAATCCGACCCGATTACCCGTGTGGCTCTGGGAGAGCGTCCTTGAGCGATTTGCAGAGAAAGAGAGAGACGTTTGGGTAGAGGGACGGGGGTAAGTTTTGCATTGGCTGTGGTTTGCGCAGGAAAGAAGGAGCAGAGGAAGAAGCGAACACTTAGCCACTGCAGCAAGGGAAGAAAAGAAGGAAGAAGAGGCTGTGTAGCAGAGAAAGAAGGAGAAGCTTTCATAGAGAAACAAGGACAAGGAAGAAGACCAAGGAAGGAGAAAACTTCGAAGGAAAGCACAAGGAACTCTGAAGAAAAGAAGTTGAGCAAGGCAGAGATCAGAGAGAAGGAAGGACTGCAGAAAAGACAAAAAGAAAAGGAAGACAAGAGAGAAACAAAGGCAGGAAGAAGAAGTCTTCGCAAGAAAAGAGAAAGAAGTGCAACGAAGAAGAAGAAGACAGAAGAGAAAGAAGATTACATTTAAGACGTCTAATATGGAAATCAGACATCCAATTCTATTTTCTTTTACAAATTCTTTTTATAACTCTCTCGTTGAATCAATTATTTTCATTTACAAGTTGTATTCTTTGGTTTTGAAAGTACTGAGATTGCTCCCTGTGTTCGACCTCGGAGACTCTAGTTTTTTGAGTAATAAAATTCTCTATATTTGTTTGAACGTTTTGTTGGTTATACTACAACGTAATATTCTCTTTAAAACTCGCACAAAAGCGTACGAACAGTTTGGCGCCGTTGCCGGGGAGCAACGGGCACTTTTAAAGCTTTTAAGTACAACTTTTCTATCCAATATTTCACCTAACTCCTCTCTATTGTTGTGTTCAAGCAGGGAAAGCAAAATAAAAAGGAAAGAACAATAACTACACAACAGACTCTCCAAGGAACAGGTAATTTTCATAAGTCCTCCATCTTAACCCTCTCAAAATCTAAAAAGGAAAAAAAGGAAAAAAATCAACTTAGGGCTACCTGTTTCATATTTAGTAACTCATCAAGTTGCCTGATTTTCATTTCAACACATTTTTGTCTGTTCATCCAACTAAGGCAACTAGGGCTAAAACTTTCTTGATTGAGCCCTAGGTGCTAGTTTATGAGGCAACTAAATTGGACCCACTAGAGCCAAGTTAGGGATTGCAAAGCTAGGGTTTTTAGAGACATATCTTCTCTGAAACAAAGAAACAAATTTTCCAAAAAGAGGTGTGCCTAAACCGTGTTTGAAAAGATCTATACAGGAGGAACCCTAAGCAAATCAGGCTGTTAATCCATTTGAACCATAAAAGAAAAGGACCTAAAAACTCTCAAAGGAACAAAAGGTAAAGTTGATCCCTTGGGTCAACCAACCTTAAAATTAGGTCACTTTTTCACTAAAAATACCTAAAAGTTCAAGTGGAACATTAAGCACCTTGATCTTAAAGTAAAAAAGGTAGACTTAAGAGGTCAAGGTCCCCATTCTGGTCTACCTGGAACTGCAGTGACAAGAGAGGTCGGGTGGGGGAAACCCTGTAACTCGTGGGGACGCTCTACCGTGTAGGGGTCTTTGCAGGACTCTCCCTCTCTGGCTGCCCAGGTATTTCTCAGGTGGACGATCTTCTGATCCAGGGGTCCATTTGCCCCGAACCTCTATAGTCACCCAACAATTTTTGGGTGTCTTGATTGGGTCCAGCACCTTCTAAATCTCATCACATCCTTCGGTGCATGTTCGGTAGGAGGTCCTTAAGGCCACCCTTAAGACCTCCTCTAGAAATTCACTCTCGTCGAGTCCAAGCCTCGACGCCCTTGTTTATGCAGCAACCCCACTATATAAATCTTTCATCTGATTCAGACCCCGATTCTCCTTCTTCGTCCATCATGGCACAACCCATTGAAGAGGAGAATAACCTTGAACACCAACTTCAACGCCTGAACGACCTCTTTCAGAACTTTGTAAACCCACCGCATCGACCTATGATGCGAGATCACTATAATCCCGTTGCGGTGGCGATCGAACCCCGAGTACGAATCCCAATTGGAGGACCTGATTCTGAACTGAAGCCCAATATGATTCATGCCATACCGAAGTTCCATGGGCTTAACTCTGAGGATCATTCCAACACATCAAACAACTCAAGCATCTAGCCCAGACCTTCGGCTCAGATGTACAAAACTGGGATATCCTACTCATGAAAATGTTTTCATTCTCCCTCATGGACAAGGCCACACATTGGTATCAGACTCAGACCCGTTCGATCAACACATGGGAGGAATTGCAGTCCGAATTTTTGAAAAAATTCTTCCCCGTTGGCTAGACGAATGCCTTGTGCCACCAGATCACTCATTTCACTCAACAACCGGGAGAACCTCTTCACAAAGCTTGGGATCGATTCCTAGATCTCATGCGAAAGTGCCCCCATCACGGAGTTCCTAAGTGGGAACAAGTCCAGCCTTTTTACCAGGGACTCCGTGAAGATATTCGCTTATTCGTCAATGCAACGTGCGGAGGAAACATCATGGGTCAACACGAGGACACGGTGTGGGAGATTCTCGAAAACATGTGCGAGAACTCCATAAATAATGACTCCATGGGCTTATTCGATAGGACGAATGCCCGCGCATCGACGAATCTAAGAGGGACACATGAGATGTAGGACCTGTCCATTTCCGTCGACTTGGAACTGATGGCCAGTCGGTTGGACAAGGTTTCTATCATAGAAAAGAAGGTGGACAAGCTAACTTGACATTTGCAGCAAGCCACCTCTGCGCAAAACTCTTTTGCACGACCTCCTCTGGCAAGGGAAACTGTGCAAAACATATATCACCAATCTGCCAAGGGGATGGACCCATATCCACCCCCGTTTGCCTCTCGGACCGGAGTGACCTCCGATCCATTCTACTCGAGTTGGGGGAACTCTAAACCCTCGTATTCTGACTTTCTCGAGGTTCCTCAGAACTACGAGGACCTCAACGCCATCCAGAATGACCCATTCTCAGATACCTACAACCCTGGATGGCGAAATCATCCTAACTTTCAGTGGGTGGGAAATTCTCAAAGACCACCATATCAACCCCGTCCACAAGCCTCTCATCCATTTCAGCCGCCTCAGCCTCGACCCAATCCCACCTACCAATCCGGGCAAAACCAGGATCAAATGACTCTTATCCTTCAAGCACTGGCTGACATTCAAAAGACGAATGTGGCAATGCAAAAACAGCACAAGGACGAGATCACAGAGGTTCGCAACCAACTGGCCTAGATGGCAAATTCCCGCCAACCTGGTACCCTTCCCTCGCAACCTCTGCCCAACCCAAATAATGTGCTAACCCAGAAGCACGTTATGAATCCAAATGCAGGCCAAACACATGTGATTTATCAGGCCCCTACTGCTCCATCGCCAGACGGGATGGAATTTTCAACATCGTATGCGGGATTTCAGCAGCAGCCACCCCTCCTACCTAACCCAAATCAGGCCAGATTGAACTCTGTAACAACACGTAGTGGTAAAACAACCCAAGACCCACATTATCCGAACCACTCCAAGCCTGATAATAGCCATGACCCTAGGATAGTTATCCAAGATACTACTATCCCAGATCAAGAACCTGGACCTATCCTAGAGAAACCAACTAGGATCCCATTTCCTGAGGCCTTGACCAAAGGAAAAAGAATAACCAAACCCGCGGCTCCCGAGGAGGATCTGGTCAAGCTCTTTGAACAGGTCCAGATAAACATCCCGTTGATTGATGCAATTCGCCACATACCGGCTTACGCAAGATTCTTGAATGACATATGTACACCTAAACGTAAGCCGCGAACCAAGGATGGGAATCCAATCGTACTGTCAGAGCAAGCCAGCTCTGTCATCTTGAGCAAACTCCCACCCAAGGCTAAAGACCCAGGAACTCCCTTGATTTCTTGTAAAATTGGTGAAACCCAATTTGATAGAGCCCTCCTAGACCTAGGTGCCTCCATAAATTTAATACCTACATCCCTCCTTGACCACCTTGAAGAATCTGAACTTAAACCCACTGAGGTGACATTGCAGTTAGCCGATCGATCCATCAAGTCACCCAAAGGAATACTCGTGGATGTCATTGTTAGGGTACGAGATTTTTATTTTCCAGTGGACTTCATAGTACTGGACATGGATGCACCTAAAAACCCAAGGGACACACCAATCATATTAGGGAGACCCTTCTTGGCCACTGCTAGGGCCAACATAAATTGCGAAGAGGGCCAGATAGAATTAAAATTTGGGAATCAAAACATGAAGATTGACATTTGCAAGGCCCAACAAGGGATTAATTGTGGGGTTATACAGGAAATATGTGATGTTAGAGCCGTGGTTGATGAATTGCATATAGAGGACAACCTGATTACCCCTGATCAACCACTGGAGAATCAAAACCCGCTAGCAGAGGAGTGCGAACATGATCTAGACACACCTATGACTCCTACCATTGCTCCGGATACAAACCCCGAACCACCCGCTGCTGCTGACAACCCTGTCATGGAACTCAAACCCCTTCCCGAACATCTGAAGTACGTCTTTTTGGATTCAAATCAGACGTTTCCTGTGATTATCAACTCTCGACTCACACCTGACCAGGAACTCCGTTTGATTTCTGTTCTCCAACAACATCGTAGAGCCATTGGATAGACTCTCGATGATTTAACTGGTATAAGCCCTTCATACTGCACACATCGAATCTACACAGAAGAAGGCGCACGACCTTCAAGAGAAATGCAAAGACGCCTAAGCCCTAATGTACAAGAGGTCGTAAAAAAGGAGATCATAAAGTGGTTAGATGCAGGGATCATCTACCCAATCTCCGACAGTCGTTGGGTGAGTCCAATACAAGTGGTGCCTAAAAAGGCAGGACTTACCATCATCATGACTAAAACCAGAGAAGTCATTCCAACCCGAATAGCTAACTCGTGGAGAGTCTGCATTGATTACAGAAGACTCAATTCCTCCACGAAGAAGGATCATTTCCTACTACCGTTCATTGATCAGATCCTCGAAAAACTAGCGGGAAATAGGTTCTTTTGCTTTCTTAACGGGTACTCTGGTTACAATCAGGTGGCAATCCATCCAGAGGACCAAGAAAAGACCACATTCACCTGCCCCTTCGGGACGTACGCGTTTCGAAGATGCCATTCAGTCTCTGCAATGCACCCGCAACTTTTCAGCGATGCATGCTTGCCATATTCTCAGATATGGTAGGTGATTATCTGGAAGTCTTCATGGATGACTTTTCAGTTTTTGGACAATCATTTGACGATTGCCTCCAACACTTGGTCCAAATACTCAGGCGGTGCATTGAGGTGAATTTGGTTCTTTCCTGGGAAAAGAGCCATTTCATGGTGCCTGAGGGAATTGTCCTGGTACATTTAATCTCGAAGAAAGGCATCCAAGTGGATCGAGCTAAGGTTAACCTGATTTCCAAGCTCCCTATGCCTAGATCGATTAAGGACATCCGATATTTTTTGGGGCACGTCGGTTTTTACCATCGATTTATCCCTGATTTCTCCAAAATCGCGTGCCCCCTAACCAATTTTCTCTCCAAGGATGTGCCTTTCGAAATTTCCAAGGAATGCACTTAAGCATTTGAGATCTTACGTGACCGAGTCATCCAAGCCCTGATCCTACAGTCCCCTGATTGGTCTCAACCCTTTGAGATCATGTGCGATGCATCTGACTTCACTGTAGGAGCGATTCTGGGGCAGAAAATTGACAGGAAACCTGTGGTCATTTACTACACCAGCAAAACACTGGATGAGGCTCAGCGTAACTATACGGTTACTGAGAAAGAGCTGCTGGCCGTAGTATTTGCCCTGGAAAAATTCAGATCATACCTTCTGGGTTCCCGTGTTATCATATACTCGGATTACACAGCTGTGAGGCATCTCCTTGCAAAGAAGGACTCGAAACCTCGATTAATTCGATGGATCTTGCTGTTGCAAGAATTTGACCTCGAGATTCGTGAAAAGGCGGGAAAGCAGAATGTGGTAGCTGATCACTTGTCCCGCCTTCCTTCTGAAATAATCGACCCTTCCGGACCTATTACAGAACATTTCCCTGATGAGCACCTCTTGGCTATCAGTACAAGTCTTCCATGGTTCGCTGATATAGTTAATTACCTGGCATCAAATCAGATTCCGCCTGATTGGCCGGAGGCCAAAAAGGATAAATTGTGTTCCGATGCCAAGTATTACCTATGAGAAGACCCGTATCTATTCCGCATTGGTGCTGATCAGATAATTCGACGATGCATCGCGGAAGTGGAAATCAAAGACATACTCTCATTCTGCCATGACCAGGCATGCGGTGGACATTTTTCAGGACATAAAACCGCATCAAAAGTCCTCCAGTGTGGCTTTTACTGGCCCACAATTTTCAAGGATGCATACGATCACTGTAAGGCATGTTCCCGTTGCCAGACTCTGGGTAAGATGAGCCATAGAGACATGACGCCTCTACAGCCGATCTTGGTACGTGAAATTTTTGATATTTGGGGGATTGATTTCATGGGACCCTTCCCGATCTCGGATGGCTTCGAATACATCTTACTCGTAGTTGACTATGTTTCCAAGTGGATAGAAGCCATTCCAACCAGGACCAACAATCATAAAGTTGTTATAAAATTCCTTCATCAAAACATTTTCTCAAGGTTTGGGATTCCACGGGCTATAATTTTCGACGGAGGTACCCATTTTACAAACGCTCAGTTCAGGTCACTGTTGACCAAATACGGCGTGTCGCACCAAATCTCTACTCCTTACCACCCCCAAACTAATGGTCTAGCTGAGCTATCTAACCGAGAGATCAAGAAGATCCTTCAGGTTACTGTTCGTCCTGATAAAAGAGATTGGTCTTCTCAGCTGCCGGAAGCATTGTGGGCCTATAGGACCTCCCACAAGACCCAATTAGAAATGTCTCCCTTCAGACTAGTGTACGGGAAGGCATGTCACCTCCCCGTCGAGTTGGTGCATAAAGCCTATTGGGCAGTACGGACTTGTAATCTAGACCTTTCTAAGGCTGGAACCCACAGAAGACTTCAAATAAGCGAGATCGATGAATTACGCCACGATGCGTATGAGAACTCGTGAATTTACAAGGAACAGGTTAAAGCTTTTCACGACAAACACATTTCTAGAAAGGTCTTTCATCCTGGTCAAAAGGTTTTACTCTTTGATGCCCGACTCAAATTATTCCCAGGAAAGCTAAGATCCAAGTGGGTCGGACCCTACCTAGTCCGACAAATCTTCAGAAATGGAGCCATTGAAATCAGCCCACTCAGCCACGATTCTGAACCCTTTGTCGTGAACGGTCAGAGACTCAAGCTGTTCATTGACATGACCAATATAGATTTGGCTAAGTCATCCTTTACCCTCCATTCCTCTTGAGCTCATTGCGCCCAGCCGATGGCGTAAAACTCAACGCTTAACGGGAGGCAACCCATCATTCTTTGAAAAACCCGAAACCTTTTCTGACATCTCTATGCAGAACTCATATTGCACTTTAGGGTTCATCCATTAGAACAGCCAACTTCACCTCAGGTATACCTACCCGAGATTAGAAATCGTTCGCAACAAGTCACTTCGACCCATTCACTCACCACACACCTGTCCTAATGCATGAACTAAGCTGAATTCGAACCCACCTAGTTTATAATGGGGACATTGCAAATCTTAGGCATGGAGGGGTATGAAAGTGCAAAATGTCAGAAAATTCATATCAAGAAAGGGTTTCATAAAAAAAAAAAAAGACTTGATAGAGGGGAGGAATAATTCAGGGTCATACAAATGAGAGGAGGAAAAGAAAGAAAAATGACAAAAAGGAGCACAAAATGAAAATGAAAAGAAATAGTCATTAGTAAAAGATTAAGGGGTTAACTGAAGTTATAGACCAAATCAAGCAAAAAGAAAAGTGCTACGGAGACATAACAAGAGATTAGCGGGAATGCTGGTCTTAGGCCTCTTGGGCTAGAATCTTTAGCTTAAAAATTCACGTATCCTGTAAAATCTGGATAATCCTCAAGAGGTTGAGGAAAATGCGAAGCTTGAGTATTAGGTCTAAGGCTTAGGAAGTATTCGGCCTCGTTAACTGACTTCCGATTTGCGGGATTCGGTAACCTAAGCACCCCAAATCCACACACAGTCTGGTTCAGTGCGCATAAACATCCAAATCACGCGAAAAGCATTTAATGTTCTAAAAAAGTCACCTAGATTAGGAGCGGCCAATCAACACAAATTGATTTGGACGAGTTCCTAGTGTGGAGAGACGGGAAATTCCCCTCGAAGATGCGTAACAACATATCGTCTCCTCGGTGCTTGTCTCCTAGGATATTTAAATATCATACTGGGGGCATGTAAGCACTCTGCTGGTTCAGATACCATGGGCGGCATTATCACGAAATGTCGATCGCGAGGGTCTAAATTCGGCCACGGAACTCCATGGGCGGGATTATCTCGAAATCTCGAAAGCCAGGGACCCTTGAGGATTGACGATGGGGACATGGAATCCGATACAGATCGTGTTGAGAAGCTAATCCGAAGCTAGAAATAAAAAGAAAAGAGAGAGAAAAGCTCTCCAAACAAATAATCTTCTATCACTCTCTTACAAAAAAATGCACTGCAAAACTGAACCTAGGCTAAAAAAAATAGAAAATGTCTCAAGCACGGGTGCATTAACCGCGGAGTCCAACAAACCCTAGGTTAGTTTCTGTGGGCCGAAGAAACCTTTACGGAGGACTAAGGCTAAAGCGGGTCAGGTCCGAATTTTGGTTGGTACTTGAGTACCTCTAGGCCTATTGTCGGCATTCTTACCTAATCACAAAAGAAAAGGAGAAGCACTTATCATGATGGTTGACAGACACTCAGGGTCTAGAACGGAAGTTAACACTTTGAAATTTTGCTAAAGGACTAGCAAAAGCTAGGCATGGGGGTATGATGACAACCTCATCAAGAGCCATAACTAGCTCATTTTGACCCAATAAAGAAGATAAAAGCTCCTACAAAACCGAGAAGAAGGCTTAACTGAAGGAATAAGTGCTCTGAGAAGAAAACATGAAATAAAGGTTAAAACTGCAATTTTACCATTGCAGTACATAAACGGGATTTCTCAGAGGCAAAACATAGGTCAAATGGGCTAAATGAGATAAAAAGTGGGTTGAGTCAATCAGAAATGGGTTTATGTGCAATCTAGGAATTAAATGACACCTGATAACCCTAAAACAGACCCACTTAAATTAACAAGGTTCCGGTCAGGATAAAAGTCAAGTAAACCCTCTAAAAATCATGGAAAAATATCCTCTAGGGTTTAGAACACTCAATTTTGCCTTTGGAACCCAGTTTGACCAAGATTAGGGCCCTAGCACATTAATTGACCTAATTTTGGTTTTTATGCAAAATGTCTAGTCAGATGAGGTCAAACCTAAAATCCAACTTCACCATTAGATTCCTTAGGTCCAAATTAGGTTTATACCAAAATTTGGACCCAAGGGGAGGTCATCTTGACCTACTTTGCAATTTAGTACACCCAAATCACAATTTGGTCCCTATCTTTTGAATATCTTTGCAGAAAGCCCCCTAAGTTCCTCGCCACCTTTGCAATCAGGTCCTGCCACCATTGTTAGGGCAGAACCGATCTACGACAAGGTTTAGAGAGGGATTCCTCCCCAATCACTCAGAGATTCCCTCCTAGAAATGGAAGGGAGATTCTCTGAGGAATTCCCTTCCTTCTAAAGCCAATTACAATCTCTGGTGTGAACCCAATCTCTCGTGCGAACGCATGAGAGATTTGGGTATCCACCCTCTTTCCATCTCCGGCGTGTCGGCAGAGATTGATTGCGCGCTCTCCACGAGCTTGAAGGTTCGGCCAACACCTATAAAAGTCTCCCCAGACCCGGCCGCAGATCCTCAGCTTGATTTTGACGGAGATTCCCCCAAATTTCCCTCTCTCCCATCTCCGGCCAAGAGACCCACAAGCTCCAGTAACCTCCTCCCCTCCTTCTCGTCGCTCTGCTGCCATGCCAGCAGCAGAGTCAACTTCGCCACTTCCTCCCACATCGCGTAGTACCAGGCGCACGTGCCCCTGACCTCGTCTTCGTCGCCGCTCCCTCCCTCAGGGTGCTTCTTCCCCGACGACGGCAGTTACACGTCGTCCACTCCGCTACCTCCCTTCCTTTCAAACCACTCTAGATACCTTCTCCATCTTCCTTTCTCTCTTTTCCCCTATTATTTTAATTAATTGCCCCCCCGATAGTACCTGACCACCTCCACCTTCCTCGCCTCCGACCGACCTCCGACGAGTCGCTCCCACCACTCCGCCCCTCCACACGGCTCGCCAACCCTCTCGTAAGCTTCGCCGCACCACCAGTAGCAACTTCCGCCCATCCATCATCCTTCTACACCTCCACCACAGTCCCTCGAACAACCCCACACTTCCGACCACAGGTTGACCTAGGCACGCACGCCTCGGTCCTCCTGTGGCCTGCAGCACCACACATCATCTTCGCCGTGCCACCGCGAAGGTGCCCAGCTAGTCTGATTGGGCCAATAGGCCGTGCTTGTGTATGACAGGTTGCAGCTCCTGCCGCCATTGACGGTTGAAGTAGCAAGCAGCTTCGCAGCAGCTCCAGGTGTCAGATCTCCCAGGCCCCAGGCGCAGCAGGCTCGCTCGGGTGTTGCGAAGCGATCAGGGCCAACAAGTCGCGCTGCGAAGCTCCCAGCCTTGGCCATAGCACGAAGAGAGCTCTGCAGGCGCGTGTGGAATTGGGACAAATTAGATAGTCCCACATCGTGGAAATGCAACGCGCAGGTATGGTTTAAATTGTTTTTGTGCTTTATGCTCACTGCCTCCGAAAGCACAGGGGTGAGGTCCCTCACCTGACCCACACCTGCCTCGTCCGCGGTTTCACCTCGCGGATCTGGCGAGATCCGACCCGACCCAAACCTACGCACTCCTCGTGCATCACCCACCTGCAGGTGCGCCTGGTCCCGGGTGCGAATCCAACCCGATTACCCGTGTGGCTCTGGGAGAGCATCCTCGAGCGATTTGCAGAGAAAGAGAGAGACGTTTGGGTAGAGGGATGGGGGTAAGTTTTACATTGGCTGTGGTTTGCGCAGGAAAGAAGGAGCAGAGGAAGAAGCGAACACTTAGCCACTGCAGCAAGGGAAGAAAAGAAGGAAGAAGAGGCTGTGTAGCAGAGAAAGAAGGAGAAGCTTTCGTAGAGAAACAAGGACAAGGAAGAAGACCAAGGAAGGAGAAAACTTTGAAGGAAAGCACAAGGAACTCTGAAGAAAAGAAGCTGAGCAAGGCAGAGATCAGAGAGAAGGAAGGACTGTAGAAAAGACAAAAAGAAATGGAAGGCAAGAGAGAAATAAAGGCAGGAAGAAGAAGTCTTCGCAAGAAAAGAGAAAGAAGTGCAATGAAGAAGAAGACAGAAGAGAAAGAAGATTACATTTAAGACGTCTGATATAGAAATCAGACGTCCAATTCTATTTTCTTTTACAAATTCTTTTTATAACTCTCTCGTTGAATCAATTATTTTCATTTACAAGTTGTATTATTTGGTTTTGAAGGTACTGAGATTGCTCCCTGTGTTCGACCTCAGAGACTCCAGTTTTTCGAGTAATAAAATTCTGTATATTTGTTTGAACGTTTTATCGGTTATACTACAACGTAATATTCTCTTTAAAACCCGCACAAAAGCGTACGAACACTTATTACAGTCAAATCATTGAGAGTCCATCCAATGGCTCTACGATGTTGCTGGAGAACAGTAATCAGACAGGATTCCTGGTCAGATGTGAGTCTGGAGTTTATAATCACTGGAAACGTTTGATTGGAACCCAAAAAGACGTATTTCAGATGATCGGAAAGGGGCTTGAGTTCCAAGACGGGATTATCAGTAGCAGCGGGTGGTTCAGAGTGTGTGTGAGGAACAAGGGTAAGAGTTATGGGTGTATCTAGATCGGGTTCAGACTCCTCTAATTAGGGGTTTTGATCATCTTGTGCTTGATCGGGGATAATCAAGTTGTTCTCGATATGCGGTTCATCAACAACGGCTTTGATATCACATATTTGTTCTACAACACCGCAATTAATCCCTTGTTGGGCCTTAAAGATGTCAATCTTAAGAGTTTGGTTCCCAAATTTTGATTCTATTTGGCCCTCCTCACAGCTTATGTTGGCCCTAGCAGTGGCCAGAAAAGCTCTCCCTATTATGATCGGTGTATCCCTTGGGTTCTCAGGTGCATCCATATCTAGAACTATGAAATCCACTGGGAAATAAAAATCCCGTATCCTAACAATAACATCGTCGAGTATTCCCTTAGGTGACTTGATGGATTGATCAGCTAACTGCAATGTCACCTTAGTCGGTTTAAGCTCGGACTCTTCAAGGTGGTTAAGCAGGGATGTGGGTGTTAGGTTTATGGAGGCACCTAGGTCTAGCAATGCTCTATCGAAGTGCGTTTCACCAATTTTACATGAGATCAAGGGAGTGCCTGGGTCTTTTGCCTTGGGTGGGAGTTTACTCAAGATTATAGAGCTGGCATGCTCTGACAGTATGATCGGACTCCCACTTTTGGTTCGCAGCTTATGCTTGGGTGTACACACGTCTTTCAAGAATCGTGCGTAAGCCGGTACATAGCGGATTGCATCCATCAAGGGGATGTTTATCTGGACCTATTCAAAGAGCTTGATCAGGTCCTCCTCAGGAGCCACGGGTTTAGTTATCCTTTTTCCCTTGGTCAAGGCTTCGGGAAATGGAACCTTGGTTGGTTCCTTTAGAATAGGTCTAGGTTCTTGATCTGGGGTATGGACATCCTAGATAAATATCCTAGGGCTTGGTTCACTACCAGGCTTGGAGTGGTTTGGATAAGGTGGGCCTTAGGTTGCTTTACCATTACGGGTTGTTACGGAGTTTAATCCTGCCTGGTTCTGGTTTGGGGTTGGTAAAATGGGTGGCTGCTATTGATAACCTGCGTAAGATGTTGAAGCTTCCATCCCATCAAGTGATGGAACAGAAGGGGCCTGATAAATTATGTGTGCATGGCTTGGATTTGGGTTCATAATGTGCCTCTAGGTCGGCACGTTATTTGGGTTCGGCTGAGGTTGTGAAGGAAGTGTGCTCGGTTGGTGGGAATTCGCCATCTGGGCAAGTTGGTTGCGGATCTCTGTAATCTCGTCCTTGTGTTGTTTTGTATTGCAGCATTCGTTCTCTGAATGTCAGCCAGTGTTTGAAGGATAAGAGACATTTGGTCTTGGTTTGGCCTAGATTGATAGGTGGGGTTGGGCCGAGGCTGAGGCGGTTGATAAGGACAAGGGGCTTGTGGATGGGGTTGATAAAGTGGTCTTTGAGTCTGGGAATTTCCCGCCCACTGGAAATTAGGATGATTTCACCATCCAGGGTTGTAGGTGTTGGAAAATGGGTCATTCTGGATGGCATTGAGGTCCTCGCAGGTCTGAGGAACCTCAGGGAAGTCAGAGTATAGGGGTTCAGAGTTCCCCCGACTAGAATAGAGTGGATCAGAGGTCCTTCTGGTCTGGGAGTCAAACATGGGTGGATACGGGTCCATCCCCTGAGAAGATCGGTGAAAGATATTTTGCACAGTTTCCTTCATAAGAGGTGGTTGTGCAAAAGAGTTCTGCGCAGAGGTGGCTCGCTGCAAATGCCAAGTTAGCTCGTCGACCTTCTTCTCTATGATAGAGACCTTATCCAACTAACTGGCCATTAGTTCCAAGTCGACGGATGCAGACAGACCCTGCGTCTCATGTGCTCTCCTAAGATTCGTCAATGTGCGGGTATTCGTCCGGTCGAATAAACCCATGGTGTCATTGTTGATGGAGTTCTCTCACATATTTTCGAGAATCTCCCACACCGTGTCCTCATGTTGACCCATGATGCTGGCTGATGTTGGGTAGCCTGGATGGTGCCACGTGGTGCCATCTAGGCCGTCCATCTTCTTCTTCTTGTAGAGGGTGCTACAGTCTCAGATCGAGATGATTCTCGCGATGCTGAACTACGATCGTCGCTCCGGATCCATCCGTACGGTCGGATTTTCCATCCAAAACCCATATGGATGTCGCATTGCCCCCTAGCCATATAAAATGAAGGAATTAATATACAAAACATACAACTATCCTAAATGCCATGCAATGGATGTTATGCAATATTTATAACATGATATGTAATGCTAAGCCTAGGAACTATCAAAAATAAGTAATTTATCATGAATTTATGTGTGTTCGTCACCCCACCACCTTCACTGAGGTCCGGCGAAGGTCTTGATGTATTTAACAAGGGCAGCAAGTCCATATTCCTCTTGTGCAGCACCTCGTCGGATCCATCTCCGCCATCCAGATCAACCGCTATAGCAACACCTCCAAGCACCGATCAGACGATGCCATTAAGTTGAAGTGTCTCTCTGATCATCCTTTGCCTTCCGCCAGAGTCCTTTGACCACTAGAGCTCAAGGCCAGCTTCTCTTCCTTCTCTTTTACCGCTTTCTATTGTAGATTTCTTGCTTTGTAGTGTAGATTTCCTGCTTTCTAGTGTAGTGGGTAGTTGTAATTGTAATCAACATCAGCTTGTAATAATGATATCCATGTTTATTCTACCTCTCGTTTGTCTTTAATTGTAATATTCTCTCTCTATCTTCTATTTTTTATTCTTTAGGTAGATAGTTAGTTTAGATTCAAGTCAACTAGCTAATATACTTCGTGACAATTAAACAAATGCGGTTTTGAATCAAACGTCCACTTCCCTGTGTTCGACCGGGAATTTCTTTATGAATTTCGGTAAAATTTTATCTGTTAATGAATTGCTTCGCAAATCAAACTACAACGACACATTTTTCAATTCCAACTTCGATCATGTAGTTTTCCACTACCAACATTTTGGCACGGTTGCCGAGGAGGCAACGATTTTCGATTTTCTTTCCGCATTTCGTGCACTTTATTATTTTCTAACTTGCTTTATTTCTCATCTATTGTTTGCAGGTATGTTAACATGGAATCTTCAAGTGGTAGATCGGAGTAAAGTGCAATTGAAGACAACTGTAAGTGCTCCCCATTCTTCCCCCTCCATAGATTCCATTTCACAACATTAATTCAAACCCCAATTAACTGAGGTGTTTGCATAAATCCTAGGGTTAGTTTGGTTGCTTGGATTTTCACTCACATTCATCTCACCCTCATATATAAAAAAATTAACAAAAAGATATTTCTTATGGGGTAAATCAACATACGCACTACATATACCCACATTCAAGGCACATAACCTAATTGATTTTTATCTACTCAACCGAATTCTAATTTGTGGAACCGGTACATGCAAATCAACATATAAAAGAGTAGAAATCAGTATAAGTCAATCATTTTGTGTGCCTAACTTAGTGGTGCAATTTTTGGCCAATTGTTTGAGTTGTTTGGGCTGCACTACTTAATCTAAAATCAACTCACCAAGTAGCTTCCCTTTAGGGTTTTCAATTTAGGTCAATACCAGGCACTCCACTTTACTTTTGATTTAAGGAAAAAGATCTTCACCTATGCTTGAAAATCTGGTTTGCCTCAAAACTTGATTGAATTAACCTAATTCTAAACCTTAAAAGCTACTTAAGCAAGATTTGAACCTTAAAATCTACTCATCAAAAATAATCTTGCTTGAAAACCCTGGTTGTGCACGCACTCACACATATTTAATCAATCATTAAGGGTACAACCCATTTTAAGGGCCCACCACATTCCATAAGCACGACAATCCCAGGCCTAAATAAAATCAAGTACACATTGACCTTAAGGACTGATTCTCTCTTTGGGGCCCAGTTCAAAATTGTTTACGATTAACCTGCTTGTACCAATCAATTTGATGTCTAGCTAGGATAGTAGCATCAAATGACCTCAGCTGGGGGGTACACTAGGAACCAGAGGTGCAAGTCGAAGGAAGAACCTTTTCCCCAGTCCCTCCCTCTAACTGGTTGGATTGATTGGACACAAGTAGAGTAAATCGTTTATAATTTTAAGATGGATTCTGAGAGTTTGTAGATCCTTAGGCTACCCCACTTAAGGACAAGCTTGTTTTGTTGTGCTGTAGGGTTCTTATCCCCAGTCCTTCCAACCTCTTCCTAGTTTATGCTGGGAAGGAGGTCATTGAATCCTCGATTGGAAGGACCACTAGAGTATTCTAGGTATAGATTGGATTTTGGCCAAATTGATCCCATGGCTGATCAACAACCTCCCCTGCCTTAAAATCCACAAGAGGGTTTCAAAGGTAGCTGGAACAAATGCAGATAATGCAAGAATGGTTCCAGAGAATGCAGGGCACTCAGCCCTTGAAAAATTTTTATGATCCTTCAAATTACAGGGAATGTCCCAGCATTCAGATTCCTGCTGGAGACGTAAAAATCAAGCCCCAGGTATTAAGCCTAATCAAACACTTTCATGGGCTTGTCTCTGAAGACCCGTTTCAGCATTTGGAGGACTTGACCACTTTGGTTCAAACCACCAAGGCACGAAACGTGAATGAAGAGTAGATGATCACGAGGCTCTTTCCCCACTCTCTTAAGGATAAAGCCACTAATTGGTACAGGACCATAGGAGGGCCAATTGTAACATGGAATGATTTGAAATCGACTTTTCTGAAGAAATTCTTCCCTGTCAGATGTACTAATGCTCTGAGACGGGCAATTACTACCTTCACCCAGCGGTCGGGGGAGAAGTTTCATGTTGCCTGGGAGCAATTCCAGGACCTATTGCGGAAGTGTCCACAGCTCGAGATGCCAAAATGGCAGCTCATGCAAATCTTCTATCACAGGTTGACTGAGCAACTCAAAAATCACATGGACACTTCTTGCGGAGGCAATTTCCTCAACAAAGATGCAGATAGCGTGCACAATTTGTTTGAGGAGATTAGTGAAAATTCAATCAATCATGCCTCCATGGATACTTTTAACCGGTCTCAACAACCCAGATCGAATGTTAATGAAGTCCACGACTGTCATTCATTCGATATGGAACTGATTTGCAATAAACTAGCTAAGGTGGACTTGGTTACTAAAAGGAGGGAGGAGTGGATGACTGGAAATACAATGAACAATTCTTGATCCACTCAATCCCATAATTCAGGATTCCATTCGACGCAAGCTCCTTCTGGATGGGAGTTTGTGAATCAACTTGATATAACTCAACCTATGAGCCAGCATTATTCGGAACCCCACAGGTTCCAAACTAGGGCCTTTGATCCCAGTTTCTCTAATCCCTCCCTTTCTTTCTCTCCATCCTCACCCTATGAGGATGTCTATGCTATACAGGAGAATGTTAGGTTCAACCCTTACTCCAATGCTTACAACACAGGTTGGAGGAACCACCCTAACCTCTCTTGGAAAAAAGTAGGGCAGCAGACCCAATTCTGACCCAGCAACTATGCTTCGCAAAGACCAATGGGTCAAGGTCATGTTTACACTCAGCTGCCCCCGAATCAGATCAATCAGCCAGCTTGGAATGCCTGTCAACCCATAGGGTAGGCTGATTTGAATCGGTAGATGGTAGAAATGCAAGGACCTATGCTCCAACTCATGCAGAAAATGAAAACTTTGCTGGACAACTTGCAAACTGGGTTCATTGCTAATTCTTGCCAACCTGGATCTCTGCCATCTCAACTCGTATCTAACCCGCATAATCCTTAGCTTTCCCTTTGAACCTTCAGCTGAACTGGGTTTATTTTTACTCTTTAACCAAAAATTACTTTTATTTACGGTGAGGTCCTTTCGAGGATACACAGCACCCTGAGATCAGGGTGGGACCAGACCCTACTCGGTCCTCGCCTGATTCAATTAGGTTCAATTTTGGTTTATTTTCGGTTCACAGATTCGAGCCAATTTGGCTCAACCGCCTCCCAGGCCTCACCCTCCTAGGGCCACATTCGCACGCACCCACTCGGGCGCACACCCGCAGGCACACACATGCCCACACACACACACAGATACGCTTGAATGGTCAGATGTTCATATCGCACCGAGTGCTTGATGACTGGATAGCCCAGTTAACAAATTCCTTTTGTACTAAGGCGCGTGCTCGTGTCTTACCGATGTGGGACTATGTTTCCCCCTCCAGACCTGACTTCAATCGACCATATCTCCCTACTCAGAGCTCCAAATCAAGCGATTCAAAGCTTGATGGAAAGCTCTAAGGTAGATCTACAAGGTTGCAGGGTCAATTTTAAGTTAAGAGGATGTTTTCCTCTTTAATTTGAAGAGTGAAATAAGGGGCTTCCCACGGGTTTAAACTACCTGGGAATGAAATAATCTTCGCAGAGTCCACATATGGACTTAAGCTCTCTTAGTAAGGGTCTAAATAGTTTCTACATATGATTCCGGTAACACTGAGAAGCTTCAAGCTTCTCTGAAAGCTTCAAAGAATGTATTTCAGAGTTAAAATAGGTAAACAGACACAGAAGAACATATTTGATCGATTTCAACTAGTTCTAAGGGTTGTAACAAATTAATCTAGGTAGGGTTCCACTTCAAATCCCATAAAAAAGCTTCTGTCGTCAGTTTGGGTTCAAAAACAACCCAAACTGGTAGGTTGTGAATTCCAACAAAATACATGTTTGAGCTCAATAAAATCATTCTAAAACCATCAAACAGATTCTCAGAATCAATTCTAACTCCTTAATTCTTGAGTTCTAGCTCAGAATCAAATTCTCCTTCTTAGGTTTGACTGTAAGGCTCAAAATTTGACTTTCTGGTTAATGCCTTCTTACAAGGAATTGGAGCCTAAAATAGAATCTCTTCAATCTCAGGAATTTGTTCAGACCCTCAGATAGGTATTTGAACTAAGGTTTCTAGGGTTCTAAGCTTGTCGCCTGAGCTCCAAAAACACTTTGTTCGTTAGAGAATCTGGAAGGTTTCTACAATGGAATGAGATCATGAACAGCTTCAGCGCACTGCACTGAAGCTTCTAGACACCTTAAATGTAACTTTAACCTAACTGACAAACTTCTCCAACTCTGCCGGAGTTGGAGAAGATGAAGACTCAATCTAAGTTCCAGTGGTTAAAATTCCAAATATTTGGCCTCAAATTACTCTATGATAAAAAATACATCAATCTGGAGCTCTTTACTCTGTTCTATAGGCTGAAGAACTTCCAGAAAAAGAGTAAATTATGTACGGAAAGGTGAATTGTGCCATTTTTAATCTGCAAAGGTTCCTGAGGTTGCAAGGAACCTTAGGGACTCAATTAATTCTTCATTTGCTCATTCGAATTAAGGTTTACTAGTGAATTTGATTTCTTAAAGAATCTGAGTGGTTAATGCTCAGGAATTATTTTCCCACTCAGTTGAGTGGTCAAAACAAGTCAACAGATAATTGAGATCATAAATATATAGATAATTAATAGTTTTAACTACTCTTGAGCTGCCATTGATAGCAAGCTCCAGAGCTTAATTAAAAGTGGGCATTTATATTAGAGATGGTAATTCTACAAATTAAAGTGTCAATTAGGGTCCTTAGGTTGTGAATAAGTAATGGAGAACCTTATGGAGGTGATTCTAAACTCAGCTACTTTTGCCATGGACAGTGACAGTAGTCTGTGGAGGTGAAGGTAATTTAGGCGAAACAGTGATCAATTAAGTGTTTTAATGGATTAGAAATGGTCATGAAGGTTAAAGGAAGATGAACAACGGCTTCAAAAGACAAAACAAGGACTCTAGCGAGCTCAAGGAGCTCGCCGGAGTCGGAGAAGATGAACATTTGAAATCTAAAATTACAACTAACTACTTACCTAACTACCTACTTAAACTACCCTACTCTTACTCCTACTCTTAATCTACCATTACCTGGACAAAGGGGTCAATAGGGTTCAACCGAAGGTTCATAGCAGATGACGAAATCAGAGGGTGTAAGAGGAAGATCTCCGACGGGCGGATTTGAGTGGAGTAGAGGACTCCTTGGTCGTAGCCTTTGTCTAGAGACGTGACTGACCACGGCGGATCTCCTCGACTAATCAAGATGGATGGAGGAAGTCGGAGAGTGGTGTGGAAGGTCGCCGGAGTTATAGATGAATAGCCTATTGGGTCAGCTCAATGTTAGAAGAGGGAAGGGAGCCAACTTGAGAGAAATCAGAGGGGTAAGGGGGTATTTATAGTGATTGGCGACGCAAGGAGTGGCGAGGTCTGGATGAAGAAGAAGCTTGAGGAGCTTAACCTCCGGCATTGTCTCCGACGACGGTGAGGTTAACACCCACCAAAAATTAGGATTTCCAGTTAATCCAGACCGATGGATGAAGATGGAGTGGTGAGCGCAAGCTCCAAGAGCTTGGAGATGGAAGGATGATGTCGGCAAGGCGGTGATCGTGCGGTGGTGTTACTCTCCGTCGCCAGCCGTCCAAATAGATGAAGAAGAAGGTGATAGGGACTTATATGCAATGAAACTTAAGGACCTTTGTGAGAATTAAGGACCCGATTGCAATGAGTTTTAAGGACCAAAATGTAAACCAGGTTTTAAAGGTTTATTTTAACTTAGATCTTTTTCAACTTTTTATATATGTTAGTAAATAATGTAAATATTATGTTTTCTCCTTGAATTTACATTTTTGACCTTTTAAGGTTAATTTATTAGATTAAGGAAAATTACTTAAGTTATTATATACTTAGGTATACATTATGTTTAAGTTACTTATTAATTAAGGAAATGATTAATAAGATTTCGAGTTTAATTATTAATTAAATTATTAATAATATTAATTGAATGATAAAATATCATTTTAAACTTATTTTAAGGTCCTTTACTAAATAACCCTTATTCTATAATTAACCCTTATATATTCATAACCTTAGCTAATTAACTAGGAAGACTAGTTAATTAGAGGTAATTAGAGATCATGATGAGTCTCTCATCAGCCATTGTAATCCTGTCTTAAGATATCCGTGCTGGATAGGACAGGATAGTCAGGATCAGGGGTGTTAAGAGCAGATGAACACCCATGACAACCAAATCCATGGGACGAAATGTGTATATCATTAGTCTCAATCCCGTGTGGATCGTGATCAAAGACCCGTGATAGTGAGGATGAATGTGCCATTGGGTCGCTGTAGAGGAGCCCAATGTTCCCACAGAAAGCTGAATCTTCGTCTTCACTATCCTCCTTGATCAAATCACAATCAAAGTTCTTTGTTGCCCTGAAAATGAACAGTCTAAGCTTTTCATTTCCCAGGGCAATCTCCATGCACCCTGATGCACAGTTGATGTTTGTGCGGGCGGTTGCCAGAAACAGGCGACCTAGAATAATCAATGCATCACGGAGATTAGGAGGAACATTCATATCAAGAACAAAAAAGTCCGCTGGAAAGTAGAATCCTTGAACTTTTACGATCACATTTTCAACCACCCCCCCTGGTGTTTCTATAGATCGGTCAGCCAATTGTATGGTAACCGAGGTGGGTTTTAACTCCCCAAATCAAAATCGATCAAATACTGTGGTGGGAGTTAGGTTGATGGACAACCCCAAGTCAAGAAGGGCCCTATCAAAAGGGGAATCCTGCAAAAAGCAGGAGATCAGTGGTGTGCCCAGGTCCTTCTTGGGTGGTAAGTCAGCTGAAATAACTTCACTGGCTTCCTCAGATAATACCGCTTGTCGTCTGATCCTTTGTTGCCGCTTCGAAGTACAATAGTCCTTAAAGAACCTTGCAACAACTGGGTGATGTAAACACATTTATTGGGGGTAAAATGCCTATTCATGCATGTTTCTAGGCTTAGATTTGCATTTCATGTTATAAATATTACATAGCATGCATCATTATGCATTTAGAGTAGTTGTATATAATTTAGGTTAATTGCATCAATTTTGTGGTTAGGAGAGAAGGATATTTATTTTTGGGTCTCGGATTGACGATTCGACTATATGGATCTGATCAAGATGATGATCAGAGTCCAACGCCTCTGAAATCGCCTCGATCGGAGTCTCGTAGCATCATATGCAGTCCAAGGAAGATCAACGGCTAAGGGACTAGGCGACATAATTCGGAGCTTTAAATGACAAAATCTGACCTTGCGGATGGATTCGGGTCGACGATCGCAGCCTAACAGCATGAAAATTGACTCAATCCGACCTCTGTAGTAGCCCCTACAACAAGAAGATGGATGGACTAGACAGCGCCACATGGCGCAACCCAGGCTGCCCAGCGCACGCTCGCGCCACCGCACGTGCACGCACAGGCACGCATGAGCACAACATAGTGTAGCGCAATGCCAATGCGTGGGTGCGCGTGTGCATGGCAAAGGCGAGGGAGCGTAGCGCCAGCTATGCATGAGCTGGATCTACAGCGACGCATGAGCTGGACTTACAGCAACATGTACAGCCGTCGCTAATTCATCGCATGCCAACAAAGCCAGCTGTGGGCGCCAGCAGCGTGAGCTGCCTACAGCGACGTTTCCAGCGACGGCCTGGATGTCACTAATGGTCTCATACCTATTTTTTGCCTCTTCTCCTCCACTATAAAAGGACCTACACCCCCTCCCTTCCAAGCCATCTCTACCTACTATACTCCCACCTACTCCCAAGCTCTAGCAAGTCTACCAACGCTCCATTAGAGCTTGTTCTCAAGCTCCCAAGGTGCCTATTAGTGTAGCGAACCTCTGCCCCACCAAATATTCCTCCAACTTCCCATCCCCATTCATAGGTCGCTTTGGAGCCGTCCTCCCACCTCCATTCAGGTAGCAGATCATCTCCATCTTCTCACGTCCATTCTGGAGCCACGCCGAAGCTTTCCTCAACCCGACGTCCTCCTGCATCTCACCTCTGTCGTCCCGCTCCTCACCTCCTTTGTCCGAGCTTTCGCCAGGCACCGTCATCTCGCCGAACAGCTGATTCAGGAGATTTCCTCTCACCTCCCTCTCTTTTTATGCTTTCATAGATTATTGTAATAGACATTAATGCAATACATCACATTTGATTCCATCTCAATCTTGTGATTGCTTGTCTTTTATTTCGAAAACACAAAAAAAAAAAACAAAACCCTAAAATACCAAAAAGAAATAAATCGAAGCGTGGTTTTCAACTAAAGTGAACGTCAGCTCCCTGTATTCGACCTGGGACTCCCTTGAAGTTTTAGTATAAATTTTATCTGATCGACGTGTTTTGCAACTACGACGACGAGTTACTTGTAACCCCGATTTCAAACTTGCGGACCATGCCCGACCATTTTGGTGCCATTGTCGGGGAGGCAATGGAATTTACTTTATTGTTTTCTATGCTTCTTTGCATTTACAAAACACTAACCCCACTTATCTCTGATCTATTGCCTTGCAGGTAGCCTAGCATGGAGATCCAAGTGCGGTAGACCGGAGCAAAGTGTGGGTAGAGTGTTTTGTAAGTGTCTCCCACACCACCCCCACCTTAGTTTTCATTCCATAACCTAATAACTCAAACCCAAATCAACTTAGGTGCTTTGCAAAAACCCTAGGGTAGATTTTGGTTGTTTGATTGTCACTCCACTCACCTCACCCACCTGCATATATAAAATAAAAAAAATCTTCTTCTCTTGTGGGATGTAACTAAAAGCTACACACTTAACACCCACAACTTCTTAACATAAGGTGCACAATCACTTTGATTCTACCACTTAACCAGGATCTGACCTGTGGACTCGATACACTTCAACTCAATACACATAAGTGAGTAGAAATCTGAATAGGTTAAACATTCTTGTGTGCCTTAACTAAGTGGTGCAACAGGCTAATTGATTGAGCTGTTTAGGCCGCATCACTCAATCTAAAACTAATCTATCAAGTAGCTTCCCACTTAGGGTTGATTCTTAGGGATAAACCAGGCACTCCACATTATTTTTTATTTTTAAAGGAACATATCATCACCCATGCTTTCAAAACTTGGAGTGTTATACTAAACCTTGATTGAACCAACCTAAGAATTAAACCCTAAAAGCTACTAAACAAGGTTAAATCCTAAAAAACACATCATCAAATAACCTTGTTTGAGAACCCTGGTTGTGCACGCACACACATTTTAACTGATTAGTAAGGGCACAACCCATCCATAGGGCCCATCACATTCCAATAGCACGATAACCCCAAGCCTAACTAAAATTGAGTAGACGTTGGCCTTAAGAATTGATTCACTCTTCGGGGCTCAGACTGAGAGTTTTTTTCGATTAATTTGCTTCTGCTAGTCCATCTGATGTCTAGTTAGGGGAGTAGCGTCAAACGAATGTGGCTAGGGGGTACACTAGGAACCGAAGGCGCAAGCCAAAGGAAGAATCTTCTCCCTAGTCCCTCCTTCTAACTGGTTAGATTGACTGGATAAAAGTAGACTAAATCGTTTATAATCTCAAGATAGGTCCTGGGAGTCGGCAGGTTTTTAGGCTACCCACATAAGGATAGGTTTGGTTGATTGTACTGCAGGGCACCTTTCTCTATTCTGTTTTCCCTCCTACTCCACAATGTATCCTTCCACTTCCTACACACATTTCACATCCTATCCTCCTACCACCACTTACCCCCAAGATGATTACTATCCTAACATAACTTCTAATTACCCATCCACTAGCCAGGATAACTTTGATTGGGGATATGAATCTGGACCTCAGTGTCTATGGCCTAACCCTAGACAACAAGACTATGGTTATTATCCTTCCCAGAGCTACAATGATTATAGATCTCGATCCTTTGATGATCAAACCAACCCGATCTACAATCAGGAAGGATATGATGATTATAACACCTACCCTCCCCAGTATTCCATTGAAAATAGGTCATCACCATCCTTTGAACAACCTAGAATGACCTACTTTCAGGGAAGGACCCGAGAACCTCGACAACTTGACTCCCCTAGATTTAACCCAAACCCACCCAAACCTGAATCAAACCAGTCAGTTCCGGTGGACCAGATCTAGGATAGAGTGTTGGCTAATTTGAGGAACACTATACAATCGTTAGAAGCTTAGCCAACACCATGCATTGAAGCATTGGAGCTTATGATAAAAATGATTGACGAGCTAAATAGCTCTTTATTGGATTTACTCCAAACTGTTAGGGATAGGGACCATGGTGAGTTTCTTCTTGGGAAATTGTCGAGGTTGAGGATGAAATTTATGGTTGCCCTAGTCAAATCTTGGGATGATTCTCAAGATGAACCCCCTTCAGGAGAGCCAATGTTAGAACCCACTCAGGGCCTATCGGTGGGAATACATTTCCTAAAATCCAGGATGACCAAGTTGGGCTAGAGAAACCCATTGACGATAAATCGATTCATTCACCCGAGATCCTCAAGCCAGGGAGCGAGGAAAAATATGTCTCCACAGACCATGAAATGACGTATGATTTTGAAACATATATAAATGAAGATCATGGATTCTTTAACTCTGAGGGTGAAGAATCTTGTGGTGAACTCTTACTTGAACTTAAGGAAGAGGATTTTAGTGAGACAAGTGGGCTTGAGGAATCTGACGAACCAGTTGATAGCCCAATTATTGAAGATTTGGATTCGGTTGGGGCTAACTTGGAGGATTTGAATCCTCATTTGCTAGAAGATTCAATCAATATCCCCATTCCTCAACAACACCCCAAAGGGATTGATTTTGATTTCAAAATCATTGTACCCAAGTCAATCTTGAGTTAGCCACGATTTCTGGACTTGGGAGAATCTTATGTGGTGAATGATATGCTAGAGGTCCCAAAACCGGAGCACTTGATGTTGGAAGATAGGAATGTTGAAATGAAAATTTGGGAGGTTAATTTTGAGGGAAAAACAAGTTTGGATATAAGGGTACCTATTGACCTAAAATCACTTATCTTCTATACAAACCCGTATGATATCTTTCACGTGCGACCTAAGCCTGGAATAACTAATTATTTTTCTGAGCTAGATGTTAAGTGGACAGCCGCACTTATTGAACCATCTTTACCTGTTGTCCGACACTTTGGTCTTGGGTTGCACACCACTAAACCGTAGGCCCGGCCCCACAAGCTTAACAACCTTCGGTTCTGGGTGATTTTTATCCAGAACCTGAGAACCACTCGACCCTGGGGCATGTGTCTGCACCATAATCTGGTCCACATCTATAGACATATTCTGTTGGCGGGTTTGAGGATCAATATTTTTATTTTGATTCTGACCCGCACTTGTGAATTCTCAATTTCTTCCTTGTATGTATGTTATGCTTAGCTGAAGGCATTAAACTTAGCACGTGTGTATACACTCTTCTCTCTACGGAGCTGATAGGATTTTCATGACACTCAGGTGATATTTTGTTTACTCTGCCCTTTTCATGTCTTTATTTTTACAATGAGGACATTGCATCATTTAGGCATGTAGGGTGGATAATCAATTCCTGAAATCATTATGTTAACTCCGTAGAATCTCTTTTAGTTTCTTTTACAAAAAAATTGAAAATTTGAAAAAGATATAAAAAGATAGAAATTAAGAAAAGAGAACTTAGGCATTTGGAAGTTATTAACTTTAGGAAATGATACAAGAGGACCTAAACACTTAGACTCTTTAGGTCTTCGGGCTTAATTAGCCTGGGTGTCCACTCGAATGTGGACTTAGTCTCAAGTCCTTGCTAATTCAAATTCATTTTTAATTTGGCTAATAAATTGGGATGATAAGTATACCACTTATCAACCTGCCCTCTGATTTGGGGGATTTTAAGGCTAAGCATCTACACACTATTCGCACTGACTCACTTTCCAGTGGTTTTTACGGAAATTAGGTAGCTAATGGATCGACTTGGGTGGTATGGCTGGCAAGTTGTCACTGGTAACAGCTCATTGGCCGATTGTCCAAAACCCAGCCACAAGACCATTTTTGTTGTAGTGCCTTTAGGTAAATCTTAGATCAGGAAAGCCACCTACTTAAAAATATATATATAGATATATAGAAAAAAGAAAAAAAATAGAAAAAGGAGAAAATAAAAAACAAATAAAACCACACTTCACCGCATGAGTATGGCTGGCAAGTTGTCGGTGGTAACAACTCATTGGCTGGCTATCCAGAACCCAGCTCACAAAAAAAAATGCACAATAATTCTCATAGCACTTAGGGAAGAAGCAGGGAAGTAGAATAAACCAAGGAGATATACACTGGGTTTACCCTTGTGTTGACCCCATAAATAAAAGTAGGGAGAAAGCTACCGTTCGAAAAGATAACCCTCTAGGCAAGGTCACCTAAGGTTGTAGAAACCCGAAGTTCGTTTTAACGACCATCTAGTGAGTCTTTCACTATTTTCACAAGATACTTAGCACGTAGAGTCCTTTTTGAGTCTTGGGCGGGTCGGGTAGTCGTAAAAAGTTATCCCGGAACTCTCAAACTCCAAAAGTACAAAAAAATTAGAAAAGAAGAAAAATAATAAAAAAATGTATCTTCCCTTTTCAATTAAGGTGAAGACTTGGGCGATCTGCATTCTGGTGGGCACCTGGGTACTATTGAGTTTTCGTAGTTTAGGACCTCGGTTGAAATATTCTATTGTTAATAAACGACTTAGGCTTAAGCGATCTAATCCTAATTCTTGTTTTATACATAGCATATAGTTTAATTTTGCTAGGGACTAGCAAAAGATAGGTCAGGGGGTATGATGTAAACACATTTATTGAGGGTAAAATGCCTATTCATGCATGTTCTTAGGCTTAGATTTGCATTTCATGTTATAAATATTACATAGCATGCATCATTCTGCATTTAGAGTAGTTGTATATAATTTAGGTTAATTGCATCCCTTTTGTGGTTAGGAGAGAAGGATATTTATTTCGAAGCCTCGGATTGACAATCCAACTGTATGGATCTGATCAAGACGACGATCGGAGTCCAACTCCTCTGAAATCACCTCGATCGGAGTCCCGTAACACCATATGCAGTTCGAGGAAGATAAATGGCCAAGGGATTAGGAGCATAATTCAGAGCTTCAAATGAGAAATCTGACCAAGGGGATGGATTCGGGTCAACGATCGCTGCCAAACAGCACGAAAATCGACTCAATCCGACCTTTGTAGTAGCCCCTACAACAAGAAGAAGATGGACGGCCTAGACTACGCCACATGGCACAGCCCAGGCCGCCCAGCGCACTCACGTGCCACCACACGTGCACTAGCAGGCACGCATGTGCACAATGCAGCACAGCACAGTGCCAGCGTGTGGGTGCACGCGCACGCGGCAAAGGCGGGGGAGTGAAGCGCCAATTATGCATGAGCTGGACCTACTGCGACGCATGAGGTGGACTTACAGCGATGCTTATAGCCATCGCTAATTCATTGCGTGCCAGCAAAGCCAGCTGTGGGCACTAGTGTGCATGAGCTTCCTACAGCGACGTTTCCAACGACGGCTTAGATGTCACTAATGGTCCCATACCTATTTTTTGTCTCTTCTCCTCCACTATGAAAGGACCTACACCCCTTCCCTTCCAAGCCATCTCTACCTACTCTACTCCTACCTACTCCCAAGCTCTTGCAAGCCTACCAACGCTCCATTAGAGCTTGTTCTCAAGCTCCCAAGGCGCCTATTAGTGTAGCGAACCTCTACCCCACCAAATATTCCTCCAACTTCCCATCCCCATTCATTGGTCGCCTTGGAGCCGTCCTCCCGCCTCCATTCCAATTGCAGATCATCTCCGTCTTCTCACCTCCATTTCGGAGCCACGTCGAAGCTTTCCTCAACCTGACGTCCTCGTGCATCTCACTTCCATCGTCTTGCTCCTCAACTCCTTTGTTCGAGCTTCCGCCAGGCACCATCATCTCACCGAACAGCTGATTCGGGAGATTTCCTCTCACCTTCCTCTCTTTTTATGCTTTCATAGATTATTGTAATAGACATTAATGCAATACATCACATTTGATTCAACCTAATCTTGTGATTGCTTGTCTTTTATTTCAAAAACACACAAAAAATAACAAAACCCTAAAATACCAAGAAGAAACAAATGGAAGCGCGATTTTCAACTAAAGTAAACGTTGCCTCCCTGTGTTCGACCTGGGACTCCCTTGGAGTTTCAGTATAAATTTTATCTGATCGACGTGTTTTGCAACTATGACGATGGGTTACTTGTAACCCTGATTTCAAACTCGGGAAACACGCCCGACCACTGGGATGTGATCTATCACTTTGAGGAGAGTGACCTGAATGTGAACTTCCTTGGACATAGATTTCAGGTCCTCAAAATTCCACGTGTCCTTTTTCCATGCTCTCGTGTTAGGGCCGTAGGAAAAGGGATGGGAATTTCAAGGTCTAGGGGCTTCTTTCCCTTATCTAATGAAGATGGCTTGTGAGAGGAAGAGGGTTGTGAGCCATCTCGTGGTATAGCGCAGGGGAAATCATTACCCTCTTGCCTAGGTAGCGGGTCCTATGTAGTCTTTTCACTCCTTAAGGTGACAGCTTTTGCATCGGTGTGCTATCCATACAGGGGTAGAGGAGAGGGTTGGTCTGGATACACAGGGTTTGGCAACAGAGGTGGCTAATCGAGCCCATAACTAGGAGGTGCAGGAGGTGCTTGCATAATAGCGTGTACCTGCCCCTGTGGTGCTTGGAATCTAGGCGGGGCACCCTGATTTTGCACATATCTCGGGTTTGGGATTGGTTTTGAGGGAAAAGCTCCCTGTGATTTATGCTCCTTCATCATCTCCTATGTGTTTTGTATGCTCTGTAACTATCTCGGGTATGTGGAGTGCCTTCATTATTTGGAGGTTGTCATGAGTAGATTTTCGAATTGATGCCTGCAATTCATCCTTCAGTGACCCCAAAGGGTCGGCCTGTTTTGGGGGGTAGTTGGTAGCTTGGTGCAGCAGCTGATAGATAGAGTGTGCCTGTTGCTGTTGAGACGAGAATGGCTACTACCTTGGATACGTGTTCTATGCATTCCCATATTGTCTGGTTTGGTAGTGTGAAACTTGACTCGGTCTCTATGGATTACCAGACCAGGCGAAATTGGGATGCTGGCGCCAACCAAGGTTATATGTTTCAGAATACGGGTTTTACGCTCATATCCCTGAATGGCATTGACATCTTCGTAAGTCGAAGATGTCTCAGATGCGAATTCATCAAAAGAATATGCACTTGCATCATCTTGTGGTGCATAACCCTGATTGTACGGTAACAGATCCATATTGTGCACTGGTTCCTGGTATGCAGGATCCCGCAAAGATGGAAAGGAAACATCCTGAGTAACCGGAT
Source organism: Thalassia testudinum (assembly GCA_037157565.1). Lineage (NCBI taxonomy): Eukaryota > Viridiplantae > Streptophyta > Magnoliopsida > Alismatales > Hydrocharitaceae > Thalassia > Thalassia testudinum. The sequence continues at coordinate 203,775,881 of JAZHRO010000024.1, forward strand.
ATGTACTAGCAGAGGGGACTCGAGATGCTCGAGAAGAGTAAGATGGAGCAGTGCTACCAGAAGATTCGGATCTCACTCACATTAATTCATTGAGCTTCTTATTGAGCAGATCCACCTTATCCAGCTTTTTGGTGATAATGTCCATGTCGGCTCGGGCAGACTCGGCTTGAGCTTCTTGGACATTAACTCATTGCAGTCCAGGTCACTGGAACTGGTTCATTGAGGCGGCGTTCATCGAGTTCTTTGCTAAGGACTCGAACAGTTCAAATGTGTTGTTCTTCTCCTTCGTGAGAAAATTCCCACCACTAGATGCATCGGCCAGGTACCGATGTGTGTCATCCAGCCCATGGTAAAATACTTGCGTGAGGTGCCATTTGGGTACACCATGGTGTGAGAACTTCCTGAGAAAATCATGGAATTTGTCCCAGGCATCATGTAGCTTCTCTCTAGGGCCTTGAGCAAAGGTCGTGATTGCGCACCTCATGGCATTTGTTCGACCGATTAGGAAGAACTTTTGGAGGAATTCACGACATAATTCCTCCCAGGTTCCAATTGGCCTCCCGATGGTCTTGAACCAATAAGCAGCTTTATCCTTGAGTTAATAAGGAAAAAGCTTCATGAGAACAATTCCAATATCTATATTCCTGGGTCGAACTGACTTTGCAATATGACTCAGGTCTTCAAGGTGCTGGAAGAGATCCTCATTTGAGTTTCCAGGCAAATGAGTCTGAATTAGACTTATGATATTCAGCTTTAACTCAAATGCTTCTCCGCCTGCGAGAATCTAGACCTGAGGTGCTATGATTGTTCTCCACGTGGTGGATGCTACATCCTATTGAGTGTTGTGAGAATCCAGCTGATGCTCTACTCATATTTCTATTCCATTTCCTCGACCCTAGCTTCCAGACGAGACATTGGGTTCTGATTCTCAGGCTCCTGATAAATTCGAGGACTTGGATTAGCCCTCTCAGCTAATCGGGTGGAAGGAGGTTGAGAAGAGAGGTCTGGCAAAAATCGCCTTTGCAGCCTTGGGTTTGGCTCCCAAGGTCCCACAAGTTCAGGTTTTAATGACCTTCTTCCTTCCATACACCAACTCAAAGTGTTGGTGTAGTCAAGCAGAACAAGGCTAAGGCCTTGTTAATCAGAGTGGTCCTTTAGATTAGATGACTTGATTTTTTGTTTAAGTTTGTGTTATTGAAAATTCGGCTAGAGACCAACTGTAAGGAATTCTCACCACTCAGGCTAACCCGACCAGTCTGATTACGAGGGGACTATGAGGAAGGTTCTTCCTTTGACTTTTGCCTCTGGTTCTATTACCCCGCAGTCACGGTCGTTTGACATAGCCCTGCAAGCTTAGTCACCAGGTTTTGCAAGAGAGGTTGGAACTGCCCAATAGTTTCAAGCCAAATGCAGATTATTTGATGTATTTTCATGAATTCTTAACCTATTTCTTCAATGTAGTATATGGTGGGCGGTCCACAAGGTGGCTCGCCTCACCTTCTAACTTTTGGGCTCGTTGGAGTCCAAGTTAATCAATGTGGTCCTATTGGCTCATGCACTTTTAAGTTTTTTTTTCAAATTGTAGACCCCAATTCCAAAGTATACTCTAAGGTGAGATGGAATCCAAATGATTTGAAACTTGGCAAGGAGATTATTTTTGCAAAAAGCTTTTGAAAGAGTATTTTTCAAAAATTTTTTCTATTTCCAACAATTAGTTATGAATTTTTCCAACAAAGTATACTCTAATGAGTTGGTTTCTCTGTTGGAAACTATATCAAATATGCTCCAAAAATTTTGTAAAAATATGATATTGAAAGCTAATTTGATTATCTTTCACACCCCACAAAATTTGAGTCAATCTGATTTGTATGTTAGTCAGAATTAATTTTTAAACTTCATAAAAGTTTTATTTTCAAGCAATCTGACCAATATGTACTTCATGAATTTTTAAAAATTTCACAGAAGGAATTTCTTTTTGGGAAATGTGGCAATGGAAAGATAATTTAAAGATCTAGTTTCAGCCCAAATTTTAGGATTTTTGGAGCATTAGAAACATGGCTATTGAATTTTAAAGATGACACTTTCTGGCCGAATTTCTAATAGGAATGTGTGCACTTGATTTTCACAGTGCCTACTTTTCCTCGTTTGTCGCTTTGTGTCAATGTTCCTGCACACAAAAATATTCTATTAGAGATAAAATCAAAATTCACCTTGCCTCCCCGGCAACGGCGCCAATTTGGTCATGGTGTAGATCGCATAAAAGATGAGCACGTTGTAGTATAGCACGAAATACGTCTCGAGCAAATAATTAACGGAACTGGTGAGTCCTGGTCGATCACAGGGAGGCAAAAGGCACTTCTGATTTCATGGGTTTATTTCAAATATAAAGGCTAAGTAAAAGGAACAATCAATCACAATATTTATATCACAAGGAGAGATTGAACATAAACTGGATACATGCATTTGAATAAAGCATAAAATAAACAAACTACTGTTGTAACAGAACAAGGGCACCATGGGTGGTTCATGGTGGCCTTTTGGAGAGGTTGGGAAGAGCAGCAATGAGCTGTCAGGGTGGCCCAACGGATGCTTCAGATGGAGATGCAAAGACAGATGCAGAGAAGACGGGAAGAAGAAGAGAGAAAGGTTGAAGGAGGAAGAAGAGAATTAAGAGAATGCCTTCAAAGGGGGGACCTTTGGCCTCTTTTTATAGCTTTAGTAGGGGGCAAAGAGGGCATTTGGCCCCTTAAATCCATGCAAATGCCTTGGATTAATCAGATCCATTGATTAGGAGATCAACGGCCCTGATTAATCCTTCCAAATCCTTCTTTTTCCCTCGGTTCACTCTAATGCTACCACGTGGCACTCCGTGGAGTCGATCCTCCATCGCACGGCCGCGGATCACCTACGTGGGCCCTTCGCATTTCCGCCTTCGTCGCTCGCCTCTTCTGAGCACCTTAACCTCAGTCGTCCAATCTTACGATCGAACGGCTTAAACGCGTGCTCCATTGTGCCTTTGGAAATCCTAAAGTGCACCCTCGTGCATTTATACACGCATCATCACGTGCCTTTGCACCCATCGCCTCTACAACTGCCACGCATTCGTCGTCGAGCCGCTTGATGGAGATTCGGTGGTTGAATTTCGTCTGCGGGTGCTACTTCTGCTAAATCCCCACAGAGCACGCTTTGATCCCGCATCGACCGTCTCATGGAGAGAGCGCTAACCAACATGCTACTCCCATAAGTTGGTTTTGTTTAGGTTTTGTTGGCATGCATTCTCGATCGTTGGATGGGAATCCAATGGTCGAGATCTCATTTCTTCTGATGAGGTGGTTGAGGGTGGCTGCAATGGCACGATCGTGGTCGTTGGATGATGATCCAATGGCCTGTGGTTCTCCTTCCCAATTGGGGTGCGGTGAGGGGGCGGCAACGATGGTGCCACATGATGCCATCGTGGTCATCCATCTTCTTCTTCTTGTATCTGATGACGTAGCCCTCTGATTAAGTTGATTTCTACACCGTTGGACTATGAATGTCGATTCGGATCCTTCCACGTGGTTGGATTTCTCATCTGAGGTTTGGATCTTCTTTAATTTGCCCATTGGATCTTGATCTTCTGCAGATTCCCTAGGGTGCTATGGGAGTCAGATTTGTGCGATCTTGGAAGCGTTGCACTCCCGTCGTAGTTCTAAACAGATCCATGCGGTTGGATCAGTCATCTACAACCCTGAATTACCTGCAATGAGTGATACCCCTCAAATAGCACAATTTTATGCATAAAACACATATATCAACTACGATGCAGAATACAATGCATGTGCTTGCAAAATGTTCATGTTAAGCTAACTTCTGGATTAATTCAGGTGAATTAGGGCCTATGATTGCTGTGCAATTAGCAAGCAGGCACCAATAGTGGTGTTTGAGGGCTACAACGGCGTTTGCAGTGGATCTTCAGTAATGATTTCAAATGTCGCTGTTGACTAGTGATCTTATTTTGACTCCTCTCCTCCACTATGAATGGATCACCACCCCTCCCATTCTTCTTCATCTCCTCCTCTTCTTCCCACACCTCCTCCAAAGCTCTAAGGAGATGGTACTAAGCCTGGGATGCTCCTTAGAGTAGAAAAGTAAAATATTTTCCCACTTCTCATCCCCCTTCGTGGAGGATCCCGTGGTCATCCTCTTACCCCGATCTGGAAGTAGATCCTCACCTCGACACCACCTACCTCGTCCTCTTTCCTCCAGCTCTGTTCTTCTACCTCCAGTCTCACCACCTTCGTCCAGGTGTCATCAAAGTGAGTCATCCTCCAAGCAACCGTTGAGGGGGATTCTTCTCACCTCTCTCTATCTTTTATTTGTTTTCTAGTGTAGTTGTAATTTCTTCCTTGATTATCTGTAGCAAACTCTGGTTAAATATATATATATTAATATTCTCTCTCTCTCTTATTTTGCAAGTAGATTACTTAAATATTATCAACCTGATCTCTTGCCTTAAAAACATACCAAAAAATCACAAAACATAAAAACACCAAAACAAATAAAATTGAAATGCAGATTTTCAAAATCAAACATTTACCTCCCTATGTTTGACATGGGGCTCACCTCGAGCTTCAGTTATAAATTTTATCTGGTAGCAGATATTTACGCATTACAATGACAGGTTTTTAACTCAATCCTTTTCGCGTACAAAATCTCATTGATCAGGCGACGTGCCCCATTCCTGGTCATTGAATCGAGATCCAACGGTCGAGAATGCACACCGAGCACACGTTGGCGATGAGTAGGCAACGTTGGGCTACAGTGATGGTGCCATGTGGCGCCATCATGGCCGTCCATCTTCTTTCCTTTGTATCGATTGTTATAGAGCTCTAATCGAGATGATTCTTGCATTGTTGGATTATGATTGTCACTCTAAGTCCATCTGTACAATTAGATTTCTTGTTTGAAACCTAGATTTGTGTCACCCTAACCCCCGGCCATAAAAATGTATAAATTAGTATATAATTTATATAAATCCTTTTAGATGCATGATACCCTATTAATGCAATATTTACAAATCCAAATGCACCTAAGTTGTTATGGAACCCACACAATAGGCATTTTTACATGAAATAATGTTGACTTATCATCTAGGCAATCGGTTCCTAACTCTTTTTATAGATAGCATTTCATTTAGTTTTGCAAGGGACTAACAAAAGAAAGGCTTGGAGGTGTATAGATATATATAATTTTATGAGAAAATGCCTCTTATGTGGGTTCTTAAGCAAATTAACCACATCTACTATTGTAACTAATGCATAATAGTCGTAATCATGCATTTCGAATAATTCATGTAATTAGTATATTAAATTATCTCTTCTAATGGCCATGGCATAGGGTGCTAATGCGCTTTCTTCGAGTTTTAAAAATGCGTCGTAGTATAGCAAAGAGAGCGAATCAACACTTAAATTTATAAGCTTGAATTGTGAGTCTGAGGTCATCTTAGGGAGCAAAATAATCACAATTCAAACCACTAATCAAAAGAGTATAAAATGAGACACAAGAGCTTGATGCAAAAATATATTATGCAATGAATGTTGTTGTCAATACTAAAAAATAAATGTAACTGTTAAGGCAAAAAATTGGTTTTCAACTCAAGTAAGATCGACCTCAACACTTAGGCAAATTTAAACCCAAGATAGCCTCTCAAAGCCACAGCCTTCAGCTAGCCCAACTCCTCAGCACAAGTTGGTCTAAAACTCGACCTAATTCAGATTATCAGACCCAAGCTCGATTCAAAATCTGGCCCAGACTGGACCCAAATGTACCCACGTCTATGCAGGCGTGCATGTGCATGTGAGATGGATGGGAACCCAACGCCCTAATATTGAGTGAGTGTTATGGGATCGGGTTTGCCTTTATACCCAAATATAATTCTTCTTTCCACGAGGTGGGACTATTCAGTCCACCTCCTTCTTCGTTCTTCCTTCTACACTGTGTGGAGGTGTGCTCGTCAATTGGTTGCCAATTATCCATGGGATTGGAAACCCACGGCCAAGATGTGTTCCTCAGTCGAGTCCATGTGGGGACTATCCAATCCACCTCCTTCTTCGTTCTTCCTTCTTCACCATGTGGAGGTGTGCTCGTCAATTGGTCTCCAATTAGCCGTGGGATTGGAAACCCACAGCCAAGATGAGTTCCTCAGCCGAGTCTATGCGAGGAGGAGGTGCTCCTTTGATGGTTGCTCGCCAGACGAAGATGGATGACATCGAGGAAGGTGACCCAAGTCCGGCGAAGTACCTGAAACAAAAGTATTCTCTCATGGCCCAAATTAAGAACATGAAAAGGTCAGACAAGCTACGCCGGACAAAAGCCCTAAGAAAATCGAAAGTCAGGGTAGTCGAATGATGGTGGTGGAGGAGATTCGAAGAGGCTCATAACCTTGGGCAAAAGCTTTGCATGGAGGTGAGGAGGCTTTTGCCTAAGTTTATTGGGTGCGAGGAAGGCGGAAGAGACAAGACAGTGAAAGTGGTGGCAGCAGTAGTTATCGATGGTGGAGAAGAGTTAGAGGAGGTAGATGGAGCTAGGAAGCTCCCTAAAGCTAATTGAGAGGGGGAAGAAGAGAAGCCCTAACCTAATTTTTGAGAGGAAGGGAGTAGTAGCTTGCCGAAGCTCATCGGAGAGGAGGAAGAAGACAAAGATAGCCGGAGCAAAGGAAGCTAAATTGAGGGTCGAAGCTTCATGGAAGCTTGGGGAAGAGAACCCCTCTGCCTATCATATGTGGCAGAGGGTGAAGAACATGTTCGAAGGAGCTTCGGTGGTGCTTCAAATTACACCAGCATTAAGGACAAAGAAGGGGGGAACCAACTTAATTTGGGCACGAAATTGATTTAAGAATGTGAGGAACTTATATAGAAGAGAAGTTCTTCTCCAAAGAACCAAAACACGTGAACCCTTAGTGTAAAGACCCATTTTGTTCTGAGCCCTTTAAGGCGTCTAGACTGTCGGTCAGACGTCTGGTCAGATGTTTGGAAATTGAAAATTTTGTACATAACTTCGAGTCTGCACGTGGGCTGCACGCAGATAGTACTGCTCTTTTCTCTTCCCTCTTCTCTCCTCTACCAAAACCCTAGCACACCCTTATAAAACCCCTCTCCCCCTTCCTCTCTTCCCCACTTCACCACAACCACCTTCCTTCCTTCCGCTCCACCGCAGCAAGAGGGGCGAGCACGAGAGAGGGCATGAGAGCGAGCGATGAGGAGGAGAGGCGGCGTGAGGAGAGGAGGAAGAGCTTGAGCTCGCGAGCTCGTGGGAGCTCACCAAAGGATGCACGGCTAGAGCGGCACGTGTGGGAGGAGGAGCTCGTCGGGGGAGACGTCCCCGACACTTGCTGCAACCGAAGGTGCAAGAGAGGAGGCGAGGCTGTAGCTGCACATGGCGAGGAGCAGAAGGTAGTTCTGGTTCTGGGATTTTCCCAGAATCAGATGTCTAGCGTGCCATCTAAACGATGGGTTGGACGTCTGGTGACGACACCGGACGTCTAAAAGCAGTGTTCCGCAAAGGTATGTTCCTCTTGCGGATACAACCATGCAGGCCGCACCGTAGCTTCGATCTGCATGGCTAAATATAGGTGATATGGTCTATCGCATGCAGGGATAGCTTTGGGAAGGCGCGAGGCATGCCCTCCCACACATCTTGGATGTTTAGACAGCTTACCAGACGATCAGAAGCACTCCCAGACGACTGGAGGAGAGGTCAGATGTCTGGAGCTGGGTCCAGACGATCAAGAAGGGGTTCTGAATGTCTGAAGTTGATGCAAAAACCTGAGGTGAGACTCTGGTTACTTTTAAGACATCTGGACCTTGTGCCAGACATCTAATTTAGGTATGCAGACCTGTTTTTGACCCATTTAGGGTCTGTTTGAGGTCTGTTTTATGCAAACAAGATATCGGTGGTTTCCTTGCGAGTTCCTCTACTTGTTAGAAGGCCTTTTATACTATTCTGAGCATTCCATTATGATATGTTCCTTGGTATAGGATTTCGATCTGTTGCATGTTCAGGGCCTACAGAGGCTCGTGAGCCTACCGTTCGAGCCCCCAATACTCCTGGGTTGTCTGGTAGAGTGGTTTCCCCCTATTTTAATTATAAAACCTGAATGCATATGCGAAATTGGATAACTAGAAACCTAGATGTGGCATGAATCCTAGGACGATAAGTACTTGCACTGTTTGTATGTGTGTTTGAAATTGTAGTCTTAAATGAATGAATAGAAATGTGAACAACTACCTGTTAATAAACAAGAGCTGTCTGTGAAATATGAAATGCTCGTGCTAGCTAAACAATTACCTATGACATTACTTGTTGTATATGTTAAATGATGGAAATACGAGTTGCATGTGTATAATCTGAGAATGGAAATGTGAATGATGAAACCTGGTATGGAATGACATGGGGAATACGAGCATGAACCCTACGGGGAAATAGGAGTAGAGCTCTTGTGGATAAATGGAATGGATCTATAAATGTGAGTGGGAAGTGTGCTGGCCCTTGAGTACATGGTACCAAGGAGAGCAACTGTCCCCTGTTTAGTGTAGGGTGGAGCTAGCCGCCCTTGGGTTGGGACCCAGGGTTAGGATTGGCCACTCTACGCTACCTTCTTTTGCCCTCACGTACACTATACCGAGGAGAGCTACTAGTGTGGGGAGAGAGCTAGCCACCCCACGGGGCCCAGGGTTCAGCTAGCCACCCTACACTGTCTTGTTAGGCCCACTGGGAAAACTGGGGTAGTCAAACGAGGGTGCGCAGACTGTGGAGGGGCAAGACCCCTGTTTGGTTCTAAGGGGCTAGACCCCATGTTACTGAGAGGGTTAGGCCCTATACTATTCCGTGCTGTACTTTGGGTGTACCCACTAGCGGAAACGACAGACCGCTTGCCAGTGCGGGGTAGCTACCCGTGTGCTTATCACACGTGCCATAGTCACCGCTACGTCTGTCCGTGACCTCGGGGTGGTTGACTAGGTGTAGGATCACCACGGGGGACTCTCCCAGCCAGGAGAGCACCACGTGTGCCTTCTACTCTTCAGAAAAAGACTACAATCAAGATCATTCCCACGAGAAACATGCGAGATCAAAAAAGAGATCTAAAAAGTAAACCAATGGGTAAAAGGGAATGACTTGTAAAATAAAGTAATTGGAAAAGATAAATTAGTTAGTTTGGATACCACTGTACTCAGCGTTCGCTGACTTCATTTTTTCCCGTACCCCCTTTACAGGTCTAGGAGTTGAGCATCCCGAGCTGTCGACTGCAAAGGGTGTTGGGCCCAGTCGAGCCCAGTAGTAGTTCCTGTTGTTTTACTTCTTTTTTTTGTTAGTGAGTATAGACTCTTGTTACCGTTTATGTTGCTATACTTTGATTTTGCTTTACTGTTGTGGTGGTGATATGTACTGTTAGTAGCTTTTACTTCCTTTACTACTGTACACTTTTACTGTTAGTTACTTAGCATAGTGAATGTGGTTTACTTTCCTGTTGTTTGGTTATTTCTTGTAGGACGACTGGGTCTTGGGATTAGTCAAGTCGAGCCGGTCTCGTGTCCTATAGGGATTCGGGAACTGGGTCATAACACTTAGAGGCACCAAAACCTAAGAGAAAAGAGAGAAAAATTAGAAACTTAGAAGGGGCTTCTGGATGGTAGCTGTGGGGAAAAAAGAGGCGACGACGAGCGATTGGATGAGCGTGGAAGGCTGGTGTCGACATGGTCGTGGAGAGCCATCGCGGCTTGTAGGGAGGAGTGCGTGGGGTCAGGCCGGTAGTAGCAATCATAGGCCCTAATTCGCTTGAATTAAGGTAGAATCTAGCTTAACATGGGCATTCTACATGCATACACATCGTACTTTGCATCCTAAATGATTTATATGTTTCATACATAATAATGTGCTATATGAGAGGTATTAATAATTGCAGGTAATTCAGGGCTGCAAATGACTGATCCAACCTTATGGATCTGTTTAGAACGACGACGGGAGTCTAATGCTTCCAAGATCACATCAATCAGACTTCCGTAACACCCTAGGGAGTCTGTAGAAGAAGCAGGAGCCAAGGGGAAAATTGAATAATATCTGAACTTCAGATGACAAATCCAACCGCACGGATGGATCCGGATCGATGTTCGCAGTCCAACAGCGTAGAAATCAACTCAATCGGAGGTCTACATCATCAGATACAGGGAGAAGAAGATGGATGGCCATGATGGCACCACGTGGCACCATCGTAGCCGCCCCTCACCACGCCCCAATCTTGGAAGGAAAGATGTGGACTGCTGGATTATCATCCAATGGCCGCGATGCATCCACGTTGCCCGCCTCCAGCCGCTCCATCAAGCAAGGGCGAGATCTCGACCGTTGGATTTCCATCCAACGGCTGAGGGTGGCTACACATGAGATGGAAATTTCAACAAACCATGCATGTAGCACAGCGGAAAGCGCGCTTAACAACCAACACGCGACGCAGATTCGAGTCATGATGTGGGAGTCGGCCGTGCGCAGATGAAATTCAACCGTAGAATCTTCATCTGGCGGATCAGGTGCAGACGCGTGGCGGGCACAGGAGTGTCAGATGAAGATGCGCGCTTTAGGAATCAAGAGGGCGCGATGCATGCTCTCTCAGTCATCCGATCGAGAGATTGGACAGCTGAGATGGTTTAGGAAGATGAGGCACGATTGAGCGCAGAGCAACGGGCGTGCGGAGGCAGCGGCGAGCAAGCGGAGGCTATTAGATGCAGATCCAAGGGTGCACATTGCGCCACATGTCAACACCATATTAAACCGTGAATGGAAGAAGGATTTCGAAGGCTTAATTAGGATCATTGATCTCCCAATCAACAGATCTGATTAATCTGAAGCTTTTACACGGAATTAAGGGCTCCAATGCCCTAAATACCCTTCACAAAAGCTATAAAAAGTGACCTAAGGGTCCCCTTTGAAGGCATTCCATGTTTATCTTCTTCCTCTTACAACTCTTCTACCTTCTTCTTCCCATCTTCTCTGCCTTCGTCTCCACATCTCCGTCTGAAGCATTCGTCGAGCCACCATGACGGATCGTTGTTGTTATCTCAACCTTTCCAGAAGGCCACCATGAACCACCCATGGTGCCCTTGTTCTGCTACATAGATAGTTTACGTCTATGTTAGAATTTGTTTAGTTAGATGTATGCAATTCATGTTCAAATTCTCTGATTAATATATATGTTGTAATTCATTGTCTACGCTATTTAGTACTTATATTTGGAACAAACACATGAAATCAAAAGTGCTTCCTGCCTCCCTATGATCGACCAAGACTCACCAATTCTGTTAATTTAATTGCTCGAGACGTATTTTGTGCTGTACTACAACAAGCTAATCTTTTACGCGATCTACGCCCCAAATAGAGATTCTTCAACGAGGGGAGGGATGTTATTCTCTGTTATCATTGTAGAAAACGAGGCCATGTGGCTATGAACTACCGCAATGCCCTAGTGTGTCTCCAATGTGGGGGTCTAGGGCATCACAGGTCCTGGTGTAGAAGATGACCACGTGCTACAAATCTTAGGGAGGAACGGTTTCCTTATGCACGTGGTGAGGGCAACCCGAACCCTAGGAGGCGTGACGTGAGGGACGTGCCACATGGGATGAAGGAGGGCCTTGTCAGCGTGGGTCTCATGTTTGCCAAGAGAATGCTGGGAGTCGTCCACCCCCTCCGCTATTGCGTCGAAAATCATCATAGTTAGGAAAATAATGTGTCATAGTATAGCGATGAAAATCGATAAGGCATTTAAATTTATAAAGCTCGAAAAATTGTGAGTTCCAAGGTCGTTCATAGGGAACAAGTGTAGCAATTTAATTCACCAAACACAATAATTAGAAATAGTGATGTAATTGAATCAAACAATTAAAAGGATACTGAATTAGAAGTAAGAATGTATCTCAAGAATTAAGGACAAAAAAATATAAATAGAAGCCTAAAAATGGTGGTTCAAACCACAAATTAAGCCCTACAATTAAGCATAATTCTCAATACCAATAGCAGTCTCAAGCCAAGTCAGATCTCAATATTTCCACAGTACTCAAGCCAATATCTCAACTAATGTTAGAACCAATGCTTTGCTCAGATCAGTTGTCAAATATGAGGGTCAGATGCCTTAAGGAGCAAACTCGGATCACCTCAAAATTAGCCCAAGTGTTGGCACGAATCCCAACGTACTATAGTGCAAAACCACCCCCTCCCCCTTCAGAATTTCCCTTCTCTTTCATCAAATCTGGGTCATAGGCTAATCGAGTAATTGAGTAAACGAGTCAGAGGTCTAAGCCCACCGACGTGAAGGCGAGTGAGGATGCGTGGTCAGGTGAGTGAGGAGGGACCTCACACCTCAGTGTTGAGGTAGTAAAGGCCTCTCACCAAATGTGTTATATACACAATTCCAATTTATTCCCCCACGATGTGGGACGATGTCAAGACTCCTTTGCATGCAGCAGCGTGAGGAGGCTTCATTCAATTGGGTGATCGTTGCTATTGCCTTGGCTAATCGAAGGTTAAGGAAGCTTCTTCAAATGGTTCCATAGTCGCTCGAGGTAGTGGCGAGGTCGATTGATGGTAGAACAACAACTAGCGATGTCGAAGAAGTACGACTCACCGACGAATCACCTGAAACAAGAACACGAGCCCTTGGCTCCAATTAAAAGGTTTAGGAGCTTCACCGTGAAGTGACGAATGTGATGGTGGTGGTAATTTGGTGCATAGTGGTGTGTGGTGATAGGATAGTAACGGTAGAGATTGCAGAGCGTTGGGTTGTCCAGTGGAGGTGTGGAGTAGGTGGAAGTTCAAATAGGTAGAGGGATTTTGGTCGGTGAGGGGCGAGGAGTGCTTTAGTGATTGTAGCATGTAGGTTGGTGGTGTGTAGTGGCCGTGCGAGCTCACCGGAGCTTTGCCGACCATGGACAAGATGAGAGGAGAATGATGTGTTTCGTGGCTGAACCTAGAGGCTAAGGGTGTAGGAAGGATCTGCAAAAGGAGAGGAAGAGAGTGGGGACTTATTGGGGGGAGACGAAGCAAAAGCACATCCGACATTGTCTAGCCGGATGTGGGGAAGGAGTCGACGATGAGGCAACGGCGAGGAAGAAGAGGTTAGAGGCGACCCTACTTTTGCTGGCAATGCTCGCTACGAAGAGAGGGAGAGGTTGCCAGTGCCAGTTGGCCTTGAGCATACGCGGAGCAAGAGGTCGGATAGGACTCACCGGAGCTCAAAAAATGGTGGCCGAATGAGGAAGAAAAGGGGTAATTGCGACTGTTTCTTGGCTAACGAGCATGCTAGGAGTTCGAGCAACTTATATAAAGCATGCTTGCAAGCTCAAATTGGGAGAATTTATGCAAAGGAATCATGGATTTGGCAACTAAAGATTTAGAAATTTTTGATCTTCGCCTAAGGTATATGGTTCAAATTAGGATCAAAGATGTGGTGGATTTGATTCTCCACCGTTTGAACACCAATCCGACCAATTCTGGTGGGATTTTGTGGAGAAATCATGTTGGTTTCCTCCTTTGGAAGTTGGTGTTCTTTGGGTTTAGTTCTGTTCCTACTGTTCATAAAGGCAGGGACTATTTTGTGAATGAGATGACAAAGATAGGGGGTGAATGTAGGAAACTTGAAAATAGGGGTGTAAATGTAAGAAATAGAGTTTTTAGGGGCTAAAATGAAAACTAGGTCAAGATGGACTCTAATTCGGTCCAAATTTTGGTGTTAACCCAATTTGGACCCAAGGAATCTAATAGAAAACTTGGATTTGAGTTTTGACCACATTTGTTTGGGTAAATTACACAGGAACCTAAATTAGGGAAAATTCCCATCTAAATCTTATTCTAGGGAAAATGGGTTTAGATGGTCAAACAAAAGGCACCAAACCTCTTAGAATATTTTTTAATGATTTTTAGGAGGTTTACATTGATTTTATACTGACCAGAACCTTTTTAATTTAAGTAGGGTTGAAAATTAGGGTTTTAAGCACTATTTTCACTCTCGAAATGCATGAAACCCTGATTCAGTCAATGTGAACCCATTTTTTAGTCTTTAATGTTCATTTGACCATCAATTAACTCCTTTAGTGACCATGTGGTTAATCTACATTCGTGATGTGCTGTTAAAATAGTAGAATTAACCATATTTTCTTGTCTTCCTCTCAAATAAGATCAGCGTGGAATTGTGACCCTTAAATGATCAATTAGGAGCATTTATCATTTGAATCTAAGTAATTGTCACTAGTTAGGACCGATGATGGTGTTACCATCATATCCCCATGCCTAGCTTTTGCTAGTCCTTAGAAAATCCTTTGGACCAAACCAGATCTCTAAGCCAGATGTAGCCGTCAGGATGCCTTATTAAGCCGCATCTTTAGAAATTAAATCAAAATGCCAATAATAAGCCTAAATGTATTCAAATACCACCCAAGATCCAAACCTAACCAACCTCAGCCTTTGGTCTACCGCAAAGGTTTCTAAGGCCTGCAAAAACTGCCTAGAGGTTCGTTGACCCCAGTGGTTAAAGCACCCATATGTGGACGTAGCAAGTCCAGGTTCAATTTTCTAGTGTATTTTTGGTAAGAGAGATAGAGAGGGATATTTATTTTGAGCATTTTCTCTCTTTTCTTTTTATATTCCTTGTTGAGCCTTAAAGATGTCGATCTTTAGTGTCTTGCTCTCTAATTTTAATTCAATTTGGACCTCTTCACAATTGAAATTGACCCTAGTAGTGGCCAGAAAAGGTCTCCCTATTATGATCGATGTATTCTTTACATTCTCAGTAGCATCAATGTTTAAGACAATAAAATCCATTGGAAAATAAAAATCATGTACCCTAACTTTGACATCCTTGAGAATTCCTTTTGGTGACTTCATTGATCGGTCGGCTAGCTGTAAAGTCATTTTTATTGGTTTAAGCTCAGATTCCTTGAAGTAGTCTAGTAGAGGTGTAGGTATCAAATTTATGGAGGCTCCTAAGTCCAATAAAGCTCGGTCGAATTGTATATCACCGATTGCACAGGAGATCAGACGGGTGCTTGGGTCTTTTGCCTTAGGCAGGAGTTTGCTTAAAATGACGAAGCTGGCTTGCTCCGATAGTATGATTCGGTTCCCACCTATGGTTCACGGCTTATGCTTAGGTGTATGGATGCATTTTCTGTAAACAGCCACCACCTCACTAGAATTGTGCGCACCGAAACTCACTCTTTCACCTTTGTGATCTATTTAACACATGCGCATGTAATCAAGGTTCATAATAGAAGTGGTGAAATCTTAATCCAAAGATTGGAAACTGGCATGCGATTTTAAACAAAGTAGAGCGATAAAAGATCAAATTCAGAAGTAAAACAAACGCCTCCCAGAGACGAACGACTGGGACTTAAAGTCTCGTTATCTTTAGAAAATATTTTTGTTTGATCGTATTGCGCACTATACTACGACGCTTTTCCTATCAGAACGCACTCTACGATTGCGACACCATGGCACCTCTTGGACCTTCTGGTGCACTACTGACAAGTCCTCCCACAACTCCACCTGACCTACTACTGCACAAGGTCCATATACACATGAGATGAACCAATCCAGATCACCTTGAAGATTCTGACATCTACAAGTAAGCAACATGTCTGTCACGATGGATTTCAGTCACTTTAAGGTTGGATTTTTTCCACCGTATTTCCATCCAACCATATCTGTCATTTGTGACCATCCCCACATAGTCCGCTCTCCCAGATTGTCTCAGAGAGTCCTTGACAGGGCCATTTTCATCATCCATGTGTGTCTCTTGAATAAGAGCACAATCAATCTCCCACTCCAGAAGATATCTGATAAGAGAAACCCTTCTCACTTTATTGCGCAACCCATGCACATTCCACGTTAAGACTCTCATCCCTAGCATGGCTAATCCCCTTGAGCAAAATTTTCCACATATTCAACCATGATGGACCTTGCAACAGTTTCCTCCACAATGGGACTCAAGTTCTCCATCCTTCGCCTCCTAAGCATGTAAGGTGAGTGCCCAACCCCCCTCTTTTGGCTAGTCCCTTTCCCAAATTTCAGATCATCAAGTGCAGGAAAAGGCACTTGATTCACATCCCTAAGGGCATTTCTTCCACTGCTACTTTCTATTTCCTCCCCCGAATTCACCTCCTTACAATTGGTGGAATTGCCAGGGTCCTCATGTATTTGGTTAGCACTCTCCATGACAGTGTCATCAAGCATAATCATCTGACCCCACTCTAAGATATCCTTATAGCAGTCTTTCCTCTTCTTTGGCTCAGGTGCATCATCTGAGGGCTTATGAACCTTCGATTCCACCTGTTGTACCTTTCCCGATCTATCAACAAATGTCTTATCCTAATCCAGTTCTGGTAATATACATTCCTGCCCTACCAATGATAGGCGAATAAGCCTCGAAGAACCCCTACACCTGAGGATGACTTTATTAGGCAGTGACCCACTTCTAAAGACCTCAACCTCGAATTGTAGTAGACAGGCATCACCTTCCCCGATTGTAATCTCAATATCATCACTAATAGCTGCAAAGCTAGCAATCATCTTGGAGACCACCCCTTTAGATCTCAAATGCAGAGGCAATCCCTTGATCGGAAGTGTCACCTGCCTGGTACACAATCTTTGAGGAGGACGATCAAGGAGTGCCCCATCAAAGGGAGAGACCAGCCTCCATAGCACACTGATGTTCTCAAAGGTACTCGAGCAAAAGCGCAACCTTTCCACTTCTATCATCCCCAGATCGAAAATAAGAAAACAGGTCTGGGATAGCACAGCAATCTTCCAACCCAAGAGACAAGGGATAAGGAAATCACCAGTTGATGGAACCTTTCAATAGAAGGATTGCCAGTCATAACTTCACCGATCAAAGCACCCCTCAGCATCAACTTTGCAGAAAGAATATCCTTGGAGAATGGGATCACCACATCGATCGTGTGGCCAACTTGCACTGGCAGTGGGGGCAGCCAGGGCTCCTTCAGAACCTCCTGTTTTGGACACGGAGGGTTCATATTCATACATTGCAGCCTCACCCTTGTTGACGAATCACGTTTGTGACCATCTCTCCCATATGCCATGTAGATAAGTGGATTTCTGCACACCACCGCCATATGCCCTCTTCGTCTCACCTATAGCATAGAACCTCTCCATTCATCCTCCTCCAGCCCTCTTTCAAAACAAATCTGGTTGCCCTACCCTCATAAGTCTATCATCTCCTCTCCCTCCGCTAGTTTCTCAGTCTCCATGTCTTCCAATCATCCTCATCCCCAATCGTAGCCGTGCCCTTGCCTTCTTCCCCCGTTGCCCATTGCCACTTTCTCGCCACCCTTGCCATCTCTCCCCATCATCAGGAGGATCTTAGTTTTACCTCTTTTTATTTCTAGTTTGTTGTAGAAGCATTCCTCTACAAGGATATTTTGTAAAACAAATTTCTCCTAGTATAAAATTACCTTCTTTCTTTAGTTTGCATCCGTATTCTTCTCTAGCACTTTTTCACCCCCTCTCCCTAATTACCCTAGGCCTCCACGTGGCTAAGGTGAGCTTAGAGAGAGGAGTTAATTGTCATGATAGTGTTAGTGTAGTAAATTTAGTGTAGCCTTTCCCGCCAACAATTTGTGATTGCCCATTTATTTCAAAACATAAAATTTATATATTTGAAAATACCAAAAAGCTGATTTCCATTTTAAAGCAAGAGGCTCGATTTCTACAACATTTGACCTCCTTGGCCAACCCTAGATATTTTCTTATCTAGGATTACAAATTTAAAAGCGACTCGATTTTTGTGCATTGCAATGGCTAAAACCTTAATTTTACGAACCACGCAAAAACTCGATCACGTTATGGCACCATTGCCAGGAAGGCAACTGCTTTGAATTTCTTTTCTCTTGCTTGACAAGAGGATCTCATCCCCTTGTCTCTATTCTCTCTTGTGTGTGTAGGAACTACAAGAAGAAAGCGAGATTCTGGAAGGAAGAACTTGAAATTATTTGTCTTGCGAAAATTTTGGTTGGTTCCTCTTTCTAAAAAACTACCAAAAAAATATTAAACTTAGTTTTCAGGATCCTAATGTCTTAGTTAAGTGAAGTGGTGATAATTAAAACCCATTGTTTGCTTATTTGCATCATTTAACACCACTTCACTTCAAGTATTATTTTCTGATTTCCGTGTCCAGACTTCTGTCTGGACTTCAAAAATAGATTCCCAACACCACAAACCTCCTTAAATCTTGAAATTTCATCCGATGATTCCAAGTCAAGTGAGAAACATTTGTTACAAATTTCAAAGAAATTGGATTGGTGTAAAAGTTTTAAAAATTCGTGGATTATTGAGGGGTCATCTCCTCTAATCTTCCTATTTTACTACTGTCCGCAAATTGTAGGAATTTTTATACCCATCTAATTTTTGTGAAATTTGTCTTTCTGGAATCCTTGTAAAATTCTACACATCACATAAAATTACAAGGATTTTCTGAAGATGGTGTTGTTGGTACTGAAAAGTCCAAAATACCCTCGGGTATCATTTTGGACTTTGACACCAGCATAAAGAAAAATAATTTAAAAATACTAAACAAATTCCTAAAATCCTAAAAAATAATTTTTTGGAATCCTTGTTTGATTTTACATACAGTAGTATGTTGCTTACATTGTTTGGACCACTACTTATAAAGAGAGCCAAAAAACAAACTCATTGGTAGTTACATTTCTGCATAAGATTAAATTGATTAAGGTTTCTTTTCATTTCTAGAGACCAACAAATTAAAGGAAACTGATCTTCACCGGTACAACCTGATTTCCTTTTGTTTGTCGAATTTCAAACTTGTTTGAAGCTTTATAAAGGAAACCCTAAAACACATTAAGTTAAATTAAATCCTAAAATAGAAACAACAAACAAAAATCATGTGTCAACTTGATTGCTAGTTGGAATCACTTTTCCAATCTTGCACACAATATAAAAATTGAAATAACAAGACATTACCCCAATTAACGCCCTTCACATTCCTGTGCACATTTAGACACCCAAGCCTAACTTAAAACAAGTAGTCACTTGACCACTTAAGGACTTCATCCACTTTAGGCTTGACATCCAATATTTAAGGATCACTAAGCGCTCCTACTTCCTTTAGACAATGCGGTGTCAGATTTAGAGGGTAGTCAAACGACGGGTGCGGATTTACACAAGCCCCTGGCTTTCTAGGAAATGCTTAGGCCCAATCCACCTCTTTAGTCTAGCTGGGCTCTCTTTTGGAATTGGGTTGACTTACTAAATTCTTACTTATTGGCTTCCTAAGTCTTAGGTTTTAAGAAGTCAACCTTAAGACAAGACTAGGCTTGTTTGTTTGAGTTGCACACTTTCTCTCATCTCATTCTCCTCTCCTCCCCTCCCATTATTCCCTTTGATGCATGGGTGACGATCCCAAAATCTGCACTTGGAGGGACTGTTTGATTTTGCCCCCAACGGTAAAAGATCGCTTTTCTTGCCTTCTTCTAAAAAAATTGAAAATCAACAAAATAGGTTCACTAACCCATCCACTTCCAATTCTAATCCCACCTCTAATCCCAATTCTAAACCATCTACCCAAAACCCCTCCACCTTTGACTTCCCGCACTTGGAGCTTCCTAATGCTGATTTGCCTCAATCTCAATAGCAAACTCCCCCGCCTGATCTCTATATGTTGATGGCTGAGCAGATTGCTCAACTTAATGCCAATCAACAATTGTTCACTAGGAATATCTAGAACTTAGCCAACCAAAGGCCAAACCCACCACCCTATTAACAACCTATTGTTCCTCTAAAAGATTTTTATGATCCTTCTTACTATGAGGAATGACCGGGGGTGGCCATACCTGAGGGAGACTTCGAGATCAAGCATGTGGCTTTGAACCTAAGTAAACAATTCCGTGGCCTTTTAATTCTTCAAGGTGGCTGAACGGGCCTTCCTAGGGAAGGCCCGTTCAGCCACCTTGAAGAATTAACTCTTCTTGCACAAACAACCCGTTACCAAAATGTGCAAGAAGACCTCTCCCTGATGAGGCTATTTTCATTATCTCTTAAAGATAAGGCCGCTTACTGGTTCAAGACCATTGGTCGACCCATTACCACATGGCCTCAGCTCAAGAGTGCCTTCCTCAAGAAATTCTTTCTTATAGGTCATATAAATTCTTTACAAAGATTTATTACGACCTTCCAACAGAAATCTGGTGAGAGTTTTCATGATTCTTGGGATAGATTCCAAGATCTCTTAAAAAGTTGTCCGCACCACGAGATTCCTTTATGGCAGCTCCTGCAGATCTTTTATTATGGTCTAGAATATCAAATTTGATGTTTTGTCGACGTCTTGTGTGGTGGCAACCTTTTGAATAAGGATGCTGAAAGTGCCTATGACCTGTTCGAAGAAATGAGTGAAAACTCATTTAATCAAGCTTCCATGAACACATTTTGCAGAACTTCGAACCTGCAGTTCGGTGTTCATGAAGTAAGCACTCAATCTATTCCTGTAACCCAAGACAATCTTCAAATGATCCCACAAAAACTCGATCAGATGCAAATAAATCAAAATAAAATTGCGGAAAGACTCACCACACCAACCAAAGCTCCACATATTCAATATCTAACCCAACCTAACATTCCACGACGAGAAAATTTGCACAATCTAAACACCACCCCTGATGATTATCGTCAATACCCCAAGGCTTTCTATGATTCATTAGGGAATTACAACTTTCCAAACCCTAACCCCACTAAAAATCTTTCTGTCCTCTAGGAGCAATTTAAAAATTCTTCCAATTGGAAGAATTACCCGAACCACTCCTAGAATAATCAGGTTCCTTCCCAACCTTCAAATCAATTTAATGGGTATGTGTCAAATTAGACTGATGTGCATACATCTAAATAGCCAAAAATGTCTATTAATGAATATTCTTAGTACCATATTAGCATCATGCATTGTAAATATTGCATAACACACATAATCCTGCATTTAGTTTAATTGTACAAATTGTATGGTAATTGTCTCCTTTTGTGGCCAGGGATAGGGTGACTTTTAATCAAGGCCTCGGACCGAGGATCCAATTGTACAGATCTGATCCGGGCAATGACTGGAGTTCAATGACTCCAAGATTGCCCCGATCAAACATCTGTAGCACTAGATATAGTCCAAGGAAGCTCAGAGATTAAGGGCCAAGATGGTGTCAACCCGCATTTCAGACAATAAATCCGACAGTACGGATGAGTTCGGAGCGATGATCACAACGTAACGGCACGAATATCAGTCCAATCCGACATCCATGGCACCATCTACAACACAAAGAAGATGAACGGTCAAGATGGCGCCACGTGGCACCATCCCAACCATCCGCACCCGACTGCCCCCCTCCACTCAACTCCTGAAGGCTCGTGTGATGTGAGATCTCGGTCATTGGATGAAGATCCAACGGCCAAGATTGGCTGAGCGCAAAAGTAGCGCCACGCCTCAAACCGCTGCGAAGCGTAGTGGTTAAGGCATTGCCCGTTCAAAGTGCATGAGTTTGAGCTGCCCGTGAAGTGCTTCTTCTTGGGTGGACATGCGCGATCTTGGATGTGCAACCACCTGTGAACATCCCAGATCACCCAATCAGGCACACGTGTAATTGGACGCCCAGTTTCACGCCTGATCTAACGTGCAGAAGAAGGCGCAAGCGAGATGAAGTTTAAGCCATCCAATCTCTTGATCAGACAATTGAGAGCCATTGTATGTGCGAAGACGTTTTGTGTGCAGAAGGAGAAGAGGTGAGTGTGGTGCACGCACACATTGCCCACATCAGGTCTTTACTGACGAATAAATCTGTCACTAAGGACCTGATATTAATGTCTTTGAATTTGTAATGACCAAATTACCCTCAATCCTTGCAACTATAAAAGGAGACCCCTACCCTACAAAATTATCATCCCTTCCTTCACCTCTCTCCCTCTCCAAAGCTCTGGAGAAGCTTGTCCCACACCCGGGATGCTCCTTTAGAGCCAAATCCAATGTTTTCTCACCCCTGTTCCAGAAGTGGATCCCGCAATGACAACAACGCTCTGCCTCATTCCCGCTTCTTCTTGCTTCATCCTCCTTCTTCCTGCCCCATCCTCCATCTTCCAGGCATCACTCCGTCTGACTCATCCTCCAAGTAATCATCGAGCAGGATAACATCTCTCTACCTTCTTTTTATTGCTTTCTAGAATAGAATTTCCAGCTTTCTAGTTGTAATCATTTCCTGCTTTCTAGTTGTAAAAATAGTATTCATATATCAGTGATTATTCTCTCTCCCTCTATTAGTGTTAATATCAATTCCATTCTAATTATCTCTCTTTCAAACAAAAATTCCAAAAAAAAATAATAATCATGGATTTTAGATCAACGTAGTCTCCCTGTGTTCGACCAGAAATTTCTTTACGAATTTTGGTAAAATTTTATCTGTTGACGGATTGCTTCGCAAATCGAACTACAACGACGGGTTTTCAAATCCAACTCTGATCGCGTAGTTTTCCACTCCAACATTTTGGTGTCATTGGCAGGGAGGCAACAATTATCGATTTTCTTTTCGCATCTCGTGCACTTTATTATTTTCTAACTTGCTTTATTTCTCGCCTATTATTTTGCAGGTACCTCAACAGGGAATCTTCAAGTGGTAGATCAGAGTAAAGTGCAGTTGAAGACAACTGTAAGTGATTCCCATTCTTCACCCTCCATAGATTTCATTTCACAACATTAATTCAAACCCCAATTAACCTAGGTCTTTGCATAAATCCTAAGGTTAGTTTGGTTGCTTGGATTTCCACCTACATTCATCTCACCCTAGTAAAAAAAAAATTAACAAAAGGATACTTATTATGGGATAAATCAACATACACACTACATACACCCACATTCATGGCACATAACCTAATTGATTTTTATTTGCTCAACCGGGATTCTAATATGTGGAACCGGTACATGCAGATCAACATATAAAAGAGTAGAAATTAGTCTAGGTTAATCATCTTGTTTACTTAACTTAGTGGTGCAATTTTGGCCAATTGTTTGAGATGTTTGGGCCGCATCACTTAACCTAAAATCAACTCATGAAGTAGCTTTCCTATAGGGTTTACAATTTAGGTCAATACCAGGCACTCCAATTTACTTTTTGATTTCAAAAGGAAATGATCTTCATCCGTGTTTGAACTTCTTGATTGCCTCGAAACTTGATTGAATTAACCTAATTCCAAACCATAAAAGCTACTTAAGTAAGACTTGAACCTTAAAATCTACTCATCAAAAATAATCTTTCTTGAAAACCCTAGATGTGCATGCACTCACACATACTCATTTGATCATTAAGGGCACAACTCATCTTAATGGCCCACCACATTCCATAAGCTCTATAATCCCAGGCCTAAATAAAATCAAGTAGATGTTGGCCTTAAGGACTAATTCGCTCTTCAAGGCCTTGTCTGAGAATGTTTACAATTAACCTGCTTGTACCAATCAATCTAATGTTTAGCTAGAGGAGTAGCGTCAAACGACTGCGGCTGGGGCATACACTAGTACCTGGAGGCACAGGCAAAAGGAAGAACCTTCTACCTAGTCCCTCCTTCTAACTGGTTGGATAAATTGGATGCAAGTAGAGTAAATCATCTATAATCTTAAGATAGATTCTGAGAGTCTGTAGATTCTTAGGCTACCCAACTTAAAGATAGGATTGTTTTGTTGTGCTGCAGGGTCCTTATCCCTAGCCCTTTCGACCTCTTTCTAGTTTATGCTTGGAAGGAGGTCATTGAATCCCTGATTGGAAGGACCATTAGAGTATTCTAGGAGGCGTAGATTAGATTTTGGCCAAATTGATCCCATGGCCGATCAACAACCTCCTTTGCCTCAGAATCCATAGGAGTTGTTTTAAAGGCAACTGGAACAAATGCAGAGAATGCAAGAATGGTTCCAAAGAATGCAGGCTGCTCAGCCCTTGAAAGACTTTTATGATCCTTCAAATTACGGGGAACGTCCTCACATCCAGATTCCTGCTAGAGATGTACAAATCAAGCCCCAGGTGTTAAGCCTGATCAAACATTTCCATGCGCTTGGCTCTGAAGGACCGTTTTAGCATTTGGAGGATTTGACCACTTTGGTCTAGACCACTAAAGCACGAAACGTGAATGAAGAGCAGATGATCATGAGGCTCTTTCCCCACTCTCTTAGGGATAAAGCCGCTCATTGTTACAGGACCATAGGAAGGTCGATCGCAACATGGAATGATCTGAAATCGACTTTCCTGAAGAAATTCTTCCTTGTTGGGCATACCAATGCTCTGAGACGGGCAATTACTACCTTCTCCCAGTGACCAGGGGAGCAGTTTCATGTTTCCTGGGAGAGATTCCAAGACTTATTGCAGAAGTGTCCACACCACAAGGTGCCAAAATGGCAGCTCGTGTCAATCTTCTACCACGGGTTGACTGAGCAATTCAGAAATCACATGGACACTTCCTCCGGAGGCAATTTCCTCAACAAAGACGTAGATAGTGTGCATGATTTATTTGAGGATATCAGTGAAAATTCAATCAATCATGCCTCCATGGATACTTTTAACTGGTCCCAACAACCCAGATCGAATGTCAATGAAGTTCACGACTCTCATTAATTCGATATGGAACTAATTTGCAATAAACAAGATAAGATGGACCAGGTTACCAAAAATATGGAGTGGGTGGTTGGAAACTCAATGAACAATTCTCAATCCACTCAATCCTAGAATTCGGGATTCCATTCATTGCAAGCTCCTTCTGGATGGGAGTTCGTGAATCAACTTGATGCGACTCAACCTGTGAGCCAGCATTATTCAGATCCCCATGGGTTCCAAACTTGGGCCTTTGATCCTAGTTTCTCTGATCCCTTCCTTTCTTTCTCTCCATCCTCACACTATGAGGATCTCTATGATGTACAGGAGAACGTTAGGTCCAACCCTTACTCTAATGCTTATAATTTGCATTGGAGGAACCACCCTAACTTCTCTTGGAAAAACCTGGGGCAGCAGACCCAATTCCGCCCCAGCAACTATGCTTCGCAAAGACCAATGGGTTAGGGTCATGTTTACACTCAGCTGCCCCCAAATCAGGTCAATCAGCCAACTTGGAATGCCCGTCAACCTGTAGGGCAGGCTGATTTGAGCCGTCAGATGATAGAGATGCAAGGAACTATGCTCCCGCTCATGCAGCAAATGAAAACCTCCCTGGACAACTTGCAAACTGGGTTCATTGCTAATTCCCGTCAACATGGATCTTTGCCATCTTAACCCGTACCCAACTCGCGTAATATACAGAATCAAGGCAATCAAGCCCAAGGGTACGAGAACAGAGGGACCCACATGCACATGCTCAGGTGGTTGAGTAGGGTCCTTTTCTACTTCTTCAAATCAAAGATTTCTGGCTAATGAAGGCCCTCCAATCTTTCCTAACCCTTCCTAAGACCCAAACCCATATGCATCTGCTAATTTAGTTACTTTGAGGAGCGGAAAACATACTCAAGATCCACAACCATGCTATTCTAATTTACCAAATCCTGGAGAGCCTAAGGAGAGAAAGGGGAACTCTAAAGAAGAAGTTAAGGCTCAGGAACCTGATTCTAAAGATCTAACTCATGTTCCTTTTCCTGAGGCCTTGATTAAACCTAGGAAGAAGAAGCCTGTTGATGGTAATGAGAAGCTCTTGAATATATTCAAGAATGTCAGGATCAAAATCCCGCTCCTCGATGCTATCAAACACATACTAGCTTACACTAAATTTTTAAGGGATTTATGCACACAAAAGCATAAGTCGAGGGAATCTATTTCGAGGAAGGTGGTACTCTCCGAGTAGGCTAGTTCTGTTATCCTGCATCACCTTCCTCAGAGAAAGAGAGATCTAGGTGCTCCTTTGATTTCTTGTGTCATCGGAGATTACACCTTTGATAGGCCACTTCTGGATCTAAGTGCATCCATTAACCTAATTCCGACTTCTCTTTATGAGAAGTTCAAATTAGGTGAACTTCGACCGACTTCAATAACGCTAGCGGACCGTTCGGTCACAAATCCGCGAGGCATTATTGAAGGTGTTATTGTCAAGGTTAAGGATTTCTTTTTTCTTGTACATTTCCTTGTCCTTGACATGGATGTACCTAAAAATTTAAGGAACACACCCATCATTCCAGGGCATCCGTTCCTAGCTACCGCTATAGCCAATATCAACTGTGAGAGCGGTAGCATGGAAATCGCCTTTGGGGATCAGAGATTGAAATTGGATATTTTAAGGTGATTAACAAATTCGAGGATTGTGGATTTTTAGAGGAACTTGATGATGACAACTTGAATATTGAAACATGTATGGCAGTTTCTGCATTTGAAAGTTCATCCTGTTTTGATGAATCTGACCAACAACCCTTTGTGGTAAATCAACCACATTCTGAAGAGGTTATTGATTTTGTTCACTTTCAACCTCCTTTTCTTGATGAATCCTCATTAGCTTCATCCTTACCTTCCATCCAAAACCCACCCCAGCTCTAATTGAAACCATTGCCTGAGAGTTTCAAATATCAATTTTTGGGACCTCAAAAGACGCTTCCTGTGATTATCAGTGCTAGATTAACTAAGGAGCAAGAGATTAAACTGATCAAGGTCCTAAAGGAACATAAGGAGGCAATTGGTTGGGCCATTGATGATCTTAGGGGGATCGAGCCATCTTATTGCAATCATAGAATATACATCGAAGATGGATCTCGTCCTCCTCTGCAAATGCAGAGGAGATTAAACCCTAATATGAGAGATGTGGTCAAGAAGGAAATAATTAAGTGGCTCAACGTAGGAATCATTTATCCAATCTCAGATAGTCCTTGGGTAAGTCTCGTGCAAATTATTCCCAAGAAAGCTGGGATTACCATTGTGACTAATGAGAAAGGAGAATCAGTCACAACTCGTTCAGCTTCCTCTTATAGGGTTTGTATCGATTATAGGAAGCTGAACACAGCCACGAGAAAGGATCATTTCCCTTTTCCATTTATGAATCAAATCTTGGAAGGACTAGCTGAGCAGAAGTACTTATGTTTCCTAGATGGTTACTCGGGATATAATCAAGTCCCTACACATCCCGAGGATTAGGGAAAATCGACTTTCACCTGTCCCTACGGAACCTTTGCTTTCCGTAGAATGTCATTCGGCTTATGTAATGCACCTGCAACTTTTCAAAAGTGTATGCTAGCCATATTCTTTGACATGGTGGGAGAATTTATGGAAGTCTTCATGGACGATTTCTCTATTTTTGGAGAATTGTTTGATTCTTGCCTGGCTAATCTTAAAACGATCCTTAAACGATGCATCAAAACAAGACTGGTGCTTAGCTAAGAAAAGAGCCATTTCATGACACAAGAAGGCATCATCTTCGGTCATGTAATCTTTGAGTGGGGAATTGAAGTTGACAAAGCTAAGGTTGATGCTATCCCTAAACTTCCTCCTCCCACATCTATCAAACAAATTCGATCATTTCTCGATTATGCGGGATTCTATAGGAGGTTCATCAAGGATTTCTCTAAGGTCACTTGCCCTCTAAGCAACCTTCTTGCCAAAGATACACCATTTGATTTCAACAAATCATGCCGTAGGGCATTTGATTTTCTTAAAAATGCAGTCACTTGTGCTCCGGTGTTGCAACCACCGATTTGGACATCCCCATTTGAGATCATGACCGACGCTTCTGATTACGTGGTCAGGCCTGTTTTGGGTCAGAAGATCGACAAGAAGCCCTCTGTCATCTACTATGCTAGCAAAACTTTGGATGAGGCCTAGAGGAATTACACTGTTACTGAGAAGGAATTGCTAGCTGTAGTATTTGCTTTGGAGAAATTCAGGGCTTATCTCTTAGAGTCTCACGTCATATTTACACTGACCACTCAACCTTGAGACATCTCTTTGCCAAAAAGGATGCTAAACCTCGGCTTATTCGATGGATTCTTCTGCTTCAAGAATTCGATCTTGAAATCAAAGATAAATCCAGGGCATAGAATGTGGTGGCGGATCATCTTTCAAGACTTCTGAATGATTCTTCTCGTCTGGATATTCTGATTGCTGATACTTTTATGGAAGAGACTATCCTTGCAATATCATGTGCCCAAACTCCATGGTTTGCAGACATCGTTAATTACTTGGCTGTTGGTCAAATCCCTCAAGATTGGACCATGCAACAATGAGATAGACTCAAATATGAGGTCAAATATTACTTCTGGGAGGACCCTAAACTATACCGCATCGACTCTGATCAGGTTATTTGCCGATGTGTTTTGGAGAATGAGTTCAAAAGTATACTCAAGTTCTGCCATGCATCTACGTGTGGTGGACATTTCTTCGGGAAAAAGACAGCTGCAAAGATTTTCCTATCTGGATTCTATTGGCGGTCTTTATATTCAAGGATGCCCAGGAATTCCCGAGGTTGTGTTCCTGATGCCAGGCACTTAGGAACATAACCAAGACAGACTTGATGCCTCTAAACCTAATTCTTCCTGTCAAAATCTTCGACGTTTGGGGCATCGACTTCATGGGACCCTTCCTCCCTTCATTTGGACACGAGTACATTCTCGTCACTGTTGATTATGTGTCCAAGTGGATTGAGGCCATTCCCACCCGAACCAATGACCACAAGGTGGTCATTGATTTCATCAAGAACATCTTCAGTCAGTTCGGGATTCCGAGTGCCATCATCAGCGATGGTGGTACTCACTTCACTAATGCCCAGTCCTATAATTTACTGGAAAAATACGGGATAAATCACAGAATCTCCACACCTTACCACCCCCAGACAAAAGGATAGGCCGAGATCTCCAATCGAGAGATCAAGAATATTCTTCAGAAAACGGTTAGGCTTGATTGTAAGGACTGGACTCAAAAGCTTGAGTATGCTCTTTGGGCTTACCGTACAGCGTACAAAATGCCTATCGGCATGTCACCATTTTGTCTGGTGCATTGAAAGGCGTGCCATTTACCCGTAGAAATTGAACATAAGGCATTCTGGGCAATCAAGCTATGTAATCTAGATTTGAGTTTAGCCGGAAATACTAGGAAACTCCAACTATCTAAGTTGGAGGAGCTTAGAAATGACGCATAAGAGAATGCCAAGATCTATAGGGCTTGGACCAAAGCTCTTCATGACCAATTGATATCCCACAAGAGCTTTAAGCCAAACTAGAAGGTCTGGCTCTTTGATTCTTGACTTAAGCTCTTTCCTGGCAAACTTAGGTCAAAATGGAACGGCCCGTTCATCATCAATCAGATATTTCCAAATGGTGCCATTCAGATCTCTGACCCAAAGACAGGTAATTTATTTAAAGTCAACAGTCAACGACTGAAGCCTTTTATTGACCGTATTGTTTCAGAACCCATCTCAGACATGGTTGCTCTAATCACATTGTCATTTCTTTGGCTAGACTTCACCTAGCTGATGGCATTAAACTCATCAATTGTACAGTTTGACTCAAAGCTGACCCGAGCATCATATTCAGGTGATATCTTCTACATTATACCCTTCCTTTTATGTCTTTTATTCTCAATGTGGACATTGCATTGGCTAGGCATGGGGGGGTGGATTCATTTTTGAATCATTTTGTCAGCTTTGTGGAATTCTTGTAAATTCTACTTGTTTTTCCCTTTATAAAAAAAAAATTGAATTTGGAGAGAATACCTGGGCATTAGGACTTTTCAATCTTAGGAAATAATACAGTAGGATCTGAACACTAAGACCCTTCAGGTCTTTGGGCTTAACCAGCTTGGGTATCCACTAAAATGTGAATTTGTTTACTGAGTCCTCGCCATCCTGAATACTACTTTAATTTTATTAAATAAGTTTGGGTAATAAGTACACGACTTATCAACCCACCGTCTGATTTGAGGGAACTTTAAGTCTAAGCATCTACACACTATTCACACTGGCTCGTTGTTCGACGATTTTAACAAAAATTGGGTAGCCAATGAACCATCTAGGGTGGTACGGCTGGCAAGTTATCGTAGGTAACAGCCTATTGGTAGGTTGTCTAGAGCCTAGTCATAAGACCATTCTTTTCTTGCAGCCTTTAGGTAAATCTTAGACTAGGGAAGCCACCTACTAAAAAAAGAAAAAGAAAGTCCAAAAAAGAAGTGAAAGAAAAAAGAAAAAGGAAAATGAGAAAAGAAAAGAAAATGAAACAAAAGAAATACACCACACTTCACGACACGAGTATGGTTGGCAAGTTATCGTAGGTAACAGTCCATTGGTAGGTTGTCCAGAACGCAGCTCGAGAAATGCACGAAAAAATTCCTAAAACACTTAGGAAGAAGTGGAGAAACAGAATAAGCTGAAGAGATATGCACTGGGTTCACCCTTCTGTCGACCCCATAAAAATAAAAGGAGAAAGCTACCGGTCGTATAGATACACCTTTAGGCAGAATTCTTTTTAAGGTCACCTAGGGGCGTAGAAACCTGAAGTCCGTTCTGATTGCCGATCAACATGTCTATCACATTCACAAAAAGATACTTAGAACTTAGGGTTCTCATCGAGTCTTAGGTGGGTTCAGTGGCCGTAGAAAGCTACTTTGAAACCCTAAGCTCAAAAATCCAAAAAAATTAGAAAATAAGAAAAAGTGAAAAAGAGATTCTTCTTTGAAAAAGGCGAGGGCCTGAGGTGCTTTGCATTTTGGTAGATACCTAGGCACTGTTGTGTCTATGAAGTTCAGGTCCTAAGTAAAAATTTCTTAATTTTGACGATGACTTTTGCCCGAGTAATCCAATCCTAATTCTTCTATAAATAGCATGTAGTTTTCGCTAGGGACTAGCAAAAGATAGGCATGGGAGTGTGATGTGCTTACATCTAAATAGCCAAAAATGTCTATTAATGCATGTTCTTAGCACCATAATAACATCATGCATTGTAAATATTGCATAACACGCATAATCATGCATTTAGGTCAAATTGTACAAATTCGATAGTAATTGTCTCCTTTTATGGCCAGGGACAGGGTGACTTTTAATCACATCCTCAGAACAAGGATCCAACTGTACAGATCTGATTAGGGCGACGACTGGAGTTCAACGACTCCAAGATCACCTCGATCGGACATCCGTAGCACCAGGTATAGTCCAAGGAAGCTCAAAGATCAAGGGCTAGGATGGTGTCAATCTGCACTTCAGACGACAAATCCAACCACATGGATGGGTTTGGAGCGACGATCATAGCCTAGCGATACGAAAATTAGTCCAATTCGACATCCGTGGCACCATCTACAACACAAAGAAGATGAATGGTCGAGACGGTGCCACGTGGCACCATCCCAACCATCAACACCCGGCCACCCCCCTCTGCTCAACTCCTGAAGGCTCTTGTGATGTGAGATCTCGGCTGTTGGATGAAGATCCAACGGCCAAGATTGACTGAGCACAAAAGTAGTGTCGTGCCTCAAACAACTGTGTAGTGTAGTGGTTAAGGCACTGCTCGTGCAAAGAGCACTAGTTCAAGCCACCCGTGAAGCGCTTCTCCTCGCATGGACGCACACGATCTTGATCGCGCAATCAGCTGTGAACGGTCCAGATCATCCAATTGGGCGCATGCGCAATTGGACGCCCTATTTCACACTTGATCTCACGCGTAGAAGGTGCAAGCGAGACGAAGTTTAAGTCATCGAACTTCTTGATCAGATGGTTGAGAGCCATTGTATGTGCGAAGACATTTTGCGTGTAGAAGGAGAAGAGGCGTGCGCGGCGAGTGCACATGTCGCCCACGTCAGGTCTTAGTGATGAATAAATCCATCACTGAAGACCTGATATTAATGTTTTTGAATTTGTAATGAGAAAATTACTCCCAATCCTTGCAACTATAAAAGGAGACCCCTACCCTATGAAATTCTCATCCTTTCCTTCACCTCTCTCCCTCTTCAAAGCTCTAGAGAAGCTTGTCCCACACCCAAGATGCTCCTTTAGAGCCAAATCCAAAGTTTCTTGTCCCCGTTTGAGAAGTGAATCCTGCCACGACGACGATGCTCTGCCACGTTCCCGCTTCTTCCTGCTTCGTCCTCCTTCTTCCTACCCCATCCTTCGTCTTCCAGGTGTCACTCTGTCCGGCTTGTCCTTCAAGCAATTGTCGAGGAGGATAACATCTCTCTCCCTTCTTTTTATCGCTTTCTAGAATAGAATTTCCCGCATTCTAGCTATAATCATTTCCCGCTTTCTAGTTGTAAAAACAATATTCATATATCAAGTGATTATTCTCTCTCTCTCTTAGTGTTAATATTAATTCCATTATAATTATCTCACTTTCAAAGAAAAATTCCAAAAAAATATATATAATCGCAGATTTTAGATTGACGTAGTGTCACTGTGTTTGATCCGGAATTTCTTTACAAATTTCGGTAAAATTTTATCTATTGACGGATTGCTTCGCAAATCAAACTACAACAACGAGTTTTCAAATCCAACTCTGATCGCATAGTTTTCCGCTCCAACATAGACCTTTCATCCTGGGCCATCTCAACATGACATCAATGCCCAAATGATGAAAACCTGCAGGAAATACAGAATAAGTTGACAGAAGTAACTCGCACTATCCCAAATCTGAATAATCAGATTGGGGTTACTCCCACTCAAAGACCTGCAAGACATCTTCGATCCTAACCCATGCCCAACCCTAGGAACCAATATCTAGGCAGAAATCAAAACTTTCATAACCAGACTCCCATAAATCCATCACCTCAATAGCCTCCCAGGTTTTCCCAACAACAGGCCCCCCACCTCCTCCAATAATAATCCAACTGCACATCTAGTTACATTGAGTAGTGGGAAAACCACCACTGATCCCGAGCCTTCACAACAACCTGGTCAAATTCACATTCCCGTGCAAATTGACTCTGAACTCCCGCATCAGTAATTAAAAGAAACACAAAAATCTCAAGACACGACTCCTATCCCTTTTCCACAAGCTCTCCACCCCACCACTAATCGTAAATGAAATCTGAGCCCACAACAGAAGAACTCATGGATTTATTTGCGTAAGTTCAAATCAATATCCCTCTCCTAGATGCAATCAAATATATACCCACCTATGCCAAATTTTTGAAGGAGATCTGTAATCCAAAAAGGCAGGCCAAAAATCTAGAACAGGTACATCTGTTGAAGATAGTAAGTTCTATCATACAAAGCAAACTGCCCCCTATGATGAAAGATCTAGGCACGCCTTTAATTTTAGTGATTATTGATGATACTACCTTTGATCGTGCCCTTCTTGATCTTGGTGCCTCAGTCAATATCATTCCTATGATTTTAATTGATGAATTTTAGATCGGTGAACTAAAACCTGCTGAGGTTAATCTTTAATTAGCCGACTAATCTACAATCAAACCTCGTGGGATTGTTGAGGATGTTTTGGTCAAGGTCTAGAATTGTCTTCTTGGCAGACTTTCTGGTCCTTGACATTGAGGTACCTGAATCTTTAATGAATGCCTAATAATTCTTGCACGACCCTTTTTGGCCACTACAAAGGCAAATATAAATTGCCATACAAGCAAAATGGATATCACATGCACAGGCCAAACTATCACTCTTGATATTTTCAAATCCTCCAAGAGATTCCATGATGATAACTTTTTTAAGGACTCAGATACTGAAATTTCAAATTTGGTGGAGCAGACAATGTTGGTAGATACCCTTCCCGACGACAAATTTTTTGAGGAATCTAACTCAGAATCAGTGGTCGGCGAAATCTATGATTTGGAGACTTGTCTTCCACAAAAATCTATTCCTGATGATCCCCCTGATTATTCCTCTGACCCACCAACTTTTCTCTCAACCCACCCCTACACCCTAACCTCACCTACCTCTCATCACTCCTCTCCCACCCTCTTTCAACTAGACCTACCACCAGGCCCGCCCGAATTTGGCATTCATCCTAAAGTAAAACCATGGTCAAACTCGGGTTACACTTACCTTTTTCCATCAAATTTTGATCCCTATCTTTTTACCACTCAACTTTCCATGGATCTTGAAGAAGACCCTTTTTATGCAGGCATCCAAGTATCCAACTACTTACATGACAATTCATCTTCCGTGCAAACCTTCACGCCCAGCTGAACGTCGTAAAAGATATCACTGGATGGGAGGTAACCCATCATTTTTCCTGCTTTCCTTTTCTCTTTCTTTTCCCAAGTTTTGACCATCCTAAACCTGATCGCCTTTCACTAAGATGATCCCTTTTCCCTCCTAATGCATGCAGACATTGCATATCACAAGCATGGGGGGTGTTTTTAAATTTTGACGATCGATTTAGGATTTTCAAAACCTAAAAATATGCATTTTTCTTTTTCCTGCATGCATATCCAAAAAAATAAAAATATTGAAAACTTTTTGAGGAAAATTTTGAAATCAGGACTAAGGTTGAAAACTTACTTTACAATACAATGAGATTTTATCTATAACAAACTAGGGATAAGGATACAAATTAGATTATTAGAATTTCAGGGTGTACCTTTAGATTAGATCCAATATCCTTCTCTAAAATTCCACCTAAACTTATGATAATTCAAGTGACTTGATCCTCTTTTGTAATATGGAAAGTATCTGGCTTAGTTTCAAATTCAAAAACTTACATCTCGTGCAAAACTTCTTGTGTCAAATTTCACACATAAGCCAACACCTAAAAACAACTAAAAATTAGAGAAACCCCCTTGTTTGGCCTTAGTAAAAGTCTAAAGTAGATCATTGGTTTGAGTTCCCATCGCCGAGGAGGAAAATGCCTCTTTTGAGGATGCAATGACAACAAGTTACCGTCTCGGTGGTGCTCTATATCTATATTTCATATCTTTAGATAGAGCGTTAGAGTGCATTTTTGCAGCTCAAGTGCCTTGGATGGTGCTCTACTCGTAGTGTCAGAGCAAGAGCTTGAGTTTGCTTGGAGCGCCCCTTTGCACCGCATTGTGTTTTGGGTTGTGAGTTCTTGGGTGGTGTCATGGATAGTGTTATTTCGAAGTACTGGTGCCAGAGCCTCCTCGAGGATTAGTAATGGGAATGATGATCCCGACACATTTGTTGTAAGACTAAGCTAAGAACAAGTATGGGCGAGAGAAGAAAAAAAGAAGTTTTAAACCAAAAACACTCCTTTATAAATGTTGGCTTTTCACAAGCACAGCCACAAAGGTTTTAAAGGATATTGCATGTTGCGAATCAAATTCAAGGGCTAGAAAAATCCTAAATACAAAAATTTCAAGTCATTTGAATTAATAAAGGGCTAATCTGTGAATTTTTTAGAGGATGTATTGATCCCAATTCATCTTATTTGTGGATTCGAAAACAAATCTCGATGTTTTTCTTTAACAAATCCTGTACCTCATGTATTTGGATCAACCAATGTCCCCTAATCTCTTTCTCCTCAAAAGTTGTAAAAATTAGATTTCCCAAAAATTTCATTTTGAAAAATTAAAGTTTTGCTAAGAGACTAGCAAAAGATAAGCATGGAGGTGTGATAAACACCAATTTATCATCATTCTTATGCATTAAAACAAATCTAGCTCTTAGGATTTTAACTCTGCAAATGGGTTTTTCGGTTGCATTAGATATAAACTAGGTTAAGCATGCATCACACATTTTTGTTGTCGTTTTATTTTTTTATGAGTGTTAGGGATATACAGATAATCAAATCTCAAGAACCCTAGCACTCGAGAAGGAAACTGGTGAAGAAGCTCAAACCAGCTACAACTCAGCTTGATCCAGCTCACCATAGCTGGATTCCAGCTCACTAGGTCCAACTAGCTAGGTCCCCCCTAGGAATATCAAACCCAACACACCTCAGCATATTTCAGTAGAAGCTAGCTTGCTTTAGCTTGCCTTAGCAGCTAGCAAAGAACTAGCAAGCTAATCCAGCTAGAGTATCTCCATGCCATCTTCTTCAGTAGCAATTAGCTCCAGTTTAGCTGCAGACTTCTCTTCCTCAGCTCTTCTCGTCAACCCAACCTAACCCTAACTTGCTCCACCAACTAAGCCCACCTAACACCGCCTTAGCTACCTCCAACACTACTTTATTTTGGCACCAAGATAGACACCCCTCAGCCCCTCAACTACACCCAAAAGGCACATTATTTTGGCACCAAATAGCCTTCTAGAAGCCCTCCCTTTTGTCGCCAAAATACCCACACATCATGGCCCTACACCTAACCCTACAACCTATCTTAGCAATCCACCTACCCCCTTCTAGAACCCTAAGTTGGCACTACCTAAGCCCCCTTCTAGAACCTTATTTTCACCCCAACTCAAGAGACACCACAACCTATAACTACCCCCCTTGTATCCTTTGAGTTGGCACCAACATCACTCCACCCTAGGATCCTTAAACACCATCTGAAACTTAATCCGAGCCCTTCACCATCTCCACGCCAACCACCCTCTATCCTACTTTATAGATACCCACCTAACCACCATTAAAAACCCATCCTCCATTTAGTTTAATTCTACCCTACACCCACCATAACCCACGACCAAGGAAAGAGAAGAAGAGAAGAAGATTAAGGGGGCATCCTACATGCCCCCTTGGTGCCTTCTTCCTCTTCACTCTTCTTCCTTGTGCCACTCCAAGGAGGAGCAAGCTTCCAACTTGGAGGACGGCCAAGCATTGGAGGAGAAGGGTGGTGCATGCCCACTCTTGGAGAAGATTTGAAGGTGGTACCATCCACCTTGGAGGAGCATAGTGCATGCCCCCTTTGAGGGCTTGCCTTGGAGGACACTGAGTATAGGAGGGAAGGAGTTGGAGAGCTTCTTTTGAAGCCCAAGAGCGACTGAGCTTGGAGCAAGGACTCTCCTCTTCACCACCATCATCAGGAGGATCTTAGTTTTACTTCTTTTTATTTCTAATTTGTTGTAGAAAAATTCCTGTACAAGGATATTTTGTAAAATGAATTTCTCCTAGCATAATATTACCTTCTTTCTTTATATTGCATCCATATTCTTTTCTAGCACTTTTTCACCCCCTCTCACTAATTACCCTAGGCCTCCACGTGCATGAGGTGAGCTTAGGGAAAGAGTTATTTGTCACCATAGTGTTAGTGTAGTAAATTTCGTGTAGTCTTTCCCACCAACAATTTTGCGATTGCCCCTTTATTTCAAAACAAACAAATTATATATTTAAAATACCAAAAAGTAAGTTGATTTCCATTTTAAAGCAAGAGACTCAATTTTTGCAACATTTAGCCTCCTTGGACGACCCTAAATATTTCCCTATCTAGGATTACAAATTTAAAACCGACTCAATTTTGTGCATTGCAATGACTAAAGCATTAATTTTACAAACCACGTAAAAACCTGATCACTATGTGACTAAGTATATATAATCATCCAAGTGAGAACATCCAAAGAAAGCAAATCAAACAAAATGTAGAAATCCAAGTTAGAGATACAGAAGAAATAGTATGGGAGGAATCTTGGGGTGAGGGAGGGCTTACTATGGGAGGAGGGGATGAAAGGGATTTTGATGAACATATTTGCTTATGATGATTTTTCTTTTAGAACTTTGATGACTCTTTACTACTTTCTATGTCACTTTATGATTTGGAAAATTTAAAGAATGATGTCTGCTTGGTTTGTTTGATTTTTCTATCCAAATGGCTTGGTTAAAGGATACCTTGAAAGGGTAATTTTTGTTAGAAGAGATTTTCAACTCTTAGCTAAGCTTTGCTGAAAATTTTTCTTCAAGATCATTCAATAAACAAAGAAATTCCTTCAAGCCTATCCAATGGAATTGAATTGATAGGTAAGTTGAACTTTAGTTAGTTTTAATAAAATTCATAGGCCAATGCGTCAATAATGTTGCAAAGGACATAAGATACTACAGTCCTTTTTCTATTGGGGATAAAACACTACAATCTTGTTTGTAAGGTGATTATAAGTAGATACCTCAAATAGGGAGTGTTTTGCATCTTTAAATCCAATGGTATTGGTTTGTCATCCATTTGAAAAGTAGATACTTCAAAACATTTTTGTTGCAAAATGTTTACAGTGCTAGATTCTCATATATCTTTAGTTTA
Organism: Thalassia testudinum; assembly: GCA_037157565.1. Lineage (NCBI taxonomy): Eukaryota > Viridiplantae > Streptophyta > Magnoliopsida > Alismatales > Hydrocharitaceae > Thalassia > Thalassia testudinum. The sequence continues at coordinate 203,813,950 of JAZHRO010000024.1, forward strand.
GACATTTAGGAAATACTCCTAGATTGCGTACGTTTTTAGCCAACTTAAGTACTGCAAATGAAGACTTAATGATAGTTGGGAACTGGGGCACTGAAGGGTACTATTTGCAATAGCTGCTATAAATTTGATTTTTCCCCTTAACACTATTATTAAAAAAAATCCTATTATTTCGCCTAACTTCTAACACAAAGTAAACTTTGAAGCATCACTCATGTGAAACCATGTTATATTTGTGTTGCCATCACCTGCCTCCCCATTACTTCTCTTTCTTCTCATGTAAGCTATGTAGTGCCCACCTCTCATGTTTCCTTAATGCTCCACAACTCCAACAAGATGATAGCAACGTTTTCCAATTCCCTGGTAACTGCAAGCCACAAAGCAACATTTAATCAAAATGCTTGTAAAATCTGTAATGGCATTAACAACATATAAATCTAAAGTTCTACAGCTCTATTATTATTGAATAAGTAGATCAACAATGTCAAGCAACATCAAAAAATATTCACTCTATAAATCTACTGGTTTTAAGGTCGAACAGGTATGACTCCCCAAAAATTTCTCCTTTAAGACTTCAAAACCAACCTCCACTTTTGGTGCTCCACCACATGACCATCTAGGAGGCTACCTAAGTAGGCACATTGAGGACATGCCAAAAGATTTAAATTGAAAAGTTTCTTTATGTGCTTATGGTTATTTGGACCATAAGAAAATAACCTAAGATAGGTTGGCAATTGTTCTTGCAAATGCACAAGAAACCTAAGGTTGTCTTAGATGTATGTAGAAAACATCCAATGTAGACAAAAAGGATAATAAATCATTCTACATAAATCTTAACTGAAATAAATATCCATAAAGAAATCTAAGCACAAATTTCAAAGGTAATTTTCTAATTTTTACCATTGAATAACAAAATTAGTCATTATTGTAACTTTGAGAAAGTACATATAGATCAACATGAACTTATAATTTCTTAATAGTCTTCATGGTGATATGGAGGAAATAAGTTTTTTCTTTTGTTTCAAAGCAACTAATGATTAACCAAAGCCATAGATCAAAGAACCAGAGAATTGATAAAGAATGAGCACTAACCTGTCGATAATCAAAATTCCACAAAATCCAATTAGTAGAAAAATGAAAAGAGGAAGCCAAAAAGATGAACCCTTTTCTACTTTTCAACAAATAAAAAAGCCAAAATCCTATTTATTGCACACATGTCTAAACTCTATTATTGATTGGACCTTAGGTTTATTTTTTAGGAAGTGCATATATTGAACTATAAGTGTATCTTGAAAATATTTTATCTATGGCATATCATTAAACACCTGACCTCCTCCCCTACTAGTAGCCTAGAAGCAAGCTTGCATTCAGATCCAACTAAAATACATCAAAATGATATGAATGTAATCTCTTGCTACACAAATATACATCCCCTTATAAATCTAAACCCAACCACTAAAAAATAATAGGAAAGAAGTTCAAATCCATTTTCAATATCCATAGCCCATGTTATAAGCAGAACACATGACCCTTTATAGTTTAATTATCTTGCGACTGCTAATGGATGCTCGTGTAGAGGTTTGTCCTCTTGATCTTCTTGCCCACTAACTATTACAAAGACACATATTTTACTCCATCAAATAGCCTCATCTTTAGCCTTTATTCCTCACATCAAAGCTAAAAATATAAGAAAGAAAGTAGAGGTCGCCAAAACTAATATAATGAAATAAAGTCTTGCTGCTACTGCAAACATTTCTGATGATAACATCATCATGAGCCATATCTAGCTTTATTTAGTCATATTCCATCATTAAATGCTCCTACATAACCGCCAGAAGATAGTAATTCATTACACATCCTTTCTAAGAGAATAATAAGGAACTTGGGTTAAAACTGTAATTTTACCTTCCTATCATGAATGCAGAATAACAGCAGGGTTTCTTAGGGGCCAATTAAAGGTCAAATGGTCAAAAATGTCTAATAAGTAGGTTCATGCAGATAGGAACGAGTTTTCACGTGTTACAAGAATTAAATGACATCTGAAATCCTAAAAATAGACCTGCTTGATTAACTAAGGTTTTGTTCAAGATAAAATTCATCTAAACCCTCTAAAATTCATAGAAAAATATCCTCTAGGATTTGGTACCTTTGAATTGACCATTAGAACCTATTTTGACCTAAAATAGTCTTAGACAGGCAGTTGTCCTAATTTAGGTAACTATGCAATTTACCCAATCAAACTTGGGCAAAGCCTAAATCAGAATCCACCATTATATTACTTAGGTCCAAATTAGGTTTATAACAAAAATTAAGCCCAATCAGAGATCGTCTTGACCTAGTTTGCATTTCAGTACTGTCTGATTCTTTCTATTTCGCAAGTGCCCCTAGCTTTTAAAATTCATTACAAATAGGCCCCAATCTTTGTCGTCACTCTTTGCAAATAGGTCCTTCCACCATTGTCGCAGAGGATTCCTACTCCGGCAACCTTCATTTGGAAATTTCTCTATGATTGCTTAATGAAACTCTCCCAAACTTGAACTAGAGATTCCTTAAGGAATTCTCTTTCCATCGCACCCGGTCTTGGACCCCATAACCTTCCCAATCTCTCATGTGAATGCATGAGAGATTCATGTATCTCTTATGCGTCAAGCTTACCAACCTTGAAAGCTTGGTTTCCAAGCTTCAAACCTCCATCTAAGGCCTATATAAAGACCTATGATGCAGGCTGATCCCCTACGCTTGTTTTCGACCTGGAATACCCCTCCTTCCTCCCACTTCTCCTGTCGGAAGGCTCTACAACTTCTGGTGACTCCCTCTAACTTCATTCTTCATCTTCTCACAATACCAGCAGCCGAATCTTCTTCCCCGTCGTCTTTTGCATCTCAACATACCAGTGACATGTCTCCTAACCCCGTCCTCGTCATCGTCCAACTCACCGGAGCAGCCTTCGTCTCTGGCATTGGCCATACCACACCCGATGACGTTCCCCCTCCTCGTCGTCCACTGCCTACTCAGATCAACTCCCTATCTTTGCTACTTCATAACTTCTTCGCTACTCCCTCGACCACACGCACGCTGTCATCTTCCTTTACTCCAGCCACATCTCCGGCGAGGCATTACCATCACCTCATGATGAGTCATGCTTCATGAATTAAAATTGGGGTTTGGAGAACCCGTTGTCATCGCTCGCAAAACGTGTCTATCAAATACAATTTATGACTGAAACTCCAAGGGAGTCCCGAGTCGAGCATAGGGAGGCAACGTTTACTTTGGTTGAAATCCACGTTTCGTTTTGTTTCGTTTTGGTGTTTTGGGATTTTGTTATTATTTTTCTTTTATTTTTATAGAACAAGCAAGCAAGATAGATCACAAGAGAGATGAAACAACTATGATATATCACACATATGTTTATTACAATAATCTATGAAAGCATAAAAGATATTGGGGTGAGAAGAAATCTCCTGAATCGGCTGTTCGGTGAGACGGCGGCACTTTGCGGAAGCTTGGATGAAGGAGGTGAGATGCAGGAGGATACCGGGTAGAGGAATGCTTCACCGAGGCTCTGAAATGGAGGTGAGGAGACGGAGGCGATCTTCTACCAGAATAGAGGTGGGAGGATAGCTCCAAGGCAACCTATGAAGGTGGTGGGATGAAGGATGAATATTTAGTGGGAAATAGGAATATTAAACTAATAGGAGGCCTTTGGAGATTGAGAGTAAGCTCTAATGGAGCTTTGGTAGGCTAATAGAGCTTAGGAGTAGGTGGGAGTAGAGTAGGAAGGGATGAAGAGGAATGGGGGGTGTAGGGGTGTTTATATAATTGAGGGAAGAGGAAGAAATTCATGTAGAGGACTGTAGTGATGGTTGAAAGAGTCACGAAAGACCCCTGGAGTTGTCGCTGAAGATCGCGACCCCATCGCTCACGCCCGCAGCTGTCTTTGCGCCTACAAGCAATCAGTGACGGCTGTAAGGGTCACTAATAGGTCCGCCCAGGCTGTTGCTGAAGATCTGTACCAACCCTCGCTCATGCTGGCTCGCGCATCACGTGCCCCTTGTTGCGTGTGGGTGTGCTGGTGCTGCAGTGCGGGTTGCTATGCATAGGCTTGTGCACGTGCATTCTTACTACGGTGCGGGTGGCTGTGCGCGCAGCTGGTTCCTCCAATTGCTAATTTGGGTGGTCTGCGGGTCTCGAACACGTGCTCCTTTGCAAGCCAAGTGCTTCACCATTGTGCCATGGAGATGGATTGTCATGTGGAAGGTGATGTGGTCGCGCATCTCGATCGTTGGATGAAGATCCAACGGTCGCGATGGAGCCTTCCTTGAGATGCTTGAGGCTGGGCGATGTAGAGCACCCCTTAACCGTTGGATTGAGATCCAACGGCTGAGATCACTCCATGCATGAAACTGGGGGGGCTGTGGTTTGTGTAGGGCGGTATGGATGGCACCACATGGCACCATCTGTACCGTCTATCTTCTTCTCCTTATAGAGGATCCTACGGAGCTCTGATCGGGGTGATTTTCGTGTTGACGAACTGCAATCGTTGCATCGAATCCATTCGCACAGTCGAGTCCTTCATCCAAAGCCCGTAAAGATGTCACACTGGCTCCTGGCCTTGTAAGATGAAAGAATTAATGTACATAATATACAATTACCCTAAATGTAATGAAATGGATGTTTATGCAATATTTATACCATGATATGCAATGTTAAGTTAGGAACTATCATAAATGAGCATTTTATCATGAATTCAGGCGTGTTTATCACCTCACAACTCCAACTGCCTCGCCACCTACCCCACTACCTCCGCCACTTCACGCCCATCAAAACCCCTCTCATATTTAACTCCACTGCTCACCCAAACGTGCCTCCAAACAAACCCATCACGCACCTCTATTCCTGACTCCATTCGGCCACCATGCACATCCATCCACCACAAAACTACCACAACAGCTTTCGCCATGGCCCGACAACCATCATAAGTGCTTCTAATGTTGTTATGAGGCTGTTTGCATGAGTTTCAGGTTCCACCATCATTCCGCCGCTGCCCACCGACAAGTTCTTCGTGCTCAATGCCAAGTAATCCTCAGCTGCTACCTTCAAGGGCTGTGGAATCATCCCAAGACCTCACTTGGACCACCAATTGGGAGAGTTGACCACTCCCTTGGGAGAATTGAATAAGGCCAGTCACAGCTGTAGCTACATGTAGAAGAAGTTGTCGGATTAATCCCACATCGTTAGTTCACAAAGCAACTACAGGGATAAATTGAATTTGTGTTTGTCGCTTATCACCTCAGACATGGGGTGAGGTCCCACTTATCGCTCTCACCCGATTACCCACCTAAGCCTTCTCTCACACCTCGGCTGTGACACTCATGCACGTAGCCTTGTTCCTAGATGCACTCATGCCTGATTACTAGAATAACTGATTATCCTTGAGAAAGAGAAGAGGAGGAAGGAAAAGAGAGAGTGTAGGGACAAGGGGGTTTTGCTTTAGAGAATATTATCTGACACTTAGCCAATTTCGTGAGTCACTCCCTTGTCTGTGAAGAGAAGAGGAAGAAAGAAAGAAGAAAAGGAAAGGTAGAAGAAGAGGAGGACCATAGAAGAAGAAGAGAAAGAGAAGGAAGAGAAGCCAAAGAAGAAGCTAAGGAAAGAAGGAGCCATGCTGAGGAAAGAAAGAAGAACAATAAAAGAAGAAGAAACACTATAGAAATGACATTTAAGTCATCTGATTATAAAATTAGATGTCTAATCTGCGTTCATTCATTTGGTTCTCTTCAGTAATTGCTATATATGTGTTAGACTAATAATTGGAGATCCAAATCACCATTATTTTGTCTAGATTTCTTTTTGCCTCTTCATATACTCATTCTATACATTGAATATTAGCCTTTGACTAATTAATTATGCTCAATTATATTATTTGTTGAGATTAGCATGTGAATTCCATATTTGCTCCCTGTGTTTGACCTTGGACTTAAAATTTGAGTAATAAATTGTATTTGTTTGAGCACATTTGTCCTATACTACAATGCACTTCCTAAAACAATTATGAATTTCATGCTAAACAATTTCTTTTGGTTCTTATCAGATGATTTAGTGCTTGAACAGAATGATAGAAAGAACTATAATGACAGTGGAATCTCAGGGATAAATGAACTAAAAGGAGACTTATCTTTTGATGTCGCTCTCCTTGTTAAAGGCAAAGGTTTTCTCCTTATGATGTGTGTAATTTTATGAATTGCTGCTTTTAAATTATTGATTGTTGGTACATGAATGAACTCATGGTAAACTTATTTTATTAGCTAGTGCTACCACTACTAGAAAAATGGGTTTTAGCGATGCTTATTTAGCGACAGTTTTAAATAAAACTATCATCTATTGCAGAATATGCACAAGACAGTTATATGACCGTCCTACTGAAAGTATACACGACCGTTCTAATTAAAACCGTCATGTATATTAACCCTCCATGCCCCCTCCTATGTGTGGAGGTCCTACATCTATGTAGACGATGGTTTTGTTAACGACAGTTTTTGTTGGAACCGTCGTCTATAGCAACATCTATAGATGACAGTTCTAAGACCGTCTTATTGGTAACCGCATTGACATACATTATGGTTTTCATTGAAAACCATCATGTATGTCATCCCCAAAGATTCCCCTTGGGTGCAAAAATGTTGCGCCCTAACCCGAGTTGAGACGATGATTTTTTATAGAACCATTGTCTAAGGTCCAATATTAGCACCACTTTATGCGATCCCGCAGAACCCTACCCATTTCATTCATTCCTCTTCCCCGATTCCGTCGATGACCTCTAGCCACACAACCACCTCATCATCGATAAGCATGACTCTCCTCCTATCATGCCCATCGAAATCCTACTCCTCGTCCTCCTCCGACCTCCTCCAAGCCCCTCCCCTCGTAGTCCTCTTACACAAGGCGAAGCTGCCGCCCTCCTCCTCGCAGCTTGTCACTGGCCACGCCATCTCGCCTTCTCAGCTGGCCCCTCCCACTGATGTAAACATGTTTACACCACATAAGATGTCTATTTATGCATGTTCTTAATCATAGAATTGCATTGCATACTATAAATATTGCATAGCATGCATCATCTTGCATTTAGATTAATTTGAATAAAATGGAGGTTAATTATCTTCTTTTATGTTCAAGGATAGGGAAACATTTTTATTGGGGCCTTAGATCGAAGATCCAACCATACAGATGTGATCAGGGCAACGATTGGAGTTCAACGACTCCAAGATCGCCCTAATCAGACACCTGTAGCATCAGATAGAGATCGAGGAACCCTAGAAGATCAAGGGCCAAGATGGTGTGAATTTGCACTTCAGACGACAAATCCGACGGCATGGATGGATTCGGATCGACGATCGCAGCTTAATGACGCAAAAATCAACTCAATCCGACAACTATGGCACCATCTACATCATTCGGAAGATGGACGGCCAAGATGGCGCCATGTGGTGCCATCTCAGTAGCCCAACTGGCTGCCTTCAACTGCTGAAGCTTTTAGCACCCATGCATCTTTGTCGTTGGATCAAGATCCAACGACTGAGAGTGGAGCTCAACCGGCTCTTGGAGACTCTGAAGGACCACTGGAAGGCGCAACCATGACCATTGGATCTCAATCCAATGGTCCAGATCATGCGATCAAGAATCACTCCACCTGCCCATCCACGCGTGTAGCGCAGTGGGCGAGAGCACTTAAGCCAAGCGCGGGCGAGCATTCAAATCCTCTTGAGTTGCGGCTGGGTGCGGGTGTGCGGGCACGATCGACTACCTAATGAGGATCTAGAGGCTGTGCACGCCCAATCAAGTCCACGCGGCATCGCACGCCCCCGTGTGATGCGAGATCGCATGCGTATGCGCGCGCAGAGGAGGCGTGGCGAGAAGCGCTCTCAGCCGTTTGATCTCACGATAGAATGGTTGGGATTTAGACAATGTGGAAAGGCATTGTATGCGTGGGAGGCGAGCGGGCGGTGCATGTCACCCACGATGGGGCTTTAGCGATGGTTTTATCCGTCACTAAGGACCCCTTATTTAATATTTTGATATTAAAAAGATAAAATTGCCCTCACTCCTTGCAACTATAAAAGGAGACCCCCTCCATAGGAAATTTGCATCCCTTCTTTCTCTTCTCTCCCTTTCCAATGCTCAAGAGAAGCTTGTCCCACACCCGGGATGCTTCTCAAGAGATAAAGTCCAATTTTCGTCCCCCTTTCGGAAGTGGATCCCGCGACGACGACGACGTGCTGTCCCATTCCCATTCTTCCTGCTTCGTCCTGCTCCATTCCCTGTCTTCCAGGCATTGTCTCGTCTGACTCATCCTCCAAGCGACTGTCGAGGAGGATAATTCTCTCTCCATTCTTTTCAATGCTTTCTAGTGTAGATTTATTGTTTCTAGTCTAATCATTTTCTGCTTTTTAGTCGTAATGTTTAGTGTAACGAACAACCTGTTTGATAATGAATTCCATGTTCATTCTACATCTCTTTTTGGTTTTTTTTTGTAATATTCTCTCTCTCATTCTCTCTCTCATTTATTTATTGTAAATAGATAGATAGTTTCTAATCAATTAATCTACTTCGTGACAAATAAAACAAACAAGTATTTTTAATCAAATGTCCGCCTCCCTGAGTTCGACTAGGGATTTCTATTCCGGTATAAATTTTATTTGTTGAACATGAGTTCTTCGCTTTCAAACTATGACGACAGGTTTTTCAAAACCAAATACGTTAGCGTAGTAACCCGTCGTTTCAACATTTTGGTGCCGTTGCCGGGGAGGCGACGCTCTTTGATTCTTTTCGCATTTTCCAACTTACGAATCATTTACCTCACTTCTCTCCTTTCTTAATGTGTTTGCAAGTACTTTTTTGAGATGAGCAAAAGCGGTAGATTGGAGCAAAGTGCTGTTGAAGGTTCTGTAAGTTATCCCCCACATCCCCCACCCATTAGTTTCCATTTCACCACTTAATAACACAAACATTAATCAACCTTGGTGTTCTTATGAACACTAAGGTTAGTTTTGTTTATTTGTTTGACACCCACACCCGCCTCAACCTCCACATTTGGAAAGAAAAAATAAATAAATAAAATCTCACAGAGGTACACAACCTCATCTGATTTTCAAACTCAACCGGTAAACCGATCTTTGGAGCCGGTATACACATCCAAACACATAATTGAGTAGAAATCAGATTAGGTAATCACTTGTGTGCCTAATTAAGTGGGCCAACAAGCCAATTGTTTGAGTTGATTGGGCAGCACCACTTCAATTAAAATCAACTCATCAAGTAGCTCCACATAGGTTCAACTCTTAGGGATTTACCAAGCATTCCACATTCTTTTAAGTTTTAAAGGAAAACATATTCACGTGTGCTCTCAAAACCTAGTGTGCCAACAAAACTTGTTTGAAAATACCTAAAGTTGAATCCTAAAAGCTACTAAGAAAGATTTGAACCCTGAAATTCACCGCATCAAAAATAATCTTGCTTGAAAACCACTGGTTGTGCACGCACACACACATCAATCAATCATTAAGGGCACAACCCAGATAAAGGGTCCATCACATTCCAAAGCACATTCAAACTTAGCCCTAAATAAAACAGAGTAGACGTTGACCTTAAGGATTCGACTCGCTCTTTAGAGCCTAGAATGAGATTATTTTCAATTTGTCTGTTTCTACTATTCAATTTGATGTCTAGCTAAGGGAGTAGAATCAAACAATCACAGCTGGGGGGTACACTAGAAACCAGAGGTGCAAGCCGAAGGAAGAACCTTCTCCCCAGTCCCTCCTTCTAACTAGTTGGATTGAATAGACAGAAGCAGATCGAATCGTTTCTCTATCTCAAGATGGGTTTTGGGAGTCTATAGGTCTTTAGGCTAGCCCACTTAAGGATAAGTTTGATTTCTTATATTGCAGGGTGCCTTTCTTCCTCTCGTCTCTCATGAATCCTTCCACATATTATACGCATTCCCACTCTTTCCCTCTTATTTTGAATTATCCTCAACATGATGATTTTCTCGACTCGTACTGTAATCAACCATCAGTTAGTTGGGATAACTCGGATTGGGGATACAGTTCTGGACCTCTGTGTTTAGTGTCTAACCCAGAACACTATGATTGTGATTTCTATCCTTCTCAGAGCCACATCGATTGTAGATCATCACCCTTTCATGGACAACCTAATACGATCTACAATCAAGAAGGATACACTGACTCTCACCCATCCTCTGATTACATTGCCTTTAGGTCATCACCACCTTTTGAACAATCCAAAATGACCTATTATCAGGAAGGGTATAACGAATCTCAATTCGTTAACTCCTCTGCACTGATCCCAAACCCGCCCAACCCTGAACCAAGTCATTTGGTTCAGGTTAAACCAGGTTCAAGATAAGGCTTTGGCTAACTTGAGGAATACCATTCAATCTTTAGAAGTTCAGCCAATTCCTTCCATTGAAAGATTGGAGCCCCTGATTGAAATGATAGATGATTTGAACAAGCATTTGTTGGATTGGCTCCAGGATGTTAAGGATAAGAACCCGGGTGAGTTTCTACTTGGGAAGTTAGCAAAATTGAGGATAAGATTTGTGGTTGCTTTAGTTCAATCGTGGGATGATTCCCAAGATGAACTCCCTTCAGGAGAGCCAATGTCAGAACCTGCTCAGGCACCTGTTGAGGGGGACATGTGTTACAAGGCCGACTAGATTGAATTAGAGCAACCAATTATGGATGATCTGATTTCTTCGCCTGAAATCCCTGAGTTAGGGTACAAGGAAACGTTTGTCTCCATGGACCAGAAAGTGATGGATGATTTTGAGACATACATTAATAAGGTTTTGATTTCTTTGATTCTGATGGTGAAGATTCAAGTTGCAAAGTCTCACGCGAGTTTACAGAACACGATTTCTGTGAGACAATTGGGCCTGAGGAATCTGATAGATCATTTGATAACCCAATAACTGAGGAAACTGACCTTATTGGGGCTCACATTATGGATTCAGAATCGCATTTTCTGGAGGATTTAATCCAATGCCCTAATTGTCAGTTACACCCCATTGAGCTTATCGATGATTCTATTTTTGAGATAACTAGACCCAAGTCAATTTTGATTCAGCCACATCTTTTAGATTTGGAAATTTCAGATAGGGTGATTAATATGCAGGAGGTTCCAGAATTTGACATTCTGAATGGGGAGGAAAGGAGCTGGGAAATTTTGATTTAGGAAGCAAATTCCAGAGGAGAAAGAAGACTAAGTCTAAGGGTTCCAATTCATCTGAAACCATCAAACCAGGACCCTTACGACATCTACTCTGAGGATGTCCAACCCAAGTATACATTCATTGATAATCCTTTGGAGCTTTAATTTTCTTTAACCTGACTTTTTGGTCTTGGGTTGCATCCTCACAAATAGCAAGCCCGACCCTGCTTGCATACTGATTTTTGGTTTTGGGTAATTTTTATCCAAAAGCTTATATATTCTTGATTATGGGGTATGGGTCTACACCACAATCTGGTCCACATCTGTGGACATCTGCTAGCAGGTCATAGGTTTCTTCTTTTTATTTTGATTCTGATATGCACCTGTGAATTCTTTATTTCTCTTCTTTGTATAGTGTGCCTAGCTGAAGGCACTAAATTCAGCACATATATAGTTTTTGTTTATCTCGGACCAGACCTGACATTCATGCAATTAAAGTGCTGTCTACTCCATTCCACTCTGTTTTATGTCTTTTTAATACAATGAGGACATTGCATTAGATAGGCATAGGGGGTGGACATTCATCTCTGAATTTATTCGTCAGCTCCGTAGATTCATTTATTTTCTTTATAAAAAAAATTTATAGAATTAGGAAAGAGAACTTGGGTTTAAGAAAATTTCCAATCTTAGGAAATACTACATTATGATCTGAACACAAAGACCCTTCAGGTCTTCAGACTTAATCAGCCTGTGTATCCACTAAAATGTGGATTTGCTTTTCGAGTCCTCGCCATCTTAATTATATCGTAATTGGAGTAAATAAGTCTGGGTGATAAGTACACGACTTATCAATTGACCCTCTGATTTGAGGGAACTTTAAGCCTAAAGCATCTACACACTATCTTGTCACTGACTCGTTAATCGGCAGTTCTAACGAAAATTGGGTAGCTAATGAACCTTCTAGGGTGATATAGCTAGCAAGTTATCATGGGTAACAGCCCATAGGTAGGTTGTCTAGAGCCCAGTCACTGGACTATTTTTTTTTTTGCTGCCTTTAGGTAAATCTTAGACCAAGGAAGCCACCTACTTAAAAAAAAAAAGAGAGAAAAAGAAAGTCAAAAAGAAAAGAAAAAGAAAAGGAGAAAAGAAAGGAAAATGAAAGAAATAAGCCACACTTCGCTGCACAAGTGTGGCTAGCAAGTTGTCGGTGGTAACAGCTCATCGACCGATTGTCCAAAACCCAGCTCGATAAATGCACTGAAAATTCCCAAAATACTTACGAAGAAGCGAAGAAGTAGAATAAACCAGAGATATATACACTGGATTCACCCTTGTGTTGACCCTATAAAAATAAAAGTAGGGAGAAAGCTACCGATTGTAAAGATACACCTTTAGCCAGAATTCTCTTTTTAAGGTCACCTAGAGGCGTAGAAATTCGAAGTCCATTTTAACTGCCAATCAATGAGTCTATCACATTCACAATAAGATGCTTAGAACTTAGGGTTCTCATCAAATCTTGGGTGAGTTGAATGGCCGTAGAAAGCAACTTTTAAACCCTCAAACTCAAAAATCCAAAAAAATTAGAAAGAGAAAAAGAAATTTTTCTTTGAATAAGGCGAGGGCTTGAGGCGGTCTGCATTTTGGCAGATACCCAGGCACTGTTGTGTCTTTAAAAGTTCAGATCCTAAATAGACATTTTCTTAATGATTGAAAATAACTCATGCCCAAATAATCCAACCTAATTCTTCTATAAATAGCACATAGTTTTTGCTAGGGACTAGCAAAAGATAGGAATGGGGGTGTGATGTAAACATGTTTACACTACATAAGATGTCTATTTATGCATGTTCTTAAGCATAGAATTGCATTGCATACTACAAATATTGCATAGCATGCATCATCTTACATTTAGATTAGTTTGAATAAAATGGAGGTTAATTGTCTTCTTTTATGTTTAGGGACAGGGCAAAATTTTTATCAGGGCCTCGGATCGAAGATCCAACCATACAGATGTGATCAGGGCGACGATTGGAGTTCAACAACTCCAAGATCGCCCTAATCAGACACCTATAGCATCAGATAGAGACCGAGGAACCCTAGAAGACCAAGGGACAAGATGGTGTGAATCCGCACTTCAGATGACAAATCTGACCGCATCGATGGATTCGGATCGACGATCACAGCCTAACGGCACAAAAATTGACTCAATCCAACAACCGTGGCACCATCTACATCATCCAGAAGATGGAAGTCCAAGATGGCACCACATGGCACCATCTCAGCCGCCCAACCGGCTGCCTTCAACCGCTGAAGCTTTTAGTGCCCATGCATCTCCGCCATTGGATCAAGATCCAACAACTAAGAGTGGAGCTCAATCGACGCTTAAAGACTCTGAGGAACCGTTGGAAGTCACAACCATGACTATTGGATCTCAATCCAATGATCCAGATCTCACGATCAAGAATCACTCCGCCCGTCCATCCACGCATGTAGCGCAGTGGGCAAGAGCGCTTAAAGCAAAGCAGGGGCGAGCGTTCGAATCCTCGTGAGCTGCGGTTGGGTGCAGGTGCATGGGTGCGATCGACCACCCGATGAGGATCTAGCAGCTATGCATGCCCAATCAAGTCCACGCACCATTGCATGCCCCGCGAGATGCGGGATCGCACGCGTAAGCACGCGCAGAGGAGGCGAGGCGAGGAGCACTCTCAGCCGTTCAATCTCATGATCGAACGGTGGAGATTTACAGAACGTGGAAAGGCATTGCATGCACAGGAGGCGAGCGAGCGGCACACGTTGCCCACGATGGGGCTTTAGAGACGGTTTTATCCGTCACTAAAGACCCCTTATTTAATATTTTGAGATTAAAAAGACCAAATTGCCCTCACTCCTTGCAACTATAAAAGGAGAACCCCTCCATATGAAATTTGCATCCCTTCTTTCTCTTCTCTCCCTCTCCAAAGCTCAAGAGAAGCCTGTCCCACACCTGGGATTCTTCTCAAGAGATAAAGTCCAATTTTTGTCCCCCTTTCGGAAGTGAATCCTACGACAACGATGACGTGCTGCCCTATTCCCATTCTTCCCGCTTCGTCCTCCTTCGTCCTACTCCGTTCCCCATCTTCCGGGCGTTGTCCCGTCCTGCTCGTACTTCAAGAGATCGTCGAGGAGGATAATTCTCTCTCCATTCTTTTTAATGCTTTCTAGTGTAGATTTACTGCTTTCTATTGTAATCATTTTCTGCTTTCTTGTCGTAATGTTTGGTGTAACGAACAATCTCTTTGATAATGAATTCCATGTTCATTCTACATCTCTTTTTGGTTTTGTTTGTAATATTCTCTCTCTCTCTCTCATTCTCTCTCTACTATTTATTGTAAATAGATAGATAGTTTCTAATTAATTAATCTACTTCGTGACAAATAAAACAAATGCGTATTTTTAATCAAACGTTCACCTCCCTAAGTTTGACCTGGGATTTTTATTCCAATATAAATTTTATTTGTTGAACACGAGTTCTTTGCTTTCAAACTACGATGACAGGCTTTTCAAAACCAAATACGTTAGCATAGTAACCCATCGTTTCAACACCCACCATCGTTGATTGCCCTCTCCATGCTCCTCCTCCTCCTTGCCATGTCCTCCCCCAGCCATCTCCTCCCAGCTGTGCGATCGGCCCTCCGACCTCCGCCGATTGCTCTAAAGTCAGTCCTCCTCCTCCTAGCCATCTCCTCCCAGCTATCACCGCCCCGTCCCACCTCCTCCTCCCAACCATGACCACCCCCACTCCCCCCTCCTCCCAGCTGATGCCCCCCCTCCCCTTGCCGCCTCCACCTGCAGTCAGTCCTCCTCCTCCCCCAGCCACCTCCACCTCCACCCCCTCCTTCTCCAGCCAACCCCCTGCTGCCTCCACCTATAGTCAGTCCTCCTCCTCCTCCCCCAGCCACCTCCACCCCCTCCTCCTCTAGCTGACCCCTACACCCACTCCTGACATGCACCAGCTAGCAAACATCCTCCCCCTTCCCCCATCCCCCATCCCCTTGGCAGTACCTCCCCCTCCCAACATTGTTAATTAAATTATGTAATTTTCTTTTTAATTTTTCTTATAAAATTTTATAATTTGATTCAGGTATCTCGCATCAATCTTTGAGCACCTCTCTTCGATTCACACGCTGTGTTGAGGTATATCAAATTAAGTTAATTAATTTGTGAATGGATGTGGGGTGTGCCAACTTAATTAGGTTTAGAATGTGGGGTGTGCCCACTTAGGTTTAGAATGTGGGGTGTACCCACTTGATGATATCATGATGTGAATGTTTTTATGAATGTAGGGTGTGCCCACTTGATGCTTATATATGAATATTTATTTGGTTGGATTTATTTTCTGAAAATTTTTATGAATTTAAGAAGTTTGAAAGAAGTTATGAGAGAAGAGAGGGAAAGTGAAATGAGATGGAGTAGAAGAGGAAGAGGGAAAGAGATGAATAAAGAAGAATATGAATTAATGAAGGGAAGGAGGAGAAGAAGGATAGGAAGAAGAGAGGAAAGAGAGGATAAATAAATAGACAAGAGATGAAGAAGAGGAAGAGAGATGCATAGAGAATAATATAAAGGAAGGGAAGGATGAGAGAAAGGGTAGGGAGAAGAGAGAAAGAGAGTAGTAAGGAAGTTGTAAGACAGGGAGATAGGAGTGAAGGGAGAGGAGGGAAAGAGAGGAAGAATCTTTTTTTATTTTATATATAATTATCTATTTTTATTGTAAATTTTATTATTTTAATGAATTCATAGATACACACACTTGCACAAATTTAGATGCACTTGAGGCTAAACAATAGGCATTCTAACTCCTGGGTTACAGGTTTTGGGAGGGGAAAATCGAATCAAAATACTTTCCTGTCGACACTTATGATCATGTTATATGGACAATGAGAAGTGTTTGTATACCTCACGTACATTCACGAAGCTGTCTTTATAGCATGCCACAAGAGTCGTCGCCCTATGCTCAGAGAAGTTCTGAACAAAGGGGGGTCTTTGAAGATTTGATCACAACTTAGGGTTACTTGTTACATGGAACCAACGTTTGGAGGAATTTCGGTAGTATCTTTTTGCTCTTCTCCAGTATACCAACTGATCTTATCTACATTCCTAATGCACCCTTAAATGGGAGTTATTAGGAATGTAGTTAAGGTTAGTCATGGAGGTATACTGGAGAAGTGGGAGGAGATACTGTCAAAATATCTTCAGACATCGGTTACATGTAATAAGTAACGTTGTAGTCAAATTTTCAAGGATGGGCTATTAAGTGAAAATCTTAATCAAAATACAAACTCTGTTATGAAATCAGATTAATTATAATTATTGAGTGATTTTATTTCATTTTTGTAGATTATCATGGATTAGTCTTGGATTAGTTTGGGGAACTTGGATTACTCTCGATACAAGAATGGAGTGAGAGAGTTCCTTGATTGGGCATTTCATGATGATAGAAAGTCATTCAGATGGGGAGACAAGTTCGACAGGATATTTTGCCCATGTAGGAGGTTTTTAAATGGATATTCACATGATAGGAACACTGTATACGAGCACATGATTTGCAACGGTTGGTGGCAGCATTATACTAATTGAATTATTCATGGAGAGGATCAGATAGAGGAAGACAAACGATCTCCGATAGATTTCGATGAGATAGTTGTTGACATTGAAGCTAATGACATCGATGAAATACTTGATGAGATGAGGGCAGGAGTTAAAGATCTGACCAGTGGGGAAACTCGTAATTAGTTTTATGATGCTATTAGGGCAGTGGACAAACCTATTGCTCCCAGTATCACATCAATTTCTAAGTTGTCATTTCTTTTGAAGTTATTTCGGATGAAGCTTATGAACAGAGCAACCTTTAAATTGATGTTCGAGGTGCTTGAATTCATTAGAGAGCTTTGAAATGATCCGAAAGGTTATCCAATGACATGGTATGAAGCAAAGAAACAGATTCGTTGACTTGATTTAAATTACGAGAAAATTGATGCTTGTCTAAATGATTATGTTATACAGAAATGAATATACAGAGTTGAGTAGTTGTCCACAATGTGGTGTTGAGAGATTTAAAGTAGGAAATTCACTAAATACAAGGGCCAAAAAGAAGGCAGCGAAAGTTCTACGCTACTTTCCATAGATTCTAGGCTTCAATGCCTTTCTATTTCAAACAGAACTACAAATTTGATGACATGGCAAAAAGATAATTTGACACGAGATGGTCGCATTCATCATGTAGATTCAGAAGAGTGGAAAATGTTTGACAGCACTCATTTAGCATTTGTGGATGATGCAAGGAATGTTAGATTGGGTCTTGCAAGCAATGGGTTTAATCCCTTCAAGAACATGTACCCATCCTATTCAATTTGGCTGTCCTAATGGTATATTACAACTTACTTGCGTGGCTTTGTATGCGATCATTGTTTATGATGTTGACCCTCCTCATCCCCAGTCCAAAGCAGCCAAGAAATGCAATTGACATTTATCTTCAACCATTGATAGATGAACTGAAACTGTTGTGGTGTAACGACATTCGTACATATGATGCACACAGAAAAGAATTCTTCAATATGCATGCTGCATTATTGTGGACCATTAATGACTTCCCTGCATATGCAAATTTGTTAGGATGGAGTACAAAGGGAAAGTCTGCTTGTTTAGTATGTATAGATGACACTCAGTATCTTCGACTACCTAAAAGCAACAAGTTCTGTTATTTGGGACATCGTAGATTCCTGCCAGTTGGGCATAGATGGCGAACAACAGTGTTTAATGACAAGTTTGATGGTAAAAGTTGTTGGTATTCCTCTAAGAATCCAAGAAATAAGCTAAGTACAAATTCAATAAGGTTGTCAGGTTTTCAAATAATGGAGAAATTACAACTTGGCAACATATGAATAGGTCATCTATTTAAAAAAGATCAAATAGCTTTGAAACATACGAGTTTTAGAAAGAAGAGCATTTTCTTCGTGGATCTCTCGTATTGGAAAGATCTAACTATTCGACATAATCTTGATGTGATGCATATTGAAAAGAACGTCATGGACAACATTTTGAATGTGTTCAACTTAACTGATAGTCCAAAGGATATAGTGAAAACTAGAAAAGACATGATAACTTTAGGCATTCATCGAAAGTTACATGTTATTGAAAAAGAAAACAACAATTATGACTTTCTGAAAGCCATTTACAGCTTAAACAATGATCAACGAGAGAAAGTTTTCACCTTTTTGAAAGAAATACAGGTGCCAGATGACTATTCTTCACAAATTTCTCGATGTGCAAATGAGGCTTAAAAGAAAATTAGTGGGTTAAAGAGTTACGACAGTCACATTTACATGCAAGTTTTGTTCCCACTAGCTATTTGTGGAGTGCTACCTGATTTAGTTATGGATTTAATTACAGAGATGAGCCGATATTTCAAAGCTATTTGTTCAAAAACTATACATTCTAATTTATTACAGTATTGGGATAAGCAAATAGTCATCATATTATGCAAAATGGAGCAGATATTTCGTTCAATGTTCTTTGATGTCATGGTTCATTTAACTCTGCATCTTGCAAATGAAGCCAAAGTTGCTGGGCCTACGTAATATAGATGAATGTATCCAGTTGAACGGTTATTGAAGAAACTTAAAGATTATGTGTTAAATAAGGCTAAGCTTGAAGGATCTATTGTGGAAGGATTTCTTGTAGAAGAGTCCATTAACTTATGTGCCATGTATATGGATGAGAGAAATAATCGATTTAATCGATTATAGAGAAATTATGATGGAGGGTACAAATGAGAATGATGAAGATTATCTTTCCATATTTGATATTCTAGGAAGGTCTATCCTCCACATAGAGTATAAATCAATCTCTGAAATTGATTGGCATCTAGCTCACTTGTACATTCTTAAGCAGATTTCAGAACTTGATGCATTTTATAAAGAATTTAAGGAGTATTCACATCGAGAAACAAGTGAAGTCGACTTGCTTGAGTGGTTTAAAAAATGTGTTATGCCAATGCAAGAAGAGAATGACCCACGATGGTTGGAGAACTTTGACATAATATCAGATCAACTGTTGAGTTATGGACATTACCATTCAGGTTACATTATAATTGTATTTAGATTTAGGGTAAAATCCATAGATGATACAAAGGCCACGTAGCATGCTGGTGTTGCTGTCAATTGCAATTTGAACTCTGGTTATGATGGCTACTACGGACATAATAAAGAAATCATTGAGAAGAGCTTTAGATACGACCGTAGAATTATTCTTTTCAAGTGTAATTGGCTCGATGTGTTTAAAGAAGGCAATCGATTCAAACTTGATAAGAAGCATAATTTTTTATGTTTGAATAAGAATCATCAAATTTTTCATTCTTCATAACCATTTACATTAGCATGTCAAGTATCTCAAGTCTTCTACATCCCTGACAAGAGTAGAAATGGATGGATTTACCCATACGGACAATTCCACATGAATATTTTGATGCCCAAAAGGGTGTCGAAATGATGTAGAAGTAGATGCTTATCAAGAACATCTACTAGAAGTTGGTGCAGGTGCAATGGATATTGATATGTAAGGTATAATTATCTTTACAACATTGATGCCTTCTTCTTATGTCATATTTTGCCCTTCCCAAGCCCTTTTCAAAAAAAAAAAAAAATTTCCCATATCCATGCTTGCAACAATGCAGGTGAATGAGCCATCAAAGTATGGTGTTGTGGTCAAGGAGGAGAAGATTGGAAAAGTGGAGAAATTCGTAAAGTAAAAGATATTTGTGGCCAACAAGGTATTTCTTCTGGGTTTGTGTTGTCGACTTCAAAAGTCCAATCTGTCTATATAAATTCATCGATTTATGGTAAGTTTTCATGGTAAGTTTTCATAATTAGGGATAGGAAAATAACATATGAAAATGGCTAGCAATCATCATTTAGGGGTATATAACCCAAATTAACTTCTCTAACAAAATAATGGTTTGGAAAAAGAAGAACTAGTTACTTTTATGTTTATATTTATGTTGGAATAATATTCAAAGTGTGTTTTTCATTCATTATGTTTATGTTTATGATTTGAAGGTTCCATTATGTTTATGCTTTTGTTTAAATTTTACTATAGAATGCGTGATTTTATACCATGTAGAATGTGTCATTTCCTTTTGAAAGGATTTCGGAAAATATCCGTAATATAGGGGAAACTCCATCGAATTTTTTTCTGATTTATTTTATTTTTATTTATTTATTTCTTAAAATTTATACAAATACTAATTTTTTTAATGTCTATGCAAATGAAATTCAAGAAATTTACTAAAAGTGGTAAGGATGAGTAGGGCACCTCAGCGAGTAGGGATGAGACCCAACCACCATGCATGCAGCCCACGCAGCCCCCATGCACCCAGCCACCTCGCACCCAGTCCCCCTAGCTCCCCCACATCCAGTAGCTCCACATACAGCCCACCCAACCTCCCGCACCTAGTCACCCCGCACCCAAACTCCCCCATCCGTTCCTAAGTACATCCCTCTAAGTACTCCCCACGCATACCCAGTTGTCATGGTACCTAATCTTGCATTTATTCGATAGCATGAATAAGTCTGCCTTGGTGATCTTGCCCGACAGTACCAAAAGAAGGGCAAGAGGGTGGTTACTAATGTAGTGTGAAAGCCAAAGCCAGAGGTTGCCACCCACTACCCTGATGACGACGAGGGTGACAGCGGTGGTGAGGATGAGGAGGGTAAGGACGATGTTGAGGTATGAAGGCCACCTCAGTATGACACTTAGGCTAAGGCAGGCACCAATTCCGCTGGTATGAATTATCGATAAAATCTTAATAAAATTCATTGATAATGTTTTAATTTTTAATATTTATATTTTTTTTATCAGGTAATAAAAGAAAGGAAGGGGTCCAACAAGAAATGCACATCTAGATGCACTTTCAAAGGGGACGAGAATCAAAGTGCATATCAACGAAGCTGGAGAAGATCCAAATTATCTTCCTTCATCAGCAGGCTGTTTAGGATTGTAAAGGAGCTCAGCCCCCTTTGCTCTTTTAATTGGAGGTCGGTCTCCAAGGAGATTAAGAGGCAGCTTATTCATAATATGGAGGTAAATAATTATATATATATTTATGTAAGTTTACTTTATTAATATTTAATTCATTTATACAATTTGCATTGTTACAGGTGATCTTTGATTGGGGTGATGATATGAATGTCACCAAGTACATTCTTCATCATGCTGCGAGATGACATCGTGATTGGAGGATGGCAAGGAAGAGAAAGGTGAAATTTTTATTATTTTCATAATTAATTTCTTTTGAAAATTTATTTCTATAATTTAGTATTATAATTCAATGTCGTCTAATCAGGAAGCATTAAGGAACGTGCCTCCTACAATAGCAGTAGATGTGTGAAGAGAATGCTGTGAGCATTAGAATAAGCCTGAGACAGAGGTAATTACAATTACTTATAATAGCATTTAAAGATAAATTATTCAATTTTTCTTCATTCCAATATGTTTTATATATAGGATTAGGCGAAGAGAAACAAAGCCAATAGGGCAAAAGCTCCACCACAGACCCACTGTTTGGGTCGAACCAGTATAGATAGAGTTATGGCAAAAAATGAAAGTAATTCCTTATAATTTTGTTACTTTTATGTTTTTAATTAAGGTTTTAATTATAACTATTACCTAGAAATCTCTAAAATATATTTACAAGCACATTCACATGATGGTGCCATGCTCGATTAGGTTGGTGTGTATGAGGTTACTCATATCAAGGTCACCACAAACAGTGGGCGAACATTGATACATGAGAAATACTAGACAAAACATGTAAATAACATTTATTTATTTACTTAAATTTTTATACTTACCTTAATATGATAATAAATTAATGTAATTTGTATGGAGAAATGATGAACTTAATCAACCCCCCTACAGATGCCACTTCTGGCACTCAGCAGCACCGTATATGACACCTGAGGAGGCTTTTAGGACCACCATGCCTTTGGAGCATGGAGGCTTCGTTCGTAGTGGGGGGAGAAGTCAAATGATCTCCAGCTAGTTTAGGTGGAAGGGATCAGCAACAGTAGTCGTCCTCCAATAAATGTAGACACAGCTCCATGATGTCACCTCACAGTTTCACCAGCAAACTCAAGCCTGGCATGATTGATGGGAACACCATCATGATCCATAACTAGCTCAATTTGGTTTGATAAAGTTGATAAAAGCTCCTACATAACCATTAGAGGGTCATATATCCAAAATGTTCTATATTGAGAAGAAGATAAGAAACCAGCATTCCACAATTACAGAACAACCATAGGGTATTTCAAGGGTTTATTAAAGGTCATATGGTCATTAATGTCTAATAAGTTTGTCCATGCAAAATGAAATGGGTTTTCATGTATTTTAAGAATTAATGGACATTTGAAATCCTAAAAACAGACTCGCTTAATTAAATAGGGTTCTGGTCATGATAAAATTCATCTAAACCTTCTAAAAATCATAGAAAAATATTCTCTAAGGTTTGTAACCCTTGACTTGACCTTTTGAAGCTAATTTTACCTAAAATAGTCATAGATAGAAAACTACCCTAATTTAGGTTTTTGCAAAATTACCTAGTTAAACTTTGGTCAAAACCTAGATCCGACTTCACCATTAAATACCTTGGATCTAAATTAGGTTTGTACCAAAATTTGGCCCAAATATGATATTATTTCGACCAAGTTTGCATTTTGGTCCAAGTCTGACTCATATTATTATCTCAAATAGCCCCTCAGCTTTTGAAATCTTTACAAAATGCTCCCTAACTTCTTCATCTTCTATGCAGATTAGTCCTTCTCGCCATTGAGGTCAACCGACCTCCAGGCAAGCTTTGATTGAGCATAATACTACTCAAATGGCAATCAAATCCCCACCAAATTTTGTGGGATTGATGTTCACACCTAGGAATACTTATTAGGATCGATTCTAATTCTTAAAACCCACTGATTCATGCAAGCGAACCCACAAAATCAGTGGGATTCTTTTTTAATCCTAAGCAAGCTTTGAAGCTTGTTTCCTATTCTTCAAGCTTCCGTAAGCCCTATAAAAGACCCCCCACTGCATTCCTCACCTCCTTAGCAAGTTTTGGCAAGAGAATCCTCTTCCTCCTTCTCCAACTAGTTCCATACCTTGCTCCGGTGACCTTTCTCCGTCCTCCTCTTCTAGCCGTCCAACCATCAAAGCGGTTATTGCCAGCCAAAGCATGACTGCCATCTCTGCCTCCTGCTTCATTGCCATCTCGTTGTCTTCACCTTCTCCGACTCCGGTCAGACATCACTAGAGCCTCCTACCTGCTATCCTCCTCTCTAATCCTTTCTATTCCTTCCTCTATCCCTACACTTTCTTTCACCACACTCACAAACCACTCACATCCACTGTACCGCCCACACTAACCCCATCTTCCCCATCGCCGATGAAACTCCAATGAGTTCTCCTGGCCACCACACTTCACGAAATTCATCACCACCACTTCCAGAAGCTTCACCTCGACTCCACCTACAAAGCCCTAAACCTATTTAGGTTTTACCCACTCCATCACACCCCCGAACACCACCACCTACGCACCACCTTCCCAAAGTCGTCAGACCACCACAGGCACTTTCACTCCACAAAAACACCACCACTGCACTCGTCGACATCCATCAAAGCTTCTGAGCCAATTTAATTAGGCCACGAGGCCATTCCCTACTTTTCAGGTGACCGTTGGAGCTCCACCATTGCCTCCATCTTCTCTAGCTCCACCAGCAAACCTTCAAGCCTTGTTCTTGAGAGCTCTCCACTCCAGGCTTCGCAGCTGACTCCCAGGCACCCCTTAAGGTCCACAATTGATGAAGCAAGCCTCATCTTCGACTCCAATCAAGGGATTCATCACCTGCTACTGCACTAAGAGAAGAGGTGGGCATCTCAGTCCCACATCATAGACTCAAAAGCCACGACCGCGCATAAAGGCAATTTATGCCATTGCATTGTCACCTCCAAGAGCATCAGGGTGAGGTCCCGCTAGCACGCTCCATCGCACGTGCCCTCGCCCTTGCTCATGCCAAGCATGTTTGCGTGTGGGTCCGATTACCTGGATCCGTTCGGGTTTCTGAGAAAGAGAAGAATAAAGAAAGAGAGAGAGATGGGGTTTGCCCTTCACACCTTCTGCTCTCTATACTTAGCCAATTTGAAGAGGCTTTTGCCTCTGTGTTGTGCCATGCTGTGCCTCTCTCTTGAGGCTTGAAGGAAGGAAGAAGAGGCCTTTGCCTCTCTGTTGAAGCTGCCATTCCTAAGCACTTAAGCCATCTGGGGCTTATTTCTGTCATCTGATTTCTGAGGCATTTGATTCTGTGGTTCTGCTTATTATTCATATATTTGTGAGGTTTAAACTTAAAGGGTAATTTGGTAATTCAAATCACCATTTTACCCTAATCTTTTTGCACATTGGTATTTGAAGTATTGATATAACATTCTTGAATAAGTTGTGGTTGCAATTGCATATATATTTTACTTAGAATTGTGGTCTTGAGATTGATTTGCCACTTGCTCCCTGCGTTCTACCTCGGATTTCCATTTGAGCATAAATTCTATTTGTTTTCACACTTTATCGGCTATATTACGACGTATCATTTTTAAAATTCCGATTTAGAGTGATAAACAAAGATGCCAAGAAATTCATGGAGGAGCAGAGGAAGGAGATGGAGCAGCAGAGAGCGCAGATGAGAGCGATGATGGCATTATTACGGAGCAGCGATTGGGATCACAATTGAAATCACTACCTGCCTCATAGAGACAACGACAATCTCTGAGGTGGTGGAGTAGGACAGGGGGTAGGAGTTGAGGCATAGCTTTATATTATTTATCTTTTATTTTGTTTGGCTTTGTATTTTGACATTATGACATACTTTTATTATTAGGTTCATATATATATTTGTTGAATGTTTTATGTTCCATGTTGTATGTTGAATTCTTATATGGTGTGTGTTTTGTATGTTATATATGTTTTAAGGTGTTATAAGATTCTAAGATTATAGAATCTTATAACCCTAAACGTTATATTAAAAAAAAACATACATATATACACGACGGTTTTACAAATAACCATCATGTATATATAGACGACGGTTCTCCGAGAACCGTCATTTATACAACTATATGACGATTTAAAAATCATCATCTATGGTTTACGTATACCGTAGACGATAGTGATCCATACCGTCGTTTAGAGCTTATTGCCGACAGTTTGTACAAGAACTGTCGTCAATAAATGAGACAATGATTTCTAAAATCGTCGTCTAAAATACGATGATTTTAAATGAAAATGGTCCTGTATACATTGACAATGGTTTTCAGGGAATAGGCGACGATTTTCAATAGTCGCAAAAACCATTCTTCCCTGTAGTATGCCCTAAGTTCATTACTAACATAGTTCCTTAATTAGTTTATCTATGTGGTCTTTTGTTTAGTTGTGTGCATCCTGTGTCTAAGGGGTTTCTTTGCATCTTCCCAAAGTTAATGGAGCTTGAAACTGTGCCATTGTGTGGGTGTGCATGTGCAAGTACCCTTCTTCTAAAGGGAATAGCAAGTTCCTTATAATTTTCTATCATTAAGGAAAAAGATATGTGTAGATTTGTAACTAGGTTATTAGTATGATTGTGAACTGATATTTTTGGTATAAAAGTTAATTCTGGATAGAAGCCTGATTCAATTAACAGATGATCAACTGTGCTTTGAGATCATTACCTAGTTCTATCTGATCAGCTTATGTCTTACCTATCTGATCATGTTTCGCATGTTTCAGGTGGCAATATCATTGCAGT
This sequence comes from Thalassia testudinum, assembly GCA_037157565.1. Taxonomy (NCBI): domain Eukaryota; kingdom Viridiplantae; phylum Streptophyta; class Magnoliopsida; order Alismatales; family Hydrocharitaceae; genus Thalassia; species Thalassia testudinum. The sequence goes on from JAZHRO010000024.1 coordinate 203,840,028, forward strand.
TGAAGGTATTAATGGGAGCATATGCGAAACTCAAGAATCAGCGGAAAAAGGAGGTAAGGAGTGCATCATTGTTTTCCATTCCTCCATGTTATACTTGGATACCAATTCTCTTCTATGCTTCCTCATGCAGATTGTGACTTTTGGTGAACCCTCTATCTCACAAATCAAATGAGTTGGGAAAAATGTGTATCCAAGACTAGAATTCATTGATTTCTGATCTAGGTAGTAAGTTATTTAGACTTGTTTCATTCCCATTTTATAATACATAGACAATGCTATTTTCTTTGTTGAGGAGTCATAGGAATAAGCATCAAATGCCTTCATCCTTCTAGACATTTTCAGTGATTTTTCAGCCCTACCTCTAAATAAGGAAAAGTCCTTTTTTATTCATTTCAAGATGGATGAGGATGTGCCACAAATGGGTAATTTCGATTTAAATTTGAGCAAGAATTGTAGGCAACCTTGGAAGTTAAGAATTTCATTGAAAGTTGAGATGTTTTCATGGCTTTTGTGAATGGAAAGGGTCATCACTAAAGCAACTGCCTAAAGATTGCCCCTCACTCGGACACTACATGTGCCCTTTATAGAGATGTGGTTGAGGTCTATGAACATTTGTGTTTTGGTTACTTTTTTGTAACAGAGGTGTGGATGACATGTTTGTTATAAAGAAGTAAAGAAACATTTGATATGGAGCCCTTTAAATAGAGAGTGGGAGGAATATTTTTTATTTTTACTTTTAAATAAAAATGGAAACCATCCTGTTCATGTTTGCATTCCTAAATGCATGATGAAGTAGGATAGCCATCCAGGTGGGATGGTTGCAGGTTGTTGTGTAGCACCTGTCCTGGGATAAATATGTAAATGTACCCTGTGTTGCAAACAATCCCTATCCTATAGGTCAAGTACTATCCTGTGGGATAACCCATACCATAACGAGGCGTTATAGTTAAGGAGAGCTCTTGATATTCTCAAGGTGTTGGCAGACCTAGAGGTTGAAGTAACCTTGCAATATTACTTGTGTTGTAGGTTAAGTAGGCAGCTTTTCTAGAGATGGTTTTTGGTTGACTTATGGTATACTGGCCTCAGCAATCTTATGGCATTAGCATCTACAATTAACAAGTTAGTCAAATATATTCCTCCCTTAAAGGAAAGCTAGTCAGATAATGTCATGCATTATAGTGATTATATATCTTTCCTTTTTTCAACATTAAACTTTGCGTGATCAACATTTTCCCCATTGCAGGAAGATGAAAAGGCCAACAAGCTATTGTAATGTCGATGGATGATGCATCAGTCAGTTAATCGAAGGTGGCTGCGGGGGACACTAAAATGTCTGATGTTAACACAAATGATCAGGTTTTATCTTTTGGTCAGTTATCTTCTTATTACCTCATGAGTAATTTCTTGATTAATCTTATCTCGGTTGAGAATTTGACCTTACAATGAGATTTCCCCTAAAATTTCACTTCTCTAATGTCTTGGTTGGCATCTAATTTTTAGTTAAAGCTATGATTTTTTCCAAATTTTATTCTTGTTCTAAGTTTTTCAAGCAGGTCATATATTCTATTGATGCTATGTTATATTATTTTATGGATAAAGTGCTTTTGTAGTAATATTGAATTTGTTATTTGACCCTTTTAATTTTATGATATTTGGTTATCTTTGCAGGCTCTTGAAAAGTAAAAAAATGAACAATCTCTAAAAACTGTTAGGTACCCTTTATGGTAATCCAAGTTCTTTTGCCAAGTTGTCATCAAGGACATGGATGTTGGTGCTATTGTTGTTGATATTTTGAAGAAGGTTGAAGCTACAGATGATTTTAGTTGGGTTGATGAATTGCTTCATATTTTAGTCAAATTTGTTGGAATTGATCCTCATTGTATTTTTATTTTTCTGTATTTTTCTTTTCTTTTCTCTTGTATGACCCCTAAGAGGGGATATGTACTATGATGATCTGGGAGGTCAATGAAATGGACTTTGCACTTGGGTCATTATGTTTTGTGCTTGTTAAAAAAAATTATTTCTTAGTAAATAATATAATTAAGTCGTACAATAGGGCATCATTAAAATGAGTCAATAGTGGCAACTAAATGGAAAAATAAAGTGTCATTAAAGTAAATAATTAGTGATGATTTGGTGGCATATGAAAGTGTCAATAAAGCAAACAATAGTGGTGATTTAGAGACACAAATAATTGTTGCTAAATATTAACAATAGAGGCAATTAAATTGAAAAATAAAGTGTCACTAAAGTAAATCAATAGTGACAATTTATTGACATAAAGAAAAGTCATTAAATGAAGTATAAAGTGACACTTATAGCATCAATTAAATTGTCACTAATATAAAACAATTATGGCAAAATAGTGGCAAATTAATTGACACTAAAGATCATTAGTGACGGTAATTGCAGTAATTAAAGTGTCACTAATACCGATGATTTAACGACGATTATATAATTATCACTAACCTTTTAGTGATGCTAATGAAGGCGGCAATTAAGCAGCAATTATTTTAAATCTTGCTAATTACATATAGTGGCAAATAGAAGGCCAATAGTGGCAAAAATTAAATGCCACTAAAGGCTACTTTTTTTGTAGTGAGCATTTGATTTCAGAACTTCAATGGCTCCGAAACATGCACGTGCCTCCTCCTCAGGTTCTTGTGATGATACTTTGGATAGATTTTTCATTATCGAGGTAGCCCGTGAGCATTTTTCTATACTTGCCATGCTTTCTCCCCATGTTGGTAGACCAGTCGATTTTCCATACATTGAGATTGTCTTTCCCAGAATCCGCGAGAAGTTTGCTTTCCACCAGATTCACCTTTTCGAGTGAAATTTTTATGCAGGTTCCAAGAACATCCACATTCCTGGTGTTGACCCCATGGCTTGTCACCTATTTGCGAATCTAAAGAACATAGGTGAGGGGTTCAACATTGATCTTACCTCAAATGTCTATGGCATAGAGGTTTTGGTTAATGCGGAAGTTCCTTCTAAGATACTTGGTTGTCCTTCTATTGGTCCTACTTTTCTTGAGCCTTACCAGCAGAGTCAGACTGATGCTATTCGGGAAACCCTTCTCACTCCCACTCATTATGACTTGGACCATCCAACCAAGTCACCTTTTTTTCGTCGTCTTCCATGATTTCTGAGTAGAGTCTTTTTATGGAACTTCATGTCTAAGTCTACCTCCTTTGAGAACTACCCTGGTATCATGCTCATCACCCTCTACGCCATTCTTAAGAACAACGGGTTCAACTGAAACCACTTGGTTCTTTATTTGATGAGCAAGCAACCTGCCATCTCCTTCCATTTTGGGACACTCCTCTCTCAAACATTCCTACATTTCAATGTCCTAATGGATATCAATTTTGGATCGGGAAAATAGTTGCAAACAAAGTTGAGTTCTAAAAACCCGTCATTGTAGCGTGATTTGCGAGAAAAACCATCAACAGATAAATTTTACCGAAACTCGAAAGGAATTCTGGGTTAAACACAGGGTGGCTAACATTTGATTAAAAATTGCATTTGTTTTATTGTCACAAAGCAGATTAATTGGTTGAATTGAATCTCAACTAGCTATCTACTTAAAGAATAAAGAATAAAAGAGAGAGAGAGAATATTACAAATAAAGACAAAATAGAGATAGAATACACATGGATTTCATAATCATCAAGTGATGTTCATTACAACTAATCATTACAACTAATTGTTACACTAGAAAGCAGGAAATATACACTAGAAGCTAGAGAGAAGTTATCCTCCTCGACGGCTGCTTGAAGGATGAGCCACATTGACGGAATGCCCGAACGAAGGTGGTGAGATGTGGGACGAAGGAGAACAACGATAGACGACAGAGAATGGGGTAGGGAGACGTCACAGTGGGGTCCGCTTCCCGAATGGCGGTGAGAAGACAACTGTATAATGCTCCACGAACGGGATGAGAAGGTGGAAAAATTATATTTTTAACTTTAACTCTAGAGGAGCATCCCAGATTTGGGATAAGCTTTTAGAGTTTTGGAGGGGGTAAGAGAAGAGAGGAAGGGATGAGAAATTCAAGCGGTAGGGGTCTCCTTTTATAGTTGTAGGGATTGAGGGCAATTTGGTCATTTCATGCTTAAAAAATTTAATTCAGGGTCTTTAGTGACGGATTTAAGTGTCACTAAAGACCCCAAACATGGGCTTAGTGTGCATGCACCCGCTGCCTCCTCACCTTCACGCACGCTCAATGCATAGCCATGATCTCACGATCTCATCCGTCCACGATCGGACGGCTTAAACGCACCGCTCTTCATCGCACCTCATCACATGCCTAGTGATTGCACCGCAAAAATACGCCTGCAATTGTGCCGTCTTGTGCTATTTCCTAGCATTACCAATGCATATTAGGTCTCCATAGTTGCATTGTAAAAATACACGCATGCATGCATTTAATTAAGAGGGGAGGAGAGTGAAATAAAATGGCCTCGCGATTACATCTTTCCTCAAGTGTTGCTTCACAAAATTCACCATCTTTTTATTTTTATTTGATTTTGAATCTCTTCCCGCGGCTGCATGGGACAACACCTTTCTCCTCGCGCCATTCCCTGCGGCTGCCTCTCCCTGCCAAGGCCATGCATAAGCCATGCACAGCCAGGGCATGGCCGTGCATGGCTTCTTCCTCTATAAAAAAGCCATGGCTCCTTTGCAAAGCCATCCTGGTCCAACGAAAAGAACCCGCAGCTCCACTTCCTTCCAGGCCACTGTTCCCTCCCTTCTCCCTCCACATGCTGGCCCTCCTCCTCCGAGGAGACACCCGGCGGACAGGAGTAACTCACGGTGGTCCACAACCACCACCGTGAGTCCACCATTGCCCAACTCACCAAAGAGCCGGTGGGCGTGGTGGCTCTTTCCTCATTTTTACGTTTCCAGCACCTTCAACCATTGGAGTGCAAGCTTCAAGCTGTGAAGCTCAACCGACCACCGCACACCTTGCAGCAGCCGGCCAAGCCCCACAGTAGCAGCAGCAAGGCAGTAGCAGGCTGCCCACACCTTTCTGCGTGCGCCTGCAGGCACACTTGCCTCCCACTCGTTCGCACTCCATTCGCCTTCCCGCTCGCAGCAGGCCACCGCGCGCCACTATAGGGGCCAGCCAAGCCTCACCGCGCACCCCAGCTGCACCCGTAGGCCACCGCACGTGCCTGCAGGCGCCCTTGCCTCCCTCTCCGCGCACTCTGTCGTGAGCTTCTCCACACCTGCAACTAGCCGGCGCAGACCTTCTTCCTCGCGCGCCAGCTGCGAGCCGGCCGCACTCACAGCACCTGCAGCTCCCGGTTGCGTGGAGCGGCCTTACACTGTAGCCACTGTTCACGCCAGTCTGCGCGACACTGTGGCTATAGTGGGGTGACCGGTGAGCTTCTCACTTAACCGGTCACCCGGCATGCCGCAACCACCGTTCGCCCACACGCGTGTCTCGGCCCGCATCGCCCATACCTGCCTGCATACGTCTACAAGCGCCCGCCTCTCCCAGCGCTCCGTGCAGCGCTGGGCACTGTGGTCCTCTCCACGCCACTCCCTCCAGCGCACTCTTCTCTGCACGCATACGCACCTGTGCACACGCGTGGAAGACCCCAGACGACGCCCACTGGTCTACAGACGACTTAACCTCCAACAGTCTCTCTCCCGCTCTCTCTCTCTCACAACACTCTCTCACTCTCTTCACCGACACTTACACACACATACACTCACACTTCCATACAATCACACACCTATACACTATTATATACATATATATATACGTATACATATATATATATTGATATATATACATATATTTATATATATATATTTTATATTTATATATATAGTAGTACTTATATACTTATGCATTAGTATACATACATATATATATACATATATCTACATACTTATATATATATATATCTATATATATATACATATATATTTACATATATACATATACTTATATACATATACATATATATATATATATATACATATATCTATACATATATTAATACTTATATAACTATGTATTAGTCTATATACATACATATACATATATATATATCTATATACTTATATATATATATATATACAAATATTTATATATATATATATATAAAAATATACATATATCTATATATATACTATTACCTATATAACTAAGTATAGATACATATATATATATATATACATATATTACTATATACTTATACATACATATATATATACCTATATATTTATAACCATATATATATATACATATAGATATATTTACATATATACATATATATATATTTTTTTTCACATTACTTACCATACATGGTATCGCGGGAATAAATACAATCGATTTCCAAAACCGGGGAACAAGCAGTCAGGCTAATTCCTCAGTCCCCGATACACATGTACAAAAAGTGTGTTCGCATTCATCTTCCACCAATCCACCTTACATGCGGCACTTCGTCCTGTTGGTTGCATCTTTCTAGATGACGATCGACTCGACACCGTGCTACACTCCATCTCCGCCTCCACCCCCACCCCTTTATACATATATAATATAGACATATATATATACTATAGTTACTTTACTTCTATTTCTCTTGCATGACCATAAAAAGATAAAAAATATATATAAAAGAGAAAAGATAATCCTTGACTTGTAAGTACCCCGTCTTGCGAATAGCAAGACCTGTTTTGGAACCCTGTTTTGGCTCAAAGCCAAGAACCCAATTTTGAGGGTGTGCCTCAAGGAAAAAGATTACCAGAAAAAAATCTAAATAGATAAACACCAAAAACACAATAAACGAACGAAAGAGACTTGTTGTAGGAAAGGCGTAGAAACTTGACTTGTAACCCTACTTCCCTGAGTTCAACCCTTGACCTAAAAGTGACCAAGATAAAATCAAGTAGGCCAGGTTAAAAATTTTGTAAAGAGATGGTCAAGTCCGATTTAGGTTAACCACTATACACACTTCAACAATAAAATCACTATATTAACAACCTAACTGGGTCCGACACCACATCTTTTCTGGCACCGTTGCCAGGGAGGTGCGCCTGCAAGTAAGTTTCTATTCCATTCCTTTCATTTTTCTCTTCTCTCTTCAAGGTGGTTTTTGTTTTTTGCTGTGTAGGTGAACCTGTTGAGAGGAGAAGGTAGGCAAACGAAGTTAGAGACGTGGGCAGATCCAAGGAGGGAACGAGAGCGTGAAGACGCCGACACCGCACTGGAGTTCCGCACAAGTTGCTACACAAGTCTTTCTTTCTTAGCAACCTAGGTTAACTTGTAGCCTTAGTAAAAAAATAAAAATAAAAATAAAAAAAAACTAAAAACTTGAAAAACTTCTTGGGATCTCTTGGGGCAAGTGGATTAAAATTCACTTGTTTGATTGATTGTCTTCACTCCCACTGCCCCGGGATTTCCCGCCCTACTTTGCATAGCGAAAATCCAAGAATCTTGATTCTTGAATTTTTCACCGTGTGAAGTATTCCTTGAGGCAAATAAAAAGATTGATTGCCACCCCTCTTGCCTCATTTTCCTACAATTTGGGATCACATTTTTGGTAGGGAGACTTGGAATTGAGTTAATTCCAACCCCACCACGACTTTTCAACTTGCCTAAGATTCGATCCCGAATACCTCAACCCCCAACAAATTGATTTTCTTTATCTTTTGGTTGAGCCTTGTGTGGAAATCTTTTTGGTGATTGGGAGCACTTGAATTGAAGTGCTTTGGCTCCCTTTCACACTAATCTAAAACTGATTCGTGCATCCACACATAGAAATCTCCATTTAAGGAAGCCCATTGCATTTTAGCATGCATTAACCAATTGACATTGAAGAAGGGTTTTTTGGGATTAGAAGCAAACTTGTATTCTTGCAAAACCCCGAGATTGGTTGAATTGATATTTTAGCGAAATCCTAAAATCCATACTACCTTAAGGCTGAATTCTAAAAATCATTCACCAATTAAAACTTCAATTCGGGGAGATTTCCCTATTGCATGCTTGTTTTACACACTCAGAAAATAAATCACTTGGGCATTAGCTGTAAACAACGCCCTTCACATTCCAAAAGCACTTGACCCTAAGCCTCTAACTAAAATTGGTAGTAACTTGACCCTTCTTAAGGATTGGAGGTCTAACTACCTGAGTGGAGTGGCTACGTGCTGGTAAGAGTTCCCGCATGCTATCGAGTGTCTAAGACTGGGGCAAACAGCCTTTCAATCTGGCTTGGTGGTTCCGCGGTGCTCGCATTCAGTTCCGTAGTTCGTGATAGTAGGTAACTTAGATCTTTAGGTCTAAGGGCACACTGTAGAGGTTAGGAATTTGATTGAATTGATTTGTCATCAAGTGTACCTTTGCGACGTCATTTCTCTCATCTCTTTTCCCTTCTTATCCCCCCAATTCTTCCTGTGGTAGTGCATGTTTGGGAGGAGGTCACAAAATCCTAAACTGTTTGAATTGACTGATAAATTTAGAAAAGAAGCCGAATCATCCTCCTCCTCCACAAACATGGCTGCATGCCCACCCCCAAATCCCGAGGGTGGAAACCAGCCTCAGAACCCACCAGGTGGTGGAGCCTTAGATCCCATAACCCGCCTCCAAGCCCAAATGGAAATGTATAATGAGCAAATGGAAGCCATTCGGGAAACATTGGAGGAAATACAGAACCCTCCCAAACGGGAGGAGTCTAGGTCGCTTAGCTCCTATCAGAATCCCGCTGCTACAGAGACCATAGGACAAATTTGGGTCCCCATGGGTGGGGATGACTTTGAACTGAAACCGAACATAATTGGCCTAATAAATTTTCACTTTCATGGTCTTGCAAGTGAAGATCCGTTTCTCCACTTGGAAGACTTAACCCGATTAACTAAAACTATTAAACCAAGAAATATCGAGTTACCTATAGTCCTCATGAAAATGTTCCCGTTTTCATTGCGGGATAAAGCGTCGCAATGGTTACGCACCCTTGGGAGAACCATCCACTCTTGGGAAGAGATGCGAACAGCGTTTCTCAAGAAGTTCTTCCCAATCGGGAGAACCAATGCTCTTCGCCGTGCTATCACTTCATTTACGCAACAAAATGGCAAACAATTTCATGAGGCATGGGAGAGGTATAACAACCTCCTCAGGAAGTGTCCACACCACGGTCTGCCTAAGTGGCATATAGCCCAGATTTTCTACTACGGGCTAAATGAGACTTTGAAGCAGATTGCAGACGCTTCCTGCGGAGAGAACCTTATGAATAAAGACAAGAATGGAGCATTCGAATTGTTTGAAAATATGAGTGAAAACTCGATGAACAATGCTTCCATTGTCGCCTTTAATCGTACCAGCCAGCCCCGTAATGTCCACGAAGTTGACACGAGACCCTCCCATTCATCCACTGATCTAAGCCTTATTGCAAAAAAATTGGATGAAGTCTCCATCATGCACAAGAAGCTGGACGAGCTTCTGGCCAATCCCACCCGATCTCTAGCAAACACCACCTCTTCACCACTTCATCACAATCACAATTCTTCCAACACCAGGCTTATCCCGAGAAACCCCGTACGACCTTCCCTACCGAGTGTCGCACCGAGAGACTCGGTAAGTCATGTGGAACTGGCTTCTGCGAGCCAGTATTTCGACACGGAGGACCAAGCCTCCGTGTGCTCGGATGCATATTTACACGCGGACACGTCTTCTGGCATAGAATAAGCTTACGCCCTGGGGAACAACCCGTTCTCTGCCACGTATAACCCAGGGTGGCGCAATCATTCGAACTTCGCATGGTCCAACAACCCGCAGCACCAAAACCCCGTGGGTGGACCAATCCGACCGTCCGCACCCGTCATTCCAAGGGCCCAGTCTAATCCTATGGCGAATCTGCCATTAGGCCCTTGCGTACCACAAATAGAACAGGCATCAAGTCCTCTTGACAAATTGATGCAAATGATGACGAATATGTCAAAGCTCCATGAAGAGAACATGACCTCTCTTCAGCACCAATTGGCGCAGCAGAATGCTGAGATCAATCAACTACGCATGGAGACTCGATCTCAGGGCACTCTTCCTACCCAAACTCGCGAAATTTCGTACCTTGTGGTCCTCAACCACAGGTATGACCTTCTCAAGGGCAGGTTAATCAAATTCTGCAAGCTCCGAGCATTCCACCAGGATTTCAGGCTAATCCCGCTGCAGCACCGCACTCTTATGTCCCTATTGCGAACCCTCCTCCGCCGTATGATCCCACTGGACCCGCATTGTCCAATGCTATCACTACGAGAAGCGGTAAGTAGACCATTGATCCACCTCAACCTGATCCTGGCCCATCTTCTTCTTCATTGCCCTCTCATTTGGGATGCGCACCGCATTCGCGAGAGGACGATACACCCAAATTTGTGCCAGAATCAGTCCCATTCCCTGAGGCTCTACTGAGGGAGCCAAAAGGCAAGAAGAAAGACATGCAGGCTTTTGATAACCTGCGTAATTTGTTCAGGGATGTAGAAATCAAGGTACCCCTGCTCGAGGCTATCGATCACATACCTACTATCGCCCGATTTTTCAAAGACTACACAACACCCAGGCGATAGTCAAAGAAAACTAAAAATCCGGTGGTTCTCTCGCCTCATGCGAGTTGTGCTATACTGTCAAACCTACCACCGAAGCAGAAAGATCCGGGCACACTGCTTATTTCCTGTAGCATCCAAGGCTGCAGTATTAACCGTGCCCTACTTGATCTAGGATCTTCCATAAATCTTATACCGACCATCATGCTCGAAAAATTTTCCTTCGGAAATCTGAAACCCACCCCTGTCACATTACAGTTGGCAGATTGTTCTGTCAAAATTCTGAAGGGTGTGGTGGAAGACGTGGTGGTTAGGGTCAACAGTCTCTGTTTTCCTGTTGACTTTCTTGTTTTAGATATGGAAGTTCCTAGCCCACTTTCTAATTGTCCGATCATCCTTGGTCGACCTTTCTTGGCCACAGCCCGTGCCCTTATCGACTGCGAGTCGAGCTGTATTGAGATTGCCGTTGGATTTGAAAAGCTCAAGCTTAACATCTTCAAGGCAGCCAAGAACTTTGATTGCGATTGTATCGAGGATGACACGTCTGACGAGGACATGGCTGTCAGCGCGTGTATCGGACCAATTGGGACCTATTCTGACTGCTGCGGATTGCCTATAAACACTGTCGACTGCCTGACCAACACATACTGTGACGTTCCCCCATCCCTCCCTTGTCCCATACCTTCCCTGGCCAGACTTCTGACGAGGTTTTCTCCGCTTCCCATACCTCGTGGCCTGAGTCATATCCGGGCTGCTCACCGCCGGTCCACACTCTTGAAGACCGGATTGCCCTTTCTTTCCCGCCAAATCAGGCGGATTTGTAAGTCCACACTGGGACCTTGAGCCCACATCTTACTCACTAGGGCTGTTCCTTTTTGGATCCATCTTTCCAAGAAGCCCCTCTGCTTGGCCAATCTGAGGGCCAACTGCTTCCTCCTAACTTGTTTTCTATTCCGCCTGGGACACTCTCATCCTAGAAAATGCCAGATCTTTCACCACCCACCCTACCACCCTACTGTATACCCTGCACCTCACCTCTCGTTACCCGATCTTTCGTCCTGCCTATACCTTTCCCTACATGCATATGAGGACATAGCATTGTTTAGCATGGGGGGGTGGATAGGCATCCATAGGATCTAGGTATTTTATGGTATCATGCAGTTCCCACCTATTTATAAATATGCAAGAAAAAGAAAAAGAAAAAATATAATAATAATAATAATAATAATAATAAATGGTGTTTAGTAATGATCTGAAGGCTAAAACAAAAATACAATAAGTGTTTATGGACATTCAACCTCTGTTTTGAAGACTTTCCTGGCCACAGAAGCTTGATTCGCTCAGGCTTGGCTTAATTCACTTGAGCATCGACATGATAGATCGGAATCTCTCCTAACTAAGAATGTATTCTTGTACCTGAGACACCAGTACAGGATCCGTTGGTTTGCTTCTACTTGAGAGCTTAAGTAAACGTGGTTCACACTGCACATATCAAGAAAGACCAGGTGAACATAAGATCCAACCCTAGTGTTCATTAGGGAAGGTGGAGTCCTTACCTGCGCACGCAAGTAGACTTCTTATCCCAGGCTTTAGTCTTGTGTTTAGGAGCAACTCTTTCCACCGAGAAAGAACTCTCCCACCAAAAAGAAAAGTGTGCTCCTCCAAATAATGTTGTAAGAGATATACTGACACGTGTTTCAAAAAAAAAAAAGTTGCAAATAAGTCAGTATATCTCGCAAATGTCTACAAATATCTACCCTAAAAAGTTCTTCAGGGCAAGTCGTAAATACCCTATTTTCCAGTGAGCCACAAATGTTAGAAAATGGGAGTTGAGTTTTCCGTCATCTTCTTAAGGGTCAATCCGAAATCACGGGCTGAAACTGGGACCAACCTGTACTTAAAAATTTGTGAAACCCTGGGCTTGAGTCTTAATGTTCATCTGGTCAGTCTTGATCCTTCACTAAACGCAAGCCATAACCTCTTGGGCTCTCAAGTATGGTAAAAACCTCCTGGGTCCTGGAAATTGTACTTAAGGTTTAAATATCAAGAGTCCTGGTTAGTTGAGAGATGATCTATGTCATGTGAGACTTAAAGTACTAGTAGTCTTTTCTACAATTGGTTCTCACAATATCCAACAATAAACACACCTATGTTTCCTTAGGGGAAAATCTTCAGCTTAAAAATCATTTCTAAATATAATACAAAAAATGTTTTGCTAGGGACTAGCAAAAGATAGGCATGGGGGTATGATTGCACCGCAAAAATACGCCTGCAATTGTGCCATCTTGTGCTATTTCCTAGCATTACCAATGCATATTAGGTCTCCATAGTTGCATTATAAAAATACATGCATGCATGCATTTAATTAAGAGGGGAGGAGAGTGAAATAAAATGGCCTCGCGATTACATCTTTCCTCAAGTGCTGCTTCACAAAATTTACCATCTTTTTTATTTTTATTTGATTTTGAATCTCTTCCCGCGGCTGCATGGGACAACACCTTTCTCCTCGCGCCATTCCCTATTCCAACCCTTCCCTACGGCTGCCTCTCCCTGCCAAGGCCATGCATAAGCCATGCACAGCCAGGGCATGCCCGTGCATGGCTTCTTCCTCTATAAAAAAGCCATGGCTCCTCCTTTGCAAAGCCAGCCTAGTCCAACGAAAAGAACCCGTAGCTCAACTTCCTTCCAGGCCACCGTTCCCTCCTGTCTCCCTCCACACACCGGCCCTCCTCCTCCGAGGAGACACCTAGCGGATAGGAGTAACTCACGGTGGTCCACAACCACCACCGTGAGTCCACCACCGCCCAACTCACCAAAGAGCCGGTGGGCGTGGTGGCTCTTTCCTCGTTTTTACGTTTCCAGCACTTTCAGCCATTAGAGCTCAAGCTTCAAGCTGTGAAGCTCAACCGGCCACCGCACACCCGGCAACAGCCGGCCAAGCCCCACAGCGGCAACAGCAAGGCGGCAGCAGGCTGGCCTCACCTTTCCACGCGCACCTGCAGGCACGCTCGCCTCCTGCTCGTTCGCACTGCATTCGCCTTCTCACCTGTAGCTGGCCACCGCGTGCCACTGTAGCGGCCAGCCAATCCTCACCGCACACCCTAGCAGCACCCGTAGGCCACCGCGTGTGCCTGCAGGTGCCCTTACCTCCCTCTCCATGCGCTCTGTCGCGAGCTTCTCTGCACCTACAATCGGCCGGCGCAGACCTTTTTCCTCGCGAGCCAGCCCGCACGCGCCAGTTGCAAACCAGCCGCACTCACAGCACCTGCAGCTCCCGGTTGCACGGCGCGACCTTACATTGTAGCCACTGTTCACGCCAGTCTGCGCGACACTATGGCTACAATGGGGTGACCGGTGAGCTTCTCACTTAACCAGTCACCCGGCACGCCGCAACCGCCGTTCGCCCATGCGCGTGTCTCGACCCGCGTCGCTCGTACCTGCCCGCGTACGTCTGCAAGTGCCCGCCTCTCCCAGCGCCTACCTTCGCCTGCTTCCTTCACCGTGTGCGCCTGCAAGCACCCGTTCCAGCCTCTCCACGCAGCGTTGGGCACTACGGTCCTCTCCGCACCACTCCCTCCAACGCACTCTTCTCACGCGCGCGCGTGGGAGCCCCCAAACGACGCCCACTGGTCTGCAGACGGCTTAACCTCCAGCAATCTCTCTCCCGCTCTCTCTCTCTCTCTCTCACAGAACACTCTCTCACTCTCTTCACCGACACTTACACACACGTACACTCACACTTCCATACACACACACACACCTATACACTATTATATGCATATATATATGCGTATACATATATATATATTGATATATATACATATATATATATTTTATATTTATATATATAGTAGTACTTATATACTTATGTATCAGTATACATACATATATATATACATATATCTACATACTTATATATATATACATATATATTTACATATATACATATACTTATATCATATCCATATATATATATACATATATCTATACATATATTAGTACTTATATAACTATGTATTAGTCTATATACATACATATACATATATATATATATCGATATACTTATATATATATATATATACACATATATATACTGATATATATACATATATTTATATATATATATATAAATATACATATATCTATATATATACTATTACCTATATAACTAAGTATAGATACATACATATATATATATATATACATATATACACACCTAATTATATATACATACATATATACATATATATATCTATATAACTATACATATGTACATATATATATATATCTAGCTACATATATCTATATATACATATATTACTATATACTTATACATACATATATATAGACCTCTATATAGTTATATATACATACACATATATATATATATACAGATATATTTATAACCATATATATATACATATAGATATATTTACATATATACATATATATATATATATTTTCACATTACTTACCATACGTGGTATCGCGGGAATATTTGCACCAGCTGCTGATATTCCCCGATACACGCGTACAAAAAGAGTGTTCGCATTCATCTTCCACCAATCCACCTTACACGCGGCACTTTGTCCTGTTGGTTGCGTCTTTCTAGATGACGACCGACTCGACACCATGCTACACTCCATCTCCGCCTCCACCCCCACCCCTTTATACATATATAATATAGACATATATATATATACTATAGTTACTTTACTTCTATTTCTCTTGCATGACCATAAAAAGATAAAAAAAATATATAAAAGAGAAAAGATAATCCTTGACTTGTAGGTACCCCATCTTGCGAATAGCAAGACCTATTTTGGAACCCTATTTTGGCTCAAAGCCAAGAACCCAATTTTGAGGGTGTGCCTCAAGGACAAAGATTACCAGAAAAAAATCTAAATAGATAAACACCAAAAACACAATAAACGAATGGAAGAGACTCGTTGTAGGAAAGGCGTAGAAACTTGACTTGTAACCCCACTTCCCTGAGTTCAACCCTGGGCCTAAAAGTGACCAAGATAAAATCAAGTAGGCCAGGTTAAAAATTTTGTAAAGAGATGGTCAAGTCCGATTTAGGTTAACCACTATACACACTTCAATGATAAAATCACCATATTAACAACCTAACTGGGTCCAACATCACCTAGGTGCGATTGGGAGTTCAAATGCACGTCCAATCATGCGTAAGTGATCTGCGCGCTTTGGTGATGCCACGTCACCGTGCCTTGCCTGCACGATTGCCATCCGATGGTTGAATTGAGCCACTCTCGCGCTCGTGCCTTGATTTGAGGCACACGAGGGCTCGAACCTGCGCCCTCTTCTTCGTGAGCGGCGTCAGGACCAACACGCTGTGCCATTGCTTTTTCGCATGGTGGATTTCTTGCCCAACCAACCTTGGCTGCTGGATCTTCATCCAATGACCGAGATCTCTCGATGTGGAATCCCTTCAAGAGTTGAGAAGAGATGCTGTGGTCGGCTATGATGGCACCACGTGGCGCCATCATGGCCATCGATCTTTTGTGTCCTACAGATGGTGCCATGGATGTTGGATTGGACCAATTTTTATGTCGTTGGGCTATGATCATCAATCTAAATCCATCCGTGTGGTCGGATTTGTCATCTGAGGTATGAATTTACACCATCTTGGCCCTTTGATCCCAGATCTTTGTCGAACTGCATCTGACGCTATGAAAGTCCGTTCAGGGCGATCTTGGAGCTATTGAACTTTGATCGTCGCCCTGATCAAATCCGTACGATTGGATCTTCAATCCAATGCCATGATAAGATATTGCCCTATTTCCTGGCCATAAAAAAGGACAATTAACTTAATTTTTATATAATCTAACCTAAATGCAAGATGATGTATGTTATGTAGTATTTATAATGTATGATGCAACTATATGCCAAAGAACATGCATAAATAGATGATTTATGTGATATAAACATGTTTACATCAATCAACCACAAACAATTCATCACGAGAGTCTCCAGTTTTTATAAGCTTACTTATACCAAGATGGAGCAAGCTTAGGGAGCCCGTGGTGAGGATGCAGACTGGCAGCAGCAGCAGCCTTAGGAGCTAGATAGACCCTCTACTGTTCGTCGTATGAGCATTTTACAGCGATCTGTCTTCCTCAAATATGACCTACTCCACCCTTCTTTGACCAGGAATGGGGCCTTCTAGACAAGCCACTTTCAGATTGGGGCTACGTCAATATTCAAGACATCACTGATAGGATTTCATTAATGATGCATCGACAATGCGAGGCAGACTTGGTGATAATGTGACATGGGCATCAAGTATTCGACTACATGAATGCTCAAGGCCAATTTTTGGATAGAATTAGAGAGTTTATTCATGGGATTCAGTAGCAGCTTCATAGGCCTCCTCATTCTTGTCAATCTACTACAGTCCCTCCATCATCAGTAGCACCTCTTCCTTCTCCTCCTCCTCCAGTAGCCACAGACCAGCAGGGTACACCTCCTCACAGGATTGTTAGGTAGTTGATGCCCTCTTTGTCAGCCTAGAGATGCCACTATCTTGGCCACCTGACTTCATCAGAGAGATTTGACTCGATGGACCTCGAGTTAGATACATGTCTTCAGAGCACCATGGACACTTTCATGGCTTCTCTAGAGTAGTTTTGCATAGTATTACCTTATTTTTTTTGTTACTATTCTTATAGTATTATGGCCTATAGTACTTCTTACTATGGACTCATTTATCTTGCTTGCCAGTTATATGCATGGTTATATCTCTCTATCAGCTAAATATTTGTCTCTTTGAAATGAATGTTATAAATCTAACTGCTTTAGTTACATGTTTAAAGGGGAGATAGATAACATTGATATCTATATGTTTACTTTTTGTTAAAACAAAAGGGGGGAGATATTATGCATAAGTCATTAAATGTTTATCTCTCTACATAATTATAATTTTTTTGTCATAAAAAACGGGGAGAATGTAAGTACCTATGTTTTGATGCATCAAAATTATGCTATTTACTAGACTAATATTTCAGGACACTCTCATGGATTCTTGGATTAAAGCAAGAAGATTGCTAATTTTTTCTCAGTGTCTTTTTATTTTATCGAGTCTAGATTATTTTGTAAGGAACTTCAAATAAGCTTCAAATAATTTTTTGCACTTAACATAAAAATCAAGTTTTTAGGTTAATTTATCGACCAAATGAATTGATCGACCAACTAGATTAGTTAATCAATCAAAACTGCCTATTTACAGAAGTTGATAAATGCACCTTTGATCGACCATTTAGCTTAATTAATCAACCAAACATTGATTGATCAAATAACTAGTCTGACTGACCAAAACTCATTTTGATCAACCAAACTACCTTAATTTATCGACCAATTTGACTTCCTTTTCTGGTCAATTTTCTAGTATAAATAGAGGTTGTAGGTAGCCTTTTTGTAAAACACATTCAAAGAGAAATCCATCTAGAAGAAGAGCTCTCATGCTTTCTCTCAAGTGCTTCTACGCTTCTGCTTCTACGCTTTTCAAAGCACGTCGATCCGAACCTCTACAAAAATCGGTTTGACTCTCCTTTGGGAAGATCCATTGTTGTTTTGCTTCTTTTTAGGTTGTAAATAGAAGGGATTTTTCTAAGAGTTTGTACCACCATCGTTCAAGTGGTACGATAGTGGATTGACTAGCTTCTCCTTGTTGGAAAAATCCTAAGCTAAGAGGCTTAGGTAGTGGTTTTCACTTGAGAAGGGTTTCCTTTATAAATCCAAGTGTCATCTATGCTTGATTTTTCTGTGGTTTGAATTGTCTTCACTTCCATTATATTTAAATTTTTAAGTGATATTATTCACCCCTCCCCTCTAGTATACCATTAAGATCTGCAAGAAACCACATTTGGTTAAGTGTTGAGGCCTTATATTGAGCTGAAAAACGCATTTTTTTTGGATCTCTAACACTTGCTTCACATACATATTTTGTTGAGCTTGATATATTTATTGATTCACATTGCATATCTTTTTGTTACATCAATCTTTTGAGCTTCACTTAATTACCTGATTGATGGTTTTATTTGCAATCATTTGCTCCCTACGAATGACCTTGGAACTCTTTTTTGACCACATAAATTTAAGTGTTGACTCATTTTCGTTGATATATGATGTGCATCCATTTAAATAGCCAAGAATGTCTATCAATGCAAGTTCTTAGTATCATATTAGCATCATGCAATGTAAATATTGCATAACATGCATCATCATACATTTAGGTCAAATTGTACAAATTGTATAGTAATTTCTTCTTTTTGGTGACCAGGGATAGGGCGAATTTTAATCGGGGCCTCAGATCAAATATCCAACCATACGGATCTGATCAAGGCAACGATTGGAGTTCAATGACTCCAAGATCACTCCGATCGGACTTCTGTAGCATCAGATATAATCCAAGGAAGGTCAAAGATCATGGGCCAAAACGGTGTCAATCCCCACTTCAGATGACAAATCCGACCGCACAGATGGGTTCAGATCGATGATCGTAACTAACAACACAAAAATCAGCCTAATCTGACATCCGTGGCACCTTCTACAAGTAACAGAAGATGGATGCCCAAGATGATGCCATGTGGAGCCATCTTGACCGCCCAAACCGGCTAACCCAAATTGGTGAGGACCACCGCGCCCCCTTTCTCCTCACCCGCTCGGTTGATCTCAGTTGTTGGATCTTTATCCAAGGGCTGAGAGCGAGTGTGCTTCCATTGAAAATGCACCAAACTAGAGCACTTGGAACGTTGGTCATGACTTGAAGTCATGGGCATAGGGTGCGCATTCAAAACGCGGTGCACCCTTAATTAGCTAAGGACTCGAGTGAGGGCTCAATTGAGTTATTCGATGGTGAGCGGGCGATGTAGATGCAGGAGACGTGGCAGCACCAGAGTGTGCGGATCACCTACGCGCGATCTAATGTGCATCCGAACGCTCCATCGCACTCACGGGCATGCGGTTACACTGAAGTTGAAGCAGGCGAGGAGCAATCTCAGCCGTTCGATCTCACGATCGGATGGCTGAGAGTGCTTGGACGTGATGAATCATTTGCGCAGGAAGAAGAAGAGGCACGTGCGGGAGGCTTGGACATTGCCCACATTCAGGCCTACTAAAGGCCCTGCAATAATGTTTTTAACATAAAATCACCTTTTTGCCCCCAACCTCTACACTTATAAAAAGGCTTACGCCCCCCACATTTCAATCTTCCCTTTTTTTCACCTCTCTCCCTCTCGAAAGCTCTAAAGAAGCTTGTCCCAAACCTGGGATGCTCCTCTAGAGCCAAAATCAAAGTTTTCTCCCCCCGTTCTGGAAGTGGATCCTGTGACGATGACAATGCCCTACCTCACCCTTGCTTCTTCCTACTCCATTCTTCGTCTTCCGCCTTCATCCTCTGTCTTCTAGGTGTCGCCTTGTCCGGCTCATCCTCCAAGCAATCGTCGAGGAGGATAACATCTCTCTCCCTTCTTTACTGCTTTCTAGAATAGAATTTCCTGCTTTGTAGTTGTAAAAATAATATTCAATTGCAAAGTGATTGTTCTCTCTCTCTTAGTGTTAATATCAAATCCATTGTGATTATTTAGCTTCAAAAACAAAAATACCAAAAAAAATATAATTGCGGATTTTAGATCGACGTAGCCTCCTTTTGTTCGACCCGGAATTTCTTTACAAATTTCGGTAAATTTATCTATTGACGGATTTCTTTGCAAATCATACTACGACGATGGGTTTTTCAAAATCCAATCCTTTTTGTGTAGATCTTCCGCTTCAACATTTTGGGGTCGTTGCTGGGAAGGCGACAATTTTGGATTTTCTTTCCGCATTTTGCAAACTTTATTATTTTCTAACTTGCTTTTATTTCTCTTCTATTATTTTGCAAGTACCTCAATAGGGAATCTTCAAGCGATAGAAAGGAGTAAGGTGCAATTGAAGACAACTATAAGTGCTCCCCATTCTTTACCCCTCCATAGATTTCATTCCACAATCTTAATTCAAACCCCAATTAACCTAGGTGTTCACATAAACCCTAGGATTAGTTTGGATGCTTTGATTTCCACCCCCACTCATCTCACCTTCATAAAAAATAAAAAATAAAAAGATAGTTCTTGTGGGATAAATCAACATACACACTACATACACCTACATCCAAGGCACATAACCTAACTTGATTTTTATCTACTCAACTGAGATTCTGACCTATGGAACTGGTACATGTAAATCAACACATAAGAGAGTAGAAATCAGTCTAGGTTAATCATCTTGTGTGCCTAACTCAGTGGTGCATTTCGGCCAATTGTTTGAGTTGTTTGTGTTGCACCACTTCATTTTAAAATCAAGTCATCAAGTAGCTTCCCCTTAGGGTTTACAATTTAGGTCAATACCAGGCACTCCACTTTTTTTTTATTTCAAAAGGAAAAGATCTTCACCTGTGTTTGAACATCTGGTTTGCCTCTGAAACTTGATTTAACTCACCTAATTCTAAACCCTAAAAGCTACTTTTTTTTCTTTTGAGATTGAAAGGAATGCTATCAAAAATGATAGCAAACTGGGAATTATTCCATTAAACAATCAACTATAAGAATTTACAAAGAATCACTCCATTCATGAACAAAAGAGTTACAACTCCAAACAATTTTCCCCACACACAATGACAACCCCTTAAATAATTTTTCATTTCTAACCCTCCACACACTCCAAAGCACAGTTGCCATAGTTACTCGTGGATTCGCATGAGTTTGAAAATCCCTCCAAAGGCCTTCCCACATTGGCAAGGGATATCGACACATAGATCTCCATATTTGGTCAGTCACCAAACACGACGAGAATAGATGTCCAGCATTATCAGTGGGGAAATCACATAGGGAGCAATGATGTAGTTGGGTTCCCATCCTTTTGTGATGCAGCTCCCCCGTGACAAGTCCTCCTCTTCTGCACAGCCAGAGGAAAATTTGCACTTTAAGGGGTATGCGTAGCTTCCATAAACCTACGCATTGTTTATCAATCTCCTCCATGTCAATTGGATCATTTGCACGCAATAGAACATTATATGCTGCAGTCAACGTGAAACTTCCAATCAAGGCATAAAATTACCCCCCTACGTTTGGTTCAATCCAGGGTTTATCTTTCCTTAACACCCAGGTTTTGACTTCTCTTCTCTTCTCGGATTACTACTTATATTATTACTTCATTTATTAAGATATTATCGGTATTGATCTTTCTTATATATTTGAATTCATAAGTCAATTAAGTCAAGTCAGAATTTCTTATTAAGATATTACCAGTATTGATCTTTCTTATATATTTGAATTCATAAGTCAATTAAGTAATAATATATTAAAGCCATCGATGAAGATTCATGGACACTTCAAGAGTGGTACATGGATCTGGAACCGCTGGAAGGAGTTGAATGGACAGCTGTGTAAAAGAAAAAGATTGCGGGAAACATGAAGGCGATGAACACACTTTATTGTGCGTTATCAAGGGAAGAGTTCAACCGGATCTCCGCATGCGAGTCCACCTACGAGATTTAGAATACTTTGCAAATCACCTACGAAGGTACAAGCAAGGTAAAAGAAATACATATTTCGATTTTAACAGAAAATTGTGAGTGTTTCAGGATGAAAAAGGAGAAACAATCAAGGACATGTACACAAGGTTTGGAGAGATCATGAATCCAATGAAAAATCTAGGAGTCAAGCTGAAAGAGGAGCAGCTTGTAAGAAAGGTCTTGAGATCACTTACAAGCGATTGGTCTCCAAAGACCACAATGATCCAAGAGGAAAAGGATCTATCCACTCTCCCCTTGGATGATCTGATTGGAAGCCTGATGGTGTATGAAGTTCAATTGGAGAACATAAAGAAGAGCGAGGAGAAGGCAACAAGCAGGAAGAAAAGTGTTGCTTTTAAAGCAATCACAGAGGACTCAGTCTCAACAACATCGAAATCTGAAGACAACGAGATGGAAATGCTTACTAGGAAATTCTACAAATTCCTCAAGAAACAAGGTAAGAAAGTCAATAAAATTTCAACTAATGTTATTTGCTATGAGTGCAAGAAGAAGGGCCACTTGCGGAGGATTGCCTTATGAATAAGGAGAAGGAAGACAAAAGGAAAGACACAAAAGAAGTCAAGAAGAAGAAGAGGAGAGCTTTAAAAGCAACATGGGATGATAGTGACTCCGACATGGACACCGACTCTAGCGAATCGGATGATGATGAGGTCGCTAATCTATGTTTGGCAGCAACTACGGAAGATATGGACAATGAGGTAAACCCTGATTTCTCTTTTGAAGAATTATTAGAAGCTTATGAAGAACTATATCATAAAGCTAAGTCATTTAAAAAGGAAAATAAGGTTTTAAAGAATAATTATCAAATATTAGAATTAGAAAAATAATGTTTAGAAATAGAATTAGAAATATCAAAAGAAGCTAATAATCAGCTGCATGCAAAGATAGTAGAATTAGAAGATATTTATGAGCACTTTGAAGGTACTTTAAATAATCTCAAAACAACAACTAGGTTAAATACTGAATTTTGTGATGCTATAAAATCAAAATTTTAAAATAAAACGAATACACATACTAAATCACATGCACCTAGGTATGCATGGATGTATCAAAAGGCTAAAAATCCCAAGAATTATAGATATAACACCAAAAAGTTCTATAAATCTCAAGATTTGAAAGGTGCTAACTCTAAAGGACCCACAAGAAAATAGGAACCTAAAAAAGATATTTGTTTTGCAGGAGTATATCAAAGTAATCAATGGGTGTTCAAGGCACATAACGGAACACTTCAGCCTTTCTATAGGTTGAATGAAGACCAAGAATGTTGGACAAGAGATGCTTAGTATCCACAAGCTCCATTTTACTATTGGTAAATTTTATGGTATGATATTTCTTCAGTTTTTTTGTGATTGACACAAAGGGGGAGAAAGATAAAGAGCAAATAGTAATATTTTTAGGGGGAGCATATATTGAGGGGGAGAATTTAATTTAAAGTTTCTTTTTCCTTCATATAACATTGTTAAAAATTATTTTTACTCTTATAATTATCTATTTGCAAATAGTTTTGTCAACACCAAAAAGGGGGAGATTGTTGGAACCTTGTTCCACATCTTGTTTTTGGTGTTAACAAAATTATTATGGATTAATGTTTGCAATTGAGTTCTTTCAGATTTAGGTGAAGATCAAGGCAAACAGGAAATGATGGAGGCTTGATGAAAAGGAGAAGATCATGATAAGAAGGAGGCAAGATGACAAGGAAGAATCAAAGAGGAGAAGATCATCTTTGACCTTTAGTGTTTCTAGTCTAGATTTTTTATTTATAGATTGTATATGCCTCTCAACAAAGGAATATAACTTAGATCGTAAAAATAATTAGAGATAAATTAGGATTAATATTGTGATTATTTTCAAAGAACGTAATTGATTAAATCACTTAGAAAAGGTACTTGTTAGCCCACAATTACTAGTACTAAAGTTTAGTACTGGTACATGTGAGTTATAGGTTTGAGTTTTGTCAATAAACAAACTTGTACCCTGCAAGTATCGGTACTCATGATTAGTACCAGTACTAGAGGTAATGTGTACCAGTACTAACCATGAGTACCGGTACAAGTGGGTTATAGATTTGTGTTAAGAGTTTGAAACCCAAATCTGGAAGCAACGAGTACCGATACCATACTTTAGTACCGGTACCAGGTAGCTGTTGGCTCAAAATTGAACGGCTAGAAAATTTATTTTGTCAATGTGAACGTTGGGATTTAAACCCCAACGTCTGGTAGACGAATCCTTGAGGTCCTAAACTCTATAAATAAACCCTTGGACCCTTAGTTTGTATAAGAGAAATAGAGAAGAAAAATTCTAGAGCTATATTTCATGTTCTCACAATATTTTGAAGAAGAAGGAATAATCTGCTACTATCAATTTCTCTACGCTTTTGCAAACACTTCGATGTGATTTCTTCACGCATTGTCAAGGCATTCATGCTCATTCTAGGCTCTCAAATCGGTGACATTATATTTACATTTGTTGAGATGCTTAGGACCTTAGTTGTAAGATCTTTCTTTCTTACACCTGTATTTCATTTGTTCTTGAGCATTTGCTCGTTGGGTTGTAACAAACCCATTATTTTACTTGGGTTGAGGTAACCTGTTAATTACCTCAGTTAGTAAATTGATTTCCTCGGGGTTGAAGGAATCAGGTTAAAACCCCTAAGCTGGGAGGCTTAGGTAGTGGAGTACCCAAGGGAGGGGAACCACTATACATATTGTGCCAATTTTCTATGGTTTGATTATTTGTGCAAATCTTTCTTGTCATTACTGATTTGTTTGTTTAAGTATTTGTGCGTAGATAGTCATATTTCTCTATTTTTAGATCCTACACTATTGGATCTAGGTGCATCCATCAACCTAATCCCGACTTCTCTTTATGATGTGCACAACCAAGAAGTTTTCAAGCAAGATTATTAAGAATGAAGTGAGTTTTAAGATTTAGATCTTGCTTAGTAGCTTTTAGGATTCAAATATTAGGTGTATTCAACCAAGTTTTTACGAGGCAAACCAAATTTGAAATCACGAGTTCAAGTGTTTTTCCTTTATAAGTCAAAACGAAATATGAAGTGCCTAGCTTGCTTTAAATATTGAATCTTATGGGGTAGCTGCAAAATGAATCAATCTTAAATTAGGTGGTGCAGTCCAAACAATTCAATCAAGTGACCCAGATGCACCACCAATTAGGCATGTAGAGATGATTAACCTAAATTGATTTCTACTCCTTTATATGTTGATTTGTGATAAACACACATGAATTCATGATAAAATGCTTATTTATGATAGTTCCTAGGCTTAGTATTGCATATCATGTTATTAATACTGCATAACATCCATTGCATGGCATTTAGGATAGTTGTATATTATTTACATTAATTCTTCCATTTTACATGGCTAGGAGGTAGTGTGACATCTTTACGGGTTTCGGATGAAGAATTCGACCATACGGATGAATCCGGAGTGACGATTGTAGTTCGCCAACATGAAAATCACCCTGATCAAAGCTTTGTAGCACTCTCTACAAGAAGAAGATGGACGGTCTAGATGGCACCACGTGGCACCATCTAGACTGCCCAACACGAACCACAGCCGCCCCAACACTCACACATGGAGAGATCTCAGCCGTTGGATCTCAATCTAACGGTTGAGGGGCGCAGTAACAGCACGATCTCAGCAACCCTCCACTCGACAAACCGTAGCTTTGGCACATTGGTGAAGACACGCACTCACAAACTGTGAGCGTGAGTTAGAGCCGCGGTAGGGGGAGGCAATCTTGCGAGTGCAGCCACAATTGAATTGCACCCGTTCGATGTCATCAAGTGGTGGAGGCATCACCACGTGGCACCACTCGATGGGTGCTGATGCAGTATGTGGCCATTGATGTACCTCGAGAACGTGCCATCTCACACGCGATGAAGAGGCACAATCTCTGCGCCATCTCAGCCGTTCATTTCTGAATCCGACGGCTACAGTGCATCCAACCTTAGCGACAACAAGCAGGTGAGTGCATGAGTTGACGCAACCTTCAACGACAGCTTGGCGAACCTTTAGTGGTGCTTATAGCCGTCACTAATTGCTCGTAGGCGCAAGGTCAGCTGCATGCATGAGCAGGTGTGAGCTGGCTACAACGACACTTGAGCTGGACCTACAGCGACGACTTGGAGGTAGATATTGGTCTTATGCATATTTTAGCCTCCTCTCACCACTATATAAAGACCTACACCCCTTCCCTTCCAAGGCATCTCTACCTACTCTACTCCCACCTACTCCTAAGCTCTAGCAAGCCTACCAACGCTCAGTTAGAGCTTACTCTCAAGCTCTCAAGTCTCCTATTAGTGTAATGATCCTCTGCCCCACCAAATATTCCTCCATCTTCCCATCACCATTCATAGGTTGCCTTGGAGCCGTCCCCCCAACTCCATTCTGGTAGCAGATCATCTCCACCTCCTCACCTCCATTCTAGAGCCACACTGAAGCTTTCCATTGCCCAACGTCCTCCCGCATCTCACCTCCATCGTCCCGCTTCCCAACTCCTTCCAAGATTTCGCCAGGCGCCGTCATCTCATCGAATAGCCACTTCGAGAGATTCTTTCTCACCTCTCTCTTTTTTATGCTTTCTACATTATTGTAATAGGCATTTATGCAATATATATCATATTTGCTTCTATCCCCATTGTGATCCATATTATTTTCTTGCTTTATAAAAACAAACAAAAAAAATAAAAAAACTAAAACACCAAAAACAAACAAAACGAAGTATGGTTTTCGAATTAAGTAAACGTTTCCTCCCTGTGTTTGACCTGGGACTCCCTTGGAGTTTCGGTAAAATTTTATTTGATAATGAGTTTTGTGACTACAACGATGGGTTACTCTTAACCCCGATTTCAAACAGGCGAAACACGCACATCATTTTGGCACCTTTGCCAGGGAGGCAATGGAATTTACTTTGTTGTTTTTTGCACTTCTTTGCATTTACATAACAATAACCTTGCTTATCTCTAATCTATTGTCTTGCAGTTTTGCTAGCACGGAGATCCAAGTGCGGTAGAGCGGAGTAAAGTGCGGGTAGAGTAGTTTATAAGTGTCACCCACATCCCCCCCACTAGTTTCATTTCGCCACACCCATAACCAAGACTTAATCTACTTAGGTGTTTGCATAAACCCTAGGATAGACTTTGTGTGTCGTGTTTGCCACCTTCATCCATTTCACCCCTGCATTTTATAAACAAAAAAAACAAAAAGATACTTTCTGTGGGATGAATCAATATACACTTTATACACCCACATTTGAGGCACATAATTAACTTGACTTGATTTTCATCAACTCAATAGGGATTTTGACCTATGGAACCGGCACACCAATTCAACACATAAAAGAGTAGAAATCATATTAGGTTAATCACCTTTCTGTGTGCCTTAATCAGTGCTACATTTGAGCCGATTGATTGAATTGCTTAAGCTGCACCACCTAATTTAAAAGAAACTCATTTGTAGTTGCCCCATAGGATTCAATATTTAGGTCAAGATTGGCACTCCATATTTTCTCAATTTATAAAGGAAAATGCTTGAACACGTGCTTTCAAAACTTGGTTTGCCTCACAAAACCTTGTTGAATACACTTAATATTTGAATCCTAAAAGCTACTAAGTAAGATTCGAACCCTAAAACTCACCTCATCATTAATAATATTTCTCGAAAACTTCTTAATTATGTGCATTCACACATTCTCAAAAAAATCATTAAGGGCACAACCCATTAAGGGCCCATCACATTCTAGAAGCACCAATATCCCAAGCCTAACTAAAATTGAGTAGATGTTGGCCCTAAGGACTGGTTCGCTCGTTGGGATCCATATTAAGATTGTTCACGATTAACCTACTTATACTAGTCAATTTGATGTCTAGCTAGGGGTGTAGCGTCAAATGACAGCAGCTGGGGAGTACACTAGGAACAACAAGCGCAAGCAAAGGAAGAACCTTCCGCCTAGTCCCTTCTTCTAACTGGTTTGATTGCTTGAACATAAGTAGAGTAAATCGTCCATAACCTTAGGATGGATTCTGAGAGTCTGTAGACCTTTAGGCTACCTAACCTAAGGAGAGGCTTGTATTTTTGTGCTGCAGGGCTCCTTCTCTTCCTTGTCCTTCCGACTTCCTTCCAGTGTACTCTTGGAAGGAGGTCATTGAACCATAGATTGGAAGGACATTTAGACCATTCCCGGAGGTGGAGGATGATCTATAGCCAAGCAGATCCCATCATTGATCCACAACCACCCCCCCCGCCCTCGAACCTGCAGGAGTTGATTCAGAGGTAGTTGGAAGAATTGTAGCAGATGCAGCAATGGTTCTAACGAATGAATGGTCAGGGCACTTGGCCCTTCAAGGATTTCTACGATCCATCAAACTATGGAGAATGTCCCAATGATGAGAACCTCATCATGAACCCTAACTAGCACAATCTAACCTAGATATGCAAGAAAAAGCTCCTACATTACTCAAAGAAAGGCTTAACTCAGAGAATTCTGAGTTCAAAAAGAAAATAAGTCATAAGGGGTAAAAATGAAATTTCACCAACACAATTTGCAAACAGGGTAATTATGGGTCCAAACACAGGTCAAACTAACCTAATAAGAAAGAAAGTGGGATGATCTGACCTAACAAGGGCTACAGCAACTCCAAGGAATTAAATGACATTCTGTAACTCTAAAATAAATCCACTTCAATTCATGAGGTTCGAGGTAGGGTAACAATCAACTAAACCCTCTAAAATTCATAGAAAAATAACCTCTAGGGTTTAGAACCTTCAATTTGGCCTTAGAAACCCATTTTGACCTACATTGAGAACCATGGCCAATTAATGATTTAATTTAGGTTTTTATGTAAATTGGCCAGTCAAACATGGTCTAACCTAGAAACAAAATTCACCATTAAAATCCTTAGGTTCAACATAGTCATGCATAAAAACTTGAGCCTAAGAAGAGACCTCCTTGACCGACTTTGCAATTTGGTCCTCATCATTTACTTTTTGACCCATAACTTTCAAAACCCTTGCATTCTGGCCCCCAATTTCCTCGTCGTTCTTTGCATTTTGGTCCCTCCTACAAGTCTCTACGCAGCACCATGCTCCGGTGACTTTGCGCGGAGCTTGGCGCCGCGCAGGGTGAGGGGGACATCCTGCAAAGTGAACGCGGAGTTCCCTGCGACGTCTGCTGTCGCAGGGACTCAGCAATGTTGCCTGACGACCCCCACACCTTCCGCGCGAATGCACGGAAGGTATGGGTCTCGTCACCAACCATACTCCGGCGAGGGGCACACGTCGCCAGCCTGCATCCGCCTCTCCGCCACCGCCTTTATAAGAACCAACATCGCCAGCCGGTTCTCGCAGTCTGGTCTTGGCGGAGAAACCCCCAACCCTTCCTCTCTCCCCACTCCGACAGGAAACCCACCAGCTCCGGCGGCCACTCCTCCTCCTTCTCGTCGCTCTGCTACAATACCAACAGCAGACCCAGCTTCACCCAATCTTCCCGCGTCGCGTCGTACCAAGCGCGCGCCTCCCTGCCCACTTCCTCGCCGCCTCTCTCTCCCCCTGGGTTCTTCTTCTCTAGCTCTGGCAGGTACGAGCCGGTGGCTCCGCCCCCCCCCTTCGTCCCTGTAGGTAGGTTACAGTCACTCCCCTTCTTCCCCTCTTTCTTTTCCCCAATCTATTTTGCTTGATTGCCCTACGACCACGCCTGACCACCCTCACCTTCCCCGCCTCCAGCCACTCTCCGGCGAGTTGCCCCCACCATCCCACAACCCCATACGACTCGCCAACTGTCCCAAAAGCTCCGCCTCATCATACTAAACACCCTCCGCCCCTCCACTGCCACTCTACACCTCCACAACTCACCCCCGA
Organism: Thalassia testudinum; assembly: GCA_037157565.1. NCBI lineage: Eukaryota > Viridiplantae > Streptophyta > Magnoliopsida > Alismatales > Hydrocharitaceae > Thalassia > Thalassia testudinum. The sequence goes on from JAZHRO010000024.1 coordinate 203,870,049, forward strand.
TCAAACCCACTTTTCCAGTCACAGGACGACCTAGGCATGCACGCCTAGGCCGTCCCGCAGCCTGCTGCACCTTGTACCACCTTCGCCGTGCCACGGCGAAGGTTCCCCTGTAGTCTGATTAGGCCGAGAGGCCCTTTTTGTGCTGGACAGATCTGCTGCCCCGGCCGCCATTGGCGACGACTCAAGGAGCTTCCAAGCGAGCTCCAGGCTTCAGAGTGTCAGGTTTCTAGCTGATGCGAATTCGGGAGACTCGGGTGAAGGCAGGCAGCTGGCACACGAGGGGAAACAAGGATGCAGCTACTGAAGTGAGGTCGCGGTCTTTCTGCGGGCGCGCACGAGAAGAAGCAGAAGTTTAGTCCCACATCGTAAGTTCTCGAAGCGCCGCACCCATTTAAATTGATTGTGTTTTTACCTTATCGCCTCCGATACACCTGGGGTGAGGTCCTACGTCCCATCACACACCCCATCCGTGGTTTCACCACACAGACCCGGCGGATCCGACCCGACACTACCCACGCACACCTCGCGCACCAAATCACGCCGGTGCGCCTGGTCCCAGTACGCAACCTGACCCGTTAACCCGTGGCTCTGGGAGAGCTTCCTGTGAGCAGTTTACAGAGAGAGAGAGGCGTGCTGGTAGAGGGAAGGGCTAGGTTTTGCTGTGCTTTGTGCAGGAACAGGGCACGAAGGAGAAAGGCTCATCACTTAGCCGCAGGAAGGAGAAGAGAAGGAGCAGAAGAAGAACAAACTCTGAAAAAGAGGCTGAGCAAGGCAGAAGACCAAGGAAGAATAAGTAGGAGAAGAAGAAGGCTCGCCAAAGAAGAAGAAGCAGCGAAGGAAGAAAAAGAGGAGAAGCACTATAGCAGACCGCAGTTTAAGTCGTCTGACGGCAGTATCAGACGATGGATGAACCTTCAGAGGAGATAAAGCAGAGAAGAAGGAAAGAAGAAGGCTTCGCAGCTGAAGAAAAGAGAAAGAAGAGAAGAAGAAGACAGAGACGAGTAGAAGAAGAGAAGAAGAGGGAAGGATCAAAGAGAAGGCACAAAGAGAAGAAGAAAAAGCCAAGACAAAAACCTCTCTCTCTCTCTCTTATTTTTGTAATTCAATAGAGGAACTTTGTACTTCTAGAATTCCAGTAGCTCCCTGAGTTCGACCTCGGGAAAACTATTTGTGAGTAAAAAATTTGTATGGTAATGACAACTGTAGCTGTCTCATCTTATACTATAACGACTGTATTATAATAAACATAAAAACGCAAAAGCAGCATCGCGGTTGGCAACATCACCATTATTTTTGGCACCGTTGCCGGGGAGCAATGGCTATTCTAGAAGCTATAAAATCTCTATTTGTAAGTTTCTATTAATCTCTTCTCTTATTGTGTGCAGGTACAGGAAAATCAAGAAGCAGCCGCACAACAACCACTCCGAGGACAGGTAATTTTTTTTCTATCCTCTCACTTTAACCCTCAATTCTAAAGAGGTAGAAAAAGAAAGAACAAGTAATATAAGTACAACCTGTCTTCCATACCTAGTAAACCATCAAAGCTACATATTTTCAAATTTCAACCCACCATTCCTGCACACACTATTAAGGTAATTAAGGGCTAACACCTTCTTGCCTGAGCCCTAATTACCAAATAAGGAGTTAACTAGACCAAGTAGAGCCAACATAGGATTTAACATTAGGGTTTCAGAGACACACCCCTTAATCAAGAATTGAGAAAATCCCAAAAGAAGTGTGCCTAAGCCATTGATTGAATATACCTATTCAGAAAAACCCTAAACAATTGTCTCTCTAAAAACACTTGAATCCTAAAAGACAAGACCTAATAAGTTCTCAAAGGAATCAAGAGGTGAAGTTGATCCCTTGGGTCAACCAACCTTAAAATTAGGTCACTCTTGCACTCAAAAGGCTAAAGTTCAAGTGAAAACCTAGGCACCTTGATTTTAACCTAAAAATTGGTAGGCTTAAGAGGTCAAGATCCCCATTCTGGTCTACCTGGAATCTCAGTGACAAGAGAGGTCGGGTGGGGGAAACCTTGTAACACATGGGGATGCTCTACCCTGTAGGGGTCTTCGCGGGACTCACCCTCTCTGGCTGCCCAGGTAATTCTCAGGTGGACGATCTTTCTAATCAAGGGATCTATCTGCCCCGCACCTCTATAGTCACGCAACATTTTGGGTGCCTCGATTGGGTCCAGCACCTACTTATCTCATCTAGTCCTTCAGTATTTGGTAGGAGGTCCTTGAAACCTCCTTTAGAAATTCACTATCCTCGAGGCTAAGCCTCGACTCTCTTGTTTTTGCAGAAACCTTCCACATAGCCTATTTTCCTCTGATTCTGAACAAAGCCCCCTTCTTCCATCTTGGCACAGCTTGAGTCTACATCGAACTTCGATTCTATATCTTGATTCCACCACCTGATTCAAAGATGCAGCCACACCATTTAAGACTACCATTCAAAAAACTTGAATATCAGAGATCCATGAAAGATAAGATGATTGAGGATGCCCTTGAATTCTATGAAATCAAATGTAAACCCTCAACACCAATAGAAAACATTCAGGTTGATGTCCCAACAACCACATCTTTCATCATAAACTGTGCCCAAATTCTGTTGACAGAAATTACAAAAGGATCAACCCGAGACATGCTCATGACAGGATACATTGAGATAGAAAAATTACACAAATCTGAATACCTTCAATGTTTGACAAATCCTGTACTTTGGGCACAACACCAAGATGCCCTTATAAAATGTGTAGAAATGATGAGATCACTAGAATAAATTATCAACTAGAAATACCCGTATATACCAGAAACAGAGGATGAACCATCTTGGAACAGTATTAAGGATCAATCCAGTTTCCCAGATCTCGGGATTGAGGCACAGGGTGGTTGTGGATTCCCAACCCAGATAGAAGACAACATCAAATTAGGTTGGGATATTGCAGGAGAACACAATGATGAACCAACCCTAGACCATGAATCACCAAGCTTAGAATTCCAAGACTCCTACAATAATAAGATTAGAACTGAACCTCTTGAGGGTATAAATTCTGCCCCTTATTTTGATAAGGTGACCTTCGAAGGTTATTCGGACTTTGATTCTAGTAATCCTACCCACATCCTAAACCTAGAATCTAGATCCGAAACTTATTGGGAAGATTATGAGGCCTCATATGAGAAAGATCAAATTTTTAAAGAATATGATTCCGGGCCTCTATTTGATGAATATCCCTCTCCAACATCCTCAGGAAATCTGATCGATTTTTCATAAGACATACCAATTTATGATACAGAAATTGAGGAGTTGGAAGAGTGGGGTTTCAATTGGGTCTATCCTACCAGCTTGGAGCTCGAGCCTACACAGAACACCTTTTTAAGTCCAGAATTGACATATAGGCTAGACCCCAGTCAGGCTGCTGATTCCACATCTGATGATTTATGCTGGGGTGGAATTCATGATCATGAATCTCATTTTCGCAAACACTCCGACAACTTCGGATCTGACTATAATTGCTGAGAGACTCTCCTTCCTGAACACACCAAGCCCATCTACGACCTCAGTTCACATGACTCATTCTCTGACTCCGACTCTGAGGTCTTGGTTCCCGAGATCACTGATAACACAGAATCATTCCTTTTCGATCCTCAGGAACCAAAAATAGAAAATGCCAAGAGTGATTACAACCCAGAATTCAGATCTTTTCTCGAATCAGATTTCTTTCATCCTACAGACACTCTTCAGGCATTTGATAGTTACCCAGAGGACTCTCTACAGAAAACCACCTGTCATTCGTTTCTAGAAGAGCCCTCATGCACAGTTGCCACCTCGTCCGCACACACAGAACTTATCAAAACCTCTTCCCAACCCCGACCAGCAACCGGACTCAATTTCTATTCAGATTCACCTCTCACCGAGCTGATTGCATTTCCACATCAGGTTTGGAACACTGATCAGACTACATACCATGCTCCATCATTCTTTGATCACCCCTGTAGGGTTCCCGTGTCAATCACTCATTATTCTACGGGTCCCTATTTTGACCAGGCTGATTCGACTCAGCCAAACCCTATATTCACACTTCCACATCCATCTGAGCCACATTGCATATGGTGGGTCCCACACCTTTTGGTCTACATCTATCAACCCACCAGATTGATTGGGTTTGGGCTGCATCATCAGCCTGTTGATCTTAACAAGCACCTGGTTGGACCAATGTTGAGGCGACTTGCTCGATCGTGTTTTAACAGTTAATTACGTCGTAGTATAGGTGATCAAGCGTCGAAAACAAATAAAGAGTTTTTATTACTCGAAAATCAGAGTATCCGAAGTCGAACATAGGGAGCAATTGGAATTTACTACTAATCTCAAATGTAATTGAACACTCTAATTTACTCAAAACTTTAATTCAAATATGAATGTATGCGGTTAAAAGTGATTATGACAAAAGAAATGAAATTGGACGTCTGATCTTGTGATCAGACATCTTAAAAGTGTTATTCTTCTCTTCTGATATTTCTTTCTCTGCAGCCTCTCTTTTGCCTTGCTTCTTTCTCTTCTTCTCAGCAGTCTCTCCTTCTTCCTTCTTCTTTTGTCTTCTGCGAATGCTTCTTCCTCTTCCTTGGTCTTCTGTTCTTCCTTCTATCTTCTTCTGATTCTGTGTTGGCTTTCTACGAAGGCTCTTCTTCTGCCTTGGTCTCTTCTTTCTTCTCCTTCTTTGGATCTGCAGTCCTTCTTTCTTCCTTCTCTTCTTTGCCTCACTCAGCTAAGTCTTTCTTTCTCAACGTTCAGCCTGCATACACAGAGAGCAAAACCTACCCTTTTCCCTCTACCCGAACATCTCTCTCTCTCTCTCTGCAATTCGCTCAAGGATGCTCTCCTAGAGCCACGGGTATTCGGGTCGGATCTCACACCCAGGACCAAGCGCACCGGCAGGTGGGTGATGAGCGGGGAGTGCTCATGTTAGGGTTGGGTCGGATCCCGCCAGATCCGCGAGGTGATACCGCGGACGAGGCGGGCATGGGTCAGGTGAGGGACCTCACCCCTGTGCATTCGGAGGAAATGAGCGTATAACACAAAATCAATTTAAAGCATACCGGCACCTCATATCTCGCCGATGTGGGACTATCACACCTGCCCCAATCTCGTGCGCGCCCGCAGACGATTCTTGCAATCGCCACAGCTGCAGCCTCTCTTCCATTGATTACTGGATCAGATGGCTTCACAGTGCTTTCCCCAATGCGCAGCACCTGAAGCCTGGAGCTGCTGGAGCCTGGAGCTGCTCCAAAGCTGCTTCGCGTCACCGTCAATGGCGGCAGCAGCTGGCATATTGTCATGCACGAATACGGCCTATTGGCCTAATCAAATCACCTGCAGACCTTCGTCGTGGCACGGCAAAGGTGGTGAGCCATGCAGCAGGCTGCAGGACGGCCTAGGCGTGCGTGCCTAGGTCAACCTATGGCTGGATGTGTGGGTGTGTTCGGGGGACTGTGGTGGAGGCGTAGAGGGATGGTGGATGGGCGGAGAGTGTTCCTTGTGGTGAGGCGGAGCCTCTGAGTTGGTCGGCGAGCCATGTGGAGGGGCGAAATGGTGGGAGCGGCTTGCCGGAGGTCGGTCGGAGGCGAGGAAGATGGAGGTGGTCAGCGACGGTCGAGGGGCAATTAAATGAAATAAAAGGGGGAAAAGAGAGAGGGGAAGATGGAGAACAAATCTAACCTACTTACAGGGACGAAGGGGACGGAGAGGCGGACAGCTGTACCTGCTGTCGCCGGAGAAGAAGTTGCCCAGTGGAGGAGGACGGCGGCGAGACGGGGCTGAGGCAGCATGCGTGGGTATTGCGCGACGCGGAGGAGAATTAGGAAGATGTCTCTGCCACTGGTTTTGTGGCAGAGAGAAGAGGGAGGGGAGGGGGGCTCACCGTAGCTCGCTGGGTTCTTGGCCGGAGAAGAAGAGACAAATTGGAGGTGGACGTCCAGCCAAGTCAAGCTAAAAATTAAGCGGCCGGAGGTGTGGGTTCTTTTATAGGCACTAGGCCGGGTGTTCAGAGCGTGGAGGGCACGCCATTGCCTTTGATCGCTCACCGGAGAAGGAAAGAGGCTAGATACCCAAATCCCTCGTGCGTTCGCACGAGAGATTGGGTTCACACCAAAGATTGTGATTAGCCCTAGATGGAAGGAAATTCCCCAGAGAATCTCCCTTCCATTTCTGGGAGGGGATCTCTGAGGAATCAGAGAGTAATCCCTCTCTAAACCTCGTCGGAGGTTGGTTCTGCCCTAACAATGGCTGCAGGACCTGATTGAAAAGGTGGCGATGAAATTAGGGGGCTCTCTGCAAGGATTTTCAAAAGATAGGGACCAAATTGTGATTTGGGTGTACTAAATTGCAAAGTAGGTCAAGATGACCTCCCCTTAGGTCCAAATTTTGATACAAACCTAATTTGGACCTAAGGAATCCAATGGTGAAGTTGGATTTTAGGTTTGACCTTGTTTGACTAGACATTTTACGTAAAAACCCAAATTAGGTTACTTGAAGAGCTAGGACCCTAATCTAGGTCAAACTGGGTTCCAAAGGCCAAATTAAGTGTTATAAACCCTAGAGGATATTTTTTCATGATTTTTAGAGGGTTTTCTTGATTTTTATCCTGACCAGAACCTTGTTAATTTAAGCGGGTCTGTTTTAGGGTTACCACATGTCATTTAATTCCTAGATTGCACATAAACCCATTTCTGATTGACTCAACCCACTTTTTATCTCATTTAGACCATTTGGCCTATGTTTTGCTTCTGAGAAATCCCATTTATGTACTGCAATGGTAAAATTACAGTTTTAACCTTTAATTCATGTTTTCTTCTCAAAGCACTTATTCCTTCATTTAGGACTTCTTCTAGGTTATGTAGGAGCTTTTATCTTCTTTATTGGGTCAAAAAGAGCTAGTTATGGATCATGATGAGGCTCTCATCAACCAACCAGGCTCTTAATCAAGGTGCTTGTTATATTAAACTCTGCTGATTTGACCATCCCCTCTCCATCTCATTTCCCGCTTGGCTGAAAGCGTCAAATTTAGCGCTCAATGGGAGGCAGCCCGTCATTCTCTTTAAAAACCTGAAACCTTTTCTGACACCTTTGTGCACTTAAAATTCACACTTTAAGACAGCCGACTCCACCTCAGATGCTTGCATCTGAGATTAGAAATCGTCCACAATAGCCACCCCGACCCATTCACTCATCAAAACATCTGTCCTAAGGAATGAACTAAGTTGAATAAAAACCCCCTAGGTTACAATGAGGACATTGCAAATATTAGGCATGGGGAGGTATGAAAGTGCAAAACTTGTAAGAAAAGGTTTCAAACAAAGAAATTCACATATACCAAAAACACCATAAAAATTAAAAATTTTTTGAAAAAGAAGAATAAAATGAGGGAGGAACGAAAATTTTGTGAAGGAGAAGAAGGAAAAGAAACAAAATGAAAAAGGAGCACAAAAATGTGAGAAAAGAGTGATAGTCATTAGTAAGAAACTAAGGAATTGACCTAAGTTTTAGACCTCATTCATGAAAAAAATTGAAAAGTGCATAGTAAGATTAGTAAGAACGCAAACCTTAGGCATTCTTAGATAGACTCTTAGTACCCATTAAGATCTAGACACTCCCCAAGAGGTTGAGGAAAATGAAAAGCTTAAGTATTAGGCCCAAGGCTTAGGGAGTATTTGGCCTCATTAACTAGCTTTTGGTTTACGGGACTCAGTAACCTAAGCACCCTAACCCCACACACAGCCTGGTTCAGTAAGCGTAAAAATCAAAATCACGCAGAAGCGTCGCAAAATTCTGAAAAGAACAACTAGAGTAGGAGTGGCCAATCAACACAAGTTGATTTGGACGAGTTCCCAGTGCGGAGAGATGGGAAATCCCCCTCGAAGATGCGTAACAAAATATCGTCTCCTCGGTGCTTGTCTCTTAGGATATTTACATATCCTACTGGGGGCATGTAAGCACTCTGCTGGTTCAAATTCCATGGATGGCATTATCACGAAGTGTCAATTGCCCGGGTCTGGATTCGGCCACGGAACACCATGGATGGGATTATCTCGAAATCTCAATAGCCAGGGTTCCGGGGGTTACCATGGGCGGTGCTATCCCGAAGCATCGATTACTAGGAACCCTTGAGGATTGATGATGGGAACAAGAAATCTGATACAGACTGTGTTAAAGCCAATCCTAAGCTAGAATTAAAAAGAAAAAGAGAGAAAACTCTCCAAATAGAAAAATCTTCTATCTCTCTTTCTTACAAAACGCACTGCGAACTGAGCCAGGGCTAAAATCATCTCAAGCACGGGTGCTTTAACCACAAAGTTCAATAGACCTTAGGTTAGTTCTTGCGAGCCTTAAAAACCTTTGCTAAGGACTGAGGCTGAGGCTAGACAGATCCGAATCTTGGTTGGTACTAGAGTACCATTTAGGCCTATGGTTAGCATTCTAACCTAATCTAGGTTTCAAATGAAAAAGCACTTATCTGAAACCATTAAGAACTTCATGGTCTAGAACAAAGGTTGAAAACTTAAGTTTTTGCTAAGGGACTAGCAAAAGCTAGGCATGGGGGTATGATGAGAACCTCATCATGAACCCTAACTAGCACAATCTAACCTAGATATGCAAGAAAAAGCTCCTACATTACTCAAAGAAAGGCTTAACTCAGAGAATTCTGAGTTCAAAAAGAAAACAAGTCACAAGGGGTAAAAATGCAATTTCACCAACACAATTTGCAAACAGGATAATTAAGGGTCCAAACACAGGTCAAACTAACCTAATAAGAAGGAAAGTGGGATGATCTGACCTAACAAGGGCTACAGCAACTCCAAGGAACTAAATGACATTCTGTAACCCTAAAACAAATCCACTTCAATTCATGAGGTTCGAGGCAAGGTAAAAATCAACTAAAACCTCTAAAATTAATAGAAAAATAACCTCTAGGGTTTAGAACCTTCAATTTGGCCTTAGAAACCCATTTTGACCTACATTGAGAACCATGGCCAATTAATGATTTAATTTGGGTTTTTACATAAATTGGCCAGTCAAACATGGACTAACCTAGAAACAAAATTCACCATTAAAATCCTTAGGTTCAACATAGTCTTGCATAAAAACTTGAGCCTAAGAAAAGACCTCCTTGATTGACTTTGCAATTTGGTCCTCATCATTTACTTTTTGACCCATAACTTTCGAAACCCTTGCATTCTGGCCCCCAATTTCCTCGTCGTTCTTTGCATTTTGGTCCCTCCTGCAAGTCTCTACGCAGCACCATGCTCCGGCGACTTTGCGCGGAGCTTGGCGCCGCGCAGGGTGAGGGGGACATCCTGCAAAGTGAACGCGGAGTTCCCTGCGACGTCTGCTGTCGTAGGGACTCAGCAATGTTGCCTGACGACCCCCACACCTTCCGCGCGAATGCACGGAAGGTATGGGTCTCGTCACTGACCATACTCCGGCGAGGGGCGCACGTTGCCAGTCTGCATCCGCCTCTCCGCCACCGCCTTTATAAGAACCAGCATCGCCAGCCGGTTCTCGCAGTCTGATCTTGGCAGAGAAACCCCCAACCCTTCCTCTCTCCCCACTCCAACAAGAAATCCGCCAGCTCCGGCGGCCACTCCTCCTCCTTCTCGTTGCTCTGCTGCAACACCAGTAGCAGAGCCAGCTTCGCCCAATCTTCCCGCGTCGCGCCGTACCAAGCGCGCGCCTCCCTGCCCACTTCCTCGCCGCCGCTCTCTCCCCCTGGATTCTTCTTCTCCAGCTCCGGCAGGTACGAGCCGGCAGCTCCTCCCCCCCCCCCTCGTCACTGTAGGTAGGTTACAGTCACTCCCCTTCTTCCCCTCTTTCTTTCCCCAATCTATTTTGCTTGATTGCCCTACGACCACGCCTGACCACCCTCACCTTCCCCGCCTCCGGCCACTCTCCGGCGAGTCGCCCCCATAATCCCACAACCCCATACGACTCGCCAACTGTCCCAAAAGCTCTGCCTCATCATACTAAACACCCTCCGCCCCTCCACTGCCACTCTACACCTCCACAACTCACCCCCGATCAAACCCACTTTTCCGGCCACAGGACGACCTAGGCACGCATGCCTAGGCCGTCCCGCAGCCTGCTGCACCTCGCACCACCTTCGTCGTGCCACGGCGAAGGTTCCCCTGTGGTCTGATTAGGCCGAGAGGCCCTTTTTGTGCTAGATAGATCTGTTGCCCCGGCCGCCATTGGCGACGACTCAAGGAGCTTCCAAGCGAGCTCCAGGCTTCAGAGCGTCAGGTTTCTAGCTGATGCGAATTGGGTAGACTCGGGTGAAGGCAGGCAGCTGGCACGTGAGGGGAAACAAGGATGCAGCTGCTGAAGTGAGGTCGCGGTCTTTCTGTGGGCGCGCACGAGAAGAAGCAGAAGTTTAGTCCCACATCATAAGTTCTCGAAGCGCCGCACCCATTTAAATTGATTTTGTGTTTTTACCTTATCGCCTCCGATACACCTGGGGTGAGGTCCTGCGTCCCATCACACACCCTGTCCGCGGTTTCACCACGCGGACCCGGCGGATCCGACCAGACACTACCCACGCGCACCTCGCGCACCAAATCACGTCAGTGCGCCTGGTCTCGGTATGCAACCCTACCCGTTAACCCGCGGCTCTGGGAGAGCTTCCTGTGAGCGGTTTACAGAGAGAGAGAGAGACGTGCGGGTAAAGGGAAGGGCTAGGTTTTGCTGTGCTTTGTGCAGGAACAGGGCGCGAAGGAGAAAGGCTCATCACTTAGCCACAGGAAGGAGAAGAGAAGGAGCAGAAGAAGAATAAACTCTGAAAAAGAGGCTGAGCAAGGCAGAAGACCAAGGAAGAATAAGCAGGAGAAGAAGATGGCTCGCCAAAGAAGAAGAAGTAGCGAAGGAAGAAAAAGAGGAGAAGCACTGTAGCAGACCGCAGTTTAAGTCGTCTGACGGCTGTATCAGACGATGGATGAACCTTCAGAGGAGATAAAGCAGAGAAGAAGGAAAGAAAAAGGCTTCGCAGCAAAGAAAAGAGAAAGAAGAGAAGAAGAAGACAAAGACGAGCAGAAGAAGAGAAGAAGAGGGAAGGATCAGAGAGAAGGCACAAAGAGAAGAAGAAAAAGCCAAGACAAAAACCTCTCACTCTCTCTCTCTCTTATTTTTGTAATTCAATAGAGGAACTTTGTACTTCTAGAATTCCAGTAGCTCCCTGAGTTCGACCTCGGAAAAACTATTTCTGAGTAAGAAATTTGTATGGTAATGACAACCGTAGCTATCTCATCTTATACTATAACGACTGTATTATAATAAACATAAAAACGCAAAAGCACCACCGCGGTTGGCAACATCACCACCCGACGTCATGATTCATGTCGGAGACATAGAAATCAAGCCTCAAGTCTTAAGTTTGATTAAGCATTTCCATGGGCTTTGCTCGAAGGACCCATTCCAGCACTTGGAGGATCTGACCACTTTGGTTCGGACCATAAAAGCAAGGAATGTGAACAAAGAGCAAATGATCATGAGGCACTTCCCCACTCTCTCAGGGATAAGGTCGCACATTGGTACCAGACCATCGGAAGGCTAATAGAAACATGGGCTGCTCTTAAGTCAGCTTTCCTAAAGAAATTCTTCCCAATCGGACGGACCAATGCCTTGCGATAGGTGGTTGCCACTTTTTCCCAGCGATCAGGGGAACCGTTTCATGGTGCCTTGGAGCGATTCCAGGAACCTTTGAGGAAGTTTCCACACCACTAGGTGACGAAATGGCAACTCGTGCAGATTTTCTTTCACAGGTTGGTTGAACAACTCCATAATCACGTGGACGCCTCCTACGGAGGTAATTTCCTCAACAGGGATGCAGATAGTGCATACAACTTATTTGAGGAAATGAGAGTGAACTCCATTAATCAGGCTTCCATGGATGCATTCAATTAGTCCCAACAGCCCAGGTCCAATGCTAATGAGATATAGGATTCTAATTCATTTGACGTGGAATTGATTTGTAATAAGCTTGATAAAATGGACTTGCCTGCTATAAGAATGGAAGAATGGATGTTTGAGAATTCGGGAAACACTTCTACACCTACTCAATCCCAGAATTTGGGATAGCATTCCTCATGAGCTCCCACAGGGCAGGAGTTCGTGAACCAACTTGAATTGGCTCAACCTGTGAACCTGGATTTCTCGAAACCTTATGGGTTCTAAACTGGGGCCTTTGATCCCAGTTTTTATGATCTTTCCTTCTCTCCACCCTCGTCCTATGAGGATGCATATGCAATGTAGGAGAATGTTAGGTCCAACCCGTATTCCAACACTTATAACTCGGGTTGGAGGAACCACCCTAACTTCTCCTGGAAAAGTCAGGGGCAACAGACCCAAGCTTGACCCAGCAACTATTCATCTCAAAGACCTATGGGTCAGGGTCAAGTATACAGCCAATTGCCACCGAGACCTATTACTTGTCCATCTTGGAATGCCCAACAATCTGCAGGGTAGGCTGATTTAAACTGGCAGATGGTGGAAATGCAAGGGTCCATGCTTCAGCTGATGCAGCAAATGAAGACATCATTGAAAAACTTGCAATCCTGGTTAATTGCTAACACCCAACAACCCGATTCTCTACCATCCCAACCCATACCCAACCTGCGCAATGTGCAAAATCAAGGCAATAGAGCCAAGGGTACGGGTACTAAAGGGACCCACACGCACATGCTCAAGTGGTTGAGCAGGGTCCCTCATCTTCTTCTTCTTGTTACATGACCAACCAATGCCCTCCAATCTTCACTACCCTACCTCAAGGACCGAACCCTTATGCCTCTACAAACTCTGTCACCTTGAGAATTGGAAAACAGACCCAGGACCCTGAATTACCTTCTAGAAGTCAAAACCCTTAGGAGCTTGAGAGAGAGGAGGAGATTAAAGAAGACAATCAGGCCCAGGGACTGAAAATTGAAGACGCTACCCACATCTAGTTCCCTAAAGTCCTAGTGAAAACCAAGAAGAAGAAAACCTTAGATAGCAATGAGGATCTCCTGAATTTATTCAATAGCGTAGAGATCAATATTCCGTTCCTCAACGCTATTAAGCACATCTCGACTTACGCTAAATTCTTGAAAGAACTGTGTACCCAAAAGCGTAAGTCGAGAGAACCCACTTCGAGGAAGGTGATTCTCTCTGAGAAGGAAAGTTCTGTTATCCTGCATCACCTTCCTCAAAAGAAGAAAGATCCAGGTGCCCCCTTGATCTCATGCGTTATTAGGGAATATACTTGTGATAGGGCACTATTGGATCTAGGTGCATCCATCAACCTAATCCCGACTTCTCTTTATGAGAGGTTTGGGTTAGGCAAACTTAGCCCAACCTTAGTAATGCTACAATTAGTAGACCGCTCAGTCACCACACCGAAGGGTGTTATTGAGGATGTAATCGTCAAGGTCAAGGATTTCTATTTTCCTGTAGATTTTTTGGTCCTTGACATGGATGTACCTAACGATTTGAGGAACACGCCCATCATTCTGGGGTGCCCATTCTTAGCTACTGCCAAGGCCAACATAAACTGTGACAGCGGTACTATGCAGATTGCCTTTGGGGATAAGAAGCTAACTCTAGATATTTTTAAGGCGATAAGAGGATTTAAGGACTGTGGATTCATTGGGGAGCATGAGGATCAGGATTTTGAGACTTGTAGGATAATCAGTGCACTCGAGGACTCCACCAGCTTTAGCGAACCCAACCCACAGCCCTCTGTGGCAGACCTGCCAAATCTCGAGGAGGCTGTTGATTTTATTCATTCCCAGCCTCTTCCAATGGATCGCCCTGATGAATCTTTGTCAGCATCCTCCCTACCTTCTATTGTAAACCTACCTCAGCTTGAATTGAAACCATTGCCCAAAATTTTGAAATATGAGTTCTTAGGACCTGAAAACATGCTCCCTGTGATTATTAGCGCTGATTTGACTAAGGAGCAAGAATCGAGGTTAATTAAGGTCCTTAAAAACAAGGATGCAATTGGTTGGAACATTCACGACCTTAGGGAGATCGAGCCATCTTATTACAATCATTGTATTTTCATGGAAGATGGATCCCACCCTTCTCGCAAGATGCAAAGGAGACTAAACCCAAATATGTAAGAAGTGGTCAAGAAGGAGATAATTAAGTGGCTCTGGTTGCACGGGTTTTGCATGTTTGAAATTAGGGTTACGAGTAACCCGTCACCGTAGTTGCAAAACTCGTGATCAAATAAAATTTATACCAAAACTCCAAGGGAGTCCTGGGCCCAACACAGGGAGGCGACATTTACTTTAATTGAAAATCTCACTTTGTTTTGCTTGTTTTTGGTAGTTGAAAGCTTTGTTATTTTTTGTATTTTTGAAAGAAGACAAGCAGAATAAATCACATGATATATGGAACAAATGTGTTATATATCATAAATGTCTATTACAATAACCTATGAAAACATAAAAGAGAGGGAGGTGAGAAGGAACTCCCGAAGCGGCTGTTCAGTGAGACGACGGCGCCTGCCAGATGCTCGAATGAAGGAGGTGAGGAGCAAGACGATGGAGGTGAGATGCAAGAGGACGTTGGGTAGAGGAAAGCTTCGTTGTGGCTCCAAAATGGAGGTGAGAAGGCGGAGATGATCTGCTATCGGAATGTAGGTGGGAGGATGGCTCCAAGGTGACCTATGAATGGGGATAGGAAGATGGAGGAATATTTGGTGAGGCAGAGGTTCATGGCAAACGGTGGCGACAACTAGCTTTTGTTAAGTCGTTGTAGTACAGATAGTTATTGCCATCATTTACTAATATTTGTTACTCGGAAAATAAAGTTCTCCCGAGGTCGAACTCAGGGAGCAAGTCGTATTCTAGGGGTACAAATTCTTATTACAAAAATAAAGAGAGAGAGAGAGAGAGATGAAAGTTTGGGTTCTTCTTCTTCTCTTCTTTCTTCCTCTTTGTCTTCTCTCCTCTTTGGCTTTTATTCTTCCTGTTCTTCCTTTATTTCTTGGTTGGACGATCCTGTCTTTTTCTTCTTTTTATTTTCTTTGTTTCTTCTTTTCTTGCTTCAGATCTTCCTCCCATGCTCTTCTTCTTCTTTTCTTCTTGCTTCTCGTCTTCTACTTTCTGTTTCTTCACTTGGCTGCTCCTTCTCTCTTCTTTTCTTCTTCTTCTTTGTCTTCTGATCTCTGCAGAGTCTTCACTTGGCCTCTCTGTGTTCCTCTCTTTCCTCTGCCTCGCCTTCCTTCTTCTTCTTTGCCTTCAGGACGTCATCTGATTGGAAAATTAGACGACTTAAACCGCTTGTTGCTATAGTGTCTCCCTTAGCTTCCTTCTTCACCTATGCCTGCACACTTCACGGTTCACACATCAGAGGGCAAAACCTACTCTACCCCCCCCCCCCCCCGCGCGCGTCTCTTTCTCTCTCAGAATTCGCTCTTAGGACAGCTCTCCCAGAGCAACCGGGTAATCGGGTACGCAGGTCGCACCCGGGTCCAGGCCCACCGGCGTGCGTGGTGGGCGAGGAGTGCCGGTCAAGTCGGGTCGGGGCGGCCGGATCCGCGTGATGAGCTCGCGGACGGGCCGGGTGAAGCGGTGTGACAGGGACCTCACCCCGTGGGCTGAGGCGATAAGCCTACAGCACGTTTTCAATTTATATCAGCGCGCCGCTTCAAAGCCTTCCGAGGTGGGACTAAATGTCCCACCCCAATTTGGTTGCCTGCGCGGAGGAAGCAGCGAGCAGTCGAGGGCCAATGTGAGGGCTTCGCGCGAGGACTTCGCCTCAACTACAACCTGGCACTTCGCGAAGACACCCCACGCAGCCAGGGAGTCGGACCTGGGCGAAACGCACCTAGAGCTGCAGGTTGAAGGTGCTTCTTCAGCGCAGTAATGGCGACAGTGGTCGAGATACCTGTCCACAGAGGAATGGCCTCTCGGCCTAATCAGATACGTGGAGAAGCTTCACTGTGGCACGGCGAAGGTGGTGGGGGGTCTAGCAGGCGGCGGGGCGGAGCATGAGGGTTGCCCTAGGTCAAACTGCGGGAGGAGAAGTGGGTGTGTTCGGTGGATCTGCAGAGGTCGGGTGGCGGGAATTGGAAGGGCGGAAATGGATCAGGGTGAGGAGGCGGAGGTTATATGCAGGTCGGTGAGCCATGTGGGGTGCTGGAGTGATGGGAGTGGTTCGCCGGAGTTTGGCTGGAGGTGGAGAAGGTGAGGGTGATTGGTGGGAAATCGGGGCCGATAGTAAGGGTTTTCAGTATGGAAAAGAAAGAGGGGAGGAAGAGGAGAAGTTTTACCTACTAAGCAGGACAAGGAGGGGTTGGCGCAGGCGACAGTCGTATCGACTGTCGTCGGAGAAGAAATTGCCCAGAGGAAGGGGCGGCGGCGAGGAGAGGGCCGGAGAGGCGCCTGCTGGGTGCGGCGTGATGCGAAAAGATCGAGGGAAGGTAACCCTGCTGCTGGTAGTGCGGCAGGGCGACGAGGAGGAGGAGGAGAGGCCGCCGGAGCAAGGGGGCATCTGTCGGAGTGGGAAGAGAGGAATTGAGGGGGTTTCTCCGTCAGATCCGAGCTGGGAAGAACGGCGGAGCGACGGGGGTATTTATAGGGGCAAAACCAGAGAGGAGGGCGGAGGGAGACGACGTGTCTCCCTCGCCGGAGGACGCCGGAGGAAGGATACCCATACCGTCCGTGCGTTCGCACGGCCGGTATGGGGGGGTGCAGCGCTCAGGGGGGTGTCCCTGCGGTGGCTGACGACGTAGGGTACCAACCATTGACTTGCCAGGGCCCCTCCCTCACCCTGCGCGGCGCCATGCTCCGCACAAGGTCACCGGAGCATGGCGCTGCTCAGGTTTTGCAGGAGGGACCTAAACGCAAAGAACGAAGGAGAGTTAGGGGCCAAAATGTGAGGGTTCAAAAGTTGAGGGCCAGAAAGTAAATATATGAGGACCAAAGTATAAAGTTGGTCAAGAAGGTTTCTTCTTAGGCCCAAGTTTTTATACATGACTAATTAGGACCTAAGGATTCTGATGGTGCATTTTATTTCTAGATTAAACCTTGTTTGACCAGTCAATTTACGCAAAAACCCAAATTAAGTTGTTAATTGGGCATGGTTCTCAATGTAGGTCAAAATGGGTTCCTAAGGCCAAATTGAAAGTCCTAAACCCTAGAGATTATTTTTCTATGAATTTTAGAGGGCTTAGTTGATTTTTACCTTGCCTCGAACCACGTGAATTGAAGTGGATTTGTTTTTAGGGTTACAGGATGTCATTTAATTCCTTGGAGTTACTGTAGCCCTTATTGAGTCATCTCATCCCACTTTTCTTCTTATTAGGTTATTTTGACCTATGTTTGGACCCTGAGTTACCCTATTTTCAGATCGAATTGGTGAAATTGCATTTTTACCCCTTAGTTTCTATTTTCTTTGCAAACTCAGAATCTCTCTGAGCCAAGCCTTTCTAGAGTTTGTAGGAGCTTTTCCTTGCATATCAGGGTTAAATGGTGCTAGTTTAAGGTTTGTGACGAGGTTCTCATCACACCCCCATGCCTAGCTTTTGCTAGTCCCTTAGCAAAAACCTAAGTTTTAACCTTTGTTCTAGACCATGATATTCTTAACAACTTCAGGTAAGTGCCTTTTCTTTTGAACCTAGATTAGGTTAGAATGCTGACCATAGACTTAAAAGGTACTCTAGTACCAAACAAGATCCAGATCTGTCTAGCCTTAGCCTTAGTCTTTGGCAGAGGTTTTTAAGACCCACAAGAACTAACCTAAGGTTTATTGGACTTTGTGGTTAAAGCACCCCGTGCTTGAAACGATTTTTGCCCTGGTTCAGGTCGCAGTGCATTTTGTAAGAGAGAGAGGTAGAAAATTTTTCTGTTTTGGAGAGTTTTCTCTCTCTTTTTCTTTTTAATTCTAGCTTAGGATTGGCTTTTCAACACGGTCTGTATCAGATTCCTTGCCCCCATCATCAATCCTCAAGGGTTCCTGGCGATCGATGCTTCGAGATAGCACCGCCCATGGCAACCCCCAGAACCCTGGCTATTGAGATTTCGAGATAATCCCATCCATGGTGTTCCGTGGCCGAGTTCAGACCCTGGCAGTTGACACTTCGTGATAATGCCATCCATGGAATCTGAACCAGCAGGGTGCTTACATGCCCCCAGTAGGATATGCGAATATCCTAAGAGACAAGCACCGAGGAGATGATATTTTGTTACGCATCTTTGAGGGGATTTCCCGCCTCTCTGCGTTGGGAACTTGTCCAAATCAACTTGTGTTGATCGGCCGTTCCTATTCTAGGTGTATTTTCAGAATTTTTGTGACGCTCCTGCGTGATTTTGAATTTTTTATGCTTACTGAACCAGGCAGTGTGTGAGGTTAGGGTGCTTAGGTTACTGAGTCCCGTAAACCAGAAGTTAGTTAGCGAGGTCAAATACTCCCTAAGCCTTGGACCTAGTGCTTAAGCTTTTCATTTTCCTCAACCTCTTGAGGATTGTCTAGATCTTAATGGGTACTAAGAGTCTATCAAGAATGCCTAAGGTTTGCGTTCTTACTAATCTTACCAAGCACTTTTCATTTCTTTTCTTGAAAAAAATGGTCTAGACTAAGGTTAATTCCTTAGCTTCTTACTAATGACTATTACTCTTTTCTTTCATCTTTTTGTGCTCCTTTTCATTTTGTTTCTTTTCCTTCTCCACAAAATTTCCTTTCTCCTCTTATTCTTTTTATTTTGAAATTTTTTTAATTTTATGGTGTTTTTGGCATATGTGAATTTTTTGTTTAAAACCTTTTTTTTTCTACAAGTTTTGCACTTATACCCCCCCACGCCTAAGACTTTCAATGTCCTCATTGTGATATTTTTGTGAGTGAATGGGTCGGGATGAATTCTGCGGACGATTTCTAATCTCAGATGCAAGCATCTGAGGTGGAGTCGGCTGTCTTAAAGGGTGAACCTTAAGTGCACAATGGTGTCAGAAAAAAAGGTTTTAGATTTTCAAGAAATGACGGGCTGCCTCCCGTTAAGCGCTGAGTTTTACGCCATCGGCCGGGCGCAATAAGTTCAAGGGGAATGGAGGATGAGGGATGATTCAGCCGAATCAGTAGAAGTCACATCAATGAACGGTTTGAGTCTCTGACCGTTCACGATGAAAGGTTCGGAATCATGGCTGAATGGACTGATTTCAATTGCTCCATTTCCAAAAACCTGTCGGACTAAATACGGTCCGACCCACTTGGACCTCAGTTTCCCTGGGAAAAGTTTGAGTCGGGCATCAAAGAGTAGGACCTTTTGACCAGGATGAAAGATCTTTCTCGAGATGTGCTTGTCGTGGAAGGCTTTAACCCACTCCTTGTAGATTCGCGAGTTCTCGTACGCGTCTAGGTGTAATTCATCGATCTCGCTGATTTGGAGTTTTTTGTGGGTTCCAGCCTTGGAAAGATCTAGATTACAGTTCCGTACTGCCCAATAGGCTTTATGCTCCAGTTCTACGGGAAGGTGACATGCCTTTCCGTACACCAGTCTAAAGGGAGACATGCCCAATTGGGTCTTGTGGGCGGTCCTATAGGCCCACAATGCTTTCGGAAGTCAGGACGACCAGTCCTTCCTATCGGGCCGAACAGTGACTTGCAGGATTTTCTTGATCTCCCAATTTGACAGCTCAGCTAGGCCATTTGTTTGGGGGTGGTAAGGAGTAGAGATTCGGTGAGACACCCCAAATTTGGCCATCAGTGACCTAAACTGAGCATTTGTAAAATGGGTCCCCCCATCAGAGATAAATGCACGGGGAATCTCGAACCTTGAGAAAATGTTTTGATGTATGAACTTAAGAACAATCTTGTGATTGTAGGTTCGGGTCGGTATGGCTTCGATCCATTTGGACACGTAGTCCACCGCAAGCAGAATGTACTCGAAACCATCCGAAACAGGAAAGGGGCCCATAAAATCAATCCCCCATACATCGAATATTTCGCATACGAGAATCGGCTGCAAAGGCATCATGTCGCGATGGTTCATGTTGCCCAAAGTCTGGCAACGACTGCATGCCTTGCAGTGACTGTATGCGTCTTTGAAAAGTGTAGGCCAGTAGAAGCCACACTGGAGGACTTTGGATACAGTTTTATGCCCTGAGAAATGGCCACCGCATGCCTGGTCATGGCAGAAAGATAGGATATTGCTGATTTCCTCTTCCGGGATGCATCTCCGAATAATTTGATCAGCACCTATGCGGAAAAGGTACGGGTCTTCCCAAATGTAATACTTGGAATCAGAACGCAATTTGTCTTTCTTGGCCTTCGGCCAATCAGACGGTGTCTGATGAGATGCCAGGTAGTTTACTATATCAGCAAACCATGGAAGTCTAGTACCAACAGAAAGCAGGTGCTCATCAGGAAAATGTTCCGTGATGGGTCCGGAAGGGTCGATGATCTCAGAAGGAAGACGGGACAGATGGTCGGCTACCACATTCTGCCTTCCCGCCTTGTCGCGAATCTCAAGATCAAATTCTTGCAACAGTAAGATCTAACTGATTAGTCGGGGCTTCGCGTCCTTCTTGGCAAGGAGATGCCTTACAGCCGTGTGATCCGAGTAAATGATGACATGGGAACCCAGAAGATACGATCGGAATTTTTCAAGGGCAAATACTACGGCTAGCAGCTCTTTCTCCGTAACCGTATAGTTACGCTGAGCCTCGTCAAGTGTCTTGCTAGCGTAGTAGATGACCACGGGTTTCCCGTCAGCTTTCTGTCCCAGGACAGCTCCTACAGCAAAGTCAGACGCATCGCACATGATCTCAAAGGGTTGAGACCAGTCAGGGGATTGTAGGATAGGTGCCTGGGTGACTCGGTCACGTAGGTTTTCAAAGGCTAACGTGCATTCCTTGGAGATTTCAAAAGGTACATCCTTAAAGAGAAGAGAAGTCAAGGGGCGCGCGATTTTCGAGAAATCTGGAATGAAGCGACGGTAAAAATCGACGTGCCCTAAAAAGGAACGGATGTCCCTGATCGAGCCAGGCATAGGAAGGCGAGAAATCAGATCAACCTTAGCTCGATCCACCTAGATGCCTTTTTCCGAAATTGAGTGTCCCAGGACAATTCCCTCAGGCACCATGAAATGGCTCTTTTCCCAGGAAAGAACCAAGTTCACCTCGATGCATCGCCTGAGTATCTGGACCAAGTGTTGGAGGCAATCGTCAAAAGATTCTCCAAAGACTGAAAAGTCATCCATGAAGACTTCCAGGAAATCACCTACCATATCTGAGAATATGGCAAGCATGCACCGCTGAAAGGTAGCGGGTGCATTACAAAGACCGAAAGGCATCCTTCGGAAAGCATACGTTCCAAAGGGGCAGGTGAATGTGGTCTTTTCTTGGTCCTCAGGATGGATTGCCACCTGGTTGTAACCGGAGTACCTGTCAAGAAAGCAGAAGAACCTATTTCCCGCTAGTTTCTCGAGAATTTGATCAATGAAGGGTAGTGGGAAATGGTCCTTCTTTGTGGAGGAATTGAGTCGGCGGTAATCTATACAGACTCTCCACGCATTAGCTAATCGGGTAGGAATGATTTCTCCGGTTTCAGCCGTTATGGTGGTGAGTCCTGCCTTCTTAGGCACAACCTGAATTGGGCTCACCCAACGACTATCGGAGATCGGGTAGATGATCCCGGCATCTAACCACTTGATGATCTCCTTTTTCACGACCTCCTGCAGATTAGGGTTTAAACGTCTCTCCATTTCACGAGAAGGTCGTGCGCCCTCTTCTGAATAGATATGATGAGTACAATAAGAGGGACTTATTCCAGTCAAATCATCGAGAGTCCACCCGATGGCTCTGCGATGTTGCTGGAGAATAGTAATCAGACGGGATTCCTGTTCGGGATTGAGGTTGGAATTGATAATCACAGGAAGGGTCTGATTAGAGCCCAAAAAGATGTATTTCAAGTGAGCAGGAAGAGGCTTCAACTCGAGGATAGGGTTATCAGCAGCAGCAGGTGGTTCAGTGTAGATGTGAGGTTCAAGGGTAGGAGTTACTGGGTTGTGTATGTCTGGATTCGACTCCTCTGTTTGCGGGTCAAGATCCTTCTGTGGTTGATGAGGCATAATCGAGTCATTCTGGAGGTGTGATTCATCAACCAAAATCCTAACGTCACAAATCTGTTCGATGACACCGCAGTTAATTCCTTGTTGGGCCTTAAATATATCAATTTTTAAGGTTTGATCTCCAAATTTAAGCTCTATTTGGCCCTCCTCACAGCTGATGTTGGCTCTACCAGTAGCCAAGAAAGGTCTCCCTAGAATGATTGGTGTATCCCTAGGGTTTTTAGGCGCATCCATATCTAAGACTATAAAGTCCATTGGGAAATAGAAATCCCGCACTCTTACGATAACATCCTCGAGAATCCCTTTTGGTGACTTTATAGATCGATCTGCTAATTGTAATGTCACCTCGGTTGGTTTTAGCTCAGATTCTTCTAGATGGTCAAGTAAGGATGTGGGTATCAGGTTTATGATGCACCCAAGTCTAGCAGAGCTCTATCAAATTGGGTATCACCTATCTTGCAGGAGATCAGGGGAGTACCAGGATCTTTTGGCTTGGGTGGGAGTTTACTGAGGATTACAGAGCTGGCTTGCTCTGACAGAACAATTGGGCTCCCACCCTTGGTTCGCGGCTTACGCTGGGGTGTACACACATTCTTTAAAAATCATGCGTAAGCTGGTACGTGGTGGATTGCATCCATCAAGGGGATGTTTATGTGGACCTGCTCAAAGAGCTTGACCAGGTCCTCCTCAGGTGCCACGGGCTTAGTGGTCTTCTTTCCCTTGGTCAAGGCCTCGGGAAACAGGATCTTGATTGGTTCTTCTAGGATAGGTCCAGGTTGTGGATCTGGGATAGGGGTGGGGACGTCCTGGATTACTGTCCTAGGCTTAGGATCACTACCAGGCTTGGAGTGGTTCGGATGAGGTGGGTCTTGGGCTTCCTTACCACTACGGGTAGTTATGGAATTAAGTCCTGCCTGGTTTTGGGTAGGATTGGGTAAGATAGGTTGCTGCTGGTAACCTGCAAAAGAAGTGGAGGCCTCTATCCCATCAGGTGAAGGAACAGAGGGGGCCTGATAAATCATATGGGCATGGCCCGGGTTTGGGTTCATAACGCGCCGCTGGGTTGGCACGTTATTAGGATTAGGCAGAGGTTGGGAAGGAAGAGTACCTGGCTGGCGAGAGTTCGCCAACTGGGTCAATTGGTTTCGGACCTCTGTAAGTTCGTCCTTGTGTTGTTTCTGGATAGCCGCATTCGTTCTTTGAATGTCAGCCAAGGTCTGAAGGATAAGGGACATTTGATCTTGATTCAACCCAGATGGGTAAGTAGGGTTGGGCCGAGGCTGAGGCGGCTGGTAAGGACGAGGAGGTTGTGGGCGGGGTTGGAAGGATGGTCTTTGGGTTTGGGAATTTCCCGCCCACTGGAAGTTAGGATGGTTTCGCCATCCAGGATTATAAGTGTTGGAGAAAGGGTCGTTCTGGATGGCGTTGAGGTCCTCGCAGGTCTGAGGAACCTCCAGAGGGTTAGAGAAAGAGGGAATGGAATTCCCCTGGCAGGTGTAGAAGGAATCGAAAGGACCTCCGGGCAAAGATTCGGATGATGGGTCCATCTTAGGAGAAGATCGATGGAGAATGTTTTGCACAGTTTCCCTTGTGGAAGGAGGCTGTGCGAAAGGGTTATGTGCAGAGGTGGCTCGCTGCAGATGCTGAGTCAGCTCATCCACCTTCTTTTCGATAATCGAGATCTTGTCCAATCGACTGGCCATTAACTCCAAGTCGACTGATGCGGACAGGCCCTGCGTCTCGTGTGCTCCCCTGAGATTCGTCGCTGCGCGGGTATTCGTCCTGTCGAATAATCCCATGGAGTCATTGTTGATGGAGTTCTCGCACATGTTTTCAAGAATCTCCCACACGGTGTCTTCATGTTGACCCATGATATTTCCTCCGCAGGTTGCATTGACGAAAAGATGGATGTCCTCACGGAGTCCCTGGTAAAAAGATTGGACCTATTCCCATTTAGGAACTCCGTGATGGGGGCACTTTCTCATGAGATCCTGAAAACGATCCCATGCCTCATGGCGAGGTTCCCCTGTTTGTTGGGTGAAATGTGTAATCTGATGGCGCAAGGCGTTTGTCCGTCCAACAGGGAAGAACTTTTTCAGGAACTCGGACTGAAGTTCTTCCCAATTGTTGATCGGCTGGGTCTGAGTTTGATACCAATGGGTGGCCTTGTCCATAAGAGAAAAGGAGAACATCTTCATGAGAAGAATATCCCGATTTTGCGCGTCTGACCCAAAAGTTTGGGCCAGATGCTTCAGCTGTTTGATGTGCTGGAAGGGATCTTCAGAATTAAGCCCATGGAATCTAGGTATAGCACGAATCATATTGGGCTTTAATTCAGAGTCAGGTCCTCCAGTCGGGATTCTGACTCGAGGCTCAACGGCCACCGCAGCAGGATTGTAGTGGTCCCGCATCATAGGACGCTGTGGTGGGTGCACGAAGTTTTGGAAGAGGTCATTGAGTCGCTGGAGCTGATGCTCCAGATTGTTTTCTTCCTCAACTGGCTGAGCCATGATGGGGGAAGAAGAAGAACTTGGTTCTGAATCAGAAGAGAGAATAATGTGAGGGGGTTGCTACACAAACACGGGCGTCGAGGCTTAGCCTTGACGAGAGTGAATTTCTAAAGGAGGTCTTAAGGGTGGTCTTAAGGACCTCCTACCGTACATGCACTGTTGGAAGAGATGAGTTTAGAAGGTACTGGACCCAATCAAGACACCCAAAAATGTGTTGGGTGACTATAGAGGTGCGGGGCAGATGGACCCCTTGATCAGAAAGATCGACCACCTGAGAATTACCTGGGCAGCCAGAGAGGGAGAGTCCCGCAAAGAATCCTACACGGTAGAGCGTCCCCACGGGTTACAGGGTTTCCCCCACCCGACCTCTCTTGTCACTGCGGTTCCAGGTAGACCAAAATGGGGATCTTGACCTCTTAAGTCTACCACTTTTAATTCAAGATCAAGGTGCTTAAGGTTCCACTTGAACTTTAGTCTTTTAAGTGCAAAGAGTGACCTAATTTGAAGGTTAGTTGACCCAAATGGTCAACTTTACCTGCTAGTTTTGCTTATTAGGTCTTGTCTTTTAGGGTTCAAGTGTTTAAAGAGCCAATCTTATTTTAGGGTTTCTTTGGATAGGTATTTTCAGATAATGGCTTGGGCACACTTCTTTTAAGGTTTCTCAATTCTTGTTTAAGAAGTGTGTCTCTAAATCCCTAATGTTGAATCTTATGTTGGCTCTACTTGGTCCAGTTAGTTCTTTGGTGGGTAATTAGGGCTCAAGCAAGAATGTGTTAGCCCCTAAATACCCTTAATAGTGTACAGGAATAATGGGTTAAAAACATGCAACTTCTTATGGTTTACTAAGTATAGAAGACAGGTTAGCCCTATATTGCTTGTTCTTTTCTTTTCTTCCTCTTTAGAGTTTAGGGGTTAATAGCGAGAGGAAAAAATTACCTGTCCTCAGAGTGGTTGTCGTGTGGTTGCTTGTCTTCTTGATTTCCTGTAGCTGCACAAAAGAGAGGAGATTATTAGAACTAAAAAGAAACAGGAATGTTTACCTCTAGAATAGCCGTTAATCCCCGGCAACGGCGCCAACTGGTAAACGGTGGCGACAACTAGCTTTTGTTAAGTCGTTGTAGTACAGATAGTTATTGCCATCATTTACTAATATTTGTTACTCGAAAAATAAAGTTCTCCCGAGGTCGAACTCAGGGAGCAAGTCGTATTCTAGGGGTACAAATTCTTATTACAAAAATAAAGAGAGAGAGAGATGAAAGTTTGGGTTCTTCTTCTTCTCTTCTTTCTTCCTCTTTGTCTTCTCTCCTCTTTGGCTTTTATTCTTCCTGTTCTTCCTCTATTTCTTGGTTGGACGATCCTGTCTTTTTCTTCTTTTTATTTTCTTTGTTTCTTCTTTTCTTGCTTCAGATCTTCCTCCCATGCTCTTCTTCTTTTCTTCTTGCTTCTCTTCTTCTTCTACTTTCTGTTTCTTCACTTGGCTGCTCCTTCTCTCTTCTTTTCTTCTTCTTCTTTGTAGAGTCTTCACTTGGCCTCTCTGTGTTCCTCTCTTTCCTCTGCCTCGCCTTCCTTCTTCTTCTTTGCCTTCAGGACGTCGTCTGATTGGAAAATCAGACGACTTAAACCGCTTGTTGCTACAGTGTCTCCCTTAGCTTCCTTCTTCTTCACCTGTGCCTGCACACTTCACGGTTCACACGTCAGAGGGCAAAACCTACTCTACCCCCCCCCCCCACGCGTCACTTTCTCTCTCAGAATTCGCTCTTAGGATAGCTCTCCCAGAGCAACCGGGTAATCGGGTACGCGGGTCGCGCCCGGGTCCAGGCCCACCGGCGTGCGTGGTGGGCGAGGAGTGCCGGTCAAGTCGGGTCGGGGCGGCCGGATCCGCGTGATGAGCTCGCGGACGGGCCGGGTGAAGCGGTGTGAGAGGGACCTCACCCCGTGTGCTGAGACGAGAAGCCTACAGCACGTTTTCAATTTATATCAGTGTGCCGCTTCAGAGCCTTCCGAGGTGGGACTAAATGTCCCACCCCAATTTGGTTGCCTGCGCGGAGGAAGCAGCGAGCAGTCAAGGGCCAATGCGAGGGCTTCGCGTGAGGACTTCGCCTCAGCTGCAACCTGGCACTTCGCGAAGACACCCCAAGCAGCCTGGGAGTCGGACCTGGGCGAAGCGCACCTGGAGCTGTAGGTTGAAGGTGCTTCTTCAGCGCAGCAATGGCAACGGTGGTCGAGATACCTGTCCACAGAGGAATGGCCTCTTGGCCTAATCAGATACGCGGAGAACCTTCGCCGTGGCACGGCGAAGGTGGTGGGGGGTCTAGCAGGCGGCGGGGCGGAGCATGAGGGTCGCCCTAGGTCAAACTGCGGGCGGAGAAGTGGGTGTGTTCGGTGGATCTGCAGAGGTCGGGTGGCAGGAATTGGAAGGCCTGAAATGGATCAGGGTGAGGAGGTGGAGGTTATATGCAGGTCGGCGAGCCATGTGGGGTGCTGGAGTGATGGGAGTGGTTCGCCAGAGTTTGGCCGGAGGTGGAGAAGGTGAGGGTGATTGGTGGGAAATCGGGGCCGACAGTAAGGGTTTTCAGTATGGAAAAGAAAGAGGGGAGGAAGAGGAGAAGTTTTACCTACTAAGCTGGACGAGGAGGGGTTGGCGCAGGCGACATTCGTATCGACTGTCGCCGGAGAAGAAATTGCCCAGAGGAAGGGGCAGCGGCGACGAGAGGGCCGGAGAGGCACCCGCTGGGTGTGGTGTGACGCGGAAAGATCGAGGGAAGGTAACCCTGCTGCTGGTAGTGCGGCAGGGCGACGAGGAGGAGGAGGAGAGGCCGCTGGAGCAAGGGGGCGTCTGTCGGAGTGGGAAGAGAGGAATTGAGGGGGTGTCTCCGTCAGATCCGAGCTGGGAAGAACGGCGGAGCGACGGGGGTATTTATAGGGGCAAAACCAGAGAGGAGGGCGGAGGGAGACGACGTGTCTCCCTCGCCGGAGGACGCCGGAGGAAGGATACCCATACCGTCCGTGCGTTCGCACGGCCGGTATGGGTGGCTGCAGCGCTCAAGGGGGTGTCCCTGCGGTGGCTGACGACGCAGGGTACCCCCCATTGACTTGCCAGGGCCCCTCCCTCACCCTGCGCGGCGCCATGCTCCGCGCAAGGTTGCCGGAGCATGGTGCTGCTCAGGTTTTGCAGGAGGGACCTAAACGCAAAGAACGAAGGAGAGTTAGGGGCCAAAATGTGAGGATTCAAAAGTTGAGGGCCAGAAAGTAAATATATGAGGACCAAAGTGTAAAGTTGGTCAAGAAGGTTTCTTCTTAGGCCCAAGTTTTTATACATAACTAATTAGGACCTAAGGATTCTGATGGTGAATTTTATTTCTAGATTAAACCTTGTTTGACCGGTCAATTTACGCAAAAACCCAAATTAAGTTGTTAATTGGGCATGGTTCTCAATGTAGGTCAAAATGGGTTCCTAAGGCCAAATTGAAAGTCCTAAACCCTAGAGATTATTTTTCTATGAATTTTAGAGGGCTTAGTTGATTTTTACCTTGCCTCGAACCACGTGAATTGAAGTGGGTTTGTTTTTAGGGTTACAGGATGTCATTTAATTCCTTGGAGTTGCTGTAGCCCTTATTGAGTCATCTCATCCCACTTTTCTTTTTATTAGGTTATTTTGACCTATGTTTGGACCCTGAGTTACCCTATTTTCATATCGGATTGGTGAAATTGCATTTTTACCCCTTAGTTTCTATTTTCTTTGCAAACTCAGAATCTCTCTGAGCCAAGCCTTTCTAGAGTTATGTAGGAGCTTTTTCTTGCATATCAGGGTTAAATGGTGCTAGTTTAGGGTTTGTGATGAGGTTCTCATCAGTTCACTACACTAATAGGAGCCTTAGGAGCTTGAGAGTAAGCTCTAATGGAGCATTGGTAGGCTTGCTAGAGCTTAGGAGTAGGTGGGAGTAGAGTAAGCAGAGATGAAGAGGAATGGGGGGTGTAGGGGTGTTCATATTGTGGAGGTAAGAAGAGCATCTCGCGCACAGGCATTCAGCGACAGCTACAAGGGTCACTAAAGGTCACTCAAGCTATCGCCCAAAGATCCACGACTCTTCAATGCCTTCACTGGCGCATGCACTGCGCAGGTCATTTACTGGCAGCTGCAAGTGTCACTAAAGGCCTGCTCTTCTATCTTTGTAAATCCCACGCCCAACTCTTACGCCCGCAGCTGTCGCAGGCATGGTGATCGTTGGCCGTTGGATCATGCATGGATGGCTATGATTGCGAGAGGAGAGCGTGCCTCCCAGCATTTGAAATTCGCACCGCCGGATCGTGCACTGGTAGCCGTCGGATGAGGCATCGCATGGTCGAGGCACGCGCACAGATCGTGCACGCTCTAATTTGAATAGCACGCCTCGCGTAATTGTGAAGATCGGATGGTGAGCACTACTCGCGGTCAAGTTAAATGCACACCGTAGACAGCATGCGTGTAATCTGGCATGCACCTTCGCGTCAGTGGGCGACGTTGGATCTCACGTGGGGAATCTCGATCGCTCGATTGTGATAGGGTGGCCCTATTGCAGCTGCCACTATAGCAGGCGCAGTGAATTGCGACTCGATCTCGCACTCGCTCTTTGAGAGTGCTTGTCCTCACCGTTGTGCCACATCTGTGGGTGTGTTGTGAAGAAGAATTGTGGCCGCGTGGTGCGAGCGGCCTCTCAGCCATTGGATTTTCATCCAACGGCTGAGATCACTTGATGGGCGACCTTTGGAGATGTGGCGGACGGCTTTGGGAGCTGCAGATGGTGCCGCGTGGCAACATCTAGACCGTCCACCCTTTATTATTTGCAGAGGATGCCATGGTGCTCGGATCGAGGTGATTTCTATGTTGTCTGACTGCGATCATCGCTCCAGATCCATCTGTACGATCGGATTTTTCATCCGAAGTTCGTAAGGACATCACATTGCTTCCTGGCCATATAAAATGAAAGAATTAATATGCAAAACATACAACTATCCTAAATGCCATGCAATGGATGTTATGCAGTATTTATAACATGATATGCAATGCTAAGCCTAGGAACTATCATAAAT
Source organism: Thalassia testudinum (assembly GCA_037157565.1). Lineage (NCBI taxonomy): Eukaryota > Viridiplantae > Streptophyta > Magnoliopsida > Alismatales > Hydrocharitaceae > Thalassia > Thalassia testudinum. Next base: position 203,899,731 of record JAZHRO010000024.1, read on the forward strand.
AAGTAATTTATCATGGATCCATGTGTGTTTATCAGGCTCGATGCTAGAATTATATACCCAATCTTGGATAGTCCATGGGTTAGCCCCGTTCAGATTGTACCCAAGAATACAAGAATAACCATTTCAACTAACAAGAAATGGGAAACCTTCACCACTCGTTTAGCTTCTGCTTGGATAGTCTATATTGGCTATAGGAAGCTGAACACAACCACTAAAAAGGATCACTTTCCCTTGCCATTCATCGATCAAATCCTTGAAAGGTTAATAGGGCAGAAATACTTTTGCTTCCTGGATGGTTATTCAGGATATAACCCCCTATCCATCCCGAAGACCGGGAAAAGACAACCTTCACATGTCCTGACGGAACCTTTGCATTTCGTAGAATGCCATTCAGTCTTTGTAATGCACCTGCAACTTTTCAAAGGTGCATGCTGGCCATCTTTTCTGACATGGTGGGAGATTGTCTTGAGGTGTTCATGGATGATTTCTCCATTTTCGGAGATTCTTTCGAGTCTTGCCTAACTAACATGGAATTGATCCTCTAGAGATGCATCAAAACATGGCTGGTCCTTGGCTGGGAAAAGAGCCACTTTATGACTCAAGCAGGCATTGTCCTGGGTCCTGTGGTCTCTAGTCGGGGTATTGAGGTTGATAAAGCTAAGGTGGATGCTATCTCTAGACTTCCTCCACCCACATCCGTAAAACAGATCTGCTCTTTCCCTAGGCATGTGGGTTTTATAGAAGATTCATCAAGGACTTCTCGAAGGTTGCTCGACCCTTGAGTAACCTTCTGGCCAAAGACATGCCATTCGAGTTTGATGAATCATGCCATAAGGCATTTGATTTATTAAAAATGGCAGTCACCTGTGCCCCGATGTTGCAACCACTAGTCTAGATAGCCCCATTTGACATTAGGGTTGACACATCTGATTATGCCGTTGGGGCTGTCTTGGCTCAGAAGATTGAGAAAAAGCCCTCTGTGATTTACTACGCTAGTAAGACTCTGGACGAGGCCCAGAGGAATTACACCATTACTAAAAAAGAATTGCTAGCTGTAGTTTTCGCTTTAGAAAATTTCAGAGCTTATCTTTTAGGTTCTCGTGTAATCATTTACACCGACCACTTAGCTTTGAAACATCTCTTGGCCAAAAAGGATGCCAAACCCTGGCTTATTCAATGGATTCTGCTACTTTAAGAATTCGATCTTGAAGTCTAGAATAAAGCCAGGGCACAAAATGTAGTGGCAGATCACCTCTCGGGAATCCTAATTGATTCTCCTCATCTAAATGTCCCGATCTCTAATACTTTTTCGGATGAGACTATTCTTACAGTCTCGGGTATCCGAACCCCCTGGTCCGCGGATATTGTCAATTATTTGGCCGTTGGTCAAATCCCTCAAGATTGGACCAAACAACAACAGGACAAACTTGTGTCTGTGGCCAAATATTATTTTTGGGATGATCCTATGCTGTACCGCTGATGAGTCCATTTTAATGGACTAATATTACGCCTAAGTAACTTTAATTGTATCTTTTAGGTTTGTTAATAACTATATTAAGTTATAGAATGTTTGCATGCATCATGATTTAGGTTTACATCTATTCTGTAACATATGTTCTTTTTATGTGTAGGAAAAATAATTGGCAAAAGAATGAGGAGGAAAGGGTAAATTACCCTTTCAAATAACCGGCGGCTATTCTTTTCCCCATCCTCCGGGCACCCTTAACAGCCACCGGCCAGAAATAGTTAAGGGATTTGAAAATCCATTAACTCATGCACACGTAAAGGAGAGGAGTTAAAAGAAGAGGTGGAGAAAGGGGAGGGAGGATCATCCAGAGAGAGTGGGTAACTCCAGCATGCACTGTGGATCTGCATCTTCACCGCGAACCCAAAGCTGCAGGCTCCCCACCGCGCGCCCGCAGCCGCGCCCTTGCAAGCCTCTCTGCAGCCTACAAGTACACGCTTCAGCACCTAGCACTCTCTGCAGACCGCCTCGCCACCAAGCGCCCGTAGGCACACCCTCCAACGCCTCCCCGTAGGCGCGCACCCTTGCAAGCACCTGCAGCTGTCTGCCCGCCATCACCGCAGGCCTACGCAGGCACCCGCTCCGCTTCACCGAGTGCCTCAAGTGTTGCACCTCCACGCACGCCTACGAGCTCTGCAGAGCACCCGCACGCCAAGCCTTCACATCTCAGCGCATCTGCAGCACGCGCAGCAATGCCAGCACCCGTCCACCGCCGCCACTCCTCCTCCACTGGCCGACCACCTCCAGCCATCTCCGTCGATGCCGCGGCCTCCATCGGATAGGCCTCATCCTCACCAACCTCCCTAGCGCGTCCACAACCTGCCGGTGCTATCTCTCTCTCACGAGGAGAGAGAGCAAATGCTCTGTTTTCTCTGATATCAAAAATTACATTCACTGCCATTGCCACCAGAATTTGATTTTTATTTATTATTATTTTACTGTGGAAAAATTGCACATGCACACTCATATTTTCTGATAATTGCACGTTATTGATATTCAACTATTTCAAGATTGGTTTTGGGCTTAACCTGTGCACTAATTTTCTCTAGTATATGTCAAGTGAAAATTACATAAAATCATCATATATTTATTGAAGATTTCAGTGAGGGAAAATTGCACATATACCCTTATCTTTTTAAGTTATTGTGAATCGACTTTCCATCGCATTTTATGTCAGATTTGAATAGGGATTTCGCACTTAACCAAAAGAATATAAAATAATCGAGAGTTTATTACATAATTGCCTCCCTGTAGACACGACCCGCTCTTCTATGAGTGGTTATTTTTATTTTTTTTATTAGTTGATTTTTCCACCACTTAAATACTACAACGCAAAGCGGAAAGTCGACTTCTCAACCACACCGGTGCAGATCAGATTATTCGTCGATGCATCGCAGAAATTAAGTTCCATAGCATACTTGAGTTCTGCCACACATTTGCATGTGGTGGACACCTTTCAAGGAAAAAGACTGCAGCAAAAATCTTACAATCTAGATTCCATTGGCCGTCAATATTTAAGGATGCCTAAGAATTCTCAAAGTCATGCACCTGATGCTAGACACTCGGGAACATGGCTAAGAGAGATATGATGCCCCTGAACCCAATACTTTTCGACGAAATTTTTGACATTTGGGGCATCAACTTTATGGGATCCTTCCCTCCTTTAGTTGGACACCAGTATATTTTAGTCGCTGTTGATTTTCTGTCCAAATGGATTGAAGCAATTCCCACCCGGACCAATGACCACAAGGTGGTCATTGATTTTGTGAAGAAAAATATCTTCAGTCAGTTCAAGGTTCCTCAGGCAATTATCAGTGATGGTGGCGCACATTTCACTCATGACTAGTTTCAGAATTTACTGGGGAAATATAGGGTGAATCATCAAATTTCCACACCGTACCACCCTCAGATGAACGGACAGGTCGAGGTCTCCAATCAGGAGATCAAAGAAATTTTGCAGAAAATGGTTAGGCCTGATAGGAAAGATTGGACCCAAAGGCTAGATGTTGCTCTTTGGGCCTACCACATGGCTGACAAAAGGCCTATCGGTATGTCTCCATTCCATCTATTATTTGGTAAGGCATGTCACTTACCCATAGAACTTGAACACCGGGCATTTTGGGCCATCAAGAAATGTAATTTTGACCTAGAATTGGCTGGGAAAACCAGGAAACTCCAACTATCTTAGTTGGAGGATCTTTGAAATGATGCTTATGAAAATGCCAGAATCTACAAGGCAAGGACCGAAGCTGTCCATGACCAGATGTTTTCACCTAAGATCTTTGAGCTGAACTAGAAGGTCTGGCTTTTTGATTCTTGATTGAAGCTTTTCCCCGAAAAACTCAGGTCTAAGTGGGATGGCTCATTCATTATTGAGTGGAATTTCCTTAATGGGGCCAACAAAACTCTGACCCAAAGATGGGTAATTTCTCCATGGTCAACAGACAACATCTCAAATCCTTTGTTGACCATGCGCTCTCTGAACCCATCTCAAACAAGGTTGCTCTTACCTTGCTTTAACCTTTGTGGACTGATCATTGCCTACCTAAAGGCATTAAACTCAGCACATGTAAAGGTTGTTCTGAGTTGACCTGAACCTCGCGGAAACCAGGTTCTATTCTTCCACTTCTATTATCTTGCATGGTCTCTTGGAGGATGACTCGCTTTGACGTCGCCTGGATCAAGGTGGTGAGGAGCAGGACGAACAAAGACCGAGTCGGAAGATGGACGGTGGGGTGGGACGACGTCGCAACGAGGATCTTCTTCTGGAAGGTGGTGAGAGGATGGCCATTGGAAGCTCCACGAATGGGGGTGAGAGGCAGGAAATATTTTGGTTTCTATTCTAGAAGAGCATCTTGGGCCTGGGACAGGCTCTCTCTAGAGCCTTGGAGGTGGTGATGAAGAGAAAGGAAGAGATGATGGTGGATGAAGGGGTGTAGGTCCTTTTATAGTGGAGGAGGAAGGCCTTGGACTCACATGGGCAATTAGTGATGTCCATAAACGTCACTGAAGACCCACCTTGGACATCACTAAAGGTCGCCAACCGATGCTCATGCCCGCGAGCTCATAGCTAGATCAAACGTGGGCCATTGGTAGTCATTGGATCAAAAGTGGATGGTTGAGATGGTGCGGGGATCAGGTGCTCAAATCGCGCGCTCGATGGCACGTCAGATTGGGTGTCAGTCAGAGCGTGATCGTGCACGTGCTGATCACGCGAGTCTGATTATGCCATGTCGCCGCCCTCTCCTTCGCTTGATGGCCATCCAAAGGGTGCAGTTTGATTGCGCCAACGTTCGCGAGACTCCTCCCTCCACCGCAGCTCGAACTCACGCTCGTGGTTTGGGAGCACTTGTCTTCATCGTTGCACCAAAGCCACGGTTTGTTGAGAAGACATGATGATGGTCACACATGATTTGATGACTGACTAGAGAAGGAGAGCAGCAATGATCCTTGGGCAGCTGTGGGCTGTCCAGATGATGCCACATGGCATCATCAGTGCCGTCCATCTGCTATACTTTGTAGATGACGCCACGGATGTCGGATTGGGTCGATTTTCGCACTGTTGGGCTACTATCACCAATTCAGATCCATCTGTGAGGTCGGATTTGTCATCTGAGGTTCTGATTGGCACCATCTTGCCCTTGCCTTTAATCTTCCTCAGACTACATAATGTGCTATGTAACTTCGATCAAGATGATTTCGAAGGCATTAGACTCCGTTCGTCGTCCTGATCAGATCTGTATGGTTGGATCGTTAATTTGAGGCCTGAAATAAATCTGCTTTTCTCCTGAACATAAAAGGACACGAATTAACCTAAACTTTATACAAACTATTCTAAATGCAGAATGATGCATGCTATGCAATATTTATACTATGGAATGCGCATCTAAGCCTAGGAACAAGCATAAATAGGCATTTTAACCTAAGTAGATGTGTCTACATCACCAATATGCTCTACACTTAGCCGTTCTGAGACCTTGGGCCTCGTGGTTGCGATTCTTCTATGGCTTTGTTATTGAAGCTTCCCTTGAGGCCTATGCCTTATGCCTTGCGTTGAAGCTTGGGAGTACTTAAGCCGTCTGTAGCACCTTTGTGAGGTCTGTTCTGATGGTACTATGGACATATTAAGCTTAGTTGCTAGTGTGGATATTGAGGAATAAGTGGTTCAGGATGCTATTGGAAAATTTGAGTGGCTGATTACGTTTGATATGTGCTTGTGGTGGAATGAATTGGTGATTCAAATCACAACTTTTAGGGCTTCTGACATTCCTTTTATCCTAGCGATTCTTAAGATACTATTGCTATCATTGAATATATTTTTGAGTATATTTTACTCATTACATATCTTTGTGGCAATTAATGATTGTGCTCATTTGTTTTATATTTTGATTAGTGAGTGAATTCCCCATTGCTCACTACAAACGACCTCGGGCTCACATTTTTATTTCTCGAGCTTATAAATTCAAATGCTTTAGCGATTTTCGTCACTATACTATGACGTAATAATTTCCTAAAATGAAAATTTTCGACGCAACATGCACTTTCAACTATCACTAAAAACAAGTTAATAAATGATATTCTATAAACATTTAGAAACGATTATTATAAAATGGTCACCAAAAATAATTTACAGTGATGGTATAGCACGGTTGGATGGACGTTTGGCGATGATTATAGAACCATTGCTAAAACTCATTTAGTAATAATTTTAGAAAAATTATTTCCAGAAAAGAAATTTCAACCTATTTGCTATGATTTTCCCATAACCATCACAACAGCGATTATCAAATCACGAGCGTGCACTCTTCACCCCTTTCCTTCCCAAAACCCAAACCCTATCGATCTAAACATCCCCTAATGATCTCCCATCGACAACACCCCTCTCCAACCGTCGGACCTCCGCTGGCTTCGGTTACATCACTGTAGTACAGGAAACACGATCCTTCTAAAATGGTTATACATGATGGTAACATCTATTGTCACAAAACAAATCATTTTTTTAGATAGTACCAAGAAGATCTTATAAATTCCATCATAATAACCTTCTGCAATGGATAAAAATGGTCACAATTGAGAAAAGAAAGTAGGTTACATCCCTTAACAAAAAAAATTTCTTTTCCTCCATCATTTCTTGACTTTTCCTCTACAATTTTCCTCTCAGAACACAACCTTACATTGCCCCTTACCCTAAATCTGTCAAGCAACGTGGGCACCCTTTCAAGGCATAACATCGCACTCTTCCCCCTTCCCCTGAAACCCTCAACTTCGAGTGCCCTCTCATATTCAAGCATAAGCCTTGTGTTACCCCGACCCTTCCCCAAAATCGTCGAGCAACCTAATCTCATCTCCAACCTCAACCCATTCATTTCCTCATCCTCATCGTCAACCTACAAGTCCATTCATCACCCATTCATCCTTAAAAGCCTACTCATCGTCAACCTCGCCACACCACAACTTCATCAACCTTAGGTGCGACATTGTGTCGCTATTGTCGTTTGATTACCCTATCTCCGATTGTGTACCATGAAAGTCCTTCAGAATCCAAGTAGGGGGCTTAGGACCCCAAGATCAAACCACAATCAAGGAGGAGAAACCTTAGCTTATGTTAGATATCTCCTCCAAAAATAAACAGGTACACATGACCACAACCCTAACCTTTGACTGCCTATTGAAGCAAAAATCATTGTCATTTAGGAAAGCGCGTCGTAGTATAGCTACAAAAGTTGAATTACATTTAAATTTATACTGCTTGAAAAATCATGAATTTTGAGGTCATTTGTGTGAAGTAAAATTGAAATTCCATCCACTAACCAAAGAATATAAATATGAGCACGATAATCAATAATCAAAAGAATAATATGCAATGAATAATCAATCACAAAATATATTCGATAAATAGCCACATTGTATATCAGGAGTCAAACAAAAAAAATATAATAAAGAGCTAAAAAAGTGGTGGTTGAGACCACCAATCAAGCCTTTAACTCTTGGCTCAATTCCCAATCAGATCAACCTCTCAAAGCCAATAGTAGTCTCGATTAAATGGTTAATTCAAACCAAACAAGTGGCCTTAAGAGATTAACTCCAAACACATTCACAAATTCGCCTAAGTCCTTGGGCACTGATGTGGACACATCCATTTAGGTTAAAATGCCTATTTATGTATGTTCCTAGGCTTAGATTTGCATTCAATATTATAAGTATTGCATAGCATGCATCATTCTACATTTAGAGAAGTTGTGCATATTTTAGGTTAATTCCATCCTTTTTGTCATCAGGAGAGAAGTAGATTTATTTTGGAGCCTCGAATTGACGATTCGACCATAAGTATCTAATCAGGACAATGATCGGAGTCCAACGCTTTCAAAATCGCCATGATCGGAGTCCCGAAGCACCATATGTAGTCCAAGGAAGATTAACGGCCAAGGGACTAGGTGACAAAATTTGGAGCTTCAAGTAACAAATCCGACCACGTAGATGGATTCGAGTCGACAATCATAGCCCAACAGCGTGAAAATCGACTCAATCTGACCTCTGTAGCAGCCCCTACAATGAAAAGATGATGGACGACCCAGATAGCGCCATGTGGCGCAACCCAGGCCACCCATGTACACGCACGCGCCAATGCACGCGCATAGCAGCACGGGCGCACCAGCACTCTTGGAGGCACGATCTGGGCCATCCATGTGCATGCACGTGCCACTACACGTGCACAGCAGTGTGGGCGCGTGCATGAGCGTGGAGGCACGCACGAGCAGCAACGCAACGAGTGCGCAGAGGTAGTGGCAGCGTGGAGCACGCACTAGTTTAACAATGGGTGGGTGCGTGGGCTGTCTTCAGTGACGTTTGTGGCGAATCTTCAGCGATGTTTATGACAGTCACTAAATGTCCTTTATATGAATTTGATTCTTTCCTCCACTATAAAAGGACCCCTACCCATCCCATTTTTCTTCACCTCTTCCTTTCTTCCTCTCACCACCTCCAAGGCTCTAGAGAGAAGTTTTCCCAAGCCCGGGATGCTCCGCTAGAGTGGAAATCAAAGATTTTTCTCCCCTCTCATCCCCCTTTATGGAGCATCCCACGACCATCTTCTCCCCTACTTCAGGAAGTAGATCCTCGCCGAGACATCGTCTTGCCCCGCCCTCCATCCTCATTCGTCCCACTACTCACTACCTTCCTCCAGGAGATGTCAGAGCGAGTTGTCCTCCAAGCGACCGTCAAGGGGGATTTCTCTCACTTATCTCTATCTTTATTACTTTCGTAGTATATGTTTCCCACTTTCCTAGTTTTAAGAAACATTTGATTATAAAAATATATGATTGTTTCTCTCTCTGTCTCTATCTCTCTCTCTCTTTTATTTTGTAAGTAAATTAGCTAGAATTCATCAACCTGATCTCTTGCTTGCTAAAAATACCAAAAAAATTAGAAAAGATAAAAATGAAATAAATAAATAAAAACAGAAACATGAATTTTCAAAACCAAACGTTCGCCTCCCCGTGTTTGACCTGGGACTCACCTTTCGAGTTTCAGTTATAAATTTTATCTGATCAACGAATTTTCTCGCGCATCAAATGACGACGATGGCTTTCCAAACTCGATCCTTTTCACGATGAGATTCGATGCGATCATTTTGGCACCGTTGCCAGGGAGGCAACGCTCTTTGGTTTTTTTTGCATTTTCCTACATTACTTACATATTTTTCTAACCTATCTTTCTTCTTCGATTTATTGTCTTTCTGGAACCCGATCGAGGAGGCGAAGGCGGTAGATTGGAGTAAAGTGCTAGTAGAGACATTTGTAAGTTTTCCTCCACTTCCCTACCCATTAGATCATTTCGCCACCTTAATAATCAAGACCTAATCTACTTAGGTGTTTTCACAAACCTTAGGATAGAAATTGTTTGTCTTGTTTGTCACTCCACTCACCTCCTATCCACATAAATAAAAAAAATAAAAAAAGTTATCTGATTGTGGGATTTCCTGAAAGAGACACACATTAACACCTACAAATCTCGACTTAAGGTGCACCATTCCACTTTGATTCTACCACTTAACTGGGATCTGACCTATGGACCCAGTATACTTCAACTCAATACACATAAGTGAGTAGAAATCTGACTAGGTTAAGACTTTTTGTGTGCCTTAACTAAGTTGTGCAATAGGCCAATTGATTGAGTTGTTTGGGCCACACCACTTAAATTAAAATTGATTCATCAAGTAGCTTGTCATTTAGGGTTGATTTTTAGGACTGAACCAGGCACTCCACATTTTGTTTCTGATTTTTAGAGGAATATATCTACACTGGTGTTATCAAAACTTGGAGTGTTCTCCTGAACTTGATTGAATACAACTAAGATTAAACCCTAAAAGCTACTAAACAAGGTTAAACCCTAAAAGACACATCATCAAATAACCGTGTTTGCAAACCCTTGTTGTGCATGCACATACATTTGAATTGATCATTAAGGGAACAAACCATCTAAAGGGCCCATCACATTCCAAGAGCACAATCATCCCAAGCTTAATTAAAATTGAGTAGACATTGGCCTTAAGGATCGATTCGCTCTTCGGAGCTCAGACTGATATTTTCTTTTATTAATCTGCTTCCGCTGGTCCATCTAATGTCTAGCTAGGGGAGTAGCATCAAACAACTGTAGTTGGGGGTACATTAGGAACCGGAGGCGCAAGCCAAAGAAAGAACCTTCTCCCCAGCCCCTCCCTCTAACTGGTTGGATTGACTGGATAGAAGTAGACCAAATCATTTATAATCTCAAGACGAGTCTTGGGAGTCAGTAGGTCTTTAGACTAACCCACCGAAGGACAAGGTTGATTGCTTGTATTGTAGGGCTCCTTTCTCTCTTCTGATTTCCCTCCTATTCTACCATGTATCCTTCCACATCTTACACGCATTTCCCATCCTACCCTCCTACCAACACTTATCCCCAAGATGATTACTATCCCGAATTAAATTATTACTACCCATCCACTAGCCGAGATAACTTTGATTGGGGATACAATACCGAACCTTAGTGTCCAGGGGCTAACCCTGGACAACAAAACTATGACTGTTATCCTTCCCACACCTACAATGATTATAGATCTCCATCCTTTGATGACCAAACCAACTCGATCCACAATTAGGAAGGATATGATGATTATAACACCTACCCTTCCCAGTATTCCACTGAATATAGGCCACCACCATTCTTTGAGCAACCTAGAACGACTTACTATCAGGGAGGGACCTGAGAACCTCAATATCTTGACTCCCATAGAATGAACCCAAACCCACCCAACCATGAACCGAACCATTCGATTCTGGTAAACCAGGTCCAAGATAGGGTGTTGGCTAACTTGAGGAATACCATCCAATCTTTAGAAGCTCAGCCAACATCATGCACTAAAGCATTGGAGCCTATGATCAAAATGATTGATGAACTTAATAGTTCTATATTGGATTGGCTTCAAGATGTTAAGGATAAGGGCTTGGGTGAGTTTCTACTTTGGAAGTTGTTAAGGTTGAGGGTGAAATTTGTGGTTGCCCTAGTCAAATCTTAGGATGATTCTCAAGATGAACCCCCTTCAGGAGAGCCAATGTCTGAACCCGCTCAGGCGCTTGTCAGGGGGGATACATTTTTTGAGATCGGGGATGACTAGGTTGGGCTAGAGCAACCCATTAAGGATGAACCGATTGATTCACCCAAGATCTCCAAGCTAGGGAGTGAGGAAAAATATGTCAATTTGAACCAGGAAATGACAATCTATTTTGAGACATATATAAAAGAGGATCATGAATTCTTTGACTCTGAGGGTGAAGAATCTCTTAGTGAAGTCTCACTTGTGCGTAAGGAAGATGATTTTAGTGAGACAAATGGGCTTAAGGAATCTGATGAACCATTTGATAGCCCAATCATTGAAGAGTATGATCATGTTGGGGCTAACTTGGACGATTTGAATCCTGATGATTTAATCAGTAGCCCCATTCCTCAACCACACCATAAAGAATTGAATGATGATATTTTTGAGATCACCAGACCCAAGTCAATCCTGATTCAGTCATAATTGTTGAACTTGGGTACTCTAGGTGGGGTGTACAATGATTTGGAGGTCCCGAGAACATTGACTTTAGAGGGTAGAAATGTGGAAATGAAAATCTGGGAAGTTACTTATGAGGGAAATACGATTTTGCATATAAGGGTTCCTGTTGACCAGAAAAACCTACCTTCTATCGGGACCATTATGATATCTTTCACGTGTGACCCAAGCTTGGAATAATTGACTATCTTCCTGAGCTGAAGTATAAGTGAACACCTGATTTTAATGAATCAGATCAATCCATTGTCCGACACTTTAGTCTTGGGTCGCACACCACCAAACCACAGGAATGGGCCTGCAAGCACAATAATCTTAGGTTCTAAGTGATTTTCATCCAGAACCTTAGAACCACTCGACCCAAGGGCATGGGTCTACACCATAATCTGGTCTACATCTGTTGACAACTTCTGCTGGCGGGTCTGAGGATTAATCTTTTGATTTTGATCTGCACTTGTGAATTTTCCTTTTCTTTCCTGTATGTATTTTATGCCTAGCTAAAGGCATTAAACTTAGCACGTGTGTATACTCTCTTCTCTCTATTGAGCTAACCAGATTGTCACAAAATTCAGGTGATATTCTGTTATTCCACCCTTTTCATGTCCTTGTTTTTGCAATGAGGACATTGTATCATTTAGGCATGGGGGGTGGATACTTAATCCTAAAATTATTTCATTAACACTGTAGAATTTATTTTATTTTATTTTTTTTAAATTGAAAGTTCAAAAAGATAAAAAAAAGAAAAAAATAGAATTAGGAGAAGAGAACTTAGGCTTTTGGAAGTTATTAGCTTTAGAAAATGATACGATAGGACCTGAACACTTAGACTCTTCAGGTCTTCAGGTTTAATTAGCTCGGGTGTCCACTCGAATGTGGACTTAGTCTCGAGTCCTCACCAAGTAAGTTTACTTTAATTTTATGAATAAATTGGGATGATAACTACATGACTTATCAACCTGCCCTCTGATTTTAGGGGATTCTAAGTCTAAGCATCCATGCACTACTTTCACTAACTCACTTTTCAACGATTTTTATGGAAATTAGGTAGCTGTAACGACTCGGTTATCGAGCCCCTACGAGACATGAGAACCGGACCGACTCAACTAATCCCAAGACCTAGTCGTCCAATGAGGAAGTAACCAAAAGAGCAGTAAAATAAACCACATTCAACATGAATATAACTAACAGTAAGAAAATACAGCAGCAAGGAAAGAAACTACTACAGTATATACCACCACAATAGTAGAACAACATTCATAACTAAATATGAACTGCAGGTAAAGAAAAGTACAGCGGAAATAAGAACTACTCACTATAACGGAACAAAAAAAAAAAGTACAAGAAACAGTGGTAACTCTACTGGACCCTACTCGGCCCAGCATCCTCTGCAGCCGCTGACCCTGGCTGCTCAACGCCTGGTCCCGAAAGGTAACGAGTGTAACACGTCAGCAAAACGCTGAGTAGAGTGGCAACTAAAGCTACAGAAACAGTAGAGTGTACAATAGCTGTTAAGTTCTGTTACTTTCCTTATTTAAGTCTTTCAATTATCTCACGATTTATCTATTTCTCAGATCTTTCACTTGATCTCGAATGTTCCTCGTGGGAACGATCTTGATTGTAGTCTTTTCCGAATAGTAGAAGTAGCATGTGGTGCTCTCCTGGCCGGGAGAGTCCCCCGTGGTGATCCTACTCTCAGTCAACCACCCCAAGGTCACTGACAGACGTAACGGTGACTACGGCACGTGCGGTAAACGCACGGGTAGCTAACCCGCACTGGCACGCGGTCAGTCGTTTCCGTTAACGGGTGCGCCCAAAGTACAGCACGGAACTAGTACAGGGCAGAGCCCTCTCAGTAATAGGGGTCCAACCCCTCCACAGTAACCAAACAGGGGCCTTGCCCCTCCACAGTCCGCGCACCCTCGCTGACTACCCTGGTTTGCCCCAATGGGCCTAACAAGTCGGTGTGGGAGGCTAGCAGAACCCCGGGGCCCATGGGGTAGCTAGTACCTCCCTACACTAGTAGCTCTCCTCGGTACTACGTACACAAGGGCTAGCAAGTCGGTACAGAGTGGCCAGTCCTAACCCCGGGTCCCTGGGGCGGCTAGCTCAGCTCTGCACTAAACAGGGGGACAGTCGCTCTCCTTAGTACTCCGTACTCAAGGGCCAGCTCACTTCCCCAATTCTATTCCATTCACTTTCCAGGAGTTCTACTCCTACTTCCCCGTAGGGTTCTAGCTCAGAACGTCTAAGTTTCACCTTCCAGTTTCACGTTATCACAATACAAGTTCTCAAACACGTTTATTTATTCAATAGGAAGCAGTTAATTCAATTACAGGCAGCTATTTGTTCCTTTCCATTTTTCCAAGATTGCAGTATTCATCTGTTCCACTAGTTTTCCCGTCCTAGGATTCATGCTGTATCCTAGGATCTATCATACAATCTAGTTTTCCAGCCCTAGGATTCATGCAACACCTAGGATCTATCATTCAATCTGTTTTTCATTCCTAGGATTCATGCAATGTCCTAGGTTCTATTTATGATTCCACAATTTAACAAGTTATACTTAAAAGCCACTCTACCAGGTACGACGGGAGTAATGGGGGCGTGATCGGGAATCCCGCGTGCCTCCGTGACCCCCAAGACTGCAACGGAACGAGGTCCTATCACAAGGATCAAACACAAGGAGTGTCTCGAAACAATGTATAGCTACTGTAGACGGGTAGAGGATTTAATTCCGAAAAGAACGCAACTCGAAATGCGGAAAACGGAACCTGAACGGGCCCTCAACGAGTCAAAAACGACGACACTGTGCAAAATCAGACATCTGGAACTTCTTCCAGACGTCTTAAAAAGTGGATCAGAGAATTACCTTGTTCTGCGTGGTTTCTCAGACGTCCAGAAGCCTGTGGGGACGTCTGGCCTAGTTCCTAGACGTCCAACCTGGATGTCTGGAGGTCGCTCCCGCCATCTGGTACTACAGCCAGACGTCTGATTCGCGTTGGATGGCGAATCACTGAGCCTGCGTGCACCCAACTCTCTCTCTCAGTACAGTCAGTCGACAGGAAGGAAGAAGATGGAAGAACTCACCTTTCAGATGTCTGGATGGTATTCCAGACGTCGTCCCCGCCGTCTGGCTATCAGCCCAGACATCTGATTCTGGAAATGTTTCCAGAATCAGGTCGCAACTCGCCCTCCGCTCGCGACGTCTTGCCTCATCGCACCTCGTGCGCCTGCTGCTCGGACCGCAGCAGTCCCCCCCGCGTCACCCCACGCCCGCTGCGCTCCCCGCCGGCCGGCCCTGGCAGCCCCGGCGAGCTCGCCCTCACGGCTGAGCGTCGCTCTCGCACGCAACACCTCCTTCGCGCTCACTGCAGCCACCGCTGCCGCTGCAACCTCGCGCTCGCTCTTTCGCTCGCTCTCGCGCTCACTGGCTGAAGGAGAAGAGGAAGGAGGCGGTGGTGACGGAAGAGCGCGTGGCCTTTTAAGGCCGCGCGAGGAGGAGAGAGAAGGAGCGCGGCAGCGGAATCTGTAGCTGCAGGAGGAAGGAATAAGAGAATATGCGGGTCTGCGTGCTCAGGCGCGCAGACGAGCCGCGCGTGTCAAAGATAACAGATTTACAGACGTCTGGCAACGATCCCAGACGTCTGATACGACGTCTGGAAGTGATTCCAGACGTCTGGTCCGACATCTGGCCCACCTCCCAGACGTCTTAAAAGACGTCTGGGGCACGCGTTCATAACAATATAACAAACTCAAAGGAAGTTTCGTCCCCGAAACTTGCGTTAACTAGGGTGCAGAAAAGACGTCCAAATAACCATAACAAACTCAAAGAGGACCGAAGCCGGTCCGAAAAGACGTACCCGCGAAAAGCTCTGGGTACCGCTCCCGCATTGCCGCCTTAGGCTCCCAGGTAGCCTCCTCGTATCGCTGGCTCCTCCACAAAACCTTTGCCAGGGGTACTTGCTTCCGTCTCAAACTGCGGACGGCTCGATCTAGAATCTGCACTGGCTGCTCGGGGTAGGTCAGGTCGTCGCCCACCTCGACGCTCTCGTGACTCAGTACGTGACTGGGATCAGCTACGTACTGCCTGAGGTTGGACACGTGGAACACGCCGTGCACACCAGAAAGCTGCGGGGGGAGGGCAAGCCTGTAAGCAACGGGTCCAACCCGCTCCAGGACCTCAAAGGGCCCCACAAACCTCGACGCGAGCTTCCCTCTCACCCCAAACCGCTGTAAGCCCTTCATGGGCGAAACACGAAGGAAGACGTGGTCCCCAACCTCAAACTGCACCTCTCTGCGTCTCCGATCCGCGTAGCTCTTCTGTCTGCTCCTGACAGTGCGTAGTCGTCTGTGGATCTGCTCAACTACCTCCTGACTCTACCGGATCAACCTGGGGCCAACCTCCCACTTGGTCCCCACCTCAACCCAACTCAAGGGTGCCGTACACCTCCGTCCGTACAGAGCCTCGTAGGGAGCCATGCCGATGGTCGAGTGATAACTGTTGTTGTATGCAAACTCCGCCAGGGGCAGGTGCTCCTCCCAAGAACCCCTCCAGTCCAGTACACAGGCACGCAAAAGGTCCTCAAGTGTCTGTATCGTGTGCTCAGACTGTCCGTCCGTCTGGGGGTGGTAAGCCATACTAAACCTCAACCGCGTCCCCAAGGCCTGCTGAAACTCAGCCCAAAACTGGGACGTAAAGCGGGTATCCCGGTCGGATACGATCTCCCGCGGAACTCCATGTAGTCGTACCACATCACGGATATACCTCTCTGCAAACTGTGCTGGTCCCAAAGTGACTCGGATCGGCAAGAATCGCGTCGTCTTCGTCAGTCTATCCACTATTACCCAGACTGCATCGTGTCCCCGCTGGGTAACAGGTAAGCCCACCACCAAGTCCATGGTGATGCTCTCCCACTTCCACTCTGGCACTGGAAGCGGCTGAAGCGGCCCTGCAGGCCTCTGATGCTCGGCTTTCACCTGCTGGCACACTAAGCACTGCTGCACGAACTCACCCACATCCCGCTTCATCCCTCTCCACCAAAACTCGCATCTCAAGTTGTGGTACATTTTCGTGTTTCCGGGATGTATGGTGAATCTGGAACCGTGTGCCTCAGTCAGGAGCTCTCTCAACAGCTCCTCGTCTCTGGGAATGCACAACAGTCCCCTCAAGCGTAGCACCTGGTCTGTGAAAGAGAAGTCCCCTGGGTCTCCTGACAGCACTCTGTCACGAAAAGATTGCAAGTACAGATCGGCCATCTGTCCTGTGATGATGCGATCTATCAGCTCTGGCCTAGTTTGTCGTGTCACCGTCACTGCCCCACAGTACCCTCGTAACTCTAGGGGTCGCCAACTGCCCACCTCCTCCAAAAGGCTCCAACTCTGTAACTGTAGACTGGCCAAGAGTGCGGGCGCCTTATGGCTCAAGGCGTCAGCCACCACATTAGCCTTTCCTGGGTGGTAGGAGATGCTGCAGTCGTAGTCCTTCAGGAGCTCCAACCAACGTCTTTGTCTCATGTTGAGCTCCTTCTGATCAAAAAGGTATCTGAGGCTCTTGTGATCTGTGAAAATCTCGAAGGTCTCACCGTACAAGTAGTGCCTCCAGGTCTTCAGCGCGAAGACAACAGCTGCCAACTCTAAGTCGTGGGTAGGGTAGGTATGCTCATGGGGCTTCAGTTGCCGCGAAGCGTAAGCGACAACGTGACCCCTCTGCATGAGCACACCTCCTAACCCCTGCAAGGAGGCGTCCGTGTACACAACGAACCCGCCACTACTGTCAGGGATGGTAAGCACGAGAGTCGAGGTCAACCTCTCCTTCAGCTCCAGAAAACACGCCTCACAGGCGTCTGTCCAAGCGAAAGGCACGTCCTTCCGGGTCAACTGTGTCATAGGACGCGCAATCTGTGAAAATCCTCTAATGAATCGTCTGTAGTAGCCTGCCAGTCCCAGGAAACTACGAATCTCAGTAACTGAACGCGGTCTCTCCCACCTAAACACTGCCTCGACCTTGGCTGGGTCCACCGCCAAGCCGTCTCCAGAGATCACATGACCTAGGAAGGTCACCTCCCTCAACCAGAACTCGCACTTGCTATATTTGGCGTACAACCGGCGTCGTCTCAGAGTGTCCATAACCATCCGCAAGTGCTGTCCGTGCTGCGTCTGATCTCTAGAATAGATGAGTACATCTATGAAAACCACCACGAACTGGTCCAAGTACGGTCTAAACACCCGGTTCATCAGGTCCATGAAAGCAGCGGGGGCATTGGTCAGCCCAAACGGCATGACCAAAAACTCGTAGTGCCCGTACCGGGTGCGGAAAGCTGTCTTGGAGACGTCGGTCTCCCTGATCCTCAACTGGTGGTATCCAGACCTCAAGTCGATCTTGGAAAACACCATGGCAACCCGCAACTGGTCAAACAAGTCATCGATCCTCGGCAGCGGATATCTGTTCTTGATGGTGACCCTATTCAGCTATCGATAGTCCACACAAAGGCGTAAGGTCCCATCCTTCTTCTTCACAAACAGTACCGAGGCTCCCCAGGGAGACGCATTGGGCCTCACGAAACCCTTCTCTAGAAGGTCCTGCAACTGAGACTTGAGCTCTCGCAGCTCAAGCGGTGCCATCCTATATGGCGCGGTGGAGATGGGGCTGGTCCCTGGTACTAGTGAGATCTCAAACTCGATCTCACGCTCGGGCGGTAGTCCTGGTAAATCGTCTGGAAACACGTCAGGGTACTCTCTGACCACTGGGATGCTCTGGAAGTCTGCCACAGGGCTGGGCTCTGCCACCACACAAGCTAGGAAGCCCTCACACCCCTGGCTCAAAAGTCTCTCCGCCCGAAGTGCCGAAATGCACCTGAAACCTCCATCCACTGGCTGGCCGTGAAACTCGAAAGAAGGCAACTCCGGAATGGAGAAGACAATCTTCCTCTCAAAATAGTCCACCAAGGCGTGGTAAGCGGACAACCAATCCATCCCCAGAATCACTCCAAAGTCCTCCATCTGTATCCCCAAAATCCATCCCCGCGCCCGCTGCGCTCCCCGCCGGCCGGCCCTGACAGCCTTGGCGAGCTCGCCCTCACGGTTGAGCGTCGCTCTCGCACGCAGCACCTCCTTCGCGATCACTGCGGCCGCCGCTGCCACTGCAACCTCGCGCTCGCTCTTGCGCTCGCTCTCGCACTCACTGGCTGAAGGAGAAGAGGAAGGAGGCGGTGGTGACGGAAGAGCGCGTGGCCTTTTAAGGCCGCGCGAGGAGGAGAGAGAAGGAGCGTGGCAGGGGAATCTGCAGTCGCAGGAGGAAGGAATAAGCGAATATGCGGGTCTATGCGCTCAGGCGCGCAGATGAGCCACGCGTGTCAAAGATAACAGATTTATAGATGTCTGGCAACGATCCCAGACGTTTGATACGACGTCTGGAAGTGATTCTAGACGTCTGGTCCGACGTCTGGCCCACCTCCCAGACGTCTTAAAAGACGTCTGGGGCACGCGTTCATAACAGTAGCTAATGAACTATCTAGGGTGGTATGGTTGGCAAGTTGTTAGTGGTAACAACTTATCAACTGGTTGTCCAGAGTTCAGCCACACAACCATTCTCTTCATGCTACCTTTAGGTAAATCTTAGACCAAGGAAGCCACCTACTTAGGAAAAAGAAACTACCTAAAAAGAAAAAAATAGGAAAAGAAGAAAATAAAAAATGAAACCACACCTCACCACACGAGTATGGCTAGCAAGTTGCCGTGGGTAATAGCCCATTGGCTGGTTGTCCAAAGCCCAGCTCACAAAAATGCACAAATAATTCCCAAAACACTTAGGGAAGAAGTGGGGAAGTAGAATAAACCGGGGAGATATACACTGGGTTTACCCTTGTGTTAACCCCATAAAAAGATAAAAAGGAAAAGTAGGAAGAAAGCTACCGATCAGAAAGATAAACCTCTAGGCAGAAATCTTTAAGGTCACCTAACCTAAAGTCCATTTTAATGGTCGCCTAGTGATGGTCGCCTAGTGAGTCTATCACCCTTTCACAAGATGCTTAGCACTTAGAGTCCTTTTCGAGTCTTGGGCGAGTCAGGTAGCTATAAGAAGTTATCCCGAAACTCTCAAACTCTAAAAGACAAAAAAAAATTAGAAAAGAAGAAAAACAAAAAAAATGACTCTTCCCTTTTCAAATAAGGTGAGGACTTGGGCAGTCTGCATTCTGGCAGACACCCGAGTACTGTTGAGTTCTCGTAGTTTAGGACCTTAATTGAAATTTTTTATTCTTAGTAAACAACTTAGGCCTAAGTGATCGAGTCCTAATTCTGTTTTTATACATAGCATGTAGTTTAATTTTGCTAGGGACTAGCAAATGATAGGCATGGGGGAATGATGTAGACACATCCATTTAAGTTAAAATGCCTATTTATGCATGTTCCTAGGGTTAGATTTGCATTCTATATTATAAATATTGCATAGCATGCATCATTATGCATTTAGAGTAGTGTATATTTTAGGTTAATTGCATCTTTTTGTTAGGAGAGAAGTAGATTTATTTCGGGGCCTTGGATTGACAATCCGACCATACAGATCTGATCACGACGACGATCGGAGTCCAACATCTTCGAAATCACCTTGATCGGAGTCTCGTAGCACCATATGCAGTCTGAGGAAGATCAATGACCAAGGGACTAGGTGACGTAATTTGGAGCTTCAAATGACAAATCCGACCGCGCGGATGGATTCGGGTCGACAATCGAAGCCCAACGGTGTGAAAATCTACTCAATCGGACCTTTATAGCAGCCGCTACAATGAAAAGAAGATGGACGACCCAGATCACCCCACGTGGTGCAACCTAGGCTTCCCATATGCACACACGCGCCACCACACGTGCACAGCAACGTAGTGGGGTTGCATGGGCACCCTCAGAGGCAGCAACACCAACGCACGCATGGAGGCATGCAACACGGGCGCGTGGATTGCGTGCTAGCATGGCAGTGGGTGAGCGTGTGGGCCGTCTTCAGCAGCATTTGCAGCGGATCTTCAGTAATGTTTATGACTGCCATTAAATGTCCTATATATGAATTTGATTCTTTCCTCCACTATAAAAGGACCCCTACCCCTCCCATTTTTATTCATCTCTTCCTTTCTTCCTCTCACCAACTCCAAGGCTCCAGAGAGAGATTGTCCCAAGCCCGGGATGCTCCTCTAGGGTAGAAACCAAAGATTTTTTCTTGCCTCCCTTCGTGGAGCATCTCGTGGCCATCTTCTCACCTACTTTGGGAAGTAGATCCTTACTGCGATGCCGTCCTACTCTGCCCTCCGTCCTCATTCGTCCCACTCCTCACCACCTTCCTCCAGGTGTCGTCAGAGCGAGTCATCCTCCAAGCAACTATCGAGGGGGATTTCTCTCACCTATCACTATCTTTATTGCTTTCGTAGTATAGATTTCCTGCTTTCCTAGTTGTAAGAAACATTTGATTATAAAAATACATGATTATTTCTCTCTCTACCTCTATCTCTCTCTCTTTTATTTTGCAAGTAGATTAACTAGAATTCATTGACTTGATCTCTTGCTTGCTAAAAGTACCAAAAAAATTAGAAAAGATAAAAATGATAAAAAAAAAGAAGCGAAACATGGATTTTCAAAACCAAATGTTCGCCACCCTGTGTTCGACCCAGGACTCACTTTTCGAGTTTTGATTATAAATTTTATCTAATCAACAAATTTTCTCACGAATCAAACTACGACAATGGGTTTCCAAACTTGAACCCTTTTGCGACGAAATCAGATGTAATCAAGCATGATTCCCAAGAGCAAACCTGATGATAGCATCATCATCAGCCATATCTAGCTTTAATTAACCAAAATCCATTGATAAATGCTCCTACATAACCGCCAAAGGACCGTAATTTACTGTACATCCTTTCTGATAGTTTAACATGAAACCAGGGTTAAAATTGTAATTTTACCATCATATCATGAATGCAGAATAACCACGGGTTTTCTCAGGGGTTTATTAAAGGTCAAATGTGCATTAAAGTCTAACAAGAGGTTCCATGCAGACAGAAACGGGTTTTCACGCGTTATGAGAATTATATGACATCTGAAACCCTAGAAACAGACTTGCTTAATTAACTAAGTTTATGGTCAATATAAAATTCACCTAAACCTTCTAAAAGTCATAGAAAAGTATTCTATATGGTTTGACATCCTTGATTTGACCATTAGAGCCCAATTTGACCTAAAATAATGTCTCAGACAGATAATTGCCTTAATTTGTTTTTTTACGTAATTTACCTAGTCAAACATGGTCGAAACCTAAATCTGACTTCACCATCAGATTCTTTTGGTACAGATTTGGTTTATACCAAAATTTGGGCCCAATCAGAGATCATCTTGACCTAGTTTGCATTTTAATCCTGTTCTGACTCTTTTTCTTACTAAGAACTCCTCTGCTTTTGAAATCAGTACAGGGGCCCCCTAACTTCTTCATCGTCTTCACAAAGAGGCCCCTGCCGCCATTGGTGTGAACATGTTATCCTGTGGTTAGATTCGAGCGAGATTTTCTCACTTGTTTTCAATCAATCAATCCTAGATTTGAACCAGAGATTCCTTGAGTAGTTTTCCTCAATCAAACTTGACCTTAGACTCTAATTCCTTCCCAATCTCCCGTGTGAACACATGGAAGATGTGGGTATCCCACATGCACAGGAAGCTCGGAGTTTCCAAACTTGTTTCCAAGCTTGGAACTCCATCCTAAGCCCTATAAAAGCATACCCAATGCAAGGTCGTGCTCCTTAGCAAAACTTGGCCTCAGAAATCCCCTCTTCCTCCTTCTCTGACCGTCTTCAAAGTTTGCTCCGATGACCTCCTCTATTCACCCTCATTCGGCAGTCCAACCATCAAATTGGATGGCCCATTTCCTTCCTCTCTTCCTTACAATCCTCTCCAGCCAAAGAAAGGATGCCTTCTTTCCCCGTTCGTCATGGCCGTCCTTCCACCCTCATCTCCTTCTCCAACTCCGGTCAACCACTACCAGAGCATCCCTGCCTCAATTTCTCCTCTTAGCTCCTCTTCCTCCTCCTTTGTCCCTTTACTACACTTCCCCCTTAACTACACTTCCAAACAACCATGCTACTGCCCCTAACGCCCTCAACTTCATCTGCTTTGGCCAAGCTCTAACAAGGCTGAGAGCTTACTACACACCACCAAACATGCCCTCTCCACCTCCAAAAGCTCTGCTGTACTCGCTCCATCAAAAGCCCTCTCCTATTTCTCTCCATCGCTCGCTTTAGCTCCCCACCGAACAACCAATCGTTCACACCACCTTCTTGCCTCCGTCTGGCCACCAAGCACCCTCACACGGCACACCATCACCACCCACACTTTCGCCGTGGTCCGGCAATACTCCTAAATGCTTTTGATTGGGCCGAAGGGCCATGTTCTTGCTTTTCAGGTTTCGCCCTTAGCCACCATTATTGAAGGAGCTCCAAGCTTCTTACAATGCAAGCTCTAGGTTGCCTCTCCAGGAGATGTGGAAGTGCTCCAGGAAGACTTCCAGGTCTTTGACGTCAACAGATAGCAGTTGTTCCTACCTTAATTAACCACGTCATCCACATGCCACTACTACCTGAATGTAAGGAAGAGATGTGGGAACATAGTCCCACATCTTAGAGGGAGATGCACTCAGCCACTCATAAAAGCAAAAAGTGGTAAGGCCTTGTTGCCTTAAGCACACGAGGGGTGAGGTCCCCTTCATGCACCTCCTCACGCCACGCCTTGCTAGTGCACACATGCACGCGGGTCTGGCCAAACCTGATTACTTAGATCTATTTACCCGCTTATATACCTGGGTTTGAGAGAGAAAGAAAGGGAAAGGAGGAAAGAAAAGAGAGAGGAGAGGTTTTTCCCTTTGCACCTCTGCTCTCAACACTTAGTCTCTTGGAGGCTTTCGTGCCTCTTACTAAGGATTGAAGAAGAGAGGCCTTTGCCTCTGTTGCTAGTTCTAGGCTATTGTCGCATCATTGAGATACTAATTGATGTGGAAATTGGTTGATACTTACTGTTCAAACATTTCAAATAATTGTGATTAAATTGTCTAGGGTTAATTTTGTGATTCAAATCACCATTTTAACCTATTATTTTTGCACATTGGTACTTGAATTATTGATATATCATTCTTGAATAGTTCTGAATCAAGTTTTGGTTGCAATTGCTTACATATTCTACTTAGAATTGTGATTTAGAGATTGATTTTCTACTTGCTCCCTATGTTCAACCTCGGATTTCCATTCGAGCATAAATTCTATTTATTTTCACACTTTATTGCCTATACTACAACGTATCATTTTTAAAACCCTGATTCTAAGAGAACAACAAAACCCCCCCAATCCTTTTGATGTGCATACATCTAAATAGCCAAGAATGTCTATTAATGCATGTTCTGTCATATTAGAATCATGTATTGTAAATATTGCATAACATGCATAATCATACATTTAGGTCAAATTGTATAGTAATTGTATCCTTTTATGGCCAGGGATAGGTTGATTTTTAACCGGGGCCTCGAATCAAAGATCCAATCGTATGGATCTGATCAGGGCGACAATTGGAGCTCAATGACTCCAAGATCGCCCTGATCGGACATCCGTAGCACCAGATATAGTTCGAGGAAACCTAGAGATTAAGGGATAAGGTGGTGCCAAACCACACTTTAGATGACAAATCCAACCACACGAATGGGTTTGGATTGATGATCACAGCCTAACGACGTGAAAATCGGCTCAATTCAACATCTGTGGCACCTTCTACATGTCATAGAAGATGGACAACCTAATGGCGCCACATGGCGCCATCACAGCCGCCCAAATAGACCGCAGCAGCCTTCTCATCCTCTGAAGGTGCGGACGGGGCGAGATCTGGGCCATTGGATCTTGATCCAACGGCCACGATCGTATGCACTTAAAACGTGAACGCGACGAAGAAGAGGCCGTAGGGCGGCGGTTGAGTGCCCTTGCGCAAGCACGAGGTGTGGGTTCGACTTGTGGCCATGAGCGCATGTGAGTTTAATCTCAATCGCACGATCAGCTGCAGATGCCCTAGATTGCCTAATCGGGTGCATGCGCGATCAAACGCACCGCCTCACGCTTGATTGCATGCGTAGGTGTGTGCAACTGAAGCAGGCAAGAAGTGATTTGAGCCGTTCGATCTCGCGATCGGATGGCTGAGATCCATTGAACGTGTGATTGGCGTTAAGTTGCAGGAGAAAAGTAGGCGCACGTGGCGCGTGCACGTCACCCATGATCAGACCTTTAGTGATGGATAAATTTGTCACTAAAGACTTGATTTTAATGCTTTTGAATATGTAATAACTAAATTGCCCCCCATCCTTCCAACTATAAAAGGCGACCCCTACCCTATGAAATTCTCATCCCTTCCTTCACCCTCTCCCTCTCCAAAGCTCAAGAGAAGCTTGTCCCACACTCGGGATGCTATTCTATTAAGTTGGGCTTAGGTCAATTGGACTCTCATTGAGTCCATTTGAACTTCTGTGGGTTGAGATCTAAGCTCAATTGGACTCTATGAGTCCAATTGACTAGGCAATTGTAATTTACTATGATCCAAGTCAATTGGGCTTAGTGAGAACCTAATTAGGTTCTTAGGAAGGTCTAGAGGTGGTGAACTAGGATTAGGGTACCTCAATTTAGGTTCCTAAGGGGTTGGAATTGGGTTTAGGGACCTAGGAACTCAAGATCCAAGCTTGAATTCCAAAACAGGAACTGGAGAGCAGCTCTAGACGTCTGATAAGAGTATCAGACGACTTATACTCAAAAATCAGAAGTCTAGACCTCTTGTTTGGACGTCCAATTTGAGTCAGGGAAGAATCAAGCTTCTATCTTGGGGATTCTATAGAAATTGGATGTCTGACCAAGTGTCTAGACGTCCAATAACATTGCAGACATGGGTTTAAGGTGTGCAAGTTGTGGCTAAGGGTCCTGGACATCCAATAACTTATCTGGACATCCAGATAAGGGCTGGAACTAGGGTTTTGAGGCTTTCTAGGCTATGGTCACCTAATCTAAGGGTGCCTAAGACTTAGGAAGGCTTTTAGGGCTATCCTAAGGTTAGGAATGAACCTAAGTTCTTCATAATTTAACTCTGTCTTATTCTTACTTAATAGAATAGCATACCTCAACCCTTACATTATTTCTCTACTACATTTTATTCTAAGGTCTTCCACTTTAGCTCTAATGCAACACTAGCTTCAGGTCTAGCTTCAGATCCAGTTCCAGATCCAGCTTCAAATCCAGCTCCTGAGCTTCTTATTACCTGCAATTTATATAATGCACTTAATTAGTACATTATATCATTATTTCATGCATAGCTAAGGGAAAGAAGTAAAGGTGCAATTAATGCTCATGTATGCATGGATTCCACTAGCTTATGCTATGTTCTAGCCTAATTTAGGTCAATTAAGACCTATGATTGCTACGCAATCAGGCATTTCATCAAACACATTGCATGTGCTCGCCACAGACCTAGAGGATGGAGCAGTAGGAAGCCTCATGAAGGTGGGCCCTCTTGACATGGAGGATGATGGTCTCCATAGAACCTTTCAAATTAACCATTTTGCATATGCCTTTGATCTTAGTGTTGAGGCATTTGCATAGGCGTCGATGAGGAGGGAATTCAAAGTGGGTAATTGTTCTTCTATGATTGGGAGGGCTCTTTGGGTTGTTGAATAAGATCAGAGGGAGGAATGCGAGGAGGTCCTCCATTCACTGCAAGAGGATCCTCTTTCCATTTTCTATCCTTAGCAACAATTTGTGTGGTTGCATGGACGAGTTACAAGGGTAGGGACGGAGGTTTGGGCAGAGGCTTATTGTCGCCACCATGAGGAGGGTATTGTTTAGGCAAAGTATTACCGTCACATGGGGTAAGGCCAGGGGAGGAGGGAAAAAGGATGAAGGAAGAGGGTTACTGTCACCATCGCAAAGGATGATGGCTGAAGGATGGAGGATGTCAAAGGAAGAGGAACTAATGGATGATGATGGAGAAGATCTCCATGACGGGTGAAGGAGGATGTAGGAGGAGGACGACAATGACAACAAGGAAGCGTCATAATGGGGCTGTCATCGTAGGAAGATCAATGACGAAGGAGGAGGATTTTGTGGAGGCAGGGGAGAAGGGTTTTGTGGCTGTCAATTTAGAGTTTAAGGATGAGGAGGCGTGGGGACTTATGTGAGAGGGAGAAGGGTTTTTTAATTTTATTTACCAACACTTTACCTATGGTGAAGGTTTGAAACTGTTGGTAATAGAGTTAATTTCACTATCCCTATGGGTCTCATATAACTGCCGCCAATTCTTTGAACTATCGACAATTATAATAAACCATCAGAGAATATCTGAGGCTAAAAGTTGATTTTCTTGTAGTGTTGTCTCTGACCAGGTCGCTTCTAGCAAATTGCATGTTAAATTCAGCTTAAGCAAACACTAGACTGCAGATATTTTTACTAAGCTAATCTCTACTACATTTTAGACAATTACAGCCAAAGTTCATGTTACCATGCACCCATCAGTTTGAGTTGAGGTATTGGGAATAATGCAAATTAGCATTGTAATTATGTCTATGTAATGATTTGCTGATGTGGAGATCTCACGAAACCCACTAAAGGTTAATACGTCGTTGTAGCATGAATTTATGTGGTCACTCAAATTAAAATCTTGAACTCAAATCAAATTTAAATCATAATTAATGGGAGTCCAGGAAGTATATCACGGAGGCTTTTTTCTATATTACTTTCTAACTAATCTTAAGTGTTCATGAATTTTTTTGTGAATTGTGGAGATATTTTGATATTTTTTTGGGATTTTTCTTGGAAGTTAAGGTAGATTGGCTATTTTGACCCCCTATGCAATGTGCATACCTAACCTAGATCTAAAATATCTTAAATTTTTTCTAATCTTTTCTAAGGTGCCTTACAGAATAATAAAACACTACAACAAAATAGACTTGTAGTGATGGCCTTTGGCGATGGAAATGAAGGCTATGGGGACAGATTTTAGGGCGAGGGATGGAAAATCCGTCCCCAAAAATCTATCCCCCAAATAAGGGTCGCTAAAAGTTTTGGAGACAAATTTTCTATCATCAAAACTATTGTGACAGAAAATTTCTCACAATAGATTAGACACAAAAGAAAATAATGACTTGGCATTTGATTTTTTTTAGGGACGGATTACTCTGTCTCTACAAGTTTTAGGAACAAAAATATATGCTCCTCATAATCTTTTAGGGATTATGTAATTGTGAATGTTAATTATTAAGATAAAACATCATGACATTCTTAATTATAGTAATACATATAACATGCATAGCTTGACAAAAGTGATCTTTGACAAAGGACATCATTTTTATTGAAATAAAAATATGAAGTACTTGTTACAATGTTATGAAGAAATTACAAAAATGAATAAAAAAATGATTCATAATACAAAAGAGCACTCAACCCTTTTTTTTCCTCTTTATAATAGAAGTTAAAACTATTCCAATCTAACACACGAAGAAGCTCGAGAAGAAAGTCATTGCTCTGATAAGGGATCTTCATCTACATAGATATCTACGAAAATTCCAATTTGTTCTTTCTTGAGGGATGTTTAGCAATGGTGTCTTCCTGGAGTAGTTCTTTCCTAATCCCTAAATAACCCCCCTGATCCCCTACTGTTGTTGGAGGTGAACCCTCTACTGGTTGCTGCTTTTGCTACTTTACTGTAGCTACAACTGCTGCCACTCTACTGCAGCAGTTGCTGATGGAGGAACTTCAAGTGGGTTGAAGGCATGAATTGGCTGAGCTATTACTCCTCCCTGAACATGTCCTGCAGTTTCACCTACTGCAGGCGAAGGTGAACGATCAACTGGCCTGCTGCTGCTACTACTCTGTTGTAGCTGGTGATGGTGGCCAAAAATGAAAACGAGTAAATGGTGTAAACAAGTTTATATCACATAAATTGTCTATTTTTGTGCATTCGTAGACATAGAATTGCATCATATATTATAAATATTGCATAACATGCATCATCTTGCATTTAGGTTAGGTTGTATAAAGTTTAGGTTAATTTTCCCTTTTTGTGGTCAGGGACAGGGCAACATTTTATCAGGGCCTCGAATTGAAGATCCAACCATACAGATTTGATCAGGGCGATGATCAGAGTTCAACAACTCCAAGATCACCTCAATCAGACTTCCGTAGCATCATATGCTTTCCGAGAAAGATCATAGGTCAAGGGCCAAGGTGGTGTAAATTCGTACCTCAGATGATGAATCCGACCGCATGGATGGGTTCGGATCAATGATCACAGCCCAACAACACCAAAAGTGATTCAATCTGACATCTGTGGCACCACCTACGAGCATATGAAGATGGACTGTCAAGATGGTGCCACATGGCACCCTCCCAACCATCCGCACCCGGCCACATCCCTCCGCTCGACTCTTGAAGGATCTTATGATGAGAGATCTCGGCCGTTGGATGAAGATCCAACGGCCAAGATCGACTGAGCATAAAACCATCCACACACCTTAAACGTAGACGCAGCGTGTTGGGCGAAGGCGCTTCCGCGGAGCTAAGGTCACAGGTTCGAGCCCCTACATGCCTCAAATCAAGGCATGAGTGTGGGAGCGGCTCAATTCCACCGTTGGATGAAGCGTGAGTGGCATAGATGCGAGAGACGTGGTGCGATGGATGGGCGAGGATCGCACACGCACATGATGACGCGAGATCCAACGCGCCATTGCATGCACAAGCAAGCGATGAAGCGCGAGCACGGTGCATTTAAGCCATCTGATCTCACAATCGGACGACTGAGATCGCCAGATCATGGCTTATGCATTGAGTGCGAGGAGGTAGGGAGGCGCACGCACGTCGTCCACGTTCAGGGCTGTAGTGACGAATAAATCTGTCACTAAAGACCCTGCATTAATGTTTTAAGGTTAAAAATGACCTATTTGCCCCTAACCTCTACACCTATAAAAAGGCCTACGCCCCCCACATATCAATCATCCCTTCCTTTCTTCTCTCACCCACTCCAAAGCTCTAAGAGCTTGTCCCAAACCCAGGATGCTCCATTAGAGTTAAAAATACAATTTTTCCACCTTCTCACCCCCTTCATGGAGCATCGCGCGGTGGTCCTCTCTCCGACATTCGGGAAGCGGATCCCACTACGACGTTGTCCTGCCCTATTCTCCATCGTCCTTCATTGTTCTCCTTCGCCCCGCATCTCACCACCTTCGTTCGGGCGCTTCATCGTTGTTGCTCATCCTCCAAGCAACCATCGAGGAGGATAGCTTCTCTCTACCTTCTTTTACCACTTTCTAGTGTAGATTTCCCACTTTCTAGTGTAGATTTCCTACTTTCTAGTGTAGCGAGTAGTTGTAGCAAGTACTTGTAATGAACATTTCTCTATGGTAATGAAATCCATGTTTATTCTATCTCTATTTTCTCTTTATTTGTAATATTCTCTTTTTTCTATTATTTATTCTTTAAGTAGATAGCTAGTTTAGATTCAATTCGACCAGCTAATCTACTTCGTGACAAATAAAACAAACATGGTTTTTAATCAAATGACTGCCTCCTTGTGTTCGACCCGGAATTCTTTTCGAGTTTTGGTTAAATTTATCTATTGACGATTTTTTTCGCAAATCACACAACAATGATGGGTTTCCAAAACTCAACTTCGTCTGCGCAGATTTTCCGCTACAACAATAAACTCTCCTATTATGCACTATGGATTTGAGAGAATGCAGGACATCAGTAATTAGTGGCCTATAACTTGGCTCTAGCTGGACACATAGAACAGCAACAACAGCAACCTACAAGATCACATTTCCACTTAAGAATATAACTTAGTGGAACATAACAGGCATACAATGTTGATAACTAGTATAGATGTTTCAGATTCATTATGCCTCTAACCACAGGATCCACAATATTTGGAAGCTTTGTTCTATCTGTGAGTTGTGGCATAGCCTATAAAATAAATGGCACACAATTAAATTTACTATATAAATACGCCTCATTGAATCAAGAAGAGATGGCCTATTTAAGATGCAGTGAAAAATAACTGTAATTACCCATGTAACAATAAAATGTCATTGACAAGGTGCCATCTTTTCCGTAGGTTTTCTTCCCATCAAAAGCTCCAATAGGACAACACCACTGAGATCTGAGCTCAAGCTTCATTTATTAAGTTTGATTGTTACTTCCAAGCTTGTGTTTGTTTCATTGATGCAAAATATGGGATTTAAGTCTGACTTGTTTTAGTTGTTGTAAGAGTAATTATTGGAGATAAATAAAGTTGGTTGCATGTGGTTGTAGATAAGAAAAGATTCACTTTGGGCATGTTTTGCAATGGAACCAAACTTTGAAGCAATGACTATGCTATGTTTTGTTTGGATTATTATTTCATGATTAACTGGGTAGCATCTTCTGTCCAAATTAAGAAAATTGATAGATGTCATGCTTATGCTTGCAAAAGAAAATATCCTCGTGGTCTTCTTGAATTTAACGTTATTGCTGTCTTCAAGCAGTTTATACTACTAATACCTCAAAAAGATGGTTCATTTCATGTGCTTTAATTTACTATTTTTCCACATCCTGACATCATCTCACTACACTAACGGACGTGATTTATGATAGTTGTAAATCATCGCAAATTGTGATTAAATCGTCGCCATTGACCTCGCAAGTATCATTGCAAGTTACTATCGCCATTTACGACATTTGTAAACCGTTGCAAGTATCGTCGCTATTTCGATTTTGCGACAGTTTAATTTCGGTAGCAACACCTTTTC
Source organism: Thalassia testudinum (assembly GCA_037157565.1). Classification (NCBI taxonomy): domain Eukaryota; kingdom Viridiplantae; phylum Streptophyta; class Magnoliopsida; order Alismatales; family Hydrocharitaceae; genus Thalassia; species Thalassia testudinum. Next base: position 203,931,168 of record JAZHRO010000024.1, read on the forward strand.
AACATGCGTGAGCGCGAAGAAAAGCAAGATTTAGCGACAACTTGTAACTATTGTTTGTAATTAGCATCGATTTTTTATAAATGCTGCCAACTCTTATGGCGTGAGAGTGAAATGCGTGCTAAAAATTTTACAATTGGCAACAGTTTGCAAACCGTTGCAAATTCCAATGTTACTTGAAGATGTAATTCCGATGTGGAAAATTAGCATGTGATAAATTAATAATTTGTGACAGTTTACTAACCATCGTTAGTTGTAATTGATGACAGTTTAAAAATAACCATCGCTAAAAGAGTGGAAATTTTCTTAAAAGGAAATTGATTTTTTTACTACAATAATGGAATAAAATGCAAGAAATAGAAAAAACGTATAGAAAATAGTCAACCACAACACATTATCTAGTCAAAACAATTTCTATATATATAGAAGATGTTCAAATATTACAATAAAGCAGAAAAATATGAAAACATAAACACTATGTTGGGGCACCTATGACACTAGCCCTAGATCCACCTCCATCATCATCATTGCCACACTTAGGTATGTGGAATGTCGAATGATCAAGTCCAAATCCTCGTAGATATGACAAGACCTTCTCCCACTACTTGTTATTTCACTCCAATAACTCTTCTTGCCTCTCTATTCTGCAAATGGTTGCCTGCAGCTGTGAGGTGACCTTGTCCAACCTCTTCACCCTCTCCACATCTCGACACTCTAATGTCTCAATTTTCTTGTTCAGGCTATCGACATGGGCCAATGAGGAGGATCCTTTCCTACCATACCAGGAGGAGATCGTTGCACTCCTCCCAGTGCTACGGACAAAGCATCTGTGCTCTGAAGGCATCACTATCTAGAATGCCTCCTCTAGTGTCAAAGGTATCTACAGAACAGTCACGAAGTTCTCGTCCACAACCTTAGGAGGATGGATCAAGTCCATCATACAACCCTGTAAATACATATTTATAATTATTCTATATCTTTTGTTATGAAATTAATGTAAGTAACTTATAATTACTTACATATCTCTCTTGGTATGTCTGATGTATCCATGCAAGGGGGTTGTCAAGTGTCTCTTTACTATGAGTCTACTCATAAGCTCCCACTCAATCTAGCTCAGCACCCTCATGCGCCTTCGACTGAAAATGAAATAAAATTTTTAGCTTCTCTTAATGTAGCTAATTTATTTTATTTAAATATATAATATTGATTTTAAATACTTACATATGTGACCTTTCATGAGTCAATACTCATTCGACCCAAGCAGTGAGTCTGTGAAAGAGCTAGGCCCTATTGGCCTTGTTCTTCCTTATTTGCTCCTATAGGAAATACAATTTTTATTAGTAAAAGATTATATAATTTGCTGTTATAAAGTGAAATTAATAATCACATTCAAAATTATTTATTTACTTCAACCACTGGATCTCTCTAATGGTGGCAACACTCCCTCCTAATGTTAGGTGCAATCGTTGGAGGCACATTTCTCAATGCCTCCTCATGCAGCCTATTGTTATAAAATTAAAATAGTTTTAAAATTTATTATTAGAAATGGAAGATTTTATATAAATAAGTCAATAACTTCTCAATTTAATAATCTACAGGAATTTCTTACCGTACTCTTCATCTCCTCTCTCCATCCACGATGTATCCTGCCTGAATGTTGCATAATAGCTTTGGGTGCATTGGGATTATTGCCCCAATCAAAAGTGTCATGTATTCAATAATATATAAATTAATTATAATTGATTTATATGCAAGAAAGAATGATATTCAAATTTATACTTGCAACTCCCAAATAATGGTTGCCTTCAACTCCTTGGTGACCCTCCCTTCATGGAAGCAGGAAAGTAGCATGGTTGCCTTCACAATTGTCGACAACTGGCTAGTAAAGCTGGGGTACTTCTCCGTTTCCCTAGCTGGAGTAATCTTCACCACAATCCTGGTGCCCTCAGGTAGTATGTTGACGTCTGCATTTTGTGTCGGACCTTACGTGTTTTTCTTAGCTAGGCACATTAAATAATATATTATAATAGATAAAATAAGAAATGAAATAAACTTTTAAAAATAATTGCTTATAAATTTTACTACCACTAATGCCTGCCTGAGTACTAAGCTATTACGTCGAGCCTGCCTCAGTATTAGGCTGCTGGAAGGGCTAATCTACCTCCTCGACCTCGCCCTCGCCCCTCTCGTGTCAGTTGTCCTCCTTGGGCTGGGGCTCATGTTGAGGATTCACCTCAACAAAATAGGTATGAGGGTCTAGTGGTGGAGAACTAAAGACTAGTGTCTTGTCCTTACTATGAAGGTGATGACCCCAAGATAGAGTATGTGGAGTTATGAACTGCTGCCTAGGAGTATACCCATGGTTAGGGACAAACTGCATACCATGGGAGGGAGTCTGGATATACTGGGAGAAGAGCTGGGATTAGGAAATAGGTGGAGGGTGGGAAATAGGTAGAGGTTGAGAATCAAGAGGAGGTTAGGAAACAGGAGGCTAGGATTGTGCCTTCTCCCTAACCTCATAGGTGGGTGGTTGTCTCCCCTTGTAAGCTAGCTTCTTTTGTGGCTTCATTTGCACATAAATAAAAAATAATTAATTATACAGATATTAGATAATTTATATGATAAAAGAATAACAAATTTTTACAATGATTTTAAGAAACTAACTAAAAGAGAATAATTTCGTCAGAAACATGTATGAATAAATCTTGGAAGAAATTTTATAAAAAAAAAGTAAATGTTATTATAACTTAAACATCGATATCTATTGCACCGAGACATATTTATGCTTCTTCCATAATTTCTTGATATGCTTTAGATTGCACAAAAATTTTGTTATCCCTCTTTGCATAAAAAAACTCACGAGGCACAATATTTATGAGTATTATCCACCCATTTCTGCTATTATCGGGCACATAAAAAACTTGTGATACTTGGCAAGCTAATGTGATGGTTCAGATGTTTGAAGAACTAGATGGTTCTTACTTAAACCGATAAAACTATGTTTGTTATCTTTTTTTAAATCAATTCATTCCTTGAAAACATCAAATCAATCACATTTAAACAAAACCATCCTACAGTCATATCTGAAACTCATCTTGACAATCTATATGATTTGGCTATAGTAACTATCACAACCCATTCCTAAATCGCAACTTACAAGAACTCCAGCCTGTTGTGACATCTTTGCATCATCAATTGATTTTATTCTGAACCTAAATCATCAATGGAGTTTCATTACATCAAAGTCGTCCACCCAACATGGGTCATTATTATCTTTTATATGATATACATGCTGCTTAAACCAAGCAAGGAATTGCAACTCATAGACAAAAGGAGGTGAAGACTGTTTAAATTCATTGAAAAATGGATCCATCTCGAGAATTTGTTTCAAGATATACAAGTGAGCTAACTATTGATCCATTAAATTGATCATTATGTAGTCTATGCGGAGGATCGACCTGCCCTTCATATCAAAAATTGATAGAGAATCATTATACATTTTGTTGTATCCCCCATCAAAATTCCTCTCATGTCGATTGAATCTGCTGTTAGTATTGTCTATGTATCCATTTATACTATACAGGCCCACCAACTCTTGCTTCCTTGGTAAGATGTAGCATTAGATGCACTATGACGTTGAAGAAAGCTGGGGAAAAAATTTGTTCTATCTTTTAGAGTGTGATGACAATTTGATCATTCGAATAGTATAACATTTCACAGTTTAAAGTCTTTAAGCAAACAACTTTAAAAAATCTACTCATCTCTATGAATGAATTGACCGGTGGATCAAGCAACATTATACAAATCGTTAGCGAAAAGATCTGCATGTAAACAAGTGAATCATGGCTTTTCAGTCTACTGATTTTCTTCTGAACTTCATTGGCACAACACAAAAGTTGTGAAGAATACCTGTCTGGGATCCAAATTTCCTTTAAAAAGGAGAATATCATATCCCTCTGACCTTGATTGAGACTATACATTGCTGGTGGAAATTCTTCTCCTTCAGTGACATGCAACTCAGGAGGAATACCCAATTTCTTCAAGTCATTTCTTGTTCTTAATATGTCTTTAGGATTATCAATTAAGTTTAACACATCTAAGATGTTGTCCATGGCATTTTTCTCAGTATGCATCACGTCAAAGTTGTAACGTATTTTGAGATCTTTCTAATACAAAAGCTTCATGAAGAAGATACTCTTCTTTTTAAAACCCAAGTCTTTTAAAGCTGTCAGACCTTTCTTAAGTGGACGATTGAGTCATACATTGGCAAACTTTTGTAATTTTGCAAACACTTCGTACCCTGACAACCTAATGGAATTTGTGCTCAACTTATTTCTCAGGTTCTTGCTCGATACTGACAAGCTTTACCATCAAACCTATCCTTGAACTATCATGTCCATCATCTGTGCTCAACGAAAAGAAATATGCAATGCCCTAAATAACAAAATTTGTTGCTTTTAGGCAAATGCAAGTGATGTGTATCGTCCATATATTTTGGGTAGGCAAACATCCCTTTTGTACTCCATCGAGACAAGTTTGTATATTCTGAGAAGTCATTTATGGTCCACAACAATGTCGTGTACATCTGAAAAAATTCTTTCTTATTTGTGTCAAATGTCTGAATACCGTCGTGCCATAGTTGTTTTAGCTCATCTAATAACGGTTGTAAGAAGATGTCGATTATGTTTACTAATTGCTTTGGACCTAGAATTAAGAAGGTCATCATCATAAATGAGGATCGCATGTAAAGCCAAGGAGGTAAGTTGTAAGTAACCATCACGACTAGACAAATTGAGTACGATGAGTACATGTTCTTGAAGGGATTAAATTTATTGCTTGCAAGACCCAATCTAACATTACGTGAATCCTATGCAAATGATAAATGTGTGTTGTCGAAATTTTTCCACTCTTTAGTATCAGTTGGATGGTGAATACGACCATCTTCTGACTTATTCTCCTGATGCCATGTCATCCACGTTGCAGTTCTACTACAAATAAAGAGTCGTTGTAACCTTTAAATCAACGAAAAATATCAGAGAACCATTCTGGCTAATGCCTTCTCTCCTTTATATCTTTCCTTGCCACATTCTGGGTACGAAGTCAAGGTAGCGTACTCGTTTCTATATAACATGTAGTTATTTGGACATGTGTGAATCTTCTCACAATTCATACCAAGTACACGTATTTATTTTTTTGCTTCATACCACAACTTTGGAATACCATTGGGATTATTTAACTCCTGTATGAATTGAAGCACCTCCAACATCAATTTCATTGTCACTCTATTCATAACTTTCATCTAAAATAATTCCAATAGGAAAAACAGTCTCGTCATGGAACTAATTCCAAGCGTAATAGGCTCTTTTGCTGCCTTCATTGCATCATAAAATTGATTACAACTATTAAATGCTTCTTCATTTCCAATCTCAGGATCAGCCTCTCTCATCTCATGAAGCATCACATCAATTTGATCATCATCGACAACATCATCAGACTCATCCACTTCCATTGTATTCTGTGTGTTGTCCTGTGTTAGTTCCTCTCCATGTGTAGTCCACTTCATATAATGTTGCCACAAACTATTACAGATCACATGCTCTAGCATAATTTTTATATCTTGGTCAAATCCATTGAACACACTTCCTACACGGATAGAATTTTTCTCCAAATATTCTCCTCATCTACATTTTTTCCTATCATCATGGAAGGCCCAATCCAAGAATGCAATCACTCCACTCTTATATTGAGTGTAATCCAAATTCCTCAAACCAATCCAAGACTTGTCCATGATAACCTAAAATTTTCAATAAACCACTTGGAAGTTAGGAGAAAATCTATGGAAAATGTTTGTATTTTGGAAAAAAATTTCACTTGATAGCTCATATTTGAAGACAACGTTACTTGTTACATGCAACCAATGTATAGAGAAATTTCGGCAGCCTCTCCCCGTACTTCTCCAATATACCCCCTAAGATTATGCTTAACTATATTCCCAATAGCCCCCACTTAAAGGTGCTTTAGGAATGTAGCTAAGATCAGTTAGTATACAAGAGAAGAGAAGAAAAATGGTACTGATATTTCACCAGAAACTGGTTGCATGTAACAAGTAACACCTAAGTTGTGATCAAATCTACAATGGCCCTCCTTAATTCGAGACTTTATTGAATTAAGTATAAACAAAACTTATGGTATATTATAAAGACAATGCATCGTATATGTATGTGAGGTATGCATGCACTAATGCATTTTCCGTATAACATAATCATAAGTCTCGAACGGGCAAATATTTTGACACAATTATATCCCTCCCACAACTTGTAACCTAGGGGATAGAATTCATATTGCTTGTCATCAAGTGCTTTTAAATTTGTGCAAATGTGTAATACTAAATGATATAATCTAAAACTTGATAATAAAACATTTAACAATTTTAGATTACTTTTGTATAATAAACTCAAAGCCACAAATATATAACTACACCTTGAACTTAGCCTAAACTCTAAACTTAAAACCCTAAACCTTAAACAAAAAACCATAACCTCAAAATGCTACAAACCTAAAACATAAACCATAAATCTAAAATAGAAAACCCTAAACTGGAAACCCTTATCATAACCAAAAACCCTAAAATCTAAACCCAAAACCCAACAATTTAAACTTTAAACTCAAAACCCTAAACCCAAATACTATAACCGTAAACTCTAAACTTAAATCCTTAAAACACATGACTCTAAATTCAAAACCTTATAAGCCAATATCCTAAACTCTAAAGTCAAAACCTTATAACCTAATACCCTAAACTCCAAAGTCAATATATACCATAAAACTCAAGACTCTAATCTCAAAACCCTAAAATCAAATATCCTAAACTCTAAACCCAAAAGTCATAAATCAAACCTAAGCCAAAGAGCCTGAACCCTAAACTTAGAATCATACATGATAAATCCAAATACCATAAACCCTAAACCTAAACACAAAGTTGAAAAATTTTTGACAGAGTTTCCCTTAAATATTAGACATTTTCCATTTCCTGCAAGAATACTATAAGAAATCATGATATATATATGGGCACACCCCACATTAAAATCAAACAACACAAATAATATTTAAACACGTGGACACACCCCATAATTAACATATCACAATTACATGCAATTACTTAATTTCATAAAATTATAACTTTTAACAAGTTATTAAATATAATTAATTACATGCAAATTTAATAAAATTAAATTTACCAACAAATTAATTCCCAATCAAATATAATTAAAATAAAAGTAAATTATCTTAAAATTAAAACAGACATTTAATTACAACAAATTAATAACTAAATGTAAAAAAAAGTTAAGGGGGGTTACAAGGGGCACAGCACGTAGAATGGGGGAGGGGAGGCAGTGCGTGGGGGATGGAGGGGGAGGTGGAGGTGAAGGAGGAAGAGGAGATACCATGGGGAGGTCGACGAGGGGGAGGAGGATGGGCAGTGGGGACTCGGAGAGGTTGAAGAAAGCAGTGGCGTAGAGGATGGCGCACCGGTGAGGCAAAGCGAAGCATGGGGGGCGATGATGATGGCGATGAGGAGAGGAGAACCGACAGGTGAGGAGGAGAGAATCGCGACAAGAGTGAGGGAAAGGCTATCGACCACTGCTGTAACGTTTACGCGCGAAGTCGATGTTATAAAAGATGCGTCGTAGTATAGTCAAAATCACATGAAAATAAATATAATTTATACTCGAATTTGAAGTCTGAGGTCGAACACAGGGAGCAAGTAGCAATTAATCTCAAAGATAGCAATATCACCACAAATATAAGCAATTATAACAAGAAGAATAAACAGAAATGATATATCAGGTAACTCAAGTTTGAAAGTGCAAAAAGATTAGAGTAAAATGGTGATTTGAATCACCAAATTACTTTAAGTTTTACAGGCACTTAATATATGAATGTAAAGCTCAACCACAATATCGAATGCCTTAGAATATCAGAACTAATGAGTATCAGACAACAAGTAGAAATGTCAGACACCTTATCAGAAGGCATAAGGCTCCTCAGAGAGCCTTTTCTTTCTCTTCAAGCCTCAAGGAGAGGCACAACAGGGCACAAAGGTCTCCCAGCAACTAAGTGTTGAGAGAGCACTTGCAGAGGTCAAAAACCCCCCTTTTCCCTCTCAATTTATTTTCTCTTCCTTCTCTCAAATCCTGATTAACAGGGTACTAGGATCAGAGCTCAAACCTGTGTGGCGTGGCCGCAGGCGAGGGCAGGTGTGTGTGCGCACATGGAGAGAGGTACCTCACCCCGTGCTTTCTGAAGCAAATAGCCAATAGAACAAAAAACAATTTATGTCACACAAGCACTTCTTAACTTTTCAATGTGGGACTAAATCCCACTGTTATCCTTTGCAAAATCCTGTGAAGCTACAATTGAAGGGCATCCGAATTAATCGTTGCAAGTGGACTACGCAACTGCAATTGAGGAGCTGGGGATGTTCCTAGAAGGTGTCCGTAGCACTTGGAGTAGAGAGCACTGAAGAACACGCTCTGAATGTCGCGAATTAGGTCGGAGAAGGTGGAGGCGACGGCGGTCGTCCGACCGAGTACCTGAAATGCAGAATACAGACTAAATGCCCCAATTAGTATGCTCAGAAGGTTCACCTAAAGGTGGCGAATGTGATGGTGGTTTTGGTGGTGCGTGTGAGTAAGGAGGTCGGGTAAGCTCGGAGGAGGCATGCGTGGATTGCTGTGTCTGAGGGGGTGTTTGAGTGCGTGAAGCCCTCAATTTCTTGAGGGGTTTAGTCGAGCGTGAAGTTACGAGGCTCGTGGAGTCAGTGCGAGGTGGTTTAGTGGCCTATGGAGGCTGGGAGAGCTTGCCAGAGTTTGGCCGGCCGCAAAGAAGATGAAGTGAGAGAGGGTGGTGTGGTGGTCGAATTGGAGTGAGAGTGAAGGAGAATACGGTAGAGAGGGAGAGAAAGCAGTAGAGAGTCTTAGGGATGAAATAGAGGGGTGAAGAGCTCCGGTGTTGGTCGACAGGAGCTGAAGAAGGTGAAGAGGGCGGCGAGACGGTGACGAGGAAAGAGGTAGGGAAATGCCCTCTCTTTGACCAGAGAGGCGCGCGATGAGGAGAGGAAGGCAATGGGCCGTCCAATTTGACTGTTAGACGGCTAGACGAGGAGAGAGGAGAGGGTTGCCGAAGCAAGGTGCGAAGGTGGCTGGAGAAGGACAAAGAGGGCTTTTCTGAGGCCAAAACTTGCTAAGGAGGTGAGGCAGGCGAGGGAGGTCCTTATAGGCCTTCAAACAAGCTTCCAAGCTTGGAAACAAGCTTGAAAGGTTCGATTTTCTAGGAAGAAGGATTCTTGAAATCCTTGGATTCGCACCAGCGATTGAGATGGATTTGGAGCTTGAGAGTAGGTTTACTTGATCAAGAAACTCCCCAAGATCATCCCTTCCAAATTTGGAAGGGATTGGTCAATCAATCAAGGCAAAATCAAAGATTGAAGCTCGGATCTTATGGGTTCACACCTGCCATTGCGGCAAGGACCCAAATGTGAAGAAGATAATGAAGTTAGGGGGGTCATTGTAATGCTTTTCAAAAGTTGTAGGGCTTTTTGTAAGAGAAAGAGTTAGAACAAAATTAAAATGTAAACTAGGTCGAAATGATCTTAGATTGGGCCCAAATTTTGGTACAAGCCTAACTTGGACTCAAGGAATCTGATGGTGAGTTGGATTTTGGTGTTGACCAAGTTTGACTATGTAATTTATGCAAAAACCCAAATTAGGGCAATTATCTATCTGAGACTCTATTTTATGTCATTGGGTTTAGATGGTCAAATCAAGGATACCAAACCTTAAAGAATATTTTTTTATGATTTTTAGAAGGTTTAGACGAATTTTATCCTGACCAGAACCTCAATTAATTAAGCAGGTTTATTTTTAGGATTTCAGATGTCCATTAATTCTTGAAATGCGTGAAAACCCATTTTGTTCTACATGAACCCACTTATTAGACATTAATGACCATTTGACCTATAATAAACCCCGTGGTTATTCTGTATTTATGAAGTGTTGTTAATTTTGCAGAAATAACCTTGTAATCTTCTCTTCTTTTCAAAACAGGACATTATACCCTTAAGACCTTCTGTTGGACAAGTAGGAGCTTTTATCAACCTTATCAGACCAAATTGAGCTAGTTATGGCTCATGATGGTGTTCCCATCACCTAATATCCCAATAGTGGTGATGTTTTTGGAAAACCATTGCCAATTCACTTAAAATATTACTTTCAGCACACGCTTTCCATAATTTCAGGTGTTGATGGCAACAGTTTTTCCTAGAACTATCACCATTGTAATTTATAATAACATTTTCCATCTCCTAAACTTTTCGCATCGCGCACCACCTTTTGGGAAGTAGCAATGGTTTACAAAATAACTATTGCTAATTGGCAAATATTTGATCTCCCCGAGCAAAAATTTCGTGCCCCGAACAACAATTGGTGGCGGTTAATTATATAACAATCCCTAAATGACACACTAAAATTTTCACACATTAAGTCTGTGAGGGGCATGGTTGAACAATTAGCGACAGTTATTTTAATAGCCGTCCCTAAATCTTACACTGAAATCCACACCCATTAATTTTGGTAGGGGGTCAGTGGAGAAGGCTTTAGGTGACGGTTATTTAAATAAATGTCGCAAAATAATACATTTAGCGATGGTTATGTAACATAACCGTCACCTTTAAACTGTCACAAATCGCACTCTTTATTGTAGTGTCTATTGGTTTGATACCTGTGTCTCTTGGAACAATAACTGATCGGGTTTCAATTTATGAGAGGATTTGCAAGCATGCTATTGATGGCACTTATGACTAGATTGATCCATTATACCAAGAGAGACAAGTAAGCTCATTGAAATCAATAAGAAATAAACTAGCAATAAGCATCTAGCATAGCTTAAAATAAGCTCAACTATGTGTAGGGTCACGTAATTAAGCTGATGCATCCTTCTAGTGATGTTATGGATGAGCATGCACTTAGAGACTGGCCCACTACATCCTATGACACCAAAGCAGGCATTTAGGACAATAATGTTGCTCGAACATGGAGGTTTTGTTCATAGTGCTGGTGCAAGTGAGACCATCAATACTTGGTATGGAAGGAATGGATTGAGGACTTCAGAGAGGTTGAAGCAACTATAACACAGGGGAAGACCTTTCAGGAGGAACTAAACGATGTTATGTCAAGTTGAATAAGAAAAATGAGATCCTAGAATGACAAAGAGATGAAGCACAAAAAGAACAGGAGCAAATGCAAGCACAAATGCAAGCAATCCTAAGTGCATAGTAAAAGTAATGTTCGCGTTGCTAAATTTTTGACCGTTCTACACCAGTCGGTAATATTAACCTTTCTCGACCATTATAAGGAAAACGGTTGCCAAAAAATCAATCATTAAGTTTCCCACCCAACGGGAAGAGGTTTTGGTTGAGGTCATTCTCGATTGTTACTTACGGTCGAAAACAAGAGCTTTTTCAACCGTTAATGATAAAATGATCGAAGATAAGTCACTGACTTGAAAAGTTAATTTTCAAGGATAATAATCGACCGTTTTCCTTTAACATCGATAAAATATTATTCTCGACCGTTATTAACAGTTGAGAATAAGTATTTTTTCGACCAGTAAGGGGAAATGGCCGATGATTGCACAACAATCATGCAACCTAAATCACCTGAATTAAGCTAGATTCTAGCATAACTTAGGAATAATGCATTCACAAGCATCGTAATTTACATAATAGCCAGTTTATTAGTCATATAGATAATATCATCACTTTATGTACTAATGAGAGATGATTTTTATTGCAGATGAGTCGAAGCGGCGGATGTCAGATCAAACCAAGCAGATCTGATCAGAACGACGACGAGAGTCTAATGCTTCCGAAATCGTCTCAATCAGATAACCAGAGCATCATGTGTAGTCCATAAAAGAATAGAGACCATGAAGCCAGAGGACAAAGATCCGAGCTTCAAATGAAAAATTCAGCTGCACGGATGGATCCAGATCAACGATTGCAGTCCAACAGCAAAAAAATCAACTCGATTGGAGGTCTACAGCACCAGATAAAAAGAGGATGGACGACCATGATGGTGCCACATGGTGCCATCACAGCCACCACCTCATCGTTGCCTCATCTAGGAAGGCCACCCTCACATGTTGTGGGCCGTTGGATCTTCATCCAACTACCACGAGCGCGCCACATCGCCAATCCAACTGCGCCTCATCAAAGGAAAGAAAATCTCGACCGTTGGATCTTCATCCAACGGACAAGAATAAGTTTCCTTAAAACAAAAACATTACAATGTGGACGCATGGCACAATAGTGAGCGCGCTCAACCGTAAGTACGAGATGCATGTTCGAGCGGTGTTGCGAGAGAAAGTAGAAAGGTATTAGCACGGCCGAAATTACGCCATCAGATGGCGATCGAAGGGCAGAGGTGCGACCACGTGGCCTGATCAGAATGCCCCGCAGCCGAACGCATGATCCCATACAATTTTTGAAGTGCAAAGGCTAGATGCACATTCGTGTGAGCGATCGGACGGGTGAGGATGAGGCGCACAGATTGAGCGAGCGGTGAGAGCAAAAAAGAAGAGAATGCATGCGGAGGATAGGGAGCCATTCGATCCTGATCTGACACACGAGAGCATGCCGTGTGTCACCACCAGAATGCACCTGAGCATAGAAGGTGCATTGGAGGTTGTTTTGAGGCCTAATCAGGTTTGTTGATCTCCCAATGGAAAAATCTAATTAATCCTAAAGTTGTTGCACGAGATAGAGAGCGAAAAGATCCTTTTTGCCCGCCATAAAAGCTATAAAAGAAGGCGAAAGCCCCCCAGTTGAAGGCATCTCTTCCAGCATCTCTAGCTAAAACTCTTCCACCTTCTCTATAACTCTCCATCCCTTTGCAACTCCACTCCAACCTTCATCCCGGTGCTCTAGATCTGAGGTGTTGCCGCACCTCGCACAAGCATCCTACAAGCGACATCATCTATCTGCCACTTTTTATTTCTCTCTCTCTCTATCTCTCTCTATCTATCTATTTAATTCTAGTAGCATTCTCTATTGTGAAAACTCTGTTTAATTGAAATTAAAGTTATGATCTTCTGAATGCTTAATTATATATCTGATTCCTATACATATATACATATGTAAATATCCATTTAGAGTAAGTTCTATTGAAAAGCTACTGCATAAATTGTGATTGCTTCCCTACGAATGACCCAGTACTCAACGGAGTTTTATAAATTTATTTGTCGACATGTTTTCACGCTATACTACAACTAAAGAATCTTTTAAAACATGATTTACGCACCAAACAAGTTGGTGCCATTTCCAAGGAGGCAACGAAAATTTTTGAAACTTTTTGGTGCGAATTTGAGATTTCTAACTTGCTATTTTTGTTGATTTCGTGTGTGCAGAAAAGCTAGGAAATCAGAACGAAACATGACAACGGGAATTGCAGGTTTGAACCTCAAGAAAGCAAGAAAATTAGAATGAAACATGACAACAGGAATTGCAGGTTCGAACCTCAAGAAAGTAGGAAAATTAGAATGAAACACTACCACAGGAATTGCAGGTTCGAGCCTCAGGTAAGTACTCGTAGTTTAGATTAGTTAGATTTAGGATTTGCTTAAACCTTAGGATTAGTTAGAATTTGTTTGCTTATTGAAAAAAAAAATCTCACTTGATTTTCAAGCTGAAAGAAAGTTTTATCTTAAAAATTCAATTCCCGAATATCCGTATGTCCAAAAATTCTCAAAGTTCTAATGGACATGGGTTTCAAAGTCAGGAACAACATACCCAAATTTCGAGCAAAAAGAAATTATAAAAAATTTTAAAACTTTATGCACTTATCTATTATCAATTCGGTTATTGTTCCTGATTTTTTAAAAGCTCAAAATATCATAGGAATTTTTATATAACTCCAATTGACTTGAAATTTGTGGCACTGAAGTTTTGAGATAATCAACAATTTAAAAAAAAATTGAAAAAAAATATTTCTTGCATTTTTGATTGCATAGATTATCCAATCACAAACGGGGGATCAAAACATACTACAAAACCCCCAGTACACTTTAAATCAAAAGATATAAAAAACGTGCATTAAAAATTATTGAAAAATATTTTAGGAGTGCCTAGTTAGTGGTGCAATAGGACCAATTGATTTCATTACTTGGGTCGCACCACTTCCCTGGATTTGAACTTAAAAGAATCATCTAGAAATATCTGTGCGTAGGGTTTCACATTAAGGATAGAGTACACCTGCATTAAATATTTAAAAGGGAAACAAATTGAGATTTGCAAAATTCTTGTGTAACTCATCAAAATCTTGATTGAAAATATTAACTCAAGTGAACTTTAAAATGCATTAACATAAGCAATTGAATCTTAAAATTCACTTCATCAAGAAAAATTGCTTGTGAACCCTTTTGGCTGTGCACTTCACATCTCTGAAATCAATTTTAAGGGCAAACACTCCCTAATGCCCATCATATTCCAAAGGCACATCAAACCCAAGCCTAAAACTGAGTAGATGTGCCTTAGACAGGACCAATAGACTTAGGGAATTGAAACTAGATTGAGCTAAGGTCAATGGCTTGTCTACTTGGACCCACTGGGGACAAGAAAGGTCGATGTGGTAACTGCGTTAACCCCTAATGGTGTCCCGCCATGCGGGGTGTCCTAAGGGGTCTCACCCTTCTAGCCAGCCAAGTAATTCAAGGGTTGACCTAACCCAATGGTGTTTTAGGGAACCAGGATGAAGTTTATTTAGGGTTAACACTATAAGGACTACTTTGATTGCTTGTATTGAAAGGGCTGGGAATTCTCTCATCTGTCTTCTCTCTCTCATCTATTAATCTTCTTCTGGTACATGGATGCTAAAAGGTCTCTGAACCCTGACTTGGTACCACCTTTAGAGAGTAAACTAAGGAGAAGACCCAATTTTTTTGAATGCATTCCAATAGCCAATTGCCATGAGGAGGAACTGATTGAGGAGAAAACCATGGATCCATACTCTTTTGCCTCACATTATTCCTCCTTTTCTCCTTGTCCCAACCCTTCCCTTACTTCAACTTCTTCAGGATGGGAGAACTCTCCTCAACACCCGGGACTTGATTCCCTTGCCTACACCTCCTATTCCTTGGGTATAGCTAGGCCTACCTTGAATCCCACACGAATCATTGGATATCAAGGATCTCTACAACCTCAAAAGACACTCTCCAAGCAAGACCAGCACCTAATTGGCATGACCACCTATCTTGATCGATTCAGCCAAACTCATCTCTCCCCAGATCAGGGATATGCCTCAAAATCCCAATACCTAGAATACCAATCCTATCCTCGAAATCACTTTGCAAATTATCCCAATTCCACCCAAACAACTTCACCTCCTCATTAGGATAACCCTACAACACAAAACCAAGGATATGATTCTTACCCTAGGTATTCAGATGATAGATATTCTGATTCAATTGAGGAAAGAAATCCTGGAAATTAATATCCTCAGCCTGATCAAATCCCTGACCATGGCGGTGATCCTAAGATCACCCAATTACTCCAGGTAGTCCAGGGGATGAGAAAAGCTAATAAAAGAAATGCAGATAATCTGAAAAACTAGCTCAATAGAATCCGGAAAGCACAAGATGATAAAACTGGTCCGAATATGCCACAAGTTGGTGGTAAGCCAATCAAGGTTGAGGATCCAACCTTAAGTATGACATCTTATCCAATCCCAACCTCTACATACACTAAGCCCACCCACCAACCCTGTGATTATGCAGAACATATCCTACCAAGGGCTACAGTTGAACTAATAAATGATTTTGATATCCCAGAAACTGACTTTGAGGAGGAAGACTCACTTGAAGAAATACATCTTGATTTAAGCCCTGAATTGCAACCATTCTATTTTGAGGAGCCAATCCATGGTGGGCTGGAGTATGAGTCTTTATGTTTAAAGATACACAATTGGACTACATGGATGATTTGGGAAAATCAGAGCAAGATCAAGAACATAGAAAGATTGGGGATAGTGACACTCCCAACCAAGCACGGTTAGATGACTCTGATCTATTCTTGTCTGAGGATTACCATGATCATATGTGCTTAAATGATTCCATATATGGATTTGGCGATACTAATCAATCTAAGATATCCCATATAGAAGCTGAATCTGCTTTCACTTCTGTTTCAGCTAATTCGCACCTTTCTCTTCCCATCCACCAGAGTTCTGAAGAAAAATCTGACCTTTATCCCCAACATCTCGAGATTGAACAAGACAAACAATCCCCTTATGAAAAAGATGTTTAAGAAATTGCAGAATTACTGGGGATGACTTATGAAGATCTATTTGAGGAAGCAAAGAATTTAGCTTAATCATGGAATTCTGAGGAGCTTAACTTGATTGATGAGAAACAAGAAGACATTCCCTCAGAAGATATAGTCCAAGAGAAAAATAATTGGGATCAAATTCAGAAGTCCACAAAACAAAAAGGATTCGAGGTGTTGACTAATCTAAACCTCGATCTTACGCCCCATAGGGTTATGATTCTAAGGAATAATGAATTTCCGTCCATTACATTTGAAGACTTGCATCATGATTTGGGCGACTTGAATGAGACTTTTGATCACCCGAAGGATAAGACTGAGGATTCTGATAAGTCTAAAACTATTTAGATGGACCGCTGGATCGTATTTGACTCAACTACTCCACATCTATCTACACCTGACTTAACTTACGAAGTGGTTTCTTATACCATTTCAGACTACACCACTCGGGTCCCTCCTTTCATTTTTCATCACTTTCAGGGCCCATATGATTTATTCCCCACAAACCATCCTGTATCCACCTCATCTGCCTTCCTCATGCATCACTTCTTAGGGTTGCCACTATCTACTTTCCACTCTAGCACCCACACTAATGTTTCTCTCTTTGTAGCATCTGGCTGCAATTAGTTTCAAGCTCGTTCACTTTATAATTTTGACCTTTTGGGCTTGGTATTCACCATCAGCTAATCCACATTTGTGAATCACTAATCCTTGCACTACATGACCATATCTTCATTTTAATCCTGACTCAACCCATTAATCTGGTCATTCATTTTTTGGGTTTAGGTCTGGCAAATGATGTTAAACTTAGCACTGGCTGGGAGGCAACCCAGTACTCTATACAGGTAGTTTTTCATCCTCTGCATTCATGCTGGCCTGGACTAACAAGCATAGTCAGGTGATATCCCTTCCTCTTGCTTATTATATTTTGATTTTCATGCATACATTTCAATGAGGACATTGCAATGAATAGGCATGGGGGGGTGAACATTGCATGCCAAAAAGAAAAAATTACATTTAGGCATAAAGAATTTTTATTAAAGTATTATTAGGGATTTATTCTTAAGTTGATTCCTGAGTATAGAATCCAGTACAATTTCACACTTACACATAGAATTTGCAATGGATCCTCTGTGAAGACCGATAAACATCTTTAGTTTGTCGAGAAGAAGCAATGCTTCTTCTCCTAAGCCCTTGGACAGTAATTAGGGAGTCAGGAAAACTATCTTCTAACATATCCACCAAACAAGTGTGAGGTGAGAGTAGAAAGTCTATTGGTACTCTAAGGCTAGTATGAGGAATCTTAAACTCTAGATAATAAGATAATGATACTCGAAGTTAGGCATAGTTTTCGCTCTAGATTTTTGCATACAAGTTCTTAGTGAGAATCTCTTGAGAGCCACCAAATAAGGCAAACACACAGAGAGTGGGTTCTGATAAAAATAGGACTGAGGTGAATGGTCACGACCGTCCTTTACGGAATCCTCGACTGAAGGAGTGCATTAATGTCAAGGTCAGAAATACACCGTTTATCCATTCCCTTCCCAGTGCCAAGAATAGGCACTTCCACCAAATAAGCTACCCGATATCCTTTTGAACATCCATAATCCCAAATAATGCCTCGTAAATAAAAATTCGTATATTATTCTGTGTTGCGTTAGTAGAATTTGGATGCGGAAAAAAAGAGATTAAAAACATATATATATAGAGGAAAATATATATACATAAAAAAAGAGAGAAAAAAAAAAGAAAAAGTAGAAAAAAAAGAGTTTATGAGTTAGAATTTATTTCAAGTGTAATGAGGTAACAACACCTACCACTCTCACGATCCACCATATACAACCTTTACCTACTTTTCTATATTTCTGGCCGCCTGAATACGGGTTGAGGATTTCTGACTTAGTCTTAGAGTTATCAGAACCTAATCAAAGTGTTAATGCTAGGAGAGACCACCAAATAAATCTAGTGAGATTGTGAGTTCAAAAAGAAAGAAAAGATAAGAAAAAGAAAAAGAAAAAGAAAGAGAAAGAGAGAGAGAAAATAAGTACAAAGGAACTAAAGACAGCACAATTTCTCCGCCTCTCTTTGAGTTGGATTATTTAATAATCTGGAAATCTAGGTTCTAAAGTACTAGTCTATATGTAGCACCAGATGAGTGTGAGCCACCAGATACAAATCTAATTGATTCAGAAATCTTCTACCTAAGCCAAAAATCAAGGTTGAATTTACATATTATCATATAACCCCGAGAGAAGTCTGCCTATCTCAATAGATTTTTACTAAGGGTCAAGTACGAGCTTTAGATGTGGATTGACTTTTCACTTGGACCCGTTGCATACACTACAACAAAACACATTCACGATTATCTAGATTACTAAAGCTTCGAATGAAAGCAAAAGACATAAACCTCTAGTCAAACTCCTGATAAAAATTACTCATGTAGGATCACTTTGCATTTAGTCATGCACTTGCTAGAGACTAGTAAGATTTAGGCATGGGGGTGTAATTGCACAGCAATCATGCAACCTAAATCACTTGAATTAAGCTAGATTCTAGCATAACTTAGGAATAATGCATTCATAGGCATCATAATTTACACAATAGCTATTTTATTAGTCATATAGATGATATCATCACTTTATGTACTAATGAGAGATTGTTTTAATCGTAGATGAGTCAAAGCCGCGAATGTCAAATCAAACCAGACAGATCTGATCGGAACGACGATGGGAGTCCAACGCTTCCGAAATCGTCTCGATCAGACAACCAAAGCATCATGTGCAGTCCATAAAAGAATAGATACCACAGAGCCAGAGGACAAAGATCTGAGCTTCAGATGAAAAATCCAATTGCACGAATGGATCTGGATCAACAATCGCAATCTAGCAGCGAAAAAATCAACTCGATCGGAGGTCTACAACACCAGATACAAGGAAAAGAGGTTGGACGGCCATGATGGCACCACGTGGTGCCATCACAACTGCCCCCTCACCGCCGCCCCATCTAGGAAAGCCACCCTCGCACGCTGTGGGCCATTGGATCTTCATCCAAAGGCCATGAGAGCGCCACGTCACCCATCCAGCCACGCCTCATCAAAGGAAAGAAAATCTCGACCATTGGATCTTCATCCAACGGACGAGAATAAGTTTCCTTAAAACAAAAACATAACAATGTGGATGTGTGGTGCAGCGGTGAGTGCGCTCAACCGCAAGCGTGAGACTCTACGCGAGAAATTAGGATGGCATTGGCACGGGCGCAATTGTGCCGTCAGATGGTGATCGAAGGGTAGAGGCACGAACATGTGGCGTGATCAGAGCACGCTGTAGCCGAACGCATGATCGCATGTGATTTTTGAAGCGTGAAGGCGAGATGCGTGCCGCGTGAGCCGTCCGATAGTGAGATCAGACGACTGAGGATGAGGCGCTCAGATTGAGCGAGCATTGAGCGCGAAAAAGAAGAGAACGTGCTTGGAGGAGAGGGAGCCATCCAATCCAGATCCGACACACGAGAGCGTGCCACGTGTCGCCACCAAAATGCACCCAAGCGTAGAAGGCACGTTGGAGGTTATTTTGAGGCCTAATTAGGTCTGTTGATCTCCCGATGGACGGATCTGATTAATACTAAAGTTGTTGCATGAGATAGAGAGCCAAAAGACCCTTTTTGCCCTCCATAAAAGCTATAAAAGAAGGCCAAAGCCCCCTAGTTGAAGGCATCTCTTCCAGAATCTCTAGATACAACTCTTCCACCTTCTCTGCAACTCTCCATCCCTCTGCAACTCCATCCCAACCTTCATCCTGGAACTCTGGATCTAAGGTGTTGTCGCACCTCGCACAAGCATCCTACAAGTGGCATCGTCTCTCTACCACTTTTTATCTCTCCCTCTCTCTATCTCTCCCTCTCTATCTATCTATCTATTTAATTCTAGTAGCATTCTCTATTGTGAAAACTCTGTTTAATTGAAATTAAAGTCATGATCTTCTGAATGCCTGATTGTATATCTGATTCCTATACATACATATATATATCTGTTTAGATCAAGTTCTATTAAAAAGCTTCTACATAAATTGTGATTACCTCCCTGCGAACGATCCAGTATTCACCGAAGTTTTATAAATTTATTTGTCGACATGTTTTCGCACTATACTATAACTAAATAATCTTTTAAAATGCAATTTATGCATCGAACTGTCGACGATAAGCTTTTGATAAACTTCCAACTCAAAGAAGCAAATTTTCAAATGCTATCGTCGACTGTGTCTCCATAATGGTCAAGTAAGGCCGATTAAAATCCCTTGCGCCACCCTGACTACCTCCCCCTTCCTCCCAAAACATTTACTTCCTCCTCCACCACCCCGACACCCTCGCGACCTCCTCAACGACCCTCGCTACAACTCAAGCACCAGCTCCGACACCTCGGGCCCCTCCTCTTCGTCAACATTCACCTCTTAAGTTGCTCTCCTCCTCCCTCAACTCCTCCTTCGCCTGCCTCCTCCCTCCACACCACCACACCCTACCCTTGTCACCGACTTCCCCCTCCCCTCCCCCTCGTCATCAGCCCCTGCCACCATCAGCACCACCACCCCCTACCGCCACCCCCACCACCAACACCACCACCCCTTGCCGCCACCCCCGCCACCACGACCACCACCCCTTGCAACCACCACCGCCACCACCAGCACCAGCACCACCTACCACCCCCTACCCTCTGCACCACCACTACCACCTCTTGCCGCCACCCCCGCCACCAACATCACCACCACCACCCCCTGTCGCCACCCCCACACACTTGGTGATTTGCATGTTGGATCCGAGCCCCAACTTTGCGATGATTTGCATGTTGGATTAAAGCTTGATCTGAGCCCTAACTTTGTTCCCTCCATTGTGATGATCTTGATTTGCGTGTAACATCAAATATGCAAGAAAGCAATATTATGCATCTATAGTTGAGCTTATCTTCATTTTTCCATAACAACTGTGCCTTTAGAATTCAACATGCTAGAAAAGGTATCAGATTAGTAAAGATGGAAATAGAAAGTCTCCTCAAAAAGTTATTAGATCTTTAAAATATGTTGTTAGGTGAAAATGTAATTTCAAATGTGATTTTTCAACTTGGATTGACTTCGAGCGTCAGCTAAATTTAAATATTTGTTTCCATGTGTTAAAGAATCCATTCCAAACAAGATAATTCTCTTTAGACAAAATGTAAACAAATGCACCTACTTGTCCTTCACACACCCACATTCGACAGGCCATGTCAGCATGAACTACTACATAGCCTTGATGCTATATGCATCAGTGCAATAGGTCCATGCTATCAAGTTGTATTAATACCAATGCTATTGGGTGCATATACAAGTACTTACGATCCCTTCATTTGTGAATCGTTAGGTCCGAGTGTGATTATGCAGATGTATATGATAATCAACCTTATTCATAAAGATTGTTGCTAAAGCAAGTTACCGAAATTCGACTTCTAATGGATCATCAAACTAAATCATACAAAGCTTTAACTAGATCATTCAAAATCAAATCACACATTCACATACACAAGCTAAGTAGAACTTGAACACTCAAGAAGAACTTAAACTAGATTTCCATAGTTTCACTTTGTTACGATGCCAATGGTAGCTATTTCATTCCTCTGAACTGGAGCCAAAGCTAAATTTTCTAGACCGTATGCCCCTAAATACTCTTTGATTGCACCGTAAAAATACACCTGCAATAGTGCCTTCTTGTGTTATTTCCTAGCATTACCTATGCATATTAGGGTTCCATAATCGCATTTGTAAAACTACATGCATGCATGCATTTAATTGAGAAGAGAGGAGAATAAATAAATGGCCTCGCAATTTACTTTTTTCCTCAAGTGCATCTCTGCTAATTCACCATCTTTTTATTTTTTATTTCACTTGATTTTTAAATCTTTCCCGAGGCTGCATGCATCTTCTTCTTCTCCTCGCGCCATTCCCTGCTCCAGCCCTTCCCTACGGCTGCCACTCCCTGCCGAGCCCCATGCAGCCGCATGCACAGCCAGGGCATGGCTATGCATGCCTTCCTCCTCTATAAAAAAGAGGGCACGGCTTCTTGCTACAGCTTGGTCCTCCACTTCAAAAGCCAACCCAACACTTCTTCCAGGCCATCGTCCTCTCCTCCCTCTCCCTCCACACTCCAGCCCCCCTCGGAGACACCTGGCGGACAGGAGCCCTCACTGTGGTGAACACCCACCACAGTCAGACCACCACCGCCCAGCTCTTCAAAGAGCCGGTGGGCATGGTGGCTCTTCTCTCATTTTTTATGTTTCCAGTACGTTCAAGGTTTGAAGCTCGAAGCTCAGCAGAAGCAGCAGCACAGCAGCAGCAGCAGTCCCAGCCATTCCACGCAAGCCTGCAGGCTGCCCTCGCCCTCTGCACGCACCTGCAGGCCTCTTCGCCTCCTGCTTCTTCGCTCTGTCGCGCTCTCTCTTCCGCCCGCAACTGGCCACCATGCGTCACTGCAGCGGCCAGCCAAGCACCCTAGCGCACCCCTGCAGCACCCGCGTCGCCCTCGCCCTCCCCCGCATGCCAACTCCCTCTCTGCGCGCTCTGTCGCGAGCTTCTCAGCGCCCGCAACCGGCCGGTGCAGACCCTCTTCCTGGCGTGCCAGCCCGCGCGTGCCAGCCGCGAGTCGGCTGCACTCACGGCACCTGCAGCTTCCGGTCACGCAACGCGGCCATACACTGTAGCCACTATTCACGCGAGTCTGCACGACACTGTGGCTACAGTGGAGTGACCGTAAAGCTTCTCACTTATCCGGTCACCTAGCACGCCACAACCGGCCTTCGCCCGCGCATGCGCCCGCCCGGGCGTCTGCCAGCCCGCACGTGCGTCTCGCTCCGCGTCGCCCACTCCCTTCGCTCGCGCCTACGAGCACCCATTCCAGCCACTCCGCGCAGCGCTGGGCACTGCGATCCTCTCCGTGCCAACTCTCCTGCGTGCGCGCTCCTCTCTACGCGAATACGCGCCTGCGCGTGCGCGTAGCCTCCAGACGTCGCTTGGAAGCTACAGATGAC
The DNA here is from genome assembly GCA_037157565.1 of Thalassia testudinum. Taxonomy (NCBI): domain Eukaryota; kingdom Viridiplantae; phylum Streptophyta; class Magnoliopsida; order Alismatales; family Hydrocharitaceae; genus Thalassia; species Thalassia testudinum. The sequence goes on from JAZHRO010000024.1 coordinate 203,954,588, forward strand.
CTAACTTAACCCTCCAGCAATGCGGCTGCTCTCTCTCTCTCGCTCTCTCTCTCTCTCCCTCACTCTCTCTCACAAACTCTCTTCACCGACGCTTACACACACATACACTCACACTTCCACACACACACACACCTATACACTATTATATACATATATATATATATACATATATTTATATACATATATATATACATACTTATATCTATATATATAGTAGTATTTATATAACTAAGTATTAGTATACATATATATATATACATATATCTATATACTTATATATATATACATATATATATATATATATTTATACATATATCTATACATATATTAGTACTTATATAAATATGTATTAGTCCATATACATACGTATATATACATATATATATATATCTATAACTATATATACATACATACATATATACATACATATATATATATATATATATATATACACACACTTATCTACATATATCTATATATACATATATTACTATATACATACACATATATACATATACATATATATATACATATATATATACCTATATATTTATAACCATATATACATATAGATATATTTACATATATATATTTTCACATTATTTACCATATGCTATATCACAGGAATATCTACACCAGTTGCTGATATTCCCTGATACATGCGTACAAAAAAGCGTGGTTACATACATCTTCCACCATCCATCCCACACTCAACGCGGCACCTAGTCCTGTTGGTTGCGTCTCTCTAGACGACGACTGACTCAACACCGTGCTACATTCCATCTCAGCCTCCACCCCTACCCCTTTATACATATATAATATATACATATATATACACTATATTTACTTTATTTCTGTTTCGCTTTCCTGTTAGTAAAAACATAAAAAAATATATAAAAGAGAAAAGATAATCCTTGACTTGCAGGTACTCCGTCTTGCGAATGGCAAGACCAGTTTTGGAACCCTGTTTTGGCTTAAAGCCAAGAATCCAATTTTGAGGGTGTGCCTCAAGGACAAAGATTACCAGAAAAAAATCTAAATAGAAAAAAAAACACCAAAAACATAATAAACGAACGGAAGAGACTCGTTGTAGGAAAGGCGTAGAAACTTGACTTGTAACCCCACTTCCCTGAGTTCGACCCTCGGCCTAAAAGTGACAAGATAAAATCAAGTAGGCCAGGTTAAAAATTTTGTAAAGAGATGGTTAGGTCCGATTTAGGTTAACCACTATACACACTTCAATGATAAAATCATCATATTAACAACCTATTCGGGTCTGACACTACAACTTTTCTGGCGCCGTTGCCGGGGAAGTGCACCTTCAAGTAAGTTTTTACTCCACTCCTGTAATTTTTTTCTCTTCTCTTCTCTCTTCACGTGTATCTCTGTTTTTGGTGTGCAGGTGAACCTGGTGCAAGGAAAAGGCAGGTAGACGAAGTCGAAGACGTGAGCAGATCCAAGGCTGGAACGAGAGCGTGAAGACGTCGACACCGCGTTGGAGCTTCGCACACATTGCTGAACAAGTAGGTCTTCTTTCCTTAGCAACTAGGGTTAACTTCTCACCTTAATAAAAAAAAAAGAAAACTAAAAAACTAGAAAAACTTCTTGGGATCTCTTGGGGCAAGTGGATTAAAATTCGCTTGTTTGATTGATTGCCCTTACTCCCACCGCCCTGGGATTTCCCGCCTTACTTTGCATAGCGAAAATCCAAGAATCTTGATTCTTGAATTTTTTGCCGTGGGAAGTATTCTTTGAGGCAAACATAAAAAGATTGATTGCACCCCTCTTTGCCTCATTTACCTGCAAATTCGGGATCACATTTTTTGGTGGGGAGACTTGGAATTGAGTTAATTCCAACCCCACCATGACTTTTCAACTTGCCTAAGATTCGATCCTGAATACTTCAACCCCAACAATTTGATTTTCTTTATCTTTTGGTTGAAGCCTTGTGTGTGGAAATCATTTCTGGTGATTGGGAGCACTTGAGTTGAAGTGCTTTGGCTCTCTTTCACACTAATATAAAACTGACTCGTGCATCCACACATAGAAATCTCCATTTAGGGTAGCCCATTGCATTTTAGCATGCATTAACCAACTGATATTGAAGAAGGGTTTGTTGGGCTTTGAAGAAAACCTGTATTCTCTCAAAAACCCGAAGATTGGTTGAATTGGTAATTTCGAGAAATCCTAAAATTCATACTACTTAAGGCTGAACTCTAAAAACCATTCACCAATAAACACTTCAATTCGGGGAGATTTCCCCGTTGCATGCTTGTTTTACACACTCTAAAAATCAATCACTTGGGCATTACCCATAAAAAGCGCCCTTCACATTCCAAAAGCACTTGATCGTAAGCCTCTAACTAAAATTGGTAGTAACTTGACCCTTCCTAAGGATTGGAGGTCTAACTACCTGCGTGTAGCATCTACATGCTGGTGAGAGTTCCCGCGTGCTATCGGGTGTCTAAGACTGGGGCAAACGGCCTTTCAATCTGGCCTGGTGGTTCCGCGATGCTCGCATTCGGTTCCGTAGTCCGTGATTACAGGTAACTTAGATCTTTAGGTCTAAGGGCACACTGTAGAGGTTAGGAATTTGATCATACTGATTTGTCATCAAGTGTACCTTTGCGGCGTCATTTCTCTCGTCTCTTTTCCCTTCTCATCTCCCCAATTCTTCCTACCGTAGTGCATGTTTGGGAGGAGGTCACAAAACCCTAAACTGATTGAATTGCCTGATAAATCTAGAAAACAAGCCGAATCGTCCTCCTCCTCCACAAACATGGCTACATGCCCACCCCCAAATCCCGAGGGAGGAAATCGCTTTCAGAACCCACCAGGTGGTGGAGCCTTAGATCCCATAACTCGCCTCCAAGCCCAAATGGAAATGTATAATGAACGAATTGAAGCCATTCGGGAAACATTGGAGGAAATGCATAACCCTCCCGAACGGGAGGAGCCTAGTTCTCTTAGCTCCTATCAGAATCCTGCTGCTACAGAGACCATAGGACAAATTCGGGTCCCCATGGGCGGGGACGACTTTGAACTAAAACCGAACATAATTGGCCTAATAAATTTCCACTTTCATGGTCTTGCAAGTGAAGATCCTTTTCTCCACTTGGAAGACTTAACCCGATTGGCTGAAACTATTAAACCTAGAAATATCGGGTTACCTATAGTCCTCATGAAAATGTTCCCGTTTTCATTGCGGAATAAAGTGTCGCAGTGGTTATGCACCCTTGGGAGAACCATCCACTCTTGGGAAGAAATGCGAACAGCGTTTCTCAAGAAGTTCTTCCCAATAGGGCGAACCAATGTGCTTCGCCGTGCCATCACTTCATTTATGCAACAAAACGGTGAACAATTTCATGAGACATGGGAGAGGTATAACGGCCTCCTCAGGAAGTGTCTACACCACGGTCTGCCTAAGTGGCATATAGCCTAGATTTTCTACTACGGGCTAAATGAGACTTTGAAGCAGATTGTAGATGCTTCCTGCGGAGGGAACTTTATGAATAAAACGAGAATGGAGCATTTGAACTGTTTGAAATATGGGTGAAAGCTCGATGAACAATGCTCCCATTGTCGCCTTTAATCATACCAGCCTGCACTGAAATGTCCAGGAAGTTGACACAGGACCCTCCCATTCATCCACTGATCTAAGCCTTATTGCACCAAAACTGGATGAAGTCTCCGTCGTACATAAGAAGCTGGATGAGCTTCTGGCCAACCCCACCCGATCTCTGGCAAACACCACCTCTTCACCACTTCGTCACGATCTAAATTCTTCCAACACCAGGCTTATCCCGAGAAACCCCGTAAGACCTTCCTTACCGACTGTTGCGCCGAGCGACTCGGTAAGTTATGTGGAACTAGCTTCTGCGAGCCAGTATTTCAACACGGAGGACCAAGCCTCCGTGTGCTCGGACGCATATTTACAAGCGGACACGCCTTCTGGCATAGAAGACGCTTGCGCCCTGGGGAACAACTCGTTCTCTGCCACTTATAACCTAGGGTGGTGGGGTGGTGTAATCATCCGAACTTTGCATGGTCCAACAACCCGCAGCACCAAAATCTCGCTGTGGACCAATGCGACCGTCCGCACCCGTCATCCCAAGGGCCTAGTCTAATCCTATGGCAAATCCGCCATCAGGCCCTTGCGTAAAGCAAACCGAACACGCATCAAGTCCTCCTGACAAATTGATGCAAATGATGACGGATATGTCAAAGTGCCATGAAGAGAACATGACCTCTCTTCAGCACCAATTGGCACAGCAGAATGCTGAGATCAGTCAACTACGCATGGCGACTCGATCTCAGGGCACTCTTTCCGCCCAACCTATTCCAAACCTGCGAAACTTCGTACCCCGTGGTTCGCAACCACAGTTACAACCTTCTCAGGGATAGGTTCATCAAATTCTGTAAGCTCCGAGCATTCCACCGGGATTTCAAGCTAATCCTGCTGCAGCACCGCACTCTTATGTCCCTATTGCAAACCCTCCTCCGCCTTATGATCCCACTGGACCTGCATCATCCAATGCTATCACTACGAGGAGCGGTAAGCAGACCGTCGATCCACCTCAACCTGATCCTGGCCCATCTTCTTCATCGCCCTCTCATTCGAGATGCGCACCGCATTCGCGAGAGGACGATACACCCAAATTGGTGCCAGAATCAATCCCATTCCCTGAGGCTCTACTGAGGGAGCCAAAAGGCAAAAAGAAAGATACGTAGGCCTTTGATAACCTGCGTAATTTGTTCAGGGATGTAGAAATCAAGGTACCCTTGCTTGAGGCTATCGATCACATACCTACTGTCGCCCGATTTTTCAAAGACTACACAACACCTGGGCGACAGTCAAAGAAAACTAAAAATCCGGTGGTTCTCTCGCCTCATGCGAGTTGTGCTATACTGTCAAACTTACCACCGAAGCAGAAAGATCCGGGCACACCACTTATTGCCTATAGCATCCAAGGCTGCAGTTTTAACCGAGCCCTACTTGATCTAGGATCTTCCATAAATCTCATACCGACCATCATGCTCGAAAAATTTTCCTTGGAAAATCTAAAATCCACACCTGTCATGTTACAGTTGGCAGATCGTTCTGTCAAAATCCCGAAGGGTGTGGTGGAAGACGTGGTGGTTAGGGTCAACAGTCTCTGTTTTCCTGTTGACTTTCTTGTTCTAGATATGAAAGTTCCTAGCTCACTTTCTGATTGTCCGATCATCCTTGGTCGACCTTTCTTGGCCACAGCCCGTGCCCTTATCGACTGTGAGTCAGGCTGTATTGAGATTGATGTTGGATCTGAAAAGCTCAAGCTTAACATCTTCAAGGTAGCCAAGAACTTTGATTGCGATTGTATCGAGGATGACACGTTTGATGAGAACATGGCCGTCAACGCGGGTATCGGACTATTTGGGGCCTATTCGGACTACTGTAGATTACCTATAAACACTGATGACTGCCTGAGCAACACATATTGTGACGTTAGGCATCCATAGGATCTGGGTATTTTATGGTATCATGCAGTTTCCACCCATTTATAAATATGCAAGCAAAAGAAAAAGAAATATATATATATATAATAATAAATGGTGTTTAGTAATGGTCTGAAAGCTGAAATAAAAATACAATAAATGTTTATGGATATTCAACCTCTGTTTTGAAGACTTTCCAGGCCACAGAAGCTTGATTCGCTCAGGCTCGGGCTTAATTCACTTGAGCATTAACAAATTAGATCAGAATCTATCCTAACTAAGGACGTATTCTTGTACCTGAGACACCAGTACAGGATTCGTTGGTTTGCTTCTACTTGAGAGCTTAAGTAAACTTGGTTCACACTACACATATTAGGAAAGGCCAGGTGAACATAAGATCCAACCCTAGTGTTCATTAGGGAAGGTGGAGTCCTTACCTGTGCGCGTAGGTAGACTTTTTATCCCAGGCTTTAGTCTTGTGTTTAGGGGCGACTCTTTCCACCAAAAAAAGAAACTCTCCCACCAAAAAGAAAAGTGTGCTCCTCCAAATAATGTTGTAAGAGATATACTGACATGTGTTTCTATAAAAAGAAAAGAAAAAAAAAAGATGCAAATAAGTCAGTATATCTCACAAATGTTTTTAAAGTCGTCGCCCTTCAAGAAGTTCTTCAGGGCAAGTTACAAATACCCTGTGAGCCACAAATGTCAGAAAATGGGAGTTGAGTTTTCCTTCATCTTCTTAAGGGTCAATCCGAAGACACGAGCTGAAACTGGGACCAACCTTTACTTAAAAAATCATGAAACCCTGGGCTTGAGTCTTAATGTTCATCTGGTCAGTCTTGATCCTTCACTAAGCACAAGCCATAACCTCTTGAGCTCTCGAGTACGGCAAAAACCTCTTGGGTCCTAGAAATCATACTTAAGGTTTAAATATCAAGAGTCCTGGTTAGTTGAGAGATGATCTTTGTCATGTGAGACATAAAGTACTGGTAGTCTTCTCTACAAATGTTCTCAAAATATCTAACAATAAACACACCTATATTGCCTTAGAAGAAAATCTTCAGCTTAAAGATCATTTCTAAATACTACAAAAAAATGTTTTGCTAGGGACTAGCAAAAGATAGGCATGGGGGTATGATTGCACCACAAAAATACACCTGCAATAGTGCATTCTTGTGCTATTTCTAGCATTACCTATGCATATTAGGGTTCCATAATCGCATTTGTAAAAATACATGCATGCATGCATTTAATTGAGAGGAGAGGAGAATAAATAAATGGCCTTGCAATTTACTTTTTTCCTCAAGTGCATCTCTGCTAATTCACCATCTTTTTATTTTTTATTTCACTTGATTTTTAAATCTTTCCCGTGGCTGCATGCATCTTCTTCTTCTCCTCGCGCCATTCCCTGCTCCAGCCCTTCCCTGTGGCTGCCACTCCCTGTCGAGCCCCATGCAACCGCATGCACAGCCAGGGCATGGCTGTGCATGCCTTCCTCCTCTATAAAAAAGAGGGCACGGCTTCTTCTTGCTGCAGCCTGGTCCTCCACTTCAAAAGCCAACCCAGCACTTCTTCCAGGCCACCGTCCTCTCCTCCCTCTCCCTCCACACGCCAGCCCTCCTCGGAGACACCCGGCAGATAGGAGCCCTCACTGTGGTGAACACCCACCACAGTGAGACCACCACCACCCAGCTCTTCAAAGAGCTGGTGGGCGTGGTGGCTCTTCTCTCATTTTTTATGTTTCCAACACCGTCAGCCATTGCCGCAAGCTTTAAGGTCTGAAGCTCAAAGCTCGACGGCAACAGCAGCACAGCAGCAGCCCCAGCCATTCCGCGCAAGCCTGTAGGCCACCCTTGCCCTCCACATGCACCTGCAGGCCTCTCCGCCTCCCGCTTCTTCGCTCTGTCGCGCTCTCTCTTCTGCCCGCAACCGGCCACCGCACATCACTGCAGTGGCCGGCCAAGCACCCCAACGCACCCCTGCAGTGCCCGCGTCACCCTCGCCCTCCCTCGCATGCCAACTCCCTCTCCGCGCGCTCTGTCGCGAGCTTCTCAGCGCCCGCAACCGGCCGGCGCAGACCCTCTTCCTCGCGCGCCAACCCCCATCCACGAGCCGGTCGCACTCACTGCACCAGCAGCTTCTGGTCAAGCGGCGCGGCCTTACACTGTAGCCACTGTTCACGTAAGTCTGCGCGACACTGTGGCTACAGTGGGGTGACCGGAAAGCTTCTCACTTATCCGATCACCTGGCGCGCCGCAACCGGCCTTCGCCCGAGCACGCGCCCGCCAGCGCGTCTGCCAGCCCACGCGCGCGTCTCGCCCTACGTCGCCCGCTCCCTTCGCTCGGGCCTGCGAGCGCCCGTTCCAGCCACTCCGCGCAGCGCTGGGCGTTGCGATCCTCTCCACACCAACTCTCCTGCGTGCGTGCTCCTCTCTGCACGAATACGTGCCTGCGCGCGCGTAGCCTCCAGACGTCGCTTGGAAGCTGCAAACGACCTAACTTAACCCTCCAGCAGTGCGGCTACTCTCTCTCTCCCTCTCCCTCTCTCTCTCTCTCACTCTCTCTCACCAACTCTCTTCACCAATGCTTACACACACATGCACTCACACTTCCACACACACACACACACCTATACACTATTATATACATATATATATACGTATACATATATATTGATATATTTATATACATATATATATACATACATATATATATACTTATATCTTATATCTAGTAGTATTTATATAACTAAGTATTAGCATACATATATATATATACATATATCTATATACATATATATATATATATATTTATACATATATCTATACATATATTAGTACTTATATAAATATGTATTAGTCCATATACATACATATATATACATATATATATCTATAACTATATATACATACATATATATATATATACTTATCTACATATATCTATATATACATATATTACTATATACATACACATATATACATATACATACATACATACATACATACATATATATATATATACCTATATATTTATAACCATATATACATATAGATATATTTACATATATACATATATATATTTTCACATTATTTACCATACGCTGTATCGTAGTAATATCTGCACCAGTTGCTGATATTCCCCGATACACGCGTACAAAAAAGCGTGGTTACATACATCTTCCACCATCCATCCCACACTCCACGCGGCACCTAGTCCTGTTGGTTGCGTCTCTCTAGACGACGACCGACTCGACACCATGCTACATTCCATCTCCGCCTCCACCCTCACCCCTTTATACATATATAATATATACATATATATATATACACTATATTTACTTTATTTCTATTTCACTTTACTGTTAGTAAAAAGATAAAAAAATATATAAAAGAGAAAAGATAATCCTTGACTTGCAGGTACTCCGTCTTACGAATAGCAAGACTAGTTTTGGAACCCTGTTTTGGCTCAAAGCCAAGAATCCAATTTTGAGGGTGTGCCTCAAGGACAAAGATTACCAGAAAAAAATCTAAATAGAAAAAAAAACACCAAAAACATAATAAATGAACTGAAGAGACTCATTGTAGGAAAGGTGTAGAAACTTGACTTGTAACCCCACTTCCCTGAGTTCGACCCTGGGCCTAAAAGTGACAAGATAAAATCTAGTAGGACAGGTTAAAAATTTTGTAAAGAGATGGTTAGGTCTGATTTAGGTTAACCACTATATACATTTCAATGATAAAATCATCATATTAGCAACCTATTCGGGTCCGACACCACTCCTCCAAATAAAAGAATTTGAGAAGATAGCAACCATTAAGGAGATTCATCCACAGAATCAGGTCCATAATTGCTATTAAGTTATCATAGAAAATATGCCTCCTATTTAACCAAATAAAAAATGAAACAAGCTCCCTCTTAGAAGCCTGTGTATATTCGTCCCTCAATGGTGCTGAAGGCAGTTACCATTAATGCTACTAATGTCAGTGCGATGTCTAACAGCACTAGTGTTGTAGAATGCCATTTCACCAATAAATATGACACGTAGGGTGATAGCGTTATAGTACCAATTACGATTTGTGTCCGAGGGAAGATGTTAAAGGCAGAGATCCCATTGGAGGGGAGACTCATTGGCTATGGAAGCTCCCCCATAACATGTAGCAACAACAGAAGTCTCACTTAGGCAGTACACCCCCCTTTTCACATTCTCCATCAATCGTCCTCCCTATGGGCTTATCTTACAGTACAAGCTTTATAGCAGAAAAGAAAATCAATTCCATGAGATACATAGATTTATAGCAGAAAATCCTTTCAGGGAAAAATCACTACCTAACCCTCCCAACTTAGTTAATCACTACCTAACCCTTCCATGGATAGTTATTAATCAAATCCAATGAGTTAATGATGAGATTAAATTTGATTCGGTCAATCAACTATATGTTTTAGTGTTTATAGGGTTTAGGTTTTTATGTTATAGGTTTTTTGTGTTTAGGGTCATGGGTTATGCGATGGGTTATCGGAGGAGATTTCATTCAACTGTCCTATATGTTCTATTTTCTTTCAATTGTCATATATCAATATCTTGTTAAATTTTTGTCAAATTTTTATTATGAAATTTTTATTACAACTTTGTAGATACATACACTTGCATAAATTTAGATGCACCTAATGACAAACAATAAAAATTCTAACCCAAAGGTAACAAGTTGTGAGAGGGATATAATTGTGTCAAAATACTAGCCCGTTGATGAGAACCTCATCATGAGCCATAACTAGCTCATTTTGACCCAATACAAAGGATAAAAGCTCCTACATATCTCAAGGAAAGGCGTAACTCAGAGAATTCTGAGTTTGAGAAGAAAACAAGTCATAAGGGGTAAAAGTGCAATTTTACCAGTATAATCTGCATACAGGGTAATTCAGGGCCCAAACATAGGTCAAAACAGCTTAATAAGAATAAAAGTGGGATGAAATGATCTAGCAAGGGCTACAGCAATTCCAAGAGACTAAATCTGTAACCCTAAAACAACCCACTTCAATTCACAAGGTTCGAGGCAAAGTAAAAATAGAATAAACCCTCTAAAATTCATAGAAAAATAATCTCTAGGGTTTAGAACCTTCAATTTGGCCTTTAGAACCCATTTTGACCTACATTGAGAACCATGCCCAATTAATAACTTAATTTGGGTTTTTGCGCAAATTGACCGGTCGAACAAGGTTTAAGATGAAAATAAAATTCACCATCAGATTCCTTAGGTCCTAATTAGTCATGTATAAAAACTTGAGCCTATGAAGAAACCTCCTTGACCGACTTTACACTTTGGTCCTCATATATTTACTCTTTGGCCCTCAACTTTTGAACCCTCGCATTTTGGCCCCTAACTCTCCTTCGTTCTTTGCAATCAGGTCCCTCCTGCAAAACCCTGCCAGCACCATGCTCCGGCGACCTTGCGCGGAGCATGGCGCCGCGCAGGGTGAGGTAGGGGACCTGGCAAGTAAACCGGGGGTGCCCTGCGACGTCAGCCGTCGCAGGGGCACCCCCTTGGTCATTGTAGCCCACCATACCGGCCGTGCGAACGCACGGACGGTATGGGTTCGTCTCCGACCATCCTCCGGCGAGGGAGACACGTCGTCTCCCTCCACCTTCCTCCCTGTTTGATCCCTATAAATACCCCCCGTCGCTCCACCGTTCTTCCCAGCTTGGATCTGACGGAGAAATCCCCAACTTCCTTCTCTTCTTTCTCCGGCAGACGCTCACCAGCTCCGGCGGCTTCCTCTCCCTCCACCTCTTCGCTCTGCCGCAATACCAGCAGCAGAGACTTCCTCCCCTGCTCTTCCCGCGCCACGCCGCACCCAGCTGGCGCCTCTCCGGCTTTCTGCTCGCCGCCGCCCCTCTCCCTGAGCATCGTCTTCTCCGGCGACAGTCGATACGACTGTCGCCCTGTTCCTCCCCCTTCGTCCCTGCAGTTAAGTTAGAACTACTCCCCTTCTCCTCCTCTTTCTTTCCCCGCTTTCAATTTAGTCAATTAAGCCCTCTACCGACCCGGTTCACCCTCACCCTCTTCGCCTCCGACCACCCTCCGGCGAGCCGCTCCCATCACCTCAGCGACCCACACGGCTCGCCGACCACCGCAGAACCTCCGCCTCCTCACCCTGATCCTCTTCCGCCCCTCCACTTCCCACCAAACGCCCTCTGCAGATCCACCGAACACACCCACTCCTTCGCTCACAGTTTGACCTAGGACGACCTGTTGGCTCCATCACGCCCCCTGCAGACCCCCTGACCACCTTCGCCGTGCCACGGCGAAGGTCCCCCGCCTGTCTGATTTGGCCGAGAGGCCGTTCTTCTGTGACCAGGTGACTCGCCCGCCGTCGCCATTACTGCGCAGGCAGAGCTGCTTCACCTGCAGGTGCAGGCACGCCTTCGCCCAGGTTTGACTCCCAGGTTGCGCAGGGACTCTCCGCGAAACGTCCCAGGTTCACAGATGGGGCGAAGGCCGCGCGGGAAGCCACGATCGCCCACTGCTCCATCCGCGGCGCGCGCTCAATTGGGGTGGGACATTTAGTCCCACCTCGGAACTTTTCGGAGGCGCGCGGACGCATAAAGGCAAAAAGTGCCTTATGCTGTCTGCCTCCTGACCACGGGGTGAGGTCCCTCTCACCCGACCCGGCCTCGTCCGTGACCACGCTCCGCGGACCTGGCCCGACCCGATTAGACCGACCTGCACTCCTCGCCCACCACCGCACGCCGGTGGGCCTGGACCCGGGCCTGACCCGAACCCGATTACCCGGTAGCTCTGGGAGAGCTGTCCCAAGAGTGGTTTCAGAGAGAAAGAGAGACGCGGGGGGGGGAGGGTAGAGTAGGTTTTGCCTCTTGACGAAAAAAAACTCTGAAGTGTGCAGGCCAAAGAAGAAGAAGAAGACCCGCGGAAGAAGAAGCGCAGGCGAAGAAGAAGGAGCTGCACTGTAGCAAATGCTCAGTTAAGTCGTCGAAGCACCGGGCCAGACGACGGAAAGTCAGCAGCCAGAGCAACACAGAAGGCAGGCTGAAGAAGAAGGAAGGGAGACTTAGTAGCCGAAGGCAGAAGCACCACGATTGCAGAAGAAGAAGAAGAGAGGTCAAGGCAGAAAACCAAAGAAGAAGAAGAACAAGGAGCTCTGAAGAAAGAAAAACATCACCAACGCAGGAACAGCAGGAAGAAGAAGAAGAGCATCACCATTGCAGAAGAAGATTATCACCATAGCAGAAACCAAGGAAGAAGAAGAAGGAGATCTGAAGAAAGAGAAAGAAAGAAGAACATCACAACAAATTCTTTCCCTTTCTCTTTATTTTGTAAAAGAAACATGTATATCTCTAGAATACGACTTGCTTCCTGAGTTCGACCTCGGGAACTCTTTCATTTTCCGAGTAAAAAAATTTATATTTGAAGTGTTGGTCAAAACCGGCTTTACTACAACGTTATAACAAAACCCGGTTACCGCTCCGACGTTTCTCACCCGTCGAGACTTATGATCATGTTATACAGACAATGCAAAGTGTGTATATACCTCACTTACATGTACGATGCGTTGTCTTTATAACATGACATAAGTGTCGTCGTCCTTTGTTCAAAGAAGTTCTGAACAAAGGGAGGTCATTGAAGATTTGATCATAACTTAAGGTTATTTCTTGCATGTAGTTAGTGTTTGGAGAAATTTCAGTCATATTTTCTCACTCTTCTCCGATATACCAACTAATCTTAGCTCCGTTTGCGAAGCGCCCTTTAGAGGGAGCTATTGGGGATGTAGTTAAGGTTAGTCTTTGGGGGTATACTAGAGAAGTGCAGGGAAACGCTGTCGAAATTTCTCCAAACACTAGTTGCATGTAAGAAGTAATGTTGTAATCAAATCTTCAAGGATGGGCTATCAAGTGAAAATCTTCTTAAAATACACATTTCTTATTTATTCGAGTCTAACTTATGAGTGGTCTTAAAATACACATTTTTTCCTTATTCGAGTCTAACTTATGAGTGGTTGTCATTGACATTTGGGTTAATTGTCATGGATTAGTCTGAAAAATTCAAATTACCATGAATACAAGAGTGGAGTGATTTTGTTTCTAGAGTAAGTATTTAATGATGATAGGAAGACATTTAGACGAGGAGAATTCCTTCAGTTGATTTTATGCCCATGTAGACACTATTTGAATGGATTTTCCGTGATCGAGACATAGCTTTCGAGCATGTGATATGTAATGGTTGGTGGCAACATTACGTAAATTGGACAGCTCATAGTGAGCAAATGAGAGGAGAAGCTCGAAATGGGAGAATTGAAGCTTTTGAAGAAAGTAATGATAATTAAGGAGATGATTTGGATGAAATGTTACATAATATGAGAGCAGCAAACCCTGAGAATGTAGATGACGAGACATTATGAGATTGTAATGAGTCTTACGATGCAGTCAAGGCAACATAGGATCCTATTGCTCCTGAAATAACGTCAATGTCAAAGTTGTCATTCCTTCTCAAATTGTTTCAGATGAAAGTGATGAATAGAGCCACAACGAAATTAATGTCTGAGGTTCTTGAATTCATTGGGAAGCTGCTGAATAATCTTGTTGGGTACCCTAAGTCATGGTATGATGCGAAGAAGTAGATACGTGGGCTTGGACTAAAATGCGAGAAGATTGATACCAGTCATAATGATTGTGTCATGTACAAAAATGAGTACTCAGGGTTGACTAACTATTCTAAATGTGGTGAGGAGAGATATAAGGTGGATGATGAACCCATATTTGTGGGCCAATTAGTTACTTAATTACCTAGACATTAGATTAATATTGACATATAAATAGCATAATAAGATGTAAATAGATTATTCTAATTATTCACTTATTTACATATTTCATGTATTGCATTCATATCTAAATGCATTTATAATTAACTTAGAATTACATGCATTTAATTAGTTAACCAATTAGGTGCATTACATGCATCATTTTGGTTTAACATAGAAGTCAAGGGTTTGTATATAATTGACTCATCATTTCTTTTTCATTTTATTTATTTATTCTCTTCTTTGTTAACGGCAGAAGGGATCAGCTGGCCACCATCGAAGGACCGGAAGAAGCGGATCTCCATCACTCCATTTGAATTGCAAACGGCTATAAGAGAATGGGAGCGGCTGCCATGCTCGAGGAGGCCACCACCCACTCCACCATCGCGCATCGTCACCACTACAGGCCTCCACAGCCGAGCTCCACCACACCGTGCGCTAATGAGGTGATAGCTCATCACGCCAAGCCGATGGACTCGTGCCATCACCGTGCACATGCATCTCTGATAGCCATGCAACCATCACCGTGCAACCGCCAGATCACCTTTCCTGTCCATGCACCACCAACACCTCCATCTTCTTCTTCTTTCTTCTTCTTCTTCTGTTTCTTTTCACCTAAAAAGAACCCATAACCTCCTCATCGCACCACCTTCACCAGCAGCACACACGGCAAGCAGCTACGCCTCACACCCATCCACACCACACCTCCACGCGCAACCTACCCTTCTCCTCCATGTGCTCACACAGCAGCTGCAGCTACAGCAACACGCGTGGCCTACGCGTGCCTCCTCGCTACGCCCCCAGTGCACCCTCTGCTCCAACTGCACACGACCTCCACGTGCACCTCTCCTTTGACTTCAACAGCAGCAACATGCCACCATTGCTGCCACCTATGCATGCTGAGAGCTGCCACCACCGCACCGTGCATGCGCGGCTGCAACGCCACCAGCGCCCGCGTGAGGCCTCAGTTGCACACGCATGCACCTCCGTGTGGTCCTCCATCAGCGCGCGCCACCGTCTCTACATCAGCGCGCGCCACCATCTCCATTCCCTCCTCTCCTCAGGTAGCAAACAGGGGTTGTAGCCGGCCACCCACCATCCATTCCTCCTCTCCACCGCCATCTCCGACCACCATTCTTCGAACCACCACATCCACCAAAATCGGCTCTGAGGTCTTATCGTTCATCGAGAATCTCTCCTCCAGTAGCGGTCTGCCATGCACGCACGCCAAGCATGAAGGGAATCCCCTGATCCACTCTCAATTAATAATTACATTGGCTACCATTATGAGATTTTATTAGTATTATATTGTGCCACATTACAAAATATATCCTTCAGATGTGCATAATTGTTATTTCAACATTAATTCTTGTTGTTTACCTAATCTAAAAGCGATTTTGACTCGATTTCTTGACAAAATTTATCATGAACATCTATTTTTAACCTATACAAGTTTTAATAGGCCATTGTCGCCCTATGGATATGACCCGCTCTTCTCTGGTGGTTTATTTTAATTCAATACTTTGATTAGTCAATTTTCCAATACTTAGAAATACAAACGACAAATCATTTTATTTATCATCTTGTTAAGCGAAAATTGACTCGTCAGTGAGTAAGTCAACAAACACAGGCAGGAAGAAACACCCAGAGAAGATTCTCCGTTATTTTCCACTGATCCCTAGGCTGCACCGCCTATTCATTTCTAGTAAAATAGCAAAATTGATGGCGTGGCAACAGGATAATAAATCGAAACATGGATGCATCCGTCCTCCAACATATTCTGATGAGTGGAATAGATTTAACGAGAATCATGCATTATTCATAGAGAAGGCACAGAATGTGAGACTGGATCTTGCAAGAGATGGATTCAACCCATTCAAGAACATGTAATCCATCATATTCCATATGGCCGGTGGTCATGTTAATTTACAACTAACCCCCATGGCTATGCATACAATCTGCATTCATGATGTTGACCCTCCTTATCCCAAGACCCAAGCAACCTGAAAATGCAATATATGTTTATCTCCAACCATTGATTAATGAACTGAAAGTCTTGTGGTACAGTGGTGTTCAAATATTTGACGCACAGAAGAAACAATTCTTTCAATTACACGCAGCATTACTGTTGGCAATCAATGACTTTCCAGCATATGTGAATTTGTCAGGATGGAGCACGAAGTGGAAGTTCGTCTGTTCAGTCTATATGGATGATACTCATCATCTGAGATTACCTGAAAGTAAAAAGCTCTATTACTTAGGGCATCGTAGGTTTTTACCCATTAAAATGTGATGGCGAACGTCACAATTCAAAGACAGATTTGACGGTAAAGCATGTCGGTATTCATCCAGGAATCTGAAAAATAAACTCAGTACAAGTTTTGTTAGGTTGTTGGGGATGAAAATCATGGAGACATTGCAATAGCTGAGTGAAATATGTTTGGGTCATCTTTTCAAGTATGACTTGACTTCCTTACGACATTCAGGATTTAGGAAGAAAAACATATTTTTTATGGAGCTTCCATATTAGAAGGATTTGACTGTGCAACACAATTTAGATGTTATGCACATTTAGAAGAATGTAATAGACAACATTCTTGATGTATTAAACCTAACAGATAGCTCAAAGGATATAGTTAAAATAAGGAATGATGTGAAAATTTTGGGTATTCATCCTAAGTTGCACGTTGAAGGAGGTTGAAATGACCCATTACCTTTTTAGTTTGATAAAACGTCTGGAGTTTCAGTCAGACATCTAGACAGATGCCCGGACATCTGAAAGTGGGAAAAATCGAAACTTATTTTCCCTTCGTGTGTGCACGGTGCACGGATGTTCTCTCTCTCCTATCGCCTCTCACCCGAAACCCTAACACCTGACCCTATTTAAGCGCCCCTCTCCTCACCACCCTCACCACCAGCCACCGCTACCTCCCTGTCCAGACAACCCCGTGTAACCGCGGCAAGGAGGAGCGAGGCCGAGCAAGGATCGGTGAGGGAGTGTGACAGAGAGAGGGTCAGTGAGAGAAAATAAGAAGGAGAGAGTGGAAGAGCGTAAGAGAGGAGGACTAAGGTCGGTGGACCTTCGAGGAGCTCGTGTGGAGTCAGAGAGCCTCGTGTGAAGCTCAGAGAAGCTTCGACGGAAGCTCAGGGAAGCTTCGACGAAAGCTCGACGGAGCTCGAAGGCCGACGATGGGCATGCGGGCGAGGAGGAGGGGCTCGGGGTGGCAGCCTCCCGGCCCTCTACAGCTGCTGAAGCTACTACGGTGTGCTGCAGACGGTGCTGCAAGGGGAGCAGTGTCGCAAAGAGGTTCTGGTACTGGAAAAGTTCTAGTATTAGATGTCTAGAGCATCGACCAGACATCCATAGTGGCAGTAGGATGTCTGGGACGAGAGTCGAACGTCTGAAAGCATGTTGGGTGCTAAGGTAAGTGTATTGTACGAGATCTGCCCATGCAGACTCATGCATGAGCTAAAAATGGGGTCTGTGCTCTGCACACAGGTGCAGAGCATCGGGAAGGAGTGGGGTGCGCACTTTGAGGCGATTTTGGGTGTCTGACTGCATCACCAGACATCCGAAGGTACTTTCAGACTATCGAAGGCTTTATCCGACGTCTGGAGCTAACCTCAGAAGGTCGCGGAGGGATCCGGACGTCTGAGGATACCACAGGAGACACAAGGTAAGATTTGACATCTTTTAAGACATCTGGGACTATTCCCAGACATTTGATTTTGACCAGTATGCACATTTTTTACCCGTTTAGAGTCTAATCAGGGTCCGTTTACGTAAACGAAATACCTGTGTTTTCCTCTCAAGTTGCTCTACGTATTAGAGTCTGTTATACATTGCTCTGAACTCTTCTTTTGTGTTGTATTCCTTGGTATAAGGTTTCAGCCTGCTGCGTGTTTGGGGCTCATAGAGATGCCTGGGTGTGCAGTTCAAGCCCCCATTACTCCTGTATTTCCTGGTAGAGTGGTTTACTATAACATTAAGATCTACACAATGAAAGAGCATGTTTAGAATACTTGAATAAACCCTAGGATGAGAAATGAACCCTAGGGTAGAAACAAATGAGAATGGTTGAGCTACTCTGTTTACTTGAGATGCATGTTAAAATACCAGTTGCCTGTATGTGAATGAGAAATTGAACTGTGAAACCACAAGTTGCATGTATGTGTTTGAAAATTGAATTGTGAAAACACGAGCTGCTTGTATATGGATGAGGAACGAGTTATGAACCATGGATCTGAATACTGATAAATGGAACGAATACAGTGCGTGAACCCTATGGGGAATTAGAACTCCTGGATATGGAAAGGAATTCTATGTGTAGACGGGAAGTGAGCTGGCCCTTGTGTGCGTGATACCAAGGAGCACAGTGGTTCTTTTAATGTAGAGCGGAGCTAGCCGCCCTTGGGTTGGGACCCAGGGTTAGGATGGCCACTCTACACCGACTCCTATTGGCCCTCGCGTACATGGTACCGAGGTGTGCTACTAGTGTATGGAGGGAGCTAGCTGCCCCTTAGGGCCCAGGGTTAAGCTAGCCACCCTACACCGACTTTGTTAGGCCTGCTGGGCAAATCGGGATAGTCGGACGACTTTGTTAGGCCTGCGGAGGGGCAAGACCCCTGGTTGGTTCTGAGGGGCAAGACCCCTATTCTGAGAGGGCAAGGCCTTGTGTTGTTTCATGTTGTACCTTTGGGCGTACCCACTAGTGGAAATGACTGACTGCGTGCTAGTGCGGGATAGCTACCCTGCACTTATCGCGCGTGCCGTAGTCACTGCTACGTCGCGACCGTGACCTCAGGGTGGTTGAATGGGTGTAGGACTATCGCGAGGGACTCTCCCGACAGATGAGTCTACCACCCTTGGAAAGAAATCTGCTGTTCCAACCAGCCAGCTTCACAGAGATCTTGTCAAATAGGCAATTCCAGTCTCTTTTCTTCATTCTTGAACATCTTAGGGGTAATCCCAGGTATCTGATGGGGAGGCAGATGCGAGGGGTCCCCAAAGAAGCAGAGATATCTCCTTGCTCAGCCTCAGCTAATCCAAGCACACTAGATTGGATTTCTCTCTATTCAGCCTGAGACCTGAGATGTCCCCAAATATGTTAACCATATGGCCAAGTGCACGGGCTTCATCAATGGATCCTTCCACAAAAAAAATCGTATCATCCGCATATTGAAGTATAGGGGCCATTGCACTCCTGTTAGAGAGGGAGTATCCTCTAATAATACCTGCCTCAGCAAGTTTACAAGCATATCATCCCAAGTTATCAACTACAAGATTAAAGATCAAGGGTGCCAAAGGACAACCCTGCCTCACCTCACATTAAGGTTGTATCCAGGCACCACAGGGCTTCCCATTAATCAAGGGGGTGAAAGAAGCTGTTATGATGCACCTTTTCATCCATTTAATCCAAAGAGGAGGAAATCCTCTCCTTTTAAAAACTTCCCATAGGTAGGGCCAAGAAATAGAGTCACAAGCTTTGCGAAAGTCAACTTTCCACATAAAAGCTCTACACTTCCTCTTTTGCCACCCAGACACCATCTCCTGGGCCATGATGAATGATTCTTGTAAAGACCTGTTGGGAAGGAAAGCATATTGAACTGGGTGGATCACCTCCTTCAAGACTGGTTGTAGCCTATTTGCCAAGACCTTACTAATCACCAGGTAGATGGAGTTTGAGAGGGCTATGGGTCTGAATTCCTGAAACGACTCTGCACCTTGTGTCTTTGGCAACAAGAAGAGGAAGGACCTATTGACTTTTTCAAAGCCAAAGTTACCTTCCTCAAACTCCTTAATCACATCCATTACCTCTTTGCCCACAACACCCCACATCTCTTTGTAAAAGAGGACTTGGATGCCATCAGGACTAGGAGAGCCTTCATTGTTTAGGTCTTTGATGGTAGCCATAGTTTCATGCTCTGAAATGGTTGCAATCAAGCTAGAGATTTGTTCTCCAGATATTTTGGGTAAATCACTTGCTACCATTCTCCATTGGCCCCTCCCTGCAGCCCTTGAAGAGTCTCTAAAATACTTGATGGTCTCGACTCTTATATCTGAAATTGAAGAAATTCTTTGCCCATCTTTAATTACTGAAGAGATCAAGTTGAATCTTCTACGACAACTGGCAGCCAAGTGGAAAAGCTTGGTATTAGCATCCCCCTCTTTAAGCCATAGCTGTCTAGAGCGTTCCCTCCAGTCCATCTCCAACTTCAGGTCTTCTTCAACCACCACCCCCTACCACCATCTTCTGTTATTGAGGTCCTGCTCTGTCATCAGGCCAGTGGCCTCTTTTGAATCAATGTTTTGAATTTCCCTTAAGGCCTCTTTGTGTCTTTGGTGTCTCACAATAGATACAGTAGCTCCATATTCCTTTAACATTTCTCTCATAGCTGTCAGCTTGGAAGCTAGCTTGACAGTGGGGAAACACTTCCCCTTGGGTAGATTGTCTCATATTCTTTCTATTATTGGTTTTCAACTTGGTAGCTTCTCCTTCAATTACCTTTGGCTACCCTATCTTCATGGGTAGAGCGAAGATCTAGTATTTTCATGGCTTGGTTGACAAAATTCACTCTAAACTCTCGGGTTGGAAAGCCAAACTTCTCTCTTCTGTTGCCAGGCTTCTCCTCATCAAGCATGTCCTCTCTTCCATCCTAATTAACGTGCTCTCTGTGATTGATGTCCCCAAGACTATGATCCGCAACCTTGAATCCACCTTCACCAATTTCTTTTGGAATTCCTCAGAGGAGGAGCGTCACCATCATTGGATCTCTTGGCCTTCCATTTGCAAGCCCCTCCCCCTAGGTGGGCTTGGCATCAGGGACCTTTCCATTGTCATTAAAGCCTTTAGGATGAAAAGGATCTAGAACATCATGTTTGGTGATTCTCCTTATTCTTCTCTCATGATGAATCTTTATGGTCTTTCTCACAACACCATCCATAAATGTTACAATAGACTTAACCCCTCATTTCGATCTATAATGATATGAAACCTTTCATTCGTTGGGAGGTTAAGGAAGGTGACCATCTTTTTCGGATGGATATTTGGATTGGGGACTCCCCTCTCAAGGACTTCCTCCCTGATGATATTGACCCCCCTTATTGAATATTAAAGATGCTATGGCCTATCCTGGCTCGATTGACCATATGTTACAACCCGGTTCTGGTTCCCTACAGGACCCGAGACCAGCTCGCCTCGACTAAACTCAAGACCTAGTCATCCAACAAGAAATAACCAACAATAGGAAATAAACCACAACCACACATGCAATATAGCTATGCAGAAGAAAAATGAGACAGTAAAAGTACAACAAGCTGAAAGTCTCAACGAAACATGGCATCACAACATAAACAACGGAAAGGAAAGTCAAATATAACATGCTAGCAGATATGCTAAGTACTCACTACAAAGGTACAGAAACAAAGTGCAAGGAACAGAAGCAAAGAGCTCTGGTACACTATGGTTGGGCTCGGCTGGGCCCAGCACCCTCATTAGTCGGGAACTCAAGTTGCTCACCTCCCTAACCTGAACAAGGGTACAGCAAGAGATGAAGTCAGCGAACGTTGAGTAGAGTGGTGATTATACAATTTACATGCAGCTGATTTTTAAACAACCAATTACGTTTAATTCTTATTCCCATTTATCTCAACTAGGTATTTCAGATTATTGATTCCACACAGGATCCATGTATTTCTTGATCTAGCCTGTTCCTTGTGGGAACAATCTTGATTGTAGTCTTTTCCGTGGTGTAGGAAGTACACGTGGTACTCTCCTGGCTAGGAGAGTCCCCCGCGATAGTCCTACACCCATTCAACCACCCTGAGGTCACGGTCGCGACGTAGCAGTGATTATGGCATGTGCGATAAGCACACGGGTAGCAACCCCACACTGGCACGCGGTCAGTCGTTTCCGCTAGCAGGTACGCCCAAAGGTACATCACAAAACAACACAGGACCTTGCCCTCTCAGAACAGGGGTCTCACCCCTTAGAACCAACTAGGGGTCTCGCCCCTCCACAATCGGCGTACCCTCGTCCGACTATCCCAATTTACCCAGAGGACCTAAGAAATAGCTAGCTCCCTCCCTACACTAGTAGCACGCCTCAGTATCACGTATGCAAGGGCTAATAAGAGTCAGTGTAGAGTAGCCAATCCTAACCTCGGATTTCAACCCAAGGGCGGTTAGCTCTGCTCTACACTAAAAGAACCACTATGCTCCTTGGTACCACAAACTCAAGGGACAACTCACTTCCCATCTACACACGGAACTCCTTTCCATATCTAGGAGTTCTCCACCTAATTCCCCGTAGAGTTCATGTACTGTATTCATTCCATTTATCAGTATTTAGATCTCATGGTTCATAACTCGTTCCTCAACCATATATAGGCAGCTCGTGTTTTCACAATTCAATTCTCAATCATATACATGCAACTTGTGGTTTCACAGTTCAATTTCTCATTCCCATATAGGAAACTCGTATTTTAACCTACATCTAAAGTAAACATAGTAGCTCAACCATTCTCATTTGTTTCTACCCTAGGGTTCATTTCTCATCATAGGGTTTATTCAAGTATTCTAAGCATGCTCTTTCATTGTGTAAATCTTAATGTTATAGTAAACCACTCTACCAGGAAGTATGAGAGTAATGGAGCTTGAACCACAAACCCAGGCATCTCTGCGAGCCCCAAACATGCAGCAGGCTTAAACCCTATACCAGGGAATACAACACAAAAGAAGAGTTTAGAGCAACGTATAATAGACTCCAATACGTAGAGCAACTCGAGAGAAAAACACAGGTGTTTCATTTGTGTAAAACGAACCCCGATTGGACCCTAAACGGGTCAAAAACGTGCATACTGGTCAAAATCAGACGTCTAGGAATAGTCCCAGATGTCCTAAAAGATGTCAGATCTTACCTTGTGTCTCCTGTGGTATCCTCAGACGTCTGGATCCCTCCGCAATCGTCTGAGGGCAGCTCCAGATGTAGGATAAAGTACCTTCGGACGTCTAACAATGTGGTCAGACACCCAAAATCACCTCGAAGTGCACACCTTGCTCCTTCCCGACGCTCTGCACCTGCATGTAGAGCACAAACCCCATTTTTAGCTCACACAGGAGTTTGCATGGGCAGATCTCATGCAGCACGACTTACCTTAGCGCCCAACGTGCTTGCAGACGTCCGGCTCTAGTCCCGGACATCCTGCTGCCACTACGGATGTCTAGTCGATGCTCCAGACATCTGATACTGGAACTTTTCCCGTACCAGAACCCCACCATGACGCTACTCTCCTCGCAGCGCTATCTGCAGAGCACCACATCAGCTTCAGTAGCTGTAAAGGATCGAGAGGTCGCCTCCCCGAGCCCCTCCTCCTCGCTCGCGTGCCCACCGTCGGCCACGCGAGCTCCACCGAGCTCCCTCCGAGCTCCGCCGAGCTTCCGTTGAAGCTTCCCCGAGATTCGCATGAGGCTCTCCGACTCCACACGAGCTCCCTGAAGGTCCACCGACCTTGGTCCTCCTCTCTCACGCTCTTCCTCTCTCCTCATTTTCTCTCACTCACCCTCTCTCTCTAGCTCTCCCTCACTAATCCTTGCTCAGCCTCGCTCCTCCTTGCCTCTCTCTCCTCCTTGCACGGGGTGTCCGGACAGGGAGGTAGTGGTGGCTGGTGGTGAGGGTGGTGAGGAGAAGGGGGTTTAAATAGGGTCAGGTGTTTGGGTTTTGGGTGAGAGGAAATAGGAGAGAAAGAATGTCCACACGTCGCACACATGTAGAGGGAGAATAAGTTTCGATTTTTCCCACTTTCAGACGTCCGGGCCTATGTCCAGGCGTCTGGACAAACGTCTGACTGAAACTCCAGACATCTTATCCGACTAAAAATGCAACGGGTCATTTCATCATAACAAACTTAAAGGAAGTTTCATCCCTGAAACTTGAGCAAGCGAGGGTACGAAAATAGGAACATAAAAATGCATAACAAACTTAAAGAGGCTCGAAGTAGGTTAAGGGTGATGTACCCTCAAAAAGCTCTGGATATCGCTCTCACACTTCTGCCTCAGGTTCCCAGGTCGCCTCGTTGTACCGCTGGCTTCTCCATAGGACCTTCACCAGTGGTTCCTACTTCCATCTCAGACTCCGGATGGCTCTGTCTAATATCTGCACTGGTCTCTCTGGATAGGTCAAGTCGTCTCCCACCTCGATGCTCTCATGGCTCAGAATGTAACTGGGATCGGCAATGTACTTCCTAAGGTTGGACACATGGAACACGTCGTGCACTCCAGAGAGATAGAGAGGAAGGGCAAGCCAGTAAGCAATGGGTCCAACCCACTCCAAGATCTCAAAGGATCCCACAAATCTCGGTGCTACCTTCCCTTTCACCCTAAACCACTGTAAATCCTTCATGGGCGAAACACGAAGAAAGACGTGATCCCCAACCTCAAACTGCACCTCTCTACGCTTCCGATTAGCGTAGCTCTTCTGCCTGCTCCTGATTGTATGGAGTCGTCTATGGATCTATTCAACGACCTCCTGACTCTACCAGATCAGCCTAGGACCAACCTCTCACTTGGTCCCCACCTCAACCCAACTCAAGGGTGCAGCACACTTCCTCCCGTACAAAGCCTCGTAAGGTGCCATGCTGATGCTCGAGTGGTAACTGTTGTATGCAAACTCTGCCAGGGGTAAATGATCCTCCCATGAGCCTCTCCAATCTAGTACACAGGCACGTAGAAGGTCCTCAAGTGTCTATATGGTGCTCTCTGACTGCTCGTTCGTCTGGGGGTAGTAGGTGGTACTAAACCTCAAACGTGTCCCCAAGGCCTGCTGAAACTCAGCCCAGAACTAGGAAGTAAAGCGACTATCCCTGTGGGATATGATCTCACATGGGACTCCATGCAGGCGCACCACATCTCTGATGTATGTCTCTACTAACTGTGCTGGTCCAAAGGTGACTCGGATCGGTAGGAAACGCGCTGTCTTCATCAACCTGTCTACTATCACCCAGACTACATCGTGTCCCTACTGGGTAACTGGTAGACCCACCACCAAGTCCATGGTGATGCTCTCTCACTTCCACTCTGGCACAGGAAGTGGCAATAATGGCCCTGCAGGCCTCTGGTGTTATACCTTCACCTGCTGGCATACCAAGCACTGCTGCACAAACTCACCAACATCCCACTTCATCCCCCTCCACTAGAAGTCGTGTTGCAAGTCATGGTACATCTTCGTATTCCCAGGATGTATGGTGAATTTGGAATCGTGCGCCTCACTCAGAAGCTCTCTCAGCAGCTCGTCATCTCGAGGAACGCACAGACGTCCCCTCATACGCAAAATCTCGTCATCATATGTGAAATCTCCTGGGTCCCTTGTCAAAGCTCTATCTCGTAGCATCTGTAGATACAAGTCGACCATCTGTCCGACAATGATGTAGTCTACCAGCTCTAGTCGTGTCTGCCTCATTAGTGTCACAGCCCCGCAGTATCCTCGTGACTCCAAAGGTCGCCAACTGCCCACCTCCTCCATGAGTCTCCAACTCCATGCCTGTAGATTGGCCAAGTGGACGGGTGCCTTCCGACTCAAGGCGTCGGCCACCACGTTGGCCTTCCCTGGGTGGTAGGAGATGTTGCAGTCGTAGTCCTTCAAGAGCTCCAACCATCGCCTCTGTCTCATGTTGAGCTCCTTCTGATCAAACAGGTATTTGAGTCTCTTATGATCCGTGAAGATCTCAAAGGTCTCACTGTACAAGTAGTGTCTCCAGGTCTTCAACGCGAAGACCACTGCTGCCAGCTCCAAGTCATGGGTGGGGTAGTTATGCTCATGGGACTTGAGTTGCCGTGAAACGTATGCGACAACATGGCCCCACTGCATGAGCACACCACCTAACCCCTGCAACAAAGAGTCGGTGTAGACCACAAACCTGCCACTGCAGTCTGGTATAGTGAGCACTAGAGCTGAAGTCAGCCTCTCCTTCAACTCCTAAAAACACATCTCACACTCATCTATCCAGGCGAAGGGATGTCCTTCCAAGTCAACTGGGTCATAGGATGTGCAATCTGGGAGAATCCCCTGATAAACCACATGTAGGAGCATGCTAGTCCCAAGAAGCTGCATATCTCTATCACTGTACGTGGTCTCTCCCACCTGATTACTGCCTCAACCTTGGTTGGATCCACAGCCAATCCATCCCCTGAGATCACATGGCCCAAAAAAGTGACCTATCTCAGCCAGAACTCGCACTTGTTGTATTTGGCATACAGCCTATGCCATCTCAAAGTATCCATGACCATGTGTAAATACTGCTCATGCTGCCCTAATCCTGGGAGTATATGAGTACGTCGTCGATGAACACTACCACAAACTGGTCCAGGTATGGTCGAAAAATGCGGTTCATCAAATCCATGAAGGTAGTAGGGGCGTTGGTCAACCCAAACGGCATGACCAAGAACTTGTAGTGCCCATACCAACTATGGAAAGCCGTCTTGGAGACGTCGATCTCCCTGATCCTCAACTGATGGTAACCCGACCTCAAATCTATCTTGGAGAACATTGTGGTGTCTCTTAGCTAGTCGAAGAAGTCGTCAATCTGTGGCAGCGAATACTTGTTCTTGACAGTGTCCTTATTCAGCTACCTGTAGTCGACGCATAGCTGAAGGGTACCGTCCTTCTTCTTCACAAACAGTATAGGAGCTCCCCACGGGATGCACTGGGCCTCACAAAGCCCTTCTCCAATAGATCTTGTAGCTGTGACTTGAGCTCTCACAACTCAAGTGGGGCCATCTTGTACGGTGCAGTAGAGATGGGGCTAGTCCTCAGTACCAGCGAGATCTCGAACCCGATCTCATGCTCCGAGGGTAAACCTGGTAACTCCTCTTGGCAGATGTCGAGGTACTCGCATACCACCAAAATACTCAGAAGGTCGACCACGGGGCTAGGCTCTACTATCACGCAAGCCAAGAAGCCCTCACACCCCTGGCCCAAGAGCTTTGCTGCCCAAAGCGCGGAGATGCACCTGAAACCTCTGTCCACCGGCTGGCCGTGAAACTCAAAAGGAGATAGCTCAGGTACAGAGAAAACGATCTTCCTCCCGAAACAGTCCACCAAGGTGTGATAGGCAGACAGCCAGTTCATCCCCAGAATCACGTAGAAATCCTCCATCTAGATCACAATCAGGTCAGCGAGAAGGCTATGTCCCCCGATGCTGACCTTGCAGTCTGTGTAGACCTTCTCGGTTACAAACAACTGGCCACCTGGGCCTCTGATCACAGACGAATCCTCTAACAAAACACTACCCTGCCTCAGACTTATGGCGAAACTCGTGGAAACAAAAGAGTGTGTGGTGCCAAAATCGAAAAGTATGTACACTAATCTGCCATAAATAGTAACCATACCTGCCACCATAAAGCCCAAAGCCCTGGTGTCTTTGTGTGTCAAGGCGTTGATGCACCCCTCATTCCTGGGTAAAGAAGAAGCAACCATGCTCTGGGTCGGGCAAGCAGCAACTGGCCGGTACCCTCCTCGTGACTGCTGTCCTCCTCCATGTGCCTGGTAACCACGGCTTCTAGATTGGCCCCCAGTGCTCAGTGCGGGGAGCATCTGCTATGCTTCGGCCCTGGATAGGCAGTTTCTCCTGATGTGACCCGGCTGGCCACACTAGTAGAAGAGAGGCGCACGACCTCCTCCCTTAGTCGGTCCATTCTGGCGGCTGGGCGAGGGTCCAGTGCTAGCAGCTGGCCCCTGTCTGGGGCCCCCAAAGGCCACTGGTGACCACATAAAATGGGATGACTCTGCCACCAGTGTCATATGCCTCCTCTTTCGACGGCCCTATTAGTGCTCAAGCTGGTAAGGCCTCTTCTATCCTCCATCAGTGTCTTGCATAGCCGGGTTGGTCTCCTCATAGGTCATGGCCGCCTCAACCATGCGAGAAAAGGTAGGCAGCTTCAGGGGCTTCACATACCTCGTATCGCCGGTCGGAGCCCCTCCGTAAACCTCCATAGGCGCTCCTCGGTAGACATCGCTGTCGGGGCGAAATGTGACAGCTCCAAGAAACGCGTGCAGTACATGCTAACCATCATCGTCCCCTGGCAGAGACTGTGGAACTCCCACCTCCTCTGGTCCTGCCAAGTCTGCGGAAAGTACTGCTCGCAGAAGAGAGCCACGAATTGGTCCCACGATGGCTCTCTCCCCTCCTGGCTTCTGATGATGAGAAGCTCATCATGATCTCTAATTACCCTTAATTAACTAGTCTTCCTAGTTAATTAGCTAAGAATATGTGAATATATGGGTTAATTATAAAATAAGGGATATATGGTAAAGGACCTCAAAATAAGTTAAAAATGCTATTTTAACATCTAATTAATATTATTAATAATCTGATTAATAATTGGACTCGAGATATTAACAATCATTCCTTTAATTAATAAGTCAATTAACTTAAGCATAATGTATACATAAGTATGTAATAACTTAAGTAACATTAGTTAATTAAATAAATTAATCTAAAAAGGTCAAAAATATAAATTCAAGGTCTAAATATATTAATTACCTTATTTATAATCATATATAAAAAGTTGAAAAAGATTTAAATTAAAATAAACCTTGAAAGCCTGTGTTTACATTTTGGTCCTTACAATTCATTTCAATCGGGTCCTTACTTTTCATACAAGTCCTTAGGTTTCATCACGTATAGGTCCCTGACTTCCTTTTCTTCTTCTCTTCATCTGGTTGAATGGCTAACGACTGAGGGTGCCTCCACCACTCGATCACCGCCCATCCAACATCACTTCACCTTCTCCAAGCTCTTGGAGCTTGTGCTCACCATCCCATCTTCATCCATCGGTTTGGATGACACTTTTATCCTAATTTTAGGTAGGAGTTAACCTCATCGTCGTCGAAGAAGACGCCAATGGTTAACCTCCTCCAAGCCCCTTACACATCCAGATTCCACCGCTCTCTTCGCCGTCGTCAACTATAAATACCCCCTGACCCCCTTGATTTTCCTCAAGTTGGCTCCCTTCCCACTTCTTCACTGTAGCCAACCTAATAAGCTATTCCCTCTACAACTCCGGTGAACTTCCACCTCATCTTCCGACTTCCTCCGTCCACCTCAATTGGCTCAGGAACTTCTCCAAGGTCAGTCGCATCTCTGGACACAGGCGCTAACCAAGGAGTGCCTCTGCTTCATCTCGCATTCGCCCACTGGAGATCTTCCTAATTCCCCTTTGATTTTGCTCCTCCGTCATGAGCCTTCGACGGAGTTCCTCTGTCCCCTTCGTCCAGGTAACAGTAATTAGGCATAGGATAGGAGTAGGAGTAGGAGTAGTTTAGCTAGGTAGATAGTTAGGTAGTTTAGCGTAATTCCAGAGTTCAAAGTTCATCTTCTTTAACTGCAGCGAGTTTTTTGAGCTCGCCAGAGGCCTAGTTTTGTCTTTTGAATTCACTGTCCACCTTCCTCTATCATTCATAATATTTCTAACTCATTTAATCCCTAATTTGATCACTGATTCACCTAATCCAAATCCACCTCCATCAACTACTTCCACTGTCCATGGTGGCAGTAGTTGACCTAGATTCACATCCATCGAATCCTTCATCAACAATTCATCATCAAAGGATCCTAATTATCACTTTAATTTGATTAAATACTTTATGTAACATAAAAGCCTAATTTTATGTAAGCTCCTGAGCTCGCTGTCAATGCAGCTCAGGAGTAGTTAAAACTATAATTTATTTATATATTTATGATCGCAGTCTTGTTTTGACTTGTCTTGACCACTCATTGGAGTGGGAGACCAAGTCCTATGCCTCAACCCACTTAAATTCTATTCAAACTGAATTCACTGCCAAATCTTACATTAAATGAATTAAAGAATTAAATGCGATTCTGAGGTTCCTTGCAACCTCAGGAACCCTTTCAAATCAAAAATGGAATGATTTATCTTTCTGAACATGAATTTTAACTTTTACTAGACTCACCAGAGCTCCAGCGAGTGAAACTTGATCTTCAGCCTGTGGAAGATGATAAGAAGCTCTAGAATGACTTAATTTTGATTACTGAGTAATTTGAGGTCATTTATTTGAAGATTTAATGACTGGAGCTTAGATTAAGGTTTCATCTTCTCCAACTCTGGTAGAGTTGGAGAAGCATGACAGAAGACCAAAAGTCGCATTTGATGAGTCTAAAAGCTTCAATGCACTAAAGCTATTCATGTCCTTAGATCACATTAACAACCTTCCAATTCTTCTGACAAACAAGGCACTTTTAGAGTTCAGGAAATGAGCCTGGAACCCTAGTTTTCAAGATTAAATCATCTGTTTAAGGAGTTGGATAAGTTCCTGAGGTTGAAAGAATCCTATTCTAGGCTTTAATTTCTTGTAAAGAGGCTTAGAACAGAAAGTCAATTTTCAAGCCTTATAGTCAAACTTGAGTAGGATACATTGATTCTGAGTGTGATTTGATAATTTGAGAAGTTTGAATTGTTTCTGAGATTCTGTTAAATGATTTTGGAGTGATTTGATGAGCTCTGTAATGTAATTTGGTTGGAATTTAAACCCTGCCAGTTTGGGCTGTTTTCAAACCCAAACTGTTGGCAGTAGGTTTTTGTTGAGATTTGATCATGAATCTGATGTAAACACAATTACACTACTTAAAATGTCTATTTTTGCATGTTCTTAAGCATAGGATTGCATTTCATGATATAAATATTGCATTACATGCATCATCTTGCATTTAGAATAGTTTGAATAAAATGGAGGTTAATTATCTCCTTTTATGTGCTTGGACAGGGCAAAAATTTTATCAGGGCCTCGGATCAAAGATCCAACGGTATGGATGTGATCAGGGCGACGATTGGAGTTCAAAGACTCCAAGATCGCCCTAATCAGGCATCCGTAGCATCAGATAAGTGACCCGGGAATCCTAGAAGATCAAGGGTCAGGATGGTGTAAATCCGCACTTCAGATGATAAATCCGACCGCACGGATGAATTCGGATCGACGATCGCAGCCCAACGACACAAAAATCAAGTCAATTCGACATCCGTGGCACCATCTACAACTTCCAGAAGATGGACGGCCAAGATAGCGCCACGTGGTGCCATCTCAGCCGCCCAAACGGCCGCTTGCATTTTGTGAAGGCCCCCGCCTGATCGCTCTCCGCCGTCAGATGGAGATCCAATGGCTGTGGTCGCTCGCGCTTAAAAGCGTCCGCGCGACCATTTCGTCCGCGTAGCGCAGCGGCGACGCAGCCGCTGGCGAAGCAGAGGTCGCGGGTTCGAGCCGCGGTGAGGGGGTGGAAGGAGTGGGCGAGCGGGCGCGGACGAGTGTCAGATGAAGATCCAACGGCTGCGCACGCTCAATCAAGATGACGAGCGATTAGACGCCAGCGCATAACATGCGATCGCACGCGGGCGGGTACGCTACGCAGCGGGCGCGGACACGATTTAAGCCGTCCGATCTCGCGATCGGACGGCTGAAAAGTGGCGAACGTGCATGGCCGTTGAGCGCGTGAGCAGGCGAGGAGGCGTGCGCGAGCCGGCCACTACGCCCACGTTGGGGCTTTAGTGACGGATTTATCCATCACTAAAGACCCCTTATTTATTGTTTCGAAGTTATAATGTCCATTTTGCCCCCACTCCTTGCAACTATAAAAGGAGACCCCCTCCACACGAAATTCTCATCTCTTCTTTCTCCTCTCTACCCCTCCAAAGCTCAAGAGAAGCTTGTCCCACACCCGGGATGCTTCTCGCGAGATAAAGTCCAATTTTCGTTCCCCTTCGGAAGTGGATCCCGCGACGACGACGGCGTGCTGCTTCGTTCCCGTTCTTCTACTTCGTCCTCCTTCATCCCGCTTTGTTCTCCTTCGTCCAAGCGTCGTCCCGTTCGGCTCATCCTCCAAGCAACCGTCGAGGAGGATTTCTCTCTCCCTATTCTTTTTACCACTTTCTAGTATAGATTTACTGCTTTCTAGATTAATCTACTCGTCCTCCAAGCGACCGTCGAGGAGGACATTTCTCCCTCCATTCTTTTAATGCTTTCTAGAGTAAATTTATCGCTTTCTAGAGTAATTATTTTATGCTTTCCAGTTGTAATGAACAATCTCTTCAATGCAAAAATTCCTTGTTTATTCTACATCTCATTTTGATTTCTCTGTGTAATATTCTCTTTCTCTCTTACTCTCTCTCTCTTCTATTTATTGTAAATAATTAGATAGTTCTAAATTGAATTATTCTGTAACAAATAAAAAGAAACGTGTAGTTTTTAAATCAAACGTCCGCCTCCCTGTGTTCGACCCGGAATTTTAATTTCGGTATAAATTTTATTTGTTGAACACAAATTCTTTGCTTTCGAACTACAACAACAGGTTTTCCAAAACCAAACACGTTAGCGTAGGTTCGTAGCATTCAACATTTTGGCGCCGTTGCCGAGGAGGCAACGATCTTTGATTTCTCTTCGCGTTTTGTAACTTACAAATCATTTACCTCACTTTTCTCCTTTCTTATTGTAATTGCAGGTACTCTTTTGAGGCGAGCAAAAGCGGTAGATTGGAGTAAAGTGTTGTGGAAGGTTTTGTAAGTTATCCCCCATTCTTTCCCCCTCCATAGATTTCATTCGCCACATTGAATCCAAATTCCAATTAACCTAGGTGTTTTCATAAATCTTAGGAATAGTTTGGTTCTTTGGATTCTCACTCACATTCATTCCACCTTCATAAGAAAAAAAAAAAACAAAAAGATAATTTTGTGGGGCAATTTTCAACAAATACACAATGTACACCCACATTTAAAGGCACTTAACCGAATTGATTTGTTTCTACTCAACCGGGTTCTGATCTGTGGAACCGGTACACATAAAGCAACACATAAAAGAGTAGAAATCATTCTAGGTTAACCATCTTTGTGTGCCTAACTTAGTGGTGCATTTGTGGCCAGTTGTTTGAGTTGTTTGGGCCGCACCACTTCAAATAAAATCAACTCATCAAGTAGCTGCCAATTAGGTTCAACTCTTAGGGATTTACCAGGCACTCCACATTCTTTTTAAGCTTTAAAGGAAAACATCTTCACCTATGCTTGTAAAACTTGGTGTGCCAACGAAACTTGATTGAAAACACCTAAAGTTGAATCCTAAAAGCTACTAAGCAAGATTTGAATCTTAAAATTCACCACATCAAAAACAATCTTGCTTGAAAACCACTGGTTGTGCACTCACACATGAATCAATCAATTATTAAGGGCACAACCCATTTAAAGGGCCCATCACATTCCAAAGCACATTCAAACCTAGCCCTAAATAAAATAGAGTAGACGTTGGCCTTAAGGTTGGACTCGCTCTTCAGAACTCAGAACGAGATTATTTTCGATTAGTCTATTTCTACTGTTCAATCCGATGTCTAGCTAGGGGTGTAGAGTCAAACGATCGCGGCTGGGGGGTATACTAGGAACCGGAGGCGCAAGCCGAAGGAAGAACCTTCTCCCCAGTCCCTCCTTCTAACTAGTTGGATTGAACAGACGGAAGTAGATCAAATCGTTCCTTTATCTCAAGACGGGTTTTGAGAGTTTTTAGGTCTTTAGGCTAACCTATTTAAGGACAGGTTTGATTGTTTGTATTGCAGGGCACCTTTCTTCCTCTCGTGTATCATGAATCCTTCCACATATTTCACACATTCCCACTCTTTCCCTCCTGTTGTAAATTATCCTCAACATGACGATTATCCCAACTCGTATTGTAATCGACCATCAGTTAGTTGGGATAATTCGGATTGGGGATACAATTCCGGACCCCTGTGTTTAGGGTCTAACTCTGAACACTTTGATTCTAATTTTTATCCTTCTCAGAGCTACATCGATTATAGATCGTCTTCCTTTCATGAACAGCATAATAAGATCTACAATCAAGAAGGATACACCGATCTTTACCCATCCTCTGATTTCACTGCCTTTAGGTCATCACCATCTTTTCAACAATCTGAAATGACCTATTATCAGGAAGGGTATAACGAATCTCAATTCGTTAATTCCCCTGCATTGAGTCCAAACCCGCCCAACCCTGAACCAACTCATTTGGTTCAGGTTAACCAGGTTCAAGATAAGGTTCTGGCTAACTTGAGGAATATCATTCAATCTTTAGAAGTTCAGCAAATACCTTGCATTGAGAGATTGGAGCCCCTGATTGAAATGATTGATGATTTAAACAAGTCTTTGTTGGATTGGCTCCAGGATGTTAAGGATAAGAACCCGGGTGAGTTTCTACTTGGGAAATTAGCAAAATTGAGGATGAGATTCGTGGTTGCTTTGATTCAATCTTGGAATAATTCCTAGGATGAACCCTCTTCAGGAAAGCTAATGATAGAACCCGCTCAGGCACCTGTTGGGGGGACAAGTGTTATGAGGCTGACCAGATTGAATTAAAGCAACCAATTAAGGATGATTTGATTTCTTCACCTGAGATCCCTGAGCCGGGTTACGAGGAAACGTATGTCTCCTTGGAACAGAAAGTGACAACTGATTTTGGGACATACATTGATACGGATCCTGATGGTGAAGATTCAAGTTGCGAAGTCTCACGCGAGTTTTCTGAACACGATTTCTGTGAGACAATTGGGCCTGAGGAATCTGATAGATCATTTAATAGCCCAATAACTGAGGAAACTGACCTTATTAGGGCACACATTACGGATCCAGAATCGCATTTTCTGGAAGAATCAATTCAATGCCCTGATTATCAGTTACACCCTGTTGAGCTTATTGATGATTCTAATTCTAAGATAATTAGACCCAAGTCAATTTTGATTCTGCCACATCATTTAGACTTGGAGATTTCAGACGGGGTGATGAATATACAAGAGGTCCTGGAATTTGATATGCTGAATGAGGAGGATAGGAGCTGGGAAGTGTTGATTTGGGAAATTAATTTTGGAGGAAATGGTAGATTGAGTCGAAGGGTTCCTTTTAAGCTGAAACTATTAAATCAGAACCCTTACGACATTTGTTTCGAGGATGTCAAACCCAAGCACATATTCAACGATTATCCTTTTGAGCTTCAATTCTCTATAACCCGACTTTTTGGTCTTGGGTTGCATCCTCATAAATCGCAGGCCCGACCCCGCTTGCATTCTGATTTTAGGTTTTAGGTAATTTTTATCCAGAACCTAAGATATTCTCGATTATGGGGTGTGGGTCTACACCACAATCTGGTCCACATCTGTGGACCTTTGCTAACAGGTCAGAGGATTCTTCTGGTCATTCTGATTCTGACCTGCACTTGTGATTTCTTCATTTCTTTTCTTTGTATAGTGTGCCTAGCTGAAGGCACTAAACTCAGTACTTATACAGTTCTTTTTCATTTTCATCTTGGAGCAGACCTGATATTCACGCAATTCAGGTGCTTTCTTCGCTTTTCCACTCTGTTTTATGTCTTTTTAATACAATGAGGACATTGCATTAGATAGGCATGGGGGGGTGGATATTTATCTCTGAATTCATTCGTCAGCTCCGTAGATTTGCTTTATTTTGATTAAAAAAAAAAATCGAAATTAGGAAAGAGAATTTGGGTTTAAGAAAATTTTCAATCTTAGGAAAAACTATATTAAGATCTGAACACAAAGACCCTTCAGGTCGTTGAACTTAATCAGCCCGTGTATCCACTAAAATGTGGATTTGTTTTTAAGTCCTCTCCATCTTAATTCTATTATAATCGAAATAAATAAGTTTGGGTGATAAGTACACGACTTATCAACCCGCCCTCTGATTTGAGGGAATTTCGAGTCTTAAGCATCTACACACTTTCTTTGCACTGACTCGTTGTTCGGCGATTTTTACGGAAATTGGATAGCTAATGAACCTTCTAGGGTGATATGGCTGGCAAGTTATCGTGGGTAACAGCCCATAGGTAGGTTGTCCAGAACCCAGTCACTGGACCTTTCTCTTTTTCCTACCCTTAGGTAAATCTTAGACCAGGGAAGCCACCTATTTAAAAAAAAAAAAAAATCAAAAAGAAAAGGAGAAAAGAATAAAAAGAAATAAGCCACACTTCCCCACACGAGTATGGCTGGCAAGTTGTCGGTGGTAACAGCTCATCGACCGGTTGTCCAGAACCCAGCTCAGAAAACGCACTAAAAATTCCCAAAACACTTAGGAAGAAGTGGAGAAGTAGAATAAATTGGGGAGATATACACTGGATTCACCCTTGTGTTGACCCCATAAAATAATAATAATAATAATAAAAGTAGGGAGAAAGCTACCGGTTGTAAAGATACACCTTTAGACAGAATTCTTTTTGAGGTCACCTAGAGGCGTAGAAATCCGAAGTCTGTCTTAATTGCTGGTCAACGAGTCTATCATAAATCACAATAAGATGCTTAAAGCTTAGGGTTCTCATCAAATCTTGGGTGAGTTGAATGGCCGTAGAAAGCCACTCTTAAACCCTAAAATTTGAAAATTCAAAAAAAAAAATTGGAAAAGAGTAAAAAGAGAAAAAGAAATTTTTCTTTGAATAAGGCGAGGGCTTGAGGGGGTCTACATTTTGGCTGATACCCGGGCGTTGTTGTGTCTTTGAAAGTTCAGTTCCTAAGTAGACAATTTCTTAATAATTGAAAGTGACTCAGGTCCAAATAATCCAACCTAATTCTTTTATAAATAGCATATAGTTTTTGCTAGGGACTAGCAAAAGATAGGCATGGGGGTATGATGTAAACACAATTACACTACTTAAAATGTCTATTTTTGCATGTTCTTAAGCATAGGATTGCACTTCATGATATAAATATTGCATTCCATGAATCATCTTGCATTTAGAATAGTTTGAATAAAATGGAGGTTAATTGTCTCCTTTTATGTGCTTGGACAGGGCAAATATTTTATCAGGGCCTCGAATCAAAGATCCAACCGTATGGATGTGATCAGGGCGACGATTGGAGTTCAACGACTCCAAGATCGCCCTAACCAGGCATCCGTAGCATCAGATAAGTGACCCGGGAACCCTAGAAGATCAAGGGCCATGATGGTGTAAATACGCACTTCAGATGATAAATCCGACCGTACGGATGAATTCAGATCGACGATTGTAGCCCAACGACACAAAAATCAAGTCAATCCGACATCCGTGGCACCATCTACAACTTCCAGAAGATGGACGGCCAAGATGGCACCACGTGGCACCATCTCAGCCGCCCAAACGGCTGCTTGCATTTTGTGAAGGCCCCCACCCGATCGCTCTCCGCCATCAGATGGAGATCCAACGGCTGTGGTCGCTCGCGCTTAAAAGCTTCCGCGCGACCATTTCGTCCGCGTAGCGCAGTGGCGACGCAGCCGCGGGCGAAGCAGAGGTCGCGGGTTCGAGTCGCGGTGAGGGGGTGGAAGGCGCGGACGAGCGTCAGATGAAGATCCAACAGCTGCGCGCGCTCAATCAGGACGACGTGCGATTGGAAGCCCGCGCGTAACGCGCGATCGCACGCGGGCGGGCGCGCTACACAGCGGGCGCGGACGCGATTTAAGCCGTTCGATCTCGCGATCGGACGACTGAAAAGCGGCGAACGTGCGTGGCCGTTGAGCGCGCGAGTAGGCGAGGAGGCGCGCGCGAGCCGGCCACTACGCCCACGTTGGGGCTTTAGTGACGGATTTATCCGTCACTAAAGACCCCTTATTTATTGTTTTGAAGTTATAATGTCCATTTTGCCCCCACTCCTTGCAACTATAAAAGGAGACCCCCTCCATACGAAATTCTCATCCCTTCTTTCTCCTCTCTACCCCTCCAAAGCTCAAGAGAAGCTTGTCCCACACCCGGGATGCTTCTCGCGAGATAAAGTCCAATTTTCGTTCCCCTTCGGAAGTGGATCCCGCGACGACGATGGCGTGCTGCTTCGTTCCCGTTCTTCTGCTTCGTCCTCCTTCGTCCTGCTTCATTCTCCTTCGTCCAGGTGTCGTCCCGTCTGGCTCATCCTCCAAGCAACCGTCGAGAAGGATTTCTCTCTCCCTATTCTTTTTACCGCTTTCTAGTATAGATTTACTGCTTTCTAGATTAATCTACTCGTCCTCCAAGCGATCGTCAAGGAGGACATTTCTCCCTCCATTCTTTTAATGCTTTCTAGAGTAAATTTATCGCTTTCTAGAGTAATTATTTTATGCTTTCCAGTTGTAATGAACAATCTCTTCAATACAAAAATTCCTTATTTATTCTACATCTCATTTTGATTTCTCTGTGTAATATTCTCTCTCTCTTACTCTCTCTCTCTCTTCTATTTATTGTAAATAATTAGATAGGTCTAAATTGAATTATTCTGTAACAAATAAAAAGAAACGCATAATTTTTAAATCAAACGTCCGCCTCCCTGTGTTCGACCCGGAATTTTAATTTCGTTATAAATTTTATTTGTTGAACACGAATTCTTCGCTTTCAAACTACAACGACAAGTTTTCCAAAACCAAATACGTTAGCGTAGGTTCGTAGCGTTCAACAGAATCCTGCTCAGGTGAGTTTGTTATATCCCTTAGAAGTTGTTCCAATCGATTGGATATGATCTTAGCTGTCTGTTACACCTTTCTTATGTCTAAATTCTGTCTCTGAAGCTTTCAGAGAAGCTTCAGGCTTCTCTGCAGTTACCCAAAGCTTTAAGAGCTCAAAACCTACTCCAGCAACTACGAAAATTCTTGTTAGACCTATTTAGAACTTTAGCCAAGAGAGAAAGTCCAGCTTATGGACTCTGTTAACACTAATTCCATTCCCAGGCAGTAAATGAACCGTAGGAAACCCATAGTTTTTCCATTCAAATTGAAGAGGAATTCTTCCCCTTCACCTTAAATTGATTACACAATCTTATAGAGCTACTCTAGAGCTTTCCAACAAGCTTTGATTCGCTTGATTTGGAGCTCTGAGCTAGGAGTTATCTTCACTTGCAGTCAGCACTGGAAGGGGGAACATTAGTCCCATATCGGAAACTCTGGAGCAGCCGCCTTGGTATAAAAGCATTTTGTTAATTATGCTCTTCAGTCGTCAAGTGCTGGGCGCGAAATGGAAATCGAGCATGCATGTGTGTGTGCGGGTGTGTGTACCTGCGAGCGCCTGTGTGGGCATGCATTGTGCATGGCCCTGGGAGGGTGAGGCAAGGGTGGAGGTTGGGTCGATTTGGCTTAAAGAAAAAAAACTGAAAATAAACCAAGCTAACTCGAATCAGGCAAGGACTTAGTAGGGTCTGGTCCCACCCTGTGAAGGGTGCTGTGTATCCCCGAAAGGTCCTCGCCGCAAACCAAGAACCAATTTTTGGTTAAAAAAAAAAAAATCGGTTCAACTAAATGTTTAAAGAGAAAGCTAAGGAGCAGAGAAGCAGAAGGGCTGAAGGCTAAATGCTGAAGGGAAAATCATAAAGGTAGAAGAAGAGCTCGTAAGGAGGCTAAGGACTAAGGGAAAATACTAAGGGAGAAGAAGAAGGTAGGAGTAGAAGAGAAGAACGAAAAGAAGCTCGAGAGAGAATAGGTGAGAAATAAAAAGAGAAAAGAAAAAAAGAATAAAAGAAAAGGAAAATAGAAAACATAAGAAAGAAAGGAAGAAGAAAAGAAAGAAAGAGGCTGCAGAATAAAAGAAAAGGAGCTTAATTTCTTTTTGTTTTTAATTGTTGTAATAAGGCATATTTTGAATAGATAAACTCTCATTTGCCTTAAATCTTTTGAGATAAATGTTGTAAATGAGATTTCATATGGGATTTTGCATATTTTCATCAATTTAAGTCATTTTGCAAAATTCATGTTATTAAAATTAACTTAAGTATACCTCCTATACCTATAAGATATATAGAATTAATTGGTGAATTCAAAATAATGTATACCTCCCAGCAAACAACCTGGACTCAACCAGTTAAAAAATCTAAAATGTTAGGTTAATTCGACCCTATACTACTAAACCGACACAATTTCAAGTTAACCTAAGTTTCTCTCTTCTACTCTTAATTAAGTAAAATTAACTCAATTAACTGAGTTGAGGTGTAGCACGATCAATTGCCCTCCACTACCGGTGGGCTACGCTCTCCAGCTGGTAAGTGGCGAAGGCCACGCGGCATTCTACAAGAGGGCGGAGGGTGTCAAACACCTTCTCCATCTGCTCCAGCCAATCCTCTACCTCAGACGGGCTCTCATCCCACTTGAAGGAGGGGGGCTTCAGCTTCCGGAACTATCCAAAAAGCTTGTGGTGAAGCTACAGCGGGGCAACAGGTATGCCTCCAGGCAGAGAGAGCTCATGCTCAGAAGTGTCTGAGGGTAGTAGAGGATCACCCCCTCCCCCTCCGGCTCGTCTAGCCACGTAGCGGCTCCCCTATCTCACAGAGGACTCTCCCTCCGTGTCCTCAGGGAGGGGTGGCTGAGAAGGAGGCTGCTGAATCTCCTCCCGCACAATATCCCGAATCAGCTGGGCGAGGCCCGAGCCTGGATGCCCAGAAGAAGGGGTGGACTGGAGGCTGCCTCTGGTCTGGTATGTCCATCCCTGTGACCACGCCCATAGCCACAACCGCGACCCACCTCGGAAACTACTCGATGAGGCATCTCCTATAAGGAGATGAGAAGAAAGAATGTAAACTATTGGTGATTCCAGGTTATATCAAGAAGAAAGATGGCTTGAAACGAATATCACAGAAACACGTTGTGATGGCTATCTAGCTATATACACGTGTATGGTTACTTCTAGACCATTTGGCTCATTTCTCGAGATGACCTTACTCTGATACCATCATGTTACGACTAGGTTCCGGTTCCCTATAGGACCCGAGACTGGCTCACCTCGACTAAACCCAAGACCTAGTCGTCCAACAAGAAATAACCAACAGCAAGAAATAAACCACAACCAAGCATGCAATATAGTTAAGCAGAAGAAAAACAAGACAGTAAAAATACAAGCCGAAAGTCTCAATGAAACATGCCATCACAACATAAATAGTGGAAAGGAAAGTCAAATATAACATGCTAGCAGATATGCAAAGTACTCACTACAGAGGTACAGAAACAAAGTGCAAGGAATAGAAAAAAAGAGCTTTGGTACACTATGGCTGGGCTCGGCTGGGCCCAGCACCCTCATTAGCCAGGAACTTGAGCTGCTCACCTCCCTAACCTGAACAAGTGTACAACAAGAGATGAAGTCAGCGAACGCTGAGTAGAGTGGTGATTATACAATTTACATGCAACTGATTTTTAAACAAGCAATTACATTTAATTCTTATTCCCATTTATCTCAACTAGGTATTTCAGATTATTGATTCCACACAAGATCCATGTATTTCTTGATCTAGCCTGTTCCTCATGGGAATGATCTTGATTGTAGTCATTTCCGTGGTGTAGGAGGTACACGTAGTACTCTCCTGGCTGGGAGAGTCCCCCGCAATAGTCCTACACCCAGTCAACCACCCCGAGATCACGGTCGCGACGTAGCAGTGACTACGACATGTGCGATAAGCACACGGGTAGCTGCCTCGAATTAGCACGCGATCAGTCGTTTCAGCTAGCGGGTATGCCCAAAGGTACAGCACGAAATAGCGCAGGACCTTGCCCTCTCAGAATAGGGGTCTCGCCCCTCAGAACCAACCAGGGTTCTCGGCCCTCCACAGTCTGCGTACCCTCATCCGACTATCCCGGTTTGCCTATAGGGCCTAACAAAGTCAGTGTAGGGTGGCTAACTTAACCCCGAGCCCTGTGGGGCAGCTAGCTCCCTCCCTAAACTAGTAGCACGCTTTGGTACCACATACGCAAGGGCCAATAGGAGTCGGTGTAGAGTGGCCAATCCCAACCTCGAGTCCCAACTCAAGTGTGGCTAGCTCCACTCAACACTACAAGAACCACTATGCTCCTTGGTACCACGTGCACAAGGGCTAGCTCACTTCCCGTCTACACACGGAATTCCTTTCCATATCCAGGAGTTCTCCTCCTAATTCCCCGTAGGGTTCATGACAGAAGCATCTTTTGCGCATTTGAAAGTCGTCGGAAATCGTAGTATAGTCGCGTTAAACGCTCATCAAAAATAATTTCTCAAGATAACGAGACTTTGAGTCCCGGTCGTTCATCTCTAGGAGGCGTTTGTTTAATTCTGAAATCGATCTTTTATCGCTCTACTTTATCTAAAATCGCACATCGGTTTCCAACCTTCGAATTAAGACCTTGCCACTTCTATTATGAATTCTGATTACATGTGCATGCATTAAATAGATAATAAAGGTAAAAGTATGAGTTTCGGTGTGCATGATTCTAGTTATGTGGCGGCTATTTACAGAAAATGCATCAATAGTTAGGTTTTCTATATTTTCCAGAATCGACATGCTTGTTGCAAAATATGTATATAAGTGAAAAACAGGCAACTTGAATCACACAGAAAAGATGGCAACCAATAAGCTCATGGTGATTTCAAACATAGAGATATGTATAAAAATATATTTTTTTCATTCATTTAGAGAAGTGTTTGCAACATGGAATGTAGAGGAAAGCTTGTACAGGAATGCCTAAAAATATAAATCTAGCTACCAGAAAATGATAGCATACAGGAATCTATGGGGGGATTTTGCATGCGTCATTGGGGCAAAATAAGGACTACACTACTAAGCAGTAAATAGAAGCAATAAATGTAAAGAGCTAGCTACTAATCTATCAAAAAGTGAGGGCATTCGGAGGTGGGCTCCAATGGCCTTGGAGTGGTTGAGAGGAGAATGAGGGGCGGCCAATGGAGCTTAGGCCGGCCCTTGGAGAGAGGTTGGAGGAGTGATCCAGCATCCTGACATGGAGATGGTTTCCTTCATGGTGGTGCCTCGTGGAGATGGGGTGGAGATGGAAGTGGCTAGCCTAAGTGGAGGTGGATGTGAATGGAGCCAAGCATGTATGGCCAAGAGTGGATGGGTGTAAATGGCCACCCCTTAGGTCTTTTTATAGACCTAAGGGAAGCTCTCTAGAGAATTATGGAATTCTCTAGAGAGGCCTATGGTGGGAGCTCGTGGGAGAGTGAGAGAGAGAGGGTGGATGGTGGTTTTTAGATCCACCAAATGTGGATCTAAAAATTGAATGGCTCTTGGTTGCTAATTTTAGCAACCAAGGCAACAACACATGGTAGAGAGTTCTAGAGAACTCTAGGCTAGATATTTTTGTGTGGATGGTGTGTGTGGGTGTGTGTGGGTCGAAACTTAACTGACTAGGTTAATTAGGTTAGGTTCTAGTGGGTTTAGGTCAAGGTAGGTAAGGTAGGTCTCAAATTAGGGTTGTAAAACCTAATTCACTAAGGTAAAGTGCAATTAAACTTAATACAAGTTTAATTGTGTGTGTGGAAACTTAATTGAGAGTAAAATAACTCAATTAAGTT
The DNA here is from genome assembly GCA_037157565.1 of Thalassia testudinum. Classification (NCBI taxonomy): domain Eukaryota; kingdom Viridiplantae; phylum Streptophyta; class Magnoliopsida; order Alismatales; family Hydrocharitaceae; genus Thalassia; species Thalassia testudinum. Next base: position 203,998,180 of record JAZHRO010000024.1, read on the forward strand.
AGGTCTAGTCAATTGGACTCTCACTGAGTTCAATTGGATAGTATGTGCTGAGATCAGGGCTCAATTGGACTCAATGAGTCCAATTGAATAGGCTGATAGAATTGACTAAGATCCAAGTCAATTAGGTTTAGTGAGGACCTAATTAGGTCCTTAGGGAAGTCTAGAGGTGATGTACTAGGGTTAGGGCACCTTAATTTAGGTTCCTATGGGGTTGGAATTGGGTTTAAGGACCTAGAGATCCAAGATCAAGGCTTGAATCTCAAAACAGGAACTGGAGAGCAGTTCCAGACATCCAATAAAAGTGTCAAACGTCTTATAGTGAAAAATTAGAAGTCCAGACTTGTTGTCTGGACGTCCAATTAGAGTCAGGAGGGATTCTAGGTTTTGTCTTGGCTATTCTATAGAAATTGGACATCTGACTAAGTGTCTGGACGTCCAATAACACTGCAGAAGTGGGTTTAAGGTGTGTGGGGGTTGGGTAAGGGTTCTGGACGTCCTATAATTCATCAGGACGTCCAGATAAAGGTTGGAATTAGGGTTTTAAGGTTTCCTAGGGTGCGGTGACCTAATCTAAGGGTGGCTAAGGCTTGGGGAAGTCTTTAGGCTATCCTAGGGCTAGGATGGACCTAAATTCTTCACATTTTACTACTTTATTCCTACTTAATAGAGTAGCATACCTTAACTCCCATACATTATTATCTACTGCATCTAATCTAAGTCTTCTGCTCCAGCTCTACTTCAACACCCATTATTCCTGATGCAGCTTCAGATCCAGCTTATTACCTGTAATTGACATAATGCACCAAATCAGCACATTATAGCATTATTTTATGCATAGCTAAAAGAAAGCAGTAAAGATGCATATAATGCTTATGTATGCATAAATTACCCTAACTTATGCTGAGTCCTAGCCTAATTTAGGTCAATTAAGAACTATGATTGCTACGCAATCAGTTCACGCACTATATTCATTCCATCTATCAGTATTCAGATCTCATGGTTCATAACTCGTTCCTCATCCATCTACAGGCAGCTTGTGTTTCCACAATTCAATTCTCAATCATATACATGCAACTTGTGATTTCACAGTTCAATTTCTCATTCACATACAGGCAACTCGTATTTTAACATGCATCTCAAGTAAATAGAGTAGCTCAACCATTCTCATTTGTTTCTACCCTAGGGTTCATTTCTCATCCTAGTGTTTATTCAAGTATTCTAAACATGCTCTTTCCTTGTGTAAATCTTAATGTTATAGTAAACCAACCTGCCAGAAAACACGAGAGTAATGGGGGCTTGAACAGTAGACCCAGGCGTCTCTGCAAGCCCCAAACACACAGCAGGCTAAAATCCTATACCAGGGAATACAACACAAAAGAAGAGTTCAGAGCAATGTATAATAGACTCTAATATGTAGAGCAACTCGAGAGGAAAACACAGGTATTTCATTTATGTAAAACAGACCCCGATCGAACCCTAAACGAGGCAAAAATGTGCATTCTAGTCAAAATCAAACATCTGGGAATAGTCCCAAATGTCTTAAAAGGCATCGGATCTTACCTCGTGTCTATTGCAGAATCCTCAAACATCTAGATCCCTTTACAATCGTCTGAGGGCAGCTCTAGACATTGAACAAAGCCTCTGATTGTCTGCAAGTACCTTCAGACGTTTGGCGATGCAATCAGATGCCCAAAATCACCTTGAAGTGCGCACCCCGCTCCTTCTCGATGCTCTGCAGCTGCGTGCAGAGCTCAAACCCCATTTTTAGCTTACGCAGGAGTTTGCATTGGCAGATCTCGTGCAGCACGAGTTACCTTAGCGCCCAACATGCTTTCAAACATCCAGCTCCAATCTCGAACGTCCTGCTGCCGCTACGGATGTCTGGTCGATGCTCCAGATGTCAGATACTGGAACTTTTCTAGTACAAGAACCCCTCCGCGACATTTCTCTCCTTGCAATGCCATCCGTAGCGCACCACAGCAGCTGCAGAGGGCCTGCCTAGAGGCTGCCTCCCTGAGACCCTCCTCCTCACGTGCGTGCCTTCCGCCGGCCGCACGAGCTCTTTCGAGCTTCGCCGAGCTTCCGACAAAGCTTCCCCGAGCTTCCGCTGAAGCTCCACCGAGCATCGCATGAGGCTCTCCGACTCCACACGAGCTCCCTGAAGGTCCACTGACCTTGGCCCTCCTCTCTCACGCTCTTCCTCTCTCTCCTCATTTTCTCTCTCTCACCCTCTCTCTCTCTCTCTCTCACCCTCACCGATCCTTGCTCGACCTCGCTCCTCCTTGCCGCAGCTACATGGGGTGTCCGGGTAGGGAGATAGCGGTGGCTGGTGGTTAGGGTGGTGAGGGGAGGGGGGTTTAAATAAGGTCGGGTGTTAGGGTTTCAGGTGAGAGGTGATAGGAGAGAGAGAACATCCGCGTGCCGCGTGCACGGGGAGGGAAAATAAGTTTCAATTTTTCCCACATTCAGACGTCCGGGCCTGCGTCCAGATGTCTAACTGAAACTCCAGACATCTTATCCGACTAAAAAGGCAACAAGTCATTTCACCATCTTTGTTTCATCCCCCCACATATCTAGTCCAAAATCCTCCAAACTGTCATACTTGATGCCAGAGACGTCCCCATCTGGTCTTCATCCTCAAGTGGTGATTTCTCTATCTCTTTAACTTTCATCAATTTCAAATCTATGATCGCCAATCCTATGCTTCTCAGCCTTTGGAATCTTAAACTTCCTCTTAGAATGAGCCTAACTTCTTGGAGGATTATTCATGATAGGCTCTCTACTGATGACAACATTTAAAAGCTTGGTTTTAATTTGCCCTCCAAATGTGTCTACTGCCCTCCTTATAGTAATATTGAAACCCGTTCTCATCTGTTTTGCCATAGTGATCTTGCTATCATAGTAACCAATTGGATTTTCAGGAATATTTGCCTTAATCCCATTGTGCCTGACAATCTTTATCAAATCATCCTCAATTCCAATGCCTCCTATTCTAGAATGATCAAAGGGGTTACTGTCTTTATTTGGCATGACATCTGGTGGATCCGTAATAAGATTAAGAATGACAACTTCAATCCTTTACACATCTACCATTTTTTGGTCTGTAATTGAAGATCATTTAGTGATGGGAACACCATGATGAGACATAACTAGCTCAATTTGGTTTGATAAAGTCAATAAAAGCTCCTACATAACCTCTAGAGGGTCCTAAGTCCTAGTACATCAGAAGGTCCAAGAGGTGCCATGGCTTGTTGGCGGAGACTTCAATCGTTCCCTATCAAGTGGGGACCGACCTAATGGCAATACTGATAGTGCATTGCGAGGGTTTCAACTGACTGTGCAAAGCTTGGGCATCACTAAATACCCAGTCAGTGGGGTTGAATTTACCTGGAGAAATGGCAGTGGGCTCTTGTCTAAGTTGGACAGGTTTTTTCACAACCCTAGTCTCCTGGAGAGGTTCCATTTGTCTTCTGCCATGAGCCTAGATAGGCCATTCTCTGATCACACACGAATTGTGTGGGATTTTGGGGTGAGCGTGGATGTTGGTTTATATTTCAAACTCAAAAAGTTGTGGTTCAGAGAAGAGGGGTTTAAAGACATGCTGTCCAGTTGGTGGAAAAGTAAGATTGTAACTGGCTCGGCTACACAAAAACTTGCATTAAAGTCGGCAAATATGCGCACAATGCTAAAGGAATATGGGTAGACAGTGATGGCTATCAAGGAGCAGAAGAGAGCTGAGGCACTGGTTGAGGTCCAAAGTCTTGACTCGAAGGAATGCATGGTGGCTCTTAGTGCCTAGGAGCAGAAGCTAAGGAAATTTTGGCAGCAGGTCATTGGTGAGGAGGATCTAAAGAAAGAGATGGATTGACATGAGAGGTCTAGATAGCTGTGGCTCAAGGAAGGGGATGCCAACAAGAAATTCTTTCATCTTGTTGCCAATGCTAGAAGAAGATTCAACCTCATCTCCTCTATCAAAGTGGGCAAGAGAACCATTACCTCCACTCGTGAGATAAGAATTGAAGCGGCCCATTACTTTAAAGAAACAGCTAAGGTTGCACCAAGAGGCTCCCAAGGGATGGCTTCGGCTGCTTTCCCATGTGTCAGCAATGAACAAGTTGCTATGTTCATTTCCCCATTTACTGAATAGGAAACTGTGGAAGCTATCAAAGATTTGAATAATGAGGGAGCTCCAGGACCAGATGGGGTACAAGTTCTTTTCTACAAGGAAATGTGGAATGTTCTTAAGGAGGATGTAATGGATGTTATACATGAGTTTGAAAAGGGCAACTCTGGATTTGAAAGACTAAACAAGTCATACTTGTTCTTGTTACCAAAGAAGTTGGGTGCGGAGCATTTTTCTGATTATAGGCCTATTGCGTTGTCGAATTCCATTTATCTTATCATCAGCAAAATTCTAGCCAACAGAATTTGTGATGTGTTGCAAGACCTGGTTATTGCCTGTCCAATCTTACTTGTTCTAGACAACAAAATTCGTCACTGTAGGAATCATTCATTATGGCTCAAGAAATGGTGATGGGGTGGCATAGGTCAAAGTCCAAGGCCTTCCTATGGAAGGTAGACTTTTCTAGAGCTTATTACTCAAATTCCTAGTCATACCTATGGGAAATTCTTAAAAGGATAAAATTTCCCCCTCTTTGGATACAATGGGTGAAACGGTGCATCACGACTGCCTCCTATTCCCCTTTGATAAATGGGAAGCCATGTCGAGCCTAGATCTAGCCTCAATGTGGGGTGCAGCAAGGCTACCCCTTGGCCCCATTGATCTTTAATTTTGCAATGGAAGATATGCTTGCAAGTTGGTAGCAAATGGGATGATAAGGGGATATTCGATGACAAACAGAAGGGCTTTGGCCCCCATTCTTCAGTACACGGATGGCACAATTTTTTTGTGGAAGGAGGGAAGAGGGAAGCACAGACGCTATATTATATGATCAACATATTCGGTGAAATTTATGTGCTGAAACTAAATGTAAGTAAATCCTCCCTGGTCTATTTTGGTATGAACGGTACTGACCAGTGTGACATTTCCAGCATTCTAGGCATGCCTGTGGTATCACTGCCAATCAAATATCTGGGTTTGCCACTGAAATGCACAAAAATGAAGAAAACTAATTAGACTTTTCTCTTTGAGAAGGTGGTTACGAAGCTAGAAGGCTGGAGCAGTCGTTACTTATCGAAAGGGTAGAGGTTTATCCTGTTAAATTCAGTTATCACATCCATTCTAGTTTTCTTCTTCTCTACCTTCCGAAATACAAAGTCAATTTGGAAAAAACTTGATGTTATGCACAAAAGGTTCTTCTAGAAAGGGGCTTCTCGCCAAGGTGCCTTCTTCCAACCTGTTAAATGGGACACAATTTGTTCTCCTAAGAAGTATGGTAGCATGGGAATCAGATCTCTCAAAGAGTTTAATGATGCCTTGTTGTTGAAATGGGTTGTTCGGTTACTGCAAGGGGAACAAAAACTTTGGACAAAACTCATACATGATAGTTATGTGGTGGTAAATGATGAGAAGAGTCATTTGAATCCTCATAAGTCGTCTCCTTTCTAGGCTTCTGTGGTGCGTGCATTGGCTGATAACTAGAATTTATTCAAATCAATCTTGGGTGACGAGAGAAGCTTTAAATTCTAGTTGGAAAAATGGCTGCCTGGTGGGGTGATAAAGAACAAGTACCCTCTTGCATTTTCGGCTGCCACTAATAAAAATGCTTTGGTATGTGATTATTGGGACATGGCTTTAGAGAATTGGACGTTAAACAGTGAGGTGGGGAACGACCATGGAACAAGAACATGGGCAGAAAATGAATGCCTCCTGCGTGAACTTGCTGCTTTCAGACCTACACTAGAGGAGTGTGATACATATAAATGGGATGGGACCTTCTCGTCAACAGCTGCCTATGAGAAACTCATCCTCTCTTCCAGGTCGGCGGAGGTGGATGAGGTTGGGAGGAAGTTATGGAAATTGAAAGTACCATTGAAGGTGTAAATTTTTTTGTGGCTGTGCAGAAGAGATGGTTTGACAACATGAGATATGTGAGATAGGAGAATGGGCACCCCTGCTCAATTTTTCCAATTGTGTGGGTGATCGTGCTTTTGCCCGGATTGTAAAATTAGGGTTTTGTCATTGTAACGCACAAAAACTGAGTTGCTTTTAAATTTATAAGGCCTAGATAGGGGAGTATCTAGGGTCATCAAAGGAGGCCAAATGTTTGCAAAAATACCTCTTGCTTGGAAATTGAACTCAACTTTCTTTTTGGTGTTTTTCAATATAATTTTTTTTGGGGTTTTGAAATAACGGCAACACGAGTTTTGTTGGCAGTGGAAAACGACTAACACCTAACTCACCATACTACTACTAAAGTGACAAGTAGAGCCTCTCCCTAATATCACTCTAGACACGTGGAGGCCTAGAGTAATTAGGGAGAGGGAGTGAAAAGTGCTAGAAACTAGATTATAAAAATTTCAACAAAATGGAAGAGAATTGAAGGCAACTTGATTGATGCAAAAGTGTTTTACATAAAAGCCTAGTAGAGGAATGCTTCTACTACTAGCAACAAAAAATAAATAAATAAAACACTAATCCTGATGATGTTGGTGAAGAAGAGGTGGAGGCTTCTTACTCTAAGCCTGGTAGCTCCCGGGCTTGAAAAGAAGATCTCCAACTCCTTCCTTCTATAGCTCCGCCACAATGGTGCCCTCCAAGGCATGCCCAAAGAGGGCGTGCCCTAAGCCTCTCCTCAAGGGTGGATGTCCACCCTAAGTACTTCTCCCTTGCTTGGCCGTCCTCCTTGATGAAGAAATGCTCCTCCTTCTTGCCGTGGCACAAGAAGAAGAGGGAAGGGAAAGATGGCACCAAGGGGGCAGGTAGGATGCCCCCTTAATCTTCTTCTCTTCTCCTTCTTCTTGGTCGTGAGTTGTAGGTGGGTCTAAGGTGGAATATGCACTAATGGAGGATGGGGAAAATGGTGGTGGTTAAAGGTCTTTTTATAGAGTAGGATGAGGGGTATAGGTGGCTCTTGGAATTGATGGCTAAGATGGAGTTTGGAGTGGTGGTTATGGGATCTATGGCCATGGATTTTTGGCTCCATTCAAAGAGATGTGGAGGGGGGTAGTTAAGGACATGGAGGCACCCTATGGTGGACGTCCATGGTGGAGGGGGTGCCTCCATTTTGGCGCCAAAATGGTGTTCTAGAAGGGGGGAATTTTAGAGGGAAAATGGAAGGTGGACACGGGCTTTAGGCTTAGGTGTAGGGTGGAGATTAGGGCATTTTTGGAGGGAAAAGTTGGCACCAAAAGGGGGGGTAGTTAGGGTGGTTTTGGTGCCAACTTCTTAGTGCCCTTTGGTGGTGGTTGAGGGGTGAAAGGTGGTGATGGTGGTAGCGCAAACTTGGAGTGGATGGAGCTAGCTTAGGTGAGCTTAGGTAACGCTTAATTGGTGGAGCTAGTTAGGTAGAGTTTTAGGGTGGTAAATGCCAAGGGAGATGGAAGCTAAGCTAGCTTAGCTAGTAATGGAGTACAGGAGTAGGCAATGGGAGCAAGGGTTTGAGGAGAGGAGCTGGACAGAAGAAGTCTGGAGCTAAACTAGAGCTGGCAGCTGCTGAAGAGGATGGCATGGAGCTACTTTTCCTGGCTTAGCTTGCTAGTTCTTTGCTAGATACTAAGCCAAGCTAAAGTAAGCTGGCTTCTACCACAAGGAGCTGAGGTGAGCTGGGTCTGGTGCTCCTCGGGAGGATCAAGCTAGTTGAGGCAGCTAAGGTAGCTTAGCTTAACTAAGTTGAGCTAAGCTGAGTCGCCGGGAGCTGAACTTGAGCTTCCTAAGTTGAAATGAAGTCATCTTCAGCTGCCTGGAGTTGAGTGGACCTAGATCAAGCTAGTCCTGAGCTGAGGTGAACTCCAGTCAACTCAGCTGAGCTAGTTAGAACTCCCTGTGAACTAATGGGTGCTGAGATGAGCTAGACTCAGCTAAGTTGAGCTAGATCTGAGCTGACCTGAGCTAAGGTAAGCTGAGATGAGCTCTCTTGAGCTACCATTCAGTTGAGATGAGCTGAATGGAGTTAGGATGAGCTAACCCTATTTTAGGTGAGCTATATTCTAGCTATGGTGAGCTAGATCAAGCTGAGTTCCAGCTGATTTGAGCTTCTCCTTCACTAGTTGCCTTCCTGAGTGCTAAGGTTTTAAGGATCTGTCAAACACTCAAAAAAAACATTAAAAAGACAATAAAGAGTGCAATGCATGCCTAACCTAATTGATGCCTAAATACAGCCCAAAAACCTATTTGCGGAGCAAAATCTTAAGAGCTAGGTTTGTTTCAATGCATAAGAATGATGATAAATTGGTGTTTATCAGTGGGTTGCACAATGATAGCAGTCATCATATTTTCTCTACATGCATGATAACAGATTGTGTTTGGAGGAAGGTTTGCATGGATTCTATTCCCACGTGGGATGATCTATGGAGTTCTTTTTTGATTTCGAATAAGCCCTATGTGCCCATGGTGGCTATGTTATGGTTGGTGTGGAGAGCTAGAAACGAGAAATTGTTTCAGGAGAGACCAATGAGTGTGGATAATATTGTAAAAAATTGCTGGAATCTCATACATATGTGGGGTTCATTATTGTAATCCATTTCTTTCATATAATCAATAATAGCTCTCCTGGATTGCTATTGGCAATTTGATAGCTTTCCTTTTCCTTTCAAAAAAAAAAATCTATTTTGAGAAGAAAAGATGAAAACAGGGCTATTTATGCAATTTTACCATCTTATCACAAATACATAATAACCATGAGGTATGCCAAGGGTTTATTAAAGGTCATATGGTCATTAATGTCTAATAAGTCGGTCCATACAGACAGAAATGGGTTTTCATGCATTTCAAGAATTCATGGACATCTGAAACCTTTAAAATAAACCTGCTTAATTAACTAAGGTTTTGGTAAAAATAAAATTCACCTAAAGCCTCTAAGAATCATAGAAAAATATTCTCTAGGGTTTGGCATCCTTGATTTCACTATTTGAACCCATTTTGACCTAAAATAAAGTCTCAGATAGATAGTTACCCTAATTTAGGTTTCTATGCAATTTACCCAATCAAACTTCGTCAAAATCTAAATCAAACCTCACCATCAGATTCCTTGGCTCCAAATTAGGTTTGTACCAAAATATGGGTTCAATCAAAGATCACCTTGACCTAGTTTGAATTCCAGTCCAGACAGACTCTTTTTATCAAACAATGGCCCTTAACTTTTTGAATTCTTTTACAAATAGGTCTTTAACTTTTTCATCATCTTCACATTTAGGTCCCTACTGCCATTGGTGTGAACACGTTGAACTCCGACGAGATTCGAGCGAGATTTTCTCGCTCGATTCTTAGCCAAATAATCCAAAATTTGAATCGAAGTTTGCTTGTGAAATTCCCTTCCAAATATGGCTGATGTTAGATCCCGACTCCTTCTCAAAAGCTCATGCAAACTCTTTCAATGGAAGGGTATCTAGCTTGAGCAAAAAGATTGGAATTCGCAAGCTTGCTCGCCAAGCTTAGAACTCCGTTCTATGGCCTATAAATGATCCTACATCAAGTTCCTCACCTCCTTAGCAAGTTTTGGTGAGTCAAAATACCCTAATCTAACCTCTCCAGCCACCAAACACCTCTGCTCCGGAGACCTCTCTCCATCCTGCTCCTCTGCACCTCCAACCATCAAATTAGAGCTACCACAATCTTCCTCTCTTCCTAGCGCACCTCTCTGGTCAAAGGGAGGGCATTTTTCTACCTCATTCGCCGTCGCCGCCTCGCCGTCTCCATCTTCTTCTTTGGCTCCGGTCAAGCCACAATCGGAGCTCTCCAGCGTTATTCCTCATTCCTAAGTCCCTCTACCTTCTCCTCTACTCCTCGACATGATTTCCTTTTACATACACTTCAAATCAACCAGCTATCACCCACCACACCATCGTCTTCATCCGCTTCGGCGACGCTCCGGCGAAGCCTTCCCACTGCTCCACTACTCGAAATGTCACCGCTCTACACCCATTAGCACTACCGAGTTCCAAGGAGTAAAAGCCCTCTGGTTATTGAGGCTATTGGCCTCTCCTCAGTGCCATCGAACAGCACCACTTACGCACCTCCTTCTCGAGGTCATCAGACCACCACAGGCATTTTCACTCCACAAAACACCACCACTGCACTCGTCGATGATCGGCGAAGCTTTTGAGCCAACTTAATTAGGCCACTAGCCATGTTCATGCTTTTTAGGTGATCGGCAGACCTTCGTCGCCACCTCGACTCCACCGACCTAGTCCGCAGTGCTCCAACGAAGTCTAAAGCCCAATTCCCAGCTCAGCTGCTACGGAATCCATCTGCGATATGATCCAGGGTATCAATTGGAGAGAAGTGCCTCACCAACAGCTAAAATCAACACAAGTCCACCTACTGCAAAAATGCAAAGAAGAGGGTGGGACTTAGTCCCACATTGTGAGGAGAACAAGTGGAGGCAGCGGATAAATTGAATTCGTGCTTACAGCTCATTGCCTCAGCACGTATACGAGGTGAGGTCCCACTCACGCACGTGCATACACACGCCCTCGTCCGCGGTTCATGCCACACGAGTTTGGGCGTTGATCCGATTACCTGTTCTGGTTCACCTGATTCTAAGAGAGAAAGAAGAGAAAGAAAGAGAGAGAGGAAGGGGGTTTTGCCCTCTGTTGCTCTCTCTACACTTGGCGAATTTGAGAGGCCTTCGCCTCTGTTGGTGTTGTGCTGTGCTTGCCTCTCCCTGAGGCCTAAAGGAAAAGAGAGGCCTTTGCCTCTGTTGCTAGTTCTGAGTCACTTTTTTATTATTGAAATACTTAAGTTGACATGGAATATTTGGTTGGATTCACTATTCATTTATTTGAGATACTTGAGCTTAATTAAAAGAAGTTAATTGGTGATTCAAATCACCATTTTAACCCATCATTTTTTGCATATTGATACTTGAGATCTTGAAACATCATTTTTGAATAAGTTTTGGTTGCAATTGCTTATATTTAAAATTATGATCTATGAGATTGAATTGCCAATTTTGCTCCCAGTGAATGACTTTGTACTTGCGAGTTATAAATTTTAAGCTTTTAAATGTGATTTGTCCTATAATATAACGCATCTTTCAAACAATGACAATTTCATGCTTAAACATTTTGGTGTTGTTGCCGAGGAGCAACACGCAATTTGATCTCTTGATTACAATTCCTGACTTGATACTAACTTGATTTATCTCTTTTGATTGTGATTGTGCGGGGGATTTAACCAAGGAGCAAGATCAACCGCACAACAGCCACTCTAGGGGCAAGTAATCTCATTTTCGATCTTCATTAAGCCCCTGATTCTGAAAAACTTAAAAAAGAAAAAAAAAATCAATTGGCACCAACTTGCATTCTATATTTAGATTTAATCAGAACAAGTTGCCTGATTTGATTCATGTTTAGAAATATCCCAAACCTGATTTCTACAGCTATTAAGGGATTTAAGACACCTAGGGCTACCACTTTCTTGATTGAGCCCTAGGTGCCAGATTTGGAATTAATTGATTGACCAATTAGAGCCAATTAGGATTTCCATTCTAGGGTTTTAGAGACACACTTGCTTAAAAAGGAATCAATCTTCCCAAACTGTGTGTGTCCTAAGCCTTGATTGAACTTACCTAAACAAGCAAACCCTAAGAATCAAGCTCTAAATCTCACTTGAATCCTAAAAGCAGGACCTAATAATCAAGGACAAATCAGGTGAAGTTGACCCAACTTACGGGATCAACCAATCTTCAAATTAGGTCACCACTCACAAAAACATCTTAAAGTTCAAGTGAAATCCTAAGCACCTAAGCTCTGAACTTAAAATCAGTAGACTTAAGAGGTCAGGTTATCCATTTTGGTTTACCTGGACCCTCAGTGACAAGGAAGGTCGGGTAGGGGAAACCCTGTAACCCATGGGGACACTCTACCATGTAGGGGTCTTTGCAGGACTTTCCCTTGCTGGCTGCCCAGGTAATTCTCAGGTGGACAACTTTCTGATCTAGGGGTATCATCCACCCTAAACCTCTATAGTCATCCAAAGATATTTGGGTGTCTTGATTGGGTCCATCACACCTTCTATCCCTCCTCTTCTCCATCGGTGCATGTTTGGGAGGAGGTCCCTAAGACCACCCTTGAGGCCTCCATTAGCTATGCACTCTCGTCGAGGCCAAGCCATGACTTCCCTGTTTGTGCAACCACCCGACCTTATTGACATATCTTCTGATTCATCTGAGCCTAGCTATCCTTCATCCATACTCATGGAACAACCAGCAGAAGAAGAAAACAATCCCCAGAATCAGCTTCAATGCCTCAACGATCTATTCTAGGCCTTTATGAATCCACCGCAGCGTCCTATGATGCGAGATCATTACAATCCTACTACGATGGAGATCAAACCTCGAATCCAAATCCTGGCTAGAGATCCTGATAATGAACTCAAGACCAACATAATTCATGCTATTCCTAAATTTCATGGGCTTAATTTTGAAGATCCCTTCTAGCATATTAAGCAACTCAAGCATCTGGCTTAGACCTTTGGGTCAGAAGCTCAAAATTGGGATTCTTGCTCATGAAAATTTTCTTTTTACCAGGGACTCCATGAGGATATTCGATTATTCGTCGATGAGACCTGTGGAGGAAACATCATGGGTCAACACAAAGATTATTCTCGAGAACATGTGCAAGAACTCCATCAATAATGAATCCATGGGCCTATTCAACCGGACGGATGCCCGTGCATTGACAAATCTGTAGGGAGCACATGAGATGTAGGGCCTATCCTCTTCTGTCGACTTGGAGTTAATGGCCAATCACCTGGACAAGGTCTCGATCATGAAAAGAAGGTGGATGAGCTGACCCGTCATCTACAGCGAGCCACCTCTGCGCAAAACCCATTCACACAGCCACCCTCTGGGAGGGAGGCTGTGCATAACATCTACCACTAATCTTCTCAGGGGATGGATCCTTATCCACCCACATCTGATCTAGGGTTCAGATAGAACACCAGATCCACCTGCTCTAATTGGGTGAACTCTAAACCCTCGTCTTCTGATTTCTCTGAGGCTCCTCAGACCTACGAGGACCTCAATGCCATCCAGAATGACCCTTTCTCAAACACCTACAACCCTGGGTGGTGTAATCATCCTAATTTCACATGGTCAGGGAACAATCAAAGTCAAAGACCTCAATATCATCCCCAACCACAAGTTTCTCGTCCATATCAGTTGCCTTAGCCTTGGCCCAACCCGACTTACCAAACCGGGCCAACTTCGGAAGATCAAATGACTCTTATCCATCAGACTTTGGCTAACATTCAGAAAATGAGTGTGGCTATGCAAAAATAGCATAAAGATGAGATCATAGAGGTTCACAATCAACTCGCCCAAATGTCAAATCCCCGCCAACCTGATGCACTCCCTTCGCAACCTTTGCCCAATCCAAATAACATGCCAAATAAAGGCCCCTTCTACTCACTATATCTATCAGGCCAAGCTCACTATGTCTATCAGGGCCCTTTTGCTCCATCACCCGACGGGATGGAGACTTCGACATCATACGTGGGTTATCAGCAGAACCACCTCTTTTGCCTACCCCAACCTAGAACCAAGCAGGACTGAACTCTGTTACCACTCGTAGTGATAAAACAATTCAGGACCCACCTCACCCAAGCTACTCTCAACCTGGTAGTTCAAACCCAAACCCTAGGTTGGTCATCCAGGATACCCCTATCCCAGATCAAGAACCTAGACTAATTCTAGAGGAACCTGTAGAGGTTCCATTTCTGAAGGCCTTGATCAAAGGAAAAAGGAAACCAAAACTCGTGGCTCTCAAGGAGGACCTGGTCAAGCTTTTTGAGTAGGTTTAAATAAATATCCCGTTGATGGATGCAATTCGCCACGTACCAGCTTATGTGAGATTTTTGAAGGATGTATGTACATCTAAGCGTAAGCCATGAACCAAAGGCGAGAATCCAATCATACTGTCGGAGCAAACCAGCTCCATTTTGAGCAAACTCTCGCCTAAAGCAAAAGACCTTGGTACCCCTCTGATTTCATGCAAAATCAATGATTTAGAATTTCCTTTTAGACTTAGGAGCTTCCATCAATTTGATCCCTACATCCCTACTAGATCATTTCGAGGAGACTGAGCTAACACCAACTGAGGTGACTCTATAGTTAGCTGACCGATCAATCAAGTCACCTAGAGGAGTTCTCGAGAATGTTCTGGTTTGGATCTGCAATTTCTACTTCCCTGTGGACTTTACTGTGTTGGATATGGAGACTCTTGAGAATCTGAGGAATACACCGATTATATTAGGAAGATTGTTCTTAGCAACAACTAGGGTGAACATTAATTGCGAGGAGGGCTAGATTGAATTGAAATTCGGGAACAAGATGCTAAAAATTGATATATTTAAGGCCCAGAAGGGAATTAACTACGGGGTAGTGGAACAAGTATGCGACATCAGTTCTATGGTTGAGGACACATTTCTCGAGGATGACCCGATTATCCCTGATCCTCAGCTCGAAGTAGATCATACCCCACAGATAGACGAGCCCAACACCGATCTAAACCCACCCGTAGCTCCTGCCTTTTCTTCTGAGGCCATCCCAACCCACCGACTGCTACTGATAATCCCGTTATGGAACTAAAGCCTCTTCCCGATCATCTGAAATACGTCTTTTTGGGTTCTAATCAGACATTTCTTGTGATTATCAATTCTTGCCTCACCTCTGATCAGGAAACACGTCTGATTTCTGTCCTCCAGCAGCATCAGAGAGCCATTGGTTGGACTCTTGATGATCTGACTGGCATTAGCCCTTCATATTGCACGCACCTCATTTATACCGAAGAGGGCACACGACCATCCTGTGAAATGCAGAGATGTCTGAATCCTAATCTGCAAGAGGTCGTGAAGAAGGAGATCATCAAGTGGTTAGATGTAAGGATCATCTACCTGATCTCCGACAGTCGGTGGGTAAGTCCAATCCAGGTTGTGCCTAAGAAAGCAAGACTCACCGTGATCACGACTAAAATCGGAGAGACCATACCGACCCGTATAGCAAACTTGTGGAGAGTCTGCATTGATTATAGAAGACTAAATGCCTCCATGAAGAAGGATCATTTCTCGCTACCATTCATTGATCAGATCCTCGAGAAACTAGTGGGAAATTGTTCCTTTTGCTTTTTGGACAGGTACTCCGGTTACAATCAAGTGGCAATCCATCCTGACGACCAAGAAAAGACCACCTTCACCTGCCCCTATGTGACATATGCATTTTGTAGGATGCCTTTCGGTCTCTACAATGCACCTGCTACCATTCAGCGGTGCATGCTTGCCATATTCTCAGATATGGTAGGTGAATACCTTAAAGTCTTCATGGATGACTTCTTGTTATTTGGGGAATCTTTTGATGATTGCCTCCTACACTTGGTCCAAATCCTCAGGCATTGCATCGACGTGAATTTGGTTCCTTCCTGGGAAAAGAGCCATTTCATGGTTCCTGAGGGAATTATCCTGGGTCAACTTATTTCTGATAATGGCATCCAGGATGATTGAGCCAAGGTTAATTTGATTTCTAAACTACCCATGCCTAGCTTGGTCAAGGACATCCACTCTTTTCTAGGGCACGTCGGCTTTTATCATCGTTTCATTCCTGATTTCTCAAAAATCGTGCTCCTCCTGACTAATCTTCTCTCAAGGATGTCCCTTTCGAGATCACCAATGAGTGCACTCACGCATTTGAGAGCCTACGTGATCGAGTTACTCAAGCACCATTCCTACAATCCCCTGACTGGTCTCTACCCTTTGAGATCATGTGTGATGCGTCTGACTACGTAGTGGGGCAGTGCTTAGGCAAAAAGTTGACGGGAAACTTGTGGTCATCTACTACGCCAGCAAGACACTGGACGATGCTCAGCATAACTACACGGTTACTAAGAAAGAGCTGTTGGCAATAGTATTTGGCCTAGAGAAATTCATATCTTATCTTCTGGGTTCCTGTGTCATTATTTACTCAGATCACACCGCTGTGAGGCACTTACTCGCGAATGACGTGAACCTCAATTAATCCGTTGGATCTTGCTATTGCAAGAATTTGATCTCGAGATTCGCGATAAGGTGGGAAAACAAAACATGGTAGCTGACCATTTGTCCCATCTTCCTTCTTCAATCATTGACCCGTCTAGTCCGATCACTGAGCATTTTCCGAACGAACATTTACTATCCATTCACGGTCTCCCCTTGTTTGCTGATATAGTAAACTACTTGGTTACGGGGAAATTCCCACCAAATTGGGAGACTTCCAAGCAGGACAAGCTGATTTCTGAGGCCATGTACTATATTTTAGAGGAACCGTATCTCAGGTGATCAGGAGATGCATTCCTAACGACAAGGTCAATGACGTGATCTCATTTTGTCACAACCAGGCCTGCGGTGGCCATTTCTCTAGGCGTAAAACCGCAGCGAAATTCTCCATTGTGGGTTCTTCTAGCCCACAATGTTCAAAGACGCACAAATGTATCATAGGGCATGCGCTCGTTATCAGACCTTCGGCAACATGGGCCCGCGGGATATGATGCCCTCGAACCCGATAATTGTGTGTGAAATCTTTGACATATGGGGAATCGATTTCATGGGACTCTTTCCCAGATCTAATGGCTTCGATACATCTTGCTCACTGTTGATTACATCTCTAAATGGATCGAAGTTCCCACGAGAACCAGCGATCATAAAGTTGTTCTCCAATTCATCCAAGAGACAATCTTTTCCATATTTGGGGTTCCTAAGGCCATCATCAGCAATGGCTGGTCTCATTTCAACAATGTGCACTTTCAGTCCTTGATGAAAAAGTATTGGGTGTCGCATCGTATCTCGACTCCTTACCACCCCCAGACTAATGGACTAGCAGAACTGTCGAATCGAGAGATCAAGAAGATCTTTCAAGTCACTGTTCGACTTGACAAGAAGGATTGGTCTACTCACCTTCTGGAAACTTTGTGGGCCTATAGGACCGCCCACAAGACCTAATTAGGCATGTCTCCCTTCAGATTAGTGTACGGAAAGGCATGTCACCTTCCAGTAGAGATGGAGCAAAAGGCCTATTGGGCAATACGGAAGTGCAATCTGGATCTGATGAAGGCTGGAATACACCACTGGTTGCAAATGAGGGAAATTGAGGAATTACCCAATGGCACGTACGAGAACTCGCGTATCTACAAAGGGCAGGTCAAAGCCTTCCATAACAGGCACATTATGCGAAAATCTTTCCACCCTAGTCAGAAAGTCCTACCCTTTGATGCCAAGCGCAAACTCTTCCTAGGAAAACTCTGATCTAAGTGGATTGGACCTTTCTTGGTAAGAAAAATCTTTGGAAGTGGAGCAGTTGAAAGTAGTGAACTCAGCCATGATTCTAGACCTTTTGTCATGAACAGTCAGAGACTCAAACCATTCGTTGAGTTCACCGACCTGAACATGGCTAAGTTATCATTTGATCTCCATTCTCCATGAGCTTATTGCGCCCAGCTGATGGCATTAAACTTAGCACTTAACGAGAGGCAACCCGTCATCTCCTTGAAAAACTCAAAATCCTTTTGACACATCTCTTCACTAAAATCATATTGCACTTTAGGGTTCGTCCATTAGAATAGCCGACTCCACCTCTGGTACATGAACTAGAGCTTGAAATCGTCCACAACAGTCACCCTGACCCGTCCACCCACCCTTTGAACCTGTTCTAATGTACAATCTAAGTTGAACTCGAACCCACCTAATTTACAATGAGAACATTGCAAATAGTAGGCATGGGGGGTATTAAAGTGTAAAATGCCATGAAAATCAAATCTCACAAAAGGATTTCACACAAAAAATAATAATAATAAAATAATAAAATAAAAAATGGAGGATTAAGGAAAGAGAAGGTCCACTTGAGAGAAAAATAAGAAAAAGGAGGGAGGAAAAATTGAAACGAAAAGAAAGGAGCAAAAAGATAAAGGAAGAAATTGAGTCCCTTCAAAATGATATGGAATTTACCTAACTTCTAGGTTGGATCGAATGATGAATTAAGATTTATAAGGCTAAAACTTAAGGGATTAATGGCGAATACCGACCTTAGGCCTCTGGATCTATTCTGAGATTTAAACACTCACGTACTTGTCAAGATCCAGAATAGTCCTCAAGAGGTTGAAGAAAATGCAAAGCTTGTGTATTAGGTCTAAGGCTTAGGTAGTATTCGGCCCCGTTAACTGACCTTTGGTTTGCTGGACTTGGTAACTTAAGCACCCAAAAATCACACACAATCAAGTACAGTGCGCTTAATTATGAAATCCTGCCAAAAGCATTTATGTTGTTTTGAAAATGGTCCTAAGATCTAGATTAAGAGCAACTCAAAAACACATGTTGATTTTGACGAGTTCCTAGCGTGGAGAGGTGGGAAATTTCCCTCGAAGATGCGCAATAACATACCGTCTCCTCGGTGCTTGTCTTCTAGGATATCTAAATATCCTATCGGGGTCACGTAAGAACCTTGTGCTGGTTCAGATGCCATAGGCAGCATTATCATGAAATGTCGATTACTAGGGTCTGCATTTAGCTTCAGAACACCATGGGCGACAATATCCAGAAGTGTCGAAAGCTAGAGTTCTGGGGGTTGCCATAAACGGTGCTATCTCGAAGCATCGATTGCTAAGGACCCTGCGAGGATTGATAGCGGGGACAAGTAATACGATACAAAGCGTGTTTAGGGCCAATACGAGTTTGGATCTAAGGAAAAATATAATGGAAAGAAAAAGAGAGAGAAGCTCTCCACAAATAAAAATCTTCTTCTATCCCTCTCTCTTTTACAAAAATGCACTAGCAAACTGAACCTGGGCTAACCATGTTACAAGCACGGGTGCTTTAACTGCTGGGTTCAACGAACCTTAGGTTAATTCCTATAGACCTTAGAAACCTTCATGGAAGACTGAGGTAAAAGCTAGTCAGGTTTGGATCTAGGCTGCTACTTGAGAACCTCTAGGCCTATTGTTGGTATTAAGATCTGATTCGTAAAGATGCAGGTTAGTAGGGTGTCCTGACGGTTACATCTGACCTAGATAACTAGTTTAGTCCATAAAATTTTGCTAAGGGACTAGCAAAAGCTAGGCATAGGGGTATGATGGGAACACCATCATGAGCCATAACTAACCCAATTTGGTCTGATAAAGTCAATAAAAGCTCCTACATAACCTTCAGAGGGTCCTAAGTGCTTAATATTCTATTTTAAGAAGAAAATAAGAAAATAGGGTTATTTCTGCAATTTTACCATCTTATCACAAATACAGAATAGCCACGGGGTATGCCAGGGATTTATTTAAGGTCATATGGTCATTAATGTCTAATAATTGGGTCCATACAGATAGAAACGAGTTTTCACGCATTTCAAGAATTAATGAACATCTGAAACCCTAAAAATAGACCCGCTTAATTAAATGAGGTTCTGGTAAGGATAAAATCACCTAAATCATCTAAAAAATATAGAAAAATATTCTCTAGAATTTAGCATCCTTGATTTGACCATCTAAATCCATTTTAACCTAAAACAAAGTCTCCGACATACAGTTGCCCTAATTTGGATTTCTATGCAATTTATCCAGTTGAACTTGGTCAAAACCTACATTTGACCTCACCATCAGATTCCTTGGGTCCAAAGTAGGTTTATACCAAAATTTTGGCCCAATCAGCGATCACCTTGACCTAGTTTGCATTCCAGTCCAGATAGACTCTTTTTATCACACAATGGCCCTTAACTTTTTGAATTATTTACAAAAAGGTCCCTAACATTTTTATCACCTTCACATTTAGGTCCTTGCCTCCATTGGTATGAACACTTTGAGCTCCGATGAGATTCGAGCGAGATTTTCTCGCTCGATTCTCAGCCAAATAATCCTAAATTTGAACTGGAGTTTGCTTGTGAAATTCCCTTCCAAATAAGGTCAATCTTGGATCCCAACTCCTTCCCAAAAGCTCATGTGAACTCTTTGAATGGAAGGGTATCCGGCTTGAGTGAAAAGCTTGGAATTCGCAAGCTGTTTCTCCAAGCTTAGAACTCTGTTCTACGGCCTATAAATGATCTTACATCAAGTTCCTCACCTCCTTAGCAAGTTTTAGTGAGTCAAAATACCCTAATCTACCATCTCCGGCCATCAAACACCTCTGCTCCGGTGACCTCTCTTCGTCCTACTCCTTCGCACCTCCAGCCATCAAATTGGAGGTGCCACCATCTTCCTCTCTTCCTCGCACAGCTCTCCGGTCAAAGGGAGGGTGCTTTTATGCTTCATTCGTCGTCGCCACCTCACCGTCTCAATCTCCTTCTCCAGATCCGGTCAAGTCACAACCGGAGCTCTCCAACGTTCTTCCTCATTCCTAAGTCCCTCTACCTTCTCCTCTACTCCTCGACATCATTTCCCCCTTACCTACACTACAAATCAACCACGTTATCACCCACCACACCATCGTCTTCATCCGCTCCGACGATGATCAACCACGTTATCACCCACCACACCATCGTCTTCATCCGCTCCGACGATGCTCTAGCGAACCCTTCCCGCCATGCCACTACTCGAAATGGCACCACTCCGCACCCATTAGCACTGCTGTGTTCTAGAGAGCAAAAGCCCTCTGGTTATTGAGGCTATTGGCCTCTCCTCAATGCCACCAAACACCACCACTTATGCACCTCCTTGTCGAGGTCGTCAGACCACCACATGCACTTTCACTCCACAAAAACACCACCACTACACTCGTCGATGACCGACGAAGCTTTTGAGCCAATTTAATTGGGTCACCAGGCCATGCTCATGCTTTTCAGGTGATCACCGGACCTCTGTCACCACCTCGACTCCACCGACCTAGTCTGCAGTGCTCCGACGAAGTTTAAAGCCCAATTCCTAGCTCAGCTGCTGCAGAATCCATTCACGATACGATCCAGGGTATCAATTAGAGAGAAGCGCCTCACCAATAGTTGAAATCAACACAAGTCCACCTGCTGCAGAAATGCGAAGAAGAGGGTGGGACTTAGTCCCACCTTGTGAAGAGAAGAGGTAGAGGCAGTGGATAAACTAAATTCGATCTCATGGCTCATTGCCTCAGCACGGACACGGGGTGTGGTCCCGCTCACGCACGTGCATACACACACCCTCGCCCACGGTTCACGCCACGCAGGTCTAGGCCTTGATCTGATAACCCAGATACCTGGGTCTGGTCTGGTTCGCTTGATTCTAAGAGAGAAAGAAGAGAAAGAAAGAGAGAAAGGAAGGGGTTTTTGCCCTTTGTTTCTCTCTCTACACCTGGCGAATTTGAGAGGTCTTCATCTCTGTTGGTGCTGTGCTGTGCTTGCCTCTCTATTGGCCCATGGCATATCATTCATTCATCGGCACTTCTCTATACCTGATGCCATGAGTTGCTGAGATTGAATAAGATTCAATTCCCTTATATTATTAGCTGATTTTGTGATTTGCTTGGGCTTGTTTTTCCTTGTTGGTTTTTGTACTAGGTCATGAGTCGTGATCCATCTTTTCTTGTAAGGGATAGGTTTGAGTCTAGTCCTCCTACCTCTCTTTTTATGGCGAGGATAAATAATATTGGCTCTCGTATTAAAAAAACAAAAAGGTTGTAAGTATACATTGTAAGGTTGCATTTGTGGTTTATAAGTGATCATTAACCACTTCCTGACGTGGGAGTTGTAAACCGTTGATGCCGAGCGGAAAGAAATTATTTGTTAAGTTAATGGTACACTTGTAGTTGGTAATAAGTGTCGTGATTGACAGGATGACCATATTTCATTGTAAGATAGTTGCGAATTTAAATTCGTAATGGCAGTTGTGATTCTAAATTGTCGGTGAACATGGTAGAGGCGGGTCGCAAGTGGTAGAATCTATTGTAGAGTAGCACAAGCGAATATTTGGAAACTTATATATTGGTTTGAAATTTATGTGACAGTTCGAGGTCAAGCGAGGGACCCAAAGCAAGGGAGCGTGAAGGAGAAAAAGAAGATGAGAGGAATGACGGAGTTCCTTTCTCCATAGACATGGCGAATCCACAACATCTTTTTCAGGGATTGGCTTCAATGGGATGGAAGTGAGTATCATTTTATTGAATTCAACTATGTTGCCATAAGTACAAGTGGACATTTGTGTAGGAAGTCGGATTGCATTTGTTAAATTAATATATCAGATTCTACTTGTGAAAGTAAAACTTCTCGAAATCTTTCCATGGAAATGTTTATGGTTTTTTTTCCAACCTTCAACTATAGGGAAGAAATTTATTGCTGACTTTATCGCCGTAGACCAGATCTTTTTCGGTTCAGGGTATTTTATGTGTTGTTAATGAATATTTGTTACCCGCTATAAGTTAATTATATTGGATGGGAATGTTCGATTGTTAAGCTTGTGTCGATTAACTTCACAAATGTAGATGTCAACTACAGCCTTATTATTGAAATAAATGCATATAAAAAATAAAGAAATAAAAATATATGTATTTTCAACTTTTTCGCATAAATCAAAAATATTAAATCAAGTACAACAAACATGATTTGACAAGATTTAGAATAAAATAAAGAAAAATAACATGCAATAGCATAAATAAACAAAACGAGAAAGGATTAGATTTTACTCCGATCGAAGCATCCATTAAGAACATCTATTAGAGAAGATATCGCCCCCATAATATTGGTACATTGGGATCTGACGAACTCCTCTTAAGATATAACGATCTACTTTCAAGATTCGGCGCACTCCGATCTTGGACGTCCTCGAAAATCACCTCAAGAGAACGAAGCTAAGGCAATTTAGTTTCCAACCAAATTCCCTATTGATCTACCAATTTAATGGTTTGATCAACCAAAAACCTCTTGTTGATCTCTCAATCCCCTTATGCAAGATCAACAAAAGTGATTGGAGACTTTTCTACCAATCTCACATCAAACGAATGCACCAAGAAAGAGAGACAAGAATGAGAGAGAGGGAGAGTGGAGAGAGCTTTCTACTCTTGTTGTGTGTCCAATAAGAGCCCCCTCATAGCCCTTATATATAGTCCATGACCAGAGGGTTATGGAAATTCCTGCTTTATGGAAATACGACAATTGATCGACCAATTAAGTTCATTGATTGATCAAAATAATTGGTCAATCAAACTTCACTATTTGGTCGACCAATCCAATTGATCAACCAAACTAAATTCATTGATCGACCAAAATAATTGGTCAACCAATTTCACTATTTGATTGACAAATCTAGGTCAAAATCGTGAGATTAAAAATCTATAGTAAAAGGAGTCCAAGTTTCAAATTGATTCTCACTTGAGCCCAAGCCCAAGCCCGAGCTGGAGTTGGAGCTGGAGTCGGGGCAGGGTAGGGCACGCGGGTGTGCATGCATGGCCCTAGTCCCACCTCTCACTCTTTGCTATATAAGCTATGGGAGGCAAAAGCCTTTTACACCCACCAAGAGGTTTTTCCACTTCCAGTATAGGACTAAAAATCTCTCCCAAATCTTACTAATTTCAACATGAATTCTCACGTCACCATATAACAATTGCATCCCAATTGATGTAATTAAGCTCTCAAATCCAACAATCCCCCACAAATTTATCATTGAAATTCAATGATAAATTCCTCAGCTACCACACTCTGCTTTCAGTAAAGGTACCTTCCGGTTTGAACCCTTACCTAAGTCACTCACCTTCACCACCACAGGAATAAATTGAAACTAGTCTTGAACTCTAGAGCTTTGATGTAGGGTGTATAGTAGTGACAACAAAATGAAGTTCTTGGTGATAATCTTTAGGGTTGGTGCTCTTAAGGACCATACACCCTATCCTGTTTCATGAGTGTAATTGGGAAAGACCTTATTCCCTTACTTGCAATCCACAATAACACTCACATTGGTGGTGTTCTCTAGCGATGCACTACTCACATCCTGCTAAAAGGCTTGAACCCATTCAGAGCCTTTGCTCTTCCTAAATTTGCAGCTTAAGGCACTCAGGTTTCCAGGGATTGGACATAGATGTAAAAACATCTAACAATGAGTGCCAACCAGTTCCTCATACAGCTTGTTGTTACCACATTGAACCTACTTTGTGGGATCACCACTCAGTTAGGTTGGGTTGCTACTGTGGGTAAACTCCCAATGAGTCTCAATCCCATCCCGAGCATAGACTTAAGGACTAAAGATCTATCAAGTCCTTTAGTAATGGATTTGCTATGTTATCCTTGGATCCTATATATTCCACAGCAACCGCTCCTTGAGACACTAAATTCCTTATAGAGTTGAGTTTGATTTGGATATATCTCCTTATTTTCTAATTAAACTTTGAACTCTTAATCTTTGCTATAGCAGTCATGCTATCACAATGCAAAGATATCGCAGGAATTGACTTACTCACCATAGGGATTTCTGTAAGAAGACCCTTTAGCCATTTACCCTCAATTCCAGTGGTGTTCAAAGCACATAGCTCAGCCTCAAAGGAAGACTAGGCTAAAAAAGTCTGTTTTGTAGACTGCCAGGAGACTGCACCACCTCTAAGGGTAAAGACATACCTTCTAACACCATTACTCCTGGAATCCTCTATTTAACCGATCCAACTTACATCACTATATCCTTCCAAAATTGAAGGATATTTACCATAATGTAAATTAAGGGAAATAGTTCCCTTTAAGTACCTAAGTACTCGATCTAAGGCATCCCAATAAATATGGTTAGGATAGCATGTGTATCTACTTAACATAGACATGGAAAAAGAAATATCCGATCCAATATAGTTAACCAAATACATCAAGCTTTTTAAAATCTGTGAATATCTTAGTTGTGAAACAAGTGCTCCACTTTTATTCTTATGCAAAGATTAAAAAATAAAACACCAAAAATTCATGCACAGAGTATACATGATTTATAGTGGAAACTCGATCTAGGTGAAAACTACTACCTAAGCCTCCTAGCTTAGGATTTTTTCGACT
The DNA here is from genome assembly GCA_037157565.1 of Thalassia testudinum. Taxonomy (NCBI): domain Eukaryota; kingdom Viridiplantae; phylum Streptophyta; class Magnoliopsida; order Alismatales; family Hydrocharitaceae; genus Thalassia; species Thalassia testudinum. The sequence continues at coordinate 204,023,226 of JAZHRO010000024.1, forward strand.
AGGCACCGCTAGTCAATCCACTAAACTGTACCACTTGAACGATGGTGGCAATACCTCTTACAATTCACTTCCCTTTTATCCTGAAGAGAAGCAAAAACAACAACACAGATCTTCCAAACAAACTTGGAATCCATAAATCAAAACAACAAAATAGTATAACAAGAAAATGAATTCTTTGGAACCTCAATAAATGATCAAATCGATTTTTTGCAGAGGTTCGAGACGTCGTGCTTTTGAAGAACATGAAGAACAAGGCGCGAAAGGCTTTGGAGATAAGCACACGAAGCTCTATTTTTTAATGGTATTTCTATTTAAAAGATGTAAAGGAATGGGTTGTGTACGACCTCTATTTATACAAAAAGTTTTGCTTTAATATGAAATTAAATTGGTAAATCAATTAAGGTTATTTGGTCGATCAAAAGGCAATTTGGTCAATCAATTAAGGTTGGTTGATTACTGATTGATTGATCAATTAGCTTGGTTGGTCGATCAAGAGGATTTTTCTCAACTTCCTAAAGTGGGCTGATTTGATCGATCAATTAATTTGGTTGGTCGATCAAGGTGATTTGGTTGATCAATTATCTAGATTGGTCAATGTCAAATCAGAAAATCGTCGCAAATGGACTTGAGTTTTGAAAACCCGTCGTTGTAGTGCGATTTGCGAGAAAAATTGTTAATAGATAAATTTAACCAAAACTCGAAAGGAATTTCAGGTCGAACATAGGGAGGTAGACGTTTAATAAAAAATTGCATTTGTTTTATTTATCATGAAGCATATTAGCTGGTTGAATTGAATCTAAACTAGCTATCTACTTAAAGAATAATGAATAGAAGACAATGAGAGAATATTACAAATAAAGACAAAATAGAGATAGAATCAACATGGATTTCAAAATCATCAAGTGATGTTTATTACAACTAATCATTACACTAGAAAGCTGGAAAGATTACAACTAGAAAGCGGTAAATCTACTCTGGAAAGTGATAAAAATAAGGTAGAGAGAAGTTATCCTCCTCGACGGCTGTTTGGAGGACAAGCCACGTTGACGGAGCGCCCGGACAAAGAAGAACGACAACAGACGATGGAGAATGGGGTAGGACAACGTCATAGCGAGATCCGCTTCCTGAACAGAAGTGAGAGGACAACCGCGAGATGCTCCACGATGGAGGTGAGAAGGTGGAAAAATTGTATTTTTAACTCTAATCGAGCATCCTGGGTTTGGGACAAGCTCTTAGAGCTTTGGAGGGGGTGAGAGAAGAGAGGAAGGGATGATGGAAATGTGGGAGGTGTAGGGATTTTTATAGGTGTAGAGGTTGGGGGTAAAAAGGTCATTTCACACATGAATACATTAATTCAAGATCTTTAGTGATGGATTTAAGAGTCACTAAAGATCCCAAACATGGGTGTAGGTCACGCTCACGTTGCACCTCCTCTCCCCTCGCACAAAATGCATGAGCACATTTGCACGCTCTCAGTCGTTCGATCGCGAGATCGGAACGGCTTAAAAGCCCTCGTGTTCGCACCTTCATTGCGCCAGTGTGTGCGACCGAGCGTTCGCATGCACATCTGATCGCTCGTGCAACACTCCTCGCAACTGGGCACTCCACGTGGCCGCTCCATCACCATCCATTGCGCGTCCAACGGTCCAATTTGACTGTGCCTGCTTGTGCCCTTGATTTGAGGTGGGGTGGGGGTCGATCTCGTGACCCGTGGTTTGCCCACAGATGCGCGACCAACACACCACGCCCCCCCCCCTTTGTGTTGCGCTTATGTTTTAAGGGCCAGGCATCCATGGCCGTTGGATCAAGATCCAACGGCTGAGATCTTGCCTCGCCTGCGCCTTCAGAGGTTGAGAAGAGATGCTGCAGCCAGTTTGGGCAGTTGTGATGGCTCCACGTGCCACCATCATGGCAGTCCATCTTCTTTGTCTTGTAGATGGTGCCACGGATGTCGGATTGGACCAATTTTCACGCTGTTGGGCTGCGTTCGTCGATTTGAACCCATCCGTACAGTCGAATTTGTCATCTGATGTACATATTTACACCATGTTAGCCCCTTGACCTCTGATCTTTCTCAAACTGCATCTGATGCTACGAAAGTCCGATCAAGGCGATCTTGGAGTCATTGAACTCCGATCGTACCCTGATCTGATCCGTACAGTTAGATCTTCAATTCGAGGCCCCGATTAAATGTCACCCTATCACCTAACCATAAAAAGGAGAAATTAACCTAAAATTTATATAACCTAACTTAAATGCAAGATTATGCATGTTATATAATATTTATAATGTATGATGCAACTGTATATCTAAGAACATGCAAAAATAGATGATTTATGTAATATAAACATGTTTACATCACACCCCCATGCCTATCTTTTGCTAGTCCCTAGCGAAACTACATGCTATTTATAAAAGAATTAGGTCAGATTTCTTGGGCAATAGTTATTTTTCAATGCTTATGAATTTCAACTACGACCTGAACTATAGAGACACAACAATGCCTAAGTGTCTGCCAAAATGCAGACTGCCTCAAGCCCTTGCCTTATTCAAAAAATGATCTTTTTCTTCTTTTCTTCTTTTTTGATTTTTGAGTTTAGGGTTTCAGAACATCTTTCTACGACCACTCAACCCACCCAAGACTTGAAGAGAACCCTAAGTCCTAAGCATCTTTGTGTGAAATGTGATAGACTCACTGATTGGCGATTAGAACAGATTTTGCGTTTCTACGCCCCTAGGTAACCTTGAAAAGAAATTTTTCCTAAAGGTGTATCTATTCAACTGGTAGCTTTCTCCCTACTTTTATCTTTATGGGGTCAACATAAGGGCAAACCCAGTGTATATCTCCTCAGCTTATTCTACTTCTCTGCTTCTTCCTAAGTGTTTTGGAATTATATGTGCATTTCTTAAGTTGGGTTCTGGACAACCTACCAATGGGCTATTACTAATGATAACTTGATAGCCATACTCGTACGGTGAAGTGTGGCTTATTTCTTTTTTTCTTTTCTTTTCTCCTTTTCTATTTTTTTTCTTTTTTTTTTTAAGTAGGTGGCTTCCATGATCTAAGATTTATCTAAAGGCAGTAGGGAAAGAATGGTCATGTGACTGGACTCTGGACAACCTACCAATGGATTGTTACCCATAATAACTTGCCAACCATACCACTCTAGAAGGTTCATTAGCCACCCAATTTCTGTTAAAACCATCGAAAAGCGAGTCAGTGTAGAAAGTGTGTAGATGCTTAGACCTAAAATCCCCTTAAATCAGAGGGCAGGTTGATAAGTCGTATTCTTATCACCTCAACTTATTTAACCAATTAAAATCTGAATTTAGAATGGCAAGGACTCGAGAAACAAGTCCACATTTTAGTGGACACCTGGGCTGATTAAGCTCGAAGACCTGAAGGGTCTAAGCGTTCAACTCATACAATTTTATTCTCTAAGACTGAAAATTTTCTAATGCCCAAGTCTTCTTTCCTAATTCAACTTTTTTTTCTTTTTTTCAAAAATAAAGAGAAAATAACAAGAATTAATGGAGCTAACAAGATGATTCAGATAATAATATCCATCCCCCCATGCCTATCTATGCAATGTCCTCATTGTATTAAAAAGACATGAAATAGAGTGGAGTAGAGTAGAAAGCACCTAAATTGCGTGAATAATAGGTCAGCTCCGAGATGAAAAGAAACTGTATACATGCTGAATTTAGTGCATTCAGCTAGGTACACTATACAAAGAAAAAGAAATAAAGAATTCACAGCTGCAGGTTAGAATTGGAATGAGAAAATTTAGCTTTGGACCTGCCAGGAGAAGATGTCCACAAATGTGGACCAGATTGTGATGCAAACCCATACCCCATGGTCGAGTATATCTAAGGTTCTGGATAAAAATTATCCAAAACCTGAGATTAGTATGCAAGTGGGGTCAGACCTACAATTTGTGAGGATGCAACCCAAGTCTAAAAAGTCGGATAACAGAGAGATCAAGCTCAAAAGGATAATCAATGAATGTGTGCTTGGGTTGGACATCCTTTGAGTCAAAGATGTCATAAGGGTCTTGGAGAAGGTTGGTGGTTTCAGACAATTAGGCACCCTTAGACTCGGTCTTTTACTTCCTCTGGAATTGGCTTCTCAAGTCATCATTTCCTAATTCTTATCCTCCTCATTCAGAATTTCGAATTCCAGGACCTCCTGTATATTAATCACCCGATCTAAAATGTCCAAGTCCAAGATTTGTTGCGGAATCAGAATTGACTTGGGTCTAGTGATCTCAAAATCAAACTCGTTGGTAAGCTCAATGGGGTGTGATTGAGGATCGGGGCTTTGAATTAAATCCTCCATGAAATCAGGATCTGAATCCACCATGCGAGCCCCGACAGGATCAAGTTCCTCAATTTTAGGGCCACTAAATGATTTATCGGATTCCTCAAGCCTAGTCTCTCACTGAAATCATGTGTTGTACACTTAGGTGAGACTTCGCATAATGATTCTTCACCTTTAAAATCAAAGAATTCTAAATCTGCATTAATGTATGTCTCAAAATCATCAATCACTTTCTGTTCCATAGAGACATACGTTTCCTCATACCTCGGCTCAGGGATCTCAGGTGAAGTAATCAATTTATCCTGATTTGATTGCTCTAGAATAACCTAGTCAACCCTGGTCTCGTAAAACGTGTCCCCCCTACAGGTGCCTGAGCAGATTCTGAAATCGACTCTCCTGTTAGGGGTTCATCCTAGGAATCCTCCCAAGATTGGACTAGAACAATCACAGATCTCAACCTCAATTTTGATAACTTCCCAAGTAAAAACTCACCCAGTCCTTTATGCTTAATATCCTAGAGCCAATCCAACAAATACTTGTTAAGATCATCAATCATTTTAATCAGCGGCTCTAATTCTTCAGTGCACGGTGTTGGCTAAGCTTCTAAAGATTGTATGGTATTCCTTAAGTTAGCCAACACCTTATCTTGGACCTGGTTAACCTGAACCAAATGGTTTGGTTAAGGGTTAGGTGGGTTTGGGTTCAATATGGGGAAGTCAAGGAATTGATGTTCTTGATACCCTCCCTGATAATAGGCCATTTCAAGTTGTTCAAAGAGGGTGGTGACCTATATGCATTGTAATCTGGGGAAGGGTAAGGATCAGTATATCCTTCTTGATTGTAGATCATATTAGGTTGTCCAAAAGAAGGCGATGATCTATAATCGATGTGGCTCAGAGAAGGATAAGAATCAAGATTATGGTGTCCAGGGTTAGACCCTGAACACGGAGATCAGAAACTGTATCCCCAATCAGGATTATCCCAACTAGAAGATGGATGAGAATAAGTTTGGTTGGAATAATAATCAGTTTGGGAATAAGTAGTGGTAGGAGGGTAGGAGTTGAAGTGCGAATAGGATATGGAAGGATCCATGACAGATGGGAGGAAGAAAGGTGCCCTGCAATACAAACAAACAAACTTGTCCTTAAGTGGGCTAGCCTAAAGACCTACAGACTCCCAGAACCTATCTTGAGATGAAGAAACGATTTGATCTATTTCTTTCAGGTCAATCCAACCAATTAGAGTGAGGAGCTGAGGAGAAGGTTCTTCCTTTGGCTTGTGCCTTCGATTCCAAGTGTAACCCCCACTCGCGATCGTTTAATTCTGCTCCTAGCTAGACATCAGATTAAATGATAGAAACAAACTAATCGAAAATAATCTCGATCTAGGTTCCAAAGAGCGAGTCCAATCCTTAAGGCCAACGTCTACTCTGTTTTAATTATAGTTAGGTTTGAATGTGCTTTGGAATGTGATGGGCCCTTTATCTGGGTTGTGCCCTTAATGATTGATTAATATGTGTGTGCGTGCACAACCAATGATTTTCAAGCAAGATTATTTTTGGATGTGGTGAATTTAAGGGTTTAAATCTTGCTTAATAGGTTTTAGGATTCAACTTTAGGTGTATTCAATCAAGTTTAGTTGGCATACCAGGTTTTGAAAGCACAGGTGAAGATGTTTTCCTTTAAATCTTAAAAGAATGTGGAGTGCCTGGTAAATCCCTAAAAGTTGAACCTATGCGGTAGCTACTTGATGAGTCTTTTTTAGTTGAAGTGGTGTGGCCCAAACAACTCAAACAGTTGGCCTGATGCACCACTTAATTAGGCACACAAGTGATTACCTAATCTGATTTCTACTTAATTATGTGTTTGTGAGTGTACCGGTCCCAAAGATCAAGTTACTGGTTGAGTATGAAGAATCAGAAGAGGTTGTGTACCTCTGTGAGATTTTTTTTAATTTTTTTTAATATGTAGAGGGTGAGGAGAGTGGAGATGACAACCAAACAACCAAAACTAACCTTAGGGTTTATGAGAACTCCTAAGTTAATTAGGGTTTGCGTTATTAAGTGATAGAATGAAATCTAATGGGTGGGGAGGTGGGGGTAAACTTACAGACCCTTCAACAGCACTTTACTCCAATCTACCACTATTGCTCGCCTCATGAGAGTACCTGCAATCACAATAAGAGAGGAGAGAAGTAATAAGAGAGGAGAGAAGTGAGGTAAAAGATAAGTAAGATGGGAAAACGTGAAAAATCAAATATTGTCGCCTCCCCGGCAACAGCGCCAAAATGTCGAATCAAAAAATCGTCGCAAATAGATTTGAGTTTTGAAAACCCGTCCTTGTAGTGCAATTTGCGAGAAAAATTGTCAATAGATAAATTTAACCAAAACTCGAAAGGAATTCTAGGTCGAACACAGGGAGGCAGACGTTTGATAAAAAATCGAATTTGTTTTATTTGTCGTGATGCAAATTAGCTTGTCAAATTGATTAAACTAGCTATCTACTTAAAGAATAATGAATAGAAGAGAGAGAGAGAATATTACAAATAAAGATAAAATAGAGATAGAATAAACATGGATTTCACAATCATCAAGTGATGTTCATTACAACTAATCATTACACTAGAAAGCTAGAAAGATTACAACTAGAAAGCGGTAAAAAGAAGGTGGAGAGAAGTTATCCTCCTTGACGGCTACTTGGAGGACGAGCCGCATTGACGAAGCGCCTGGACGAAGGTGGTGAGATGTGGGACGAAGAAGAATGACGATAGATGACGAAGAATGGGGCAGGACAATGTCGCAGTGGGATCCACTTCCCGAATGGTGGAGAGAGGACAACCGTAGGATGCCCCACGAAGGAGGAGAGAAGCTGGAAAAATTATATTTTTAACTCTAATGGAGCATCCAAGGTTTCGGACAAGCTCTTAGAGCTCTGGAGGGGGTGAGAGAAGAGAAGAAGGGATGATGGAAATGTGGGGAGGCATAGGGCTTTTTATAGGTGCAGAGATTTGGGGCAAAAAGGTCATTTCACACTTGAAAACATTAATTCAGGGTCATTAGTGATGGATTTAAGCTTCACTAAAGACCCCAAACGTGGGTGTAGGTCAAGTGCACACCGTGCCTCCTTTCGCCGCGCACAAAATGTATGAGCATGTTTGCGCGCTCTCAGCCGTCCAATCGCGAGATCGGATAGCTTGAAAGCCATTGTGCCTGCGCCTTCATCGCGCTTGTGTGTGCGATCGGGCGTTCTCATGCACATCTGATTGCACGTGCAGCGCTCATCGCATCTAGGCGTGCCATGTGGCCTCTCCATCACTGTCCATCACGCATCCAACAGTCTAGTTTGACCATGCCCGCTTGCGTCCTTGATTTGAGGTGGGGTGGGTGTCGATCTCGCGACCTGTAGTTCGTCCACAGGCACGCGACCAACACACCACACACACCTTTGTGTCTTGCTTATGTTTTAAGGGTTGGGCATCCATGACTGTTGGATCAAGATCCAACGGCTGAGATCTTGCCTCGCCCGCGCCTTCAGAGGTTGAGAAAGATGCTACGGCTGGTTTGGGCGACTATGATGGCGCCACAGATGGCCATGATGGCACCACGTGGCGCCATCATGGTCGTCCATCTTCTTTGTCTTGTAGATGGTGTCACGGATGTCGGATTGGACCAATTTTCACGTCGTTGGGCTGCAATCGTTGATCCGAACCCATCTGTGCGATCAGATTTGTAATTTGATGTACGTATTTACACCATCTTAGCCCCTTGACCTCTGATCTTTCTCGGACTGCATCTCATGCTACGAAAGTCATTGAACTCCGATCGTCACCCTAATCAAATCCGTATAGTTCAATCTAAGGCCCCGCTTAAATGTCACCCTATCACCTGACCATAAAAAGGAGAAATTAACCTAAAATTTATACAACCTAACCGAAATGCAAGATGATGCATGTTATGCAATATTTATAATGTATAATGCAACTATATGTCTAAGAACATGCAAAATAGATGGTTTATGTGATATAAACATGTTTACATCAGTCGATCATAACCCTAAAAGTTTGGCTTTGAAAAGATGTGTAAAAAATTCGTGTTTGACTTTTATTTGAGGTTCCTTACAATAATGTCTTAGACTCAAATAAATATAAAAGACGCACATCAACAACTATCTTCTCTTGTCTTGAAAGACGCTTTGATGCTTTAATCTAAGATAGTCCAGAAATGTTAGTCTAGTAATAAACATAATTTTGGTATATCAAAACAGAGGTACTTACATTCTCCTCCTTTTTGATGACAACAAAATTATAATCATGAAATTAGGAAATAGTTTTGCATAAAATCTTCACCTTTTGGTTTCAGCAAAAAGTAAAGCATGCTGCTTTGTGATTTTACATTTAACTCCCTCTTAAAGAAGTAATTCAAGCATCATAAATATTATGCAATATAAGAGAGCTAAAGAAAAACACAAAACTGGGAGAGATAATTTTCATGCATAAATAAAGTCTAGATAAGTAGTTTTTGAGAGAGATAATTTTTAGGCATCATAAATAAACTGAGAGATAGTTTTGGTCGATCAAAACAGTAAAAGAGACATTTATTAGGCCAATTAATCAAGCTCTTTTAATCTAGACAAACATAGTGAATGACAAATATGATTAACAAATTCTTTTGGTAATGGTTTTGTGAATATATCAGCTAGCTGATTTTCTATGTTAACAAATTCTTAATCGATATCCCCTCTTAAGACATAATCTCTAAGAAAGTTATGTCTAATATCTATATGTTTGGTCCTAGAGTGTTGTACTGGATTTTTGGAAAGGTTAATAGCACTTGTGTTGTTGCACAAAATTTTGTTATTCTTATAAGATAAGCCAAAGTCTTGTAATGTCTGTTTCATCCACAATAGTTGTGAACAAGCTAAAGATGCCGGTACATATTCTGCTTCAATTGTGGATAGTGATATAGTATTTTGTTTTCTAGATAACCAAGAGACTAAGGAATTTCCGAGAAATTGACAAGTTCCACTAGTGCTCTCACGGTTTATGGAGCTACCCACATAGTCAGCATCACAAAAGGAATATAATTCCAATGTGTTTAACTTCAAATAAAAAAGTCCTAAGTTTTGTGAGTTGTTTAGATATCTAAATATTCTTTTAACAGCTTGTAGATGTGATTCTTTAAGGTTTACTTGAAAGTGAGCACACAAACAAGTACAAAATAGAATGTCAGGTCTACTTGCATTTAAATATAATAGAGATCCTATCATGCTTTTGTATAGTTTTTTATCAACTAATTTACTTGTGCCATTAGTTTTCAATTAGGTAGAAGCTGCTATTGGTGTTTCTTTACCTTTGACTTTATCCATCAAAAATTTCTTCAATATCTCTACTGTGTATTTTGTTTGAGATATGAAGATTCCAAAGGATATCTGATCAATCTAAAGACCTAGGAAGAACTTGAGTTCTCCCATCATGCTCATCTCAAATTGATCCTGCATTACCTTTGCAAAGTCTTGGCAAAGTAGATCAGTAGTAGCACCAAAAATGATATCATCTACATATATTTGAATTATTAAGAGATCATTTTCTTTTCTTTTGGTAAATAAGGTTGGATCTATTTGACCAAGTTTAAACTCATTGTCAATTAGATATGATTTTAATCTATCATACCAAGCTCGTGGAGCTTGTTTTAGACCATATAATGCTTTGTTTAATTTGTATACGTGTTCTCGATGATTTGGATCTCCAAAACCTGGAGGTTGTTTAAAAAAGACTTCCTCTTTGATGAATCCATTTGGAAAGGCACTTTTGACATCCATTTGGAAGAGTTTGAATTCCATATGTGCTGTAAAAGTTAGCAACATTCTAATAGATTCTAGTCAAGCAATAGGTGCATATGTTTTATCAAAATCTATTCCTTCTTCTTGATTGTATCCTTGAGCCACAAGTCTAGCTTTATTTCTAACTACATTTCTTGATTCATCAAGTTTGTTTCTAAAAACCCACTTGGTTCCTATAATGGTTTGTGATTCAGGCTTTGAAACAAGTTCCCAAACTTGATTTTTCTTAAATTGATTTAGCTCATCTTCCATAGCAATAATCCCACAATTGTCTGATGATAACGTCATCATCAGCCATATCTATCTTTAATTAGTCATAATTGATTGATAAATGCTCCTACATAACTGCCAAAGGACCGTAATTCACTACACATTCTTTCTGAGAGTTTAACATAAAACTAGGGTTAAAACTATAATTTTACCATCATATCATGAATGCAGAACAATCGTGAGTTTCTCAGGGGTTAATTGAAGGTCAAATGATCATAAATACCTAACAAGTGGGTTAATGCAGATAGAAACAGGTTTTCACATGTTTCGAGAATTAAATGACATCTAAAACTCTAAAAATAGACCCGCTTAATTAACTGATATTTCAGTTTGGATAAAATTCATCTAAACCTTCTAAAAATCATAGAAAAATATTCCCTATGGTTTGTTATGCTTGATTTGACCATTGGAACCCATTTTGACCTAAAATAGAGTTTCAAATAGATAGTTGTCCTAATTTGAGTTTCTATGTAATTTATCCAGTTAAACTTTGTCAAAATTTAAATCCGACTTCACCATCAAATTCCTTGGGTTCAAATTAGGTTTGTACCAAAATTTGGGCCCAACCAGAGATCATCTTGACCTAGTTTGCATTCCAATCCAATCTGACTCTTTTTCTTACACACACACCCCTAACTTTTAAAATTCATTGCAAATAGGTCCCTACCTTTGTCATCATATTCACAAATAAGTCCCTCCACCATTATCATGGAGGAACTCCTACTTCGGTGACCTTCAATCAGAGATCTCTCTGATTCCTTGACGAAATCCTTCCGAAATTGGAAGGAGAACTCCTGAGAGAATCTCCTTCCATTTGAGCTATTCATTGGGCTCTGATTTCTTCCCAAAAGGTCATGCAAAACCTTCGAAATTTAGGGTTTTTTTGTACGCAAGAACCACGGGCTCCCAAGCTTGGTTTCCAAGCTTGGAACACCCTTCTAAGCCCTATATAAGATCCTTTGAAGCTTCGCCGATCTCTTTAGCTAGGTTTTGGCCTAAAAACCTTCTTCGAACTCCTTCCCCGGCCATCTCCTACTTTGCTCTGGCGAGCTCCTCCCTCCTTCGTCCTACGGCCTCTCAATAGCCAAATTGGGAGTGCTATGTTCCTCCCCTCCTTCATCCGCTGCTCGATGACCAACTCAAGGGCTCCTAGATCTCCCTCTTCCTCACCACACCTCCATTGGAGCATTCTCTTCCATGGTGCTGGCCAATCACAGCTGGCGCCCTCCTGACCCTTTCGACCAATAAAACTAGGTTTCCCCACCTCCTCTTCCCCTCTACTCTCTTTCCCCCTCATTAAAATCTCGTTTCGACCGCCATTCATGCCATTCGCTCTCCATCTTCCCCACGACCGACCGAGCTCCAGCGAGGCCTCCACAAGCCACCGCTTGCCTCGCTACAGCTCCCAAAATGTCCGTCGTGCCCTACTGACCAAAACCCCTCAAAAAATTGAGGGGATTGGACCACCAAACACCCTACCGAACACACCCACCTTCGAGCTCCCTTTCCAACTTCACACGCCCTCCACACACACTCACTCATCACACAGACACCGCCACCGCACTCCACGTCCATCGGCGATGCTTGTAAACTTGTTTGATTGGGGCTACAAGACCGTAGTGTGATTCACAGGTAGTCGATGCTCTCTGCCATCGCCTCCATCACGCCCGACATCTTCCGCCCTCCTCCAACCTTGTTCTTCATTACTATTACTCCCAGGCTTCGCAGACCACCTTCAGGACCTTTCCCGGGTCTTCAATCAATGACCACAAGAGCAGCCGCTACTTCAATTGAAGGTGACATCAATGTTGCTGCACGCGAAGAGTTTTGTGGGAATAATCCCACATCGTAAAGTGATGAAGTGCCCGCATGAGATAAATTGAATTGCTGCCTCTACCTGGTTGCCCAAGAACACCGGGGGGTTGGGTCCCCTGCACACACAAGCCTCTACACTCCTCGATCACCTGCACACCCGGTGACCCTGGACCCGATATTGCTTTGACCCGATTACCCAGTTACAACCCGAATATTTGAGAGGAAGGAAAGAGAGAGAGAGAGTGGGGGAGGGGAGGGTTTTGCTCTAAGTTGGTTCCCCTGTGTGACACTCAGTCGCCAAAAGCCTTGGCTCCCCTTGTGCGTGAGAAGGAAAGGAAGAAAAGAAAAAGGAAAGGAAGAAGAAGAAAAGTCTCTCCATAGAGCACTGTAGCAGGCATTGTTTAAGTCGTCTGATCCAAGGAAGGTGACATCTAATTTGGGTTTGATGCTGGTATTGTTGGAACATTTAAGTACCTAAGTTGTGTGGTTGAAAATACTGTAGCATTATTTGAGTAATTGATATATATGTGTCTAAACTAATAATTGGCGATTCAAATCATCATTATTTTATCTTAGATATCTTTTTATCCTCTTAAACTCGTGATATACTCATGTTATGCATTGAACATCAATTTTGAATCGAGGTTATTCATTGAATATCATAATTACTGGCTTAATTATTGTGTTCATGTCTGTTTTGATTAAGATTAGCACGTGAATGCAATACTTGCTCCCAATGAACAACCTCAGACTCATTTCTTGATTCTGAGTTATAAATTGTATTTGTTATTCGATTGGTTGAAGATCTGAACTACGACGATGATAATATAAACCCTCGATAGATCGCTTCAACATTGTCTGGGAAAGCTTCCTTAACATTTTTAGGTTCTAATTATGAAACAAAGGCTGTAAAGGCTAGTGTGTTAAGGGAAGATCTGGTTTGAACTTCTTTTGACAAATCTCCTATTACTAGTTCTTTAGGATGATCTTTCACAAAAGAGATATCTTTGGATAGTTCACTAGAAATATTCTCTTCTGGAATGTTCAATGGATCATGTACTAGTTCATTATCATTAATGGTAGAAGATTTATGTTGAACTAAACCCTCATTAAATGATACATGCATGATTTCTTCAACAACATAATTCTTCTTATTAAAGACCTTATAGGCTTTACTTCTGGTTGAATAACCTAAGAAAATCCCTTTCGAGCTTTTAGCATCGAACTTATCAAGATTATCTTTAGTGTTAAGTATAAAGCATCGACAATCGAAAATCTTGAAGTAGGAAATTCTAGGTGTTCTTCCATGATAGAGTTCAAAAGGTGTCTTCTTTAGGATTGGTCTGATCAAGGTTCTATTTTGGATATAGCAAGCAGTGTTTACAGCCTTGGCCCAAAAATATCAAGGCAGCTTTGACTCACACAGCATTGTGTGGGCACACTCTTGCAAAGTCTTATTTTTCCTCTCAACTATACCATTCTGAGGTGCAACTCTAGGGAAGGCAAACTCATTTTTGATTCCATATTGATCACAAAAATTCAAAAAAGATTCATTTTCAAATTCTCCACCATGATCACTTCTGATCCTAATTACCTCATATCCTTTCTCATTCTGTAATCTTCTAACTAGTTTGCTAAAGGCATCTATGGTTAAGTCTTTACTTTTAAGAAGGATACCCAAGTAAATCTAGAGAAGTCGTCAATTATGACTAAACAATATCTGCACCTGCTTAGGCTTTCGGATTTAGTTGGTCTAAACAAGTCTAAGTGAAGTAGCTCCAGGGGTTTAGAAGTGCTACCATCCTTTTTGATTTAAACGGATTTTTGGTTTGTTTACCAACTTGACAAGAATCGCAAACTTGGCTTTTCTTGAAGTTGATCTTTGGCAATCCCTTGACAAGTGTTTCACAAGTTTACTAATGTTGCCCATGTGAACATAACCTAGTCATTTATGCCAACGTGTTGCTTCTTCGTTAGATACTACTAGACATTCAAGACTATCGTATTTGTCGAAGTTTACAGTGTAAATGTCTTTATGTCTATTTCCTTTAAAAATAATTTATTTTGTTTCTTTGTTATGAATTTTAAAACCTTTTGATGTGAATGTGATTTTATTTCCGTTATCACATATTTGGCTTACACTTAATAGATTATGTTTTAAACCTTTAACTAAATACACATTATCAAAAGAGGTAGAAGAGTTACCAATTTGGCCAGTACTAATAATACGACCCTTGTGGCTGTTCCCAAATGTGACTGTATCACCTTCCTGATGGTTGAGCTGCAGGAATAGGTCTTCCTCGCCGGTGATGTGCTTGGAACAGCCACTTCCCATTATCTACCTTCTTTCTTCTCTTTCCTGTCATGGGTTTGTGATTGTGAGGCTTTGTTTGATAAAGTGACTTCAATGTTCCATTGATTTGTTGGAAAGTCCACTTTTTATAGTCTACAGAACCTATAAAACAAGATTGCAAAATACTTTTTGATACCCATTTTTGTTTGTGTCCACGATGGTTAGTTCGCATTGCCTGCTTTGGTAAGCTACCTTTCCCTGTGATCTAGCTAGAACTGGATGCTTCATGATTATTTTTTGGTATATAGCCTAACCCAAATTTTGTGGTGCTCTGGGTTTGAGTTCCTAAGAATTTATGCAAGTTTCTACTTCCATTTGTGAATTTAGTCAACTCATTTAAGAGCTTAGCAGAGTTGTCTTTCAATTTATCAATATCTACCTTTAAATTTTCTATCCATGATTTTAATGATGTGATTTCAACAGATAATTCATTATTTTGTTAAGTATATCTTTGTGTGTTCTTTCTTCACCTAATTCTTTAGTTAGGTTTTTATTTTCTATTTTTAATGACTTAGCTATGTGATGCATCTCAAAAAAATGCTTCTAATAACTCATCTTGTGAAAAAGAGGTTACCTCATCTTCTAGTGCCATTAGTCATAGAAGAGCTTCTTCTCTGGAAGTTTCTTCTTCTGAGCTTGAGTTTGATTCATCCCATGTTGTCATGAAAGCCATCTTCTTTCCATCTTTTCTGAAGAACTTCTTCTTTTCCGACTCTTTCTTGAGAAGTGGACAGTCTTTTTTGATGTGTCCCTTTCTTTTGCAGTTGTAGTAGATGATTTCATCCGTCCTTGATTCTTCCTTCTTCTTCCTCCTGCTCCTCTTATTCTTGAGGAACTTTTTAAATTTTCTAGAGAGAAGAGTCATGTCTTCCTCTTCTTCTCTGCTTGATAATTCTTCAGATTCCTGATTTGCTTCAAGGGCTATGATCTTGTTTTTAGTTCCTTCATCTTCTTTCTCCTTCATGTGTTGGAGATGAACTTCATAAGCCATCAGACTTCCAATAAGATCGTCCAATTTCAGGGTGGACAAATCGTTTGATTCATGAATGGTTGTTGTCTTGGTCTCCCAGTTACAAGTAAGTAAACGAAGGATCTTCCTTACCAGAGCTTCATTCTTTATATCTTGATCCAGATTTCATAGGGAGTTTATGTTGTCTATGAATCGTGTGAACATCTCCTTGATAGATTCTCCCTTCTTCATCCTGAAAAGCTCATAATTTTGCATTAGTAAATTTAGTCGAGT
The DNA here is from genome assembly GCA_037157565.1 of Thalassia testudinum. Classification (NCBI taxonomy): domain Eukaryota; kingdom Viridiplantae; phylum Streptophyta; class Magnoliopsida; order Alismatales; family Hydrocharitaceae; genus Thalassia; species Thalassia testudinum. Next base: position 204,039,065 of record JAZHRO010000024.1, read on the forward strand.
TTCTTTGACCTTAGTTGTTCCCTCATGGGTGACTTCAAGTATGCTCCAGATCTCGTATGCCGTTTTGCATGCAGAGATGCAGTTGAGTTCTGCTTTTGAAAGTCCACAAAAGATTGCATTCATTGCTTTGGCATTGTGGGTTGCCATCTTCTTCTGGTCTGGTGTCACCACCACTCCTTCCTTAATTTCAGGATGAGTGTATTTGGATGCAATGACATCCCATACCTCAAAGTACATGGATTCAAGGAAAATCTACATCCTTGTCTTCCAATATCAATAGTTTGTTTTGTCGAAAAAAGGAGGATGAATAGCAGATTGCCCTTCAGCATATATGTCAACAGAACACTTTGACATCTTTCTAGACAACTCAGCTCTGATACCAAGTGAGAGTGGTAGGAATATCCTATGGATTGCAAGTAAATAATAGAGGGGAGGGGTGAATAGTATTGCTTTCAATTATATACAAAGATTAAAAAATAAAACACCAGAAATTCATGCATAGAGTACACCTGATTTATAGTGAAAATCCGATCTGGGTGAAAACCACTACCTAAGCCTCCCAGCTTAGGATTTTTCCGACTAGGCACCACTAGTCAATCCACTAAACCATATCACTTAAACGAGGGTGGCACAACCTCTTACAATTCACTTTCCTTTTATCCTGAAGAGAAACAAAAACAACAACATGGATCTTCTAAACAAACTTGAAATCCGAAAATCAAACCAACAAAATAGTATAACAAGAAAATGAATTCTATGGAACCTCAATAAATGATCAAACCAATTTTTTGCAGAGGTTCGAGATGTTGTGCTTTTGAAGAACATAAAGAACAAGGTGCGAAAGCCTTTGGAGATAAGCATGAGAAGCTCTATTTTTTAATGGTATTTCTATTTAAAAGTTGTAAAGGAATGGGCTGCATGCGACCTCTCTTTATACAAAAAGTTTTGCTTTAATATAAAATTAAATTGGTTGATCAATTAAGGTTAATTGGTCAATCAAAAGGCAATTTGGTCGATCAATTAAGAAGGTTGGTCGATCACTGATTGATCGATCAATTAGCTTGGTTGGTCAATCAAGAGAATTTTTCTCAACTTCCTAAAATGGGCTGATTTGATCGGTCAATTAATTTGGTTGGTCGATCAAGGTGATTTGGTCAAACAATTATTTATATTGGTCGATCGATAACCATAAAAGTTTGGTTTTCAAAAGATGCGCAAAAAATTCATATTTGAGTTTTATTTGAGGTTCCTTACAATAATGTCCAAAACTCAAATAAATGTAAAAGACGCACATCAGCAATTATCTTTTCTTGTCTTGAAAGACGCTTTGATGCTTTAATCCAAGATAGTCCTAAAATGTTAGTCTAGCAATAAACATAATTTTGGTATATCAAAATAGAGGTACTTACAATATTCACCTTCTTTATCTGAGCTTAGTCTCTTAAGAGTTTTCTCAATTTATGTTTCTGCTTCTTTTTTTGAAGATAAGGAATTTACTTAATACCTCATCTTTAGACTTAAGAAAATATACATAGCAGTATCTACTACTATCATCTATAAAGGTGATAAAATACTTTTTATTGTCATTAGTCAACACATCGTTAAACTCGCAGATATCTATATGTACCAAATCTAGAATCTCAGTATCTCTAGTAATAGAGTGAAAAGACTTCGTAGTTTGTTTAGTCTGCACACATATCTCGCATTTTTTAGTTTTATCTATGATGTGTTCATGAATCATATTTAATTTCATCGTTCCTTTTAAAGAATTAAATTTCACATGACCCGATCTACCATACTATATATCACAAGATTCAATATTACTGCAAACAGATTGAATCAAATGAAAACTAACATTATTTAGAGCATTTCTAGTTGATGCATTCACATTACATCTCACTCTAAATAATAGATCAAAATCTACCAAATACCCCTTTCCATAAAATATTCCATCTTTCAACATGACAACTTTATTATATTTAAAGTTTAACTCAAAACCCTCTCTAGCTAAAAAACCAGAAAGAACATTCTTTTTCACAGTAGGAACGTGCAACACCCTGTATAGTGTCCAAACTCGGCCCAAAGAAAACCTCAAGTCCATGTGTCCGAATCCCAGCACCTTGGCTATAGAGTCATTCCCCATCTTCACAGTCCTACCATTACAGGCTTGATAGGAAGAAAAGAACGATCTATCAGTACAAATATGTACATTGGCTATAGTATCCATGAGCCATTCAGTAGGATTGTGAATAACATAGAGTTCGGGTTTTATTGAGACATATCCATCGCTAGGCTCGGCCTCCTTGGTGATCACATTCACCTGAGGATTTCCATCTGTGGTCTTCCGCTAAGCTTTATTAGGACAATCCTTCTTCCAATGCCCAACCTGCCCACAGTGCCAGCATGGTTCATTCTTAGATTTCTAGATCTTGGGTTTAGCCTTCATTTTGTTTTTATTGTTCTTATGTTTATTCTCCTTGCCCTTAGATGTCATGATATTCATCTTAGACTCTACAGGCATTACAAATTTCTGTTTCCCACGCTCTTCCTCAATAGCAATAGCTATCATCAAGTCATCTAGAGAAAACTTTCCCTTCCTATACTTGAGAGTCATCCAGAAGTCCTTCCAAGATTTAGGAAATTTCTCAACGATAGATATGACTTGAAACTTCTCAGAAAGCTTTATTTCAGCCGCTACAAAATCATAGAGTAATAACAGAAATTTGTGTGCCTACTCTAATATCGATGTACCCTCAGCCATTTGAAATTTAAGGAATTTAGCGACAGAGTATTTTTCAATACCAAAATCCTCGGTATTATATTTCTTGTTCAACTCCTCCCATAGCCCCTTCGCAATAGTCGTAGATGTGCTGTATACATCAAACAACATATTGGACAATGCCAATAACATGCAACCATGACAAATACGGTTGCGCTCATTCCACACATCCACCGCTTTTTGGCCTTCATGAGTAGGTTTTTCCTTATCCAAAATTGGGTAATCGATTTCCAACGCCAAGATCAAACCAATGGTGGTCAACCAAATTCTCATGTGTTGTTGCCAATGCTTGAAATTTTGCCAACCAAATTTCTCGGGCATACCAGATAAGTCTGCACGTGATTTGAAAGTCATTTCCAACATCTCAAATATTTGAGATCTAAGCGATACCTTCTCTAAGATTGTTGAAAGAAATGCATATAGGAAATAAATAAATAAAAATATATGTATTTTCAACTTTTTCGCGTAGATCAAAAATATTAAATCAAGCAAGTCAAACATGATTTGGCAAGATCTAAAATAAAATAAAGAACAAATAACATGCAATAACACAAATAAACAAAATGAGAAGAGATTAGATTTTAGTCTGATCGGAGAGCCCATTGAGGAGTTCTCTTAGAAAATGCATCGCCCCCCACAATAATGGTGCATTAGGGTCTGATGAACTCCTCCCAAGATATGATGATCCACCTCAAAGATTCGACGCACTCAAATTTTGGACGTCCTCGAAAACCACCTTAGGAGAACAAAGTCGAGACAATTTGGTTTCCAACCAAATTCCCAATAAATCTACCAATTTAATTGTTTGATCAACCAAAAACTTTTCGTGGATCTCTGAATCTCTTTGTGCAAGATCGACAAAAGAATTGGAGACTTTTCTACCAATCCCATGTCGAACGAATGTACCAAGAAAGATAGACAAGAACAAGAGAGAGAGAAGGAGAGAGTGGAGAGGGCTTTCTACTTTTGTTGTGTGTCCAATGAGAGCCCCTTGTGGCCCTTATATATAGCCCATGATCAAAAGTTTATGGAAATTCCCATTTTATGGAAATATGACAATTGATGGACTAATTAAGTTCATTGATCGACTAAAACAATTGGTCGATCAAACTTCACTACTTGGTCGACAAATCCAATTGATCGACTAAACTAAATTTATTGATCGACCAAAATAATTGGTCGACCAATTTCACTATTTAATCCACCAATCCAGGTAAAAATCGCGAGATTAAAAATCCATAGTAAAAGGAGTCTAAGTTCTAAACCCGAGCTCAAGCCCGAGTTGGAGTCAGGGCGAGGCAAGGCATGCGTGCGTGGTCCCCAACCCCACCTCTCACTCTTTGCTATATAAGTCATTGGAGGCAAAAACTTTTTACACCCACCAAGAGGTTTGTCTTCTTCTAGTATGAGATTAAAAACCTCTCTCAAATCATATTAATTTCAACATGAATTATTACGTCATCATATAACAATTACATCCCAACTGATGTAATTAGACTCTCAAATCCAACACTTATTTCCTATGAGATAGTAGTGGTAGTTGTTATTCAGGATTCATGCTTTAGTTTTGTAATTTCTAGAATTTGGTTTTCCGGCATCTGTGATGTATTGGCAGTGCAAAGCTAAGAAGTGTGTACGATTTGGAAGTAATTGAATCGTATGTTTTTTATTCTGATTTTTGTAAATGGGGAACAAGATATGTGTTTGCAATGCATGTGTGGTTATGCGCCTACATGTGTAGGTTTCTCATCATGAAAGAAGCTAGTAGTGGCTATTACGGATGTGCAATGCAGTGAAGACAAGGGCAAAGAGGAGCGAGAACACGGGAAAAAGAAAGGGAGTGAGAAGAGCAAACAGGGGAGCAGAGGGAGCTGAAAGTGAGAATAATGATACTTTATTGACATTAACACGTACTGTTTCATATTAAGCGATATACCTGAGAACAGAAATCGGAGGAGGTCTGAGGGTAATAGAGTCAAAGAAGCGGAGGAAGGAGAGCGTAAGTAATGGCAGCGAGTAATATTCTAGTACAGAATATAAAGATTTAAATAAGAATGTAATGACATATCAACTTCATCGAACCGCAAGCTTAATGGAGCAGATGAATATGCCAATATTTCACAGAGGCATTTGAAGAAGAAGCTGGTGGACAGGAAGAGCACATCCAGAGATAGGTTAGATTATGACGGTCGATTATTTGCGGTTGTTAGGTAACAATATTTTATTCTTATCTTATTATCGAAGTTGCATCTGTGAGAAATAAATTGAACGTAGTATAAAATGTACCAGAGAAAGGGAGAGTAAGCGCAAGGACTCGCTTCCATCTACACAGTATTCGGAGTTAAGTAAGAGGTGGACAAGATAGAATGAAAAGAGATTGGAGGAGCTCTTAAGGTAGATGTATTATCATGGTAGACGTGGCTTAGGTTTTTTTTCTGAAGGGAAGCAATATCAGGATAGAAAATGGCATAAATGTTTCCACATGAAGAAGGAAGAAGGAAGAAGCCGTGTCAACAAAAACCATTGTTTTTAATTATAGATGCAAGACTCACGATAATGTATGAAACGTTATTTGTTGAACTGATTGACATCTAGTAATATATATTCCGTTACAGCGATTTAGAGATCCTTGGCAAGATGGAGGATGCTTTGAAACTAAATCAATGAGCAGTCAAAGGAAGGAAACTCGTCCATGTAAAGCTGGTGCAAAGAGGTTCAATGTCTACACTAGACGTGGCATAAAGGAATTCCAAGAGATACTACGCCAATTATCGGAGGAAGTTCAATGAGACTCCATTCATATGGCTAGCAAATGTTAAATTTCCAACAAATGACAGGGAGTTTTTGTATCAACTTGTGATGGCCAAATCACGTACATTTAGAATTAGGAAGTCAAATGATGCATGGGATAGCAAGCAAGTGTCGAAGATGACAGGGCTACCTAGGAAAGGAGAACCATTGTTACTTGAGTGGAAGAGCGACGCCCCAGTTGTTCATCCTATATTAGATCTCACCTGTTCAAGAAGGTTGATTTAAATGTTGCCAATCTAAAGCAAAAATTGGTGGAGGTCGCATCAGACAAAAGTGGTGGCAAATATAGGACCGAAAATGTGGATGATCAAGTAAGGTTGTTGTTCATCCATTGCTTTGCCACATTCTTATTTTCCTATGGAGACTACAACATATACCCTAGGCTTCTAACATACATTAAGGACCTTGATCCATTGGGGAATTATGCTTGGGTGACAGCAGTGTGCGACCTCTTACATCGCACAATGGGTGAAGGAAATAAGAAGTTCAATCAAAGGAAGCCAGTAGGATATCTAAAAGGATGCACTCCTCTTGTCCAGGTAATATATGTATGTTAGCATCATTAGTAGCAGCTGGTAAATATTTAATATGGTACTAAATGTAGGATATGGCAAGTCAAAACATAGGTTTGGGTGTACAAAGTAATGGCACTCATAGATGATAAGGAGATACCACGTGGCACCTTGCTTACAAGAAAGTGGATAGGGGCCTTGTCTGTGTCTCGGCTAATGTAGAAAAATGATATGCAATTATCGACGATCCTTTAGGCGTACGTTAGGAGTTTAAAATTCATGAAAGCGAAGCACATTGTCTATGAGAAGGAGCATATTGATGAGGAGGACCCATTCAGTAGTTCTATTGCCAAGGAGGAACTTGAGAAGACAAGTAAGCAAATAAGCACATTACTGGTAGAGGTGACAAGACTTCGGAAGGAGAATCTTGCACTTCAAAAAGGCAATGATGCAATCCAGTAGCAGTTGGAAGATGTTGAACAAAACTGGAGAGAAATTGTGAAAAGCAACAATTCACTAGCAAAGGAAAACTAGGAAATTTCTTCCGAGTTGCAGAGAGCAAAGGAAAGACCTGCAATTGAAGAGAAGGCACATTTATGTAGTAATTTTTAGGGTTATGGGAGACTCTAATAATGGGAAGAATTAATCTTGACATGTCCTTGTAGTTCTTGAAGCAGTTGGCTGCCCTAAGCACTTCAAAGAATAAAAGTCAAAATCAAAGGTGTTGTATGTAAAATACATTCCCTTAAATCTTTGCAGTTACACTTAATATTGTATGAACATTGAGTAGCGTATATGGTAATCACAGAAGGAGTCTTCTAGTGGAACCAACGATTGCTCTGGGTCTGATGGAAGTCAAAATACATCCTCAGAGAGTAGCATGGTAGAGTACCAACCAAGGAGAAGACATCCGACTCTGAAGTAGAAGACACCTGCAAGGCATAAGGTGATGTTACATTTTTCAAACTATGTTACCATTATAAGAACATAACAACTATTAACATTAGAAGTTACTACACTACACGCATAATAGGGGGCATTCGATCATCTTCATCGTCATCGCCCAATAGCTTAGAGGAAGTTTAGAGGAGACCTCATCAGACATGAGTGAAGGTTCAGAGTTGATGTGTACACATCTAATTGGCCTAAAATGTCTATTTATGCATGTTCATAGGTCCATATAAGCATCATAAATTATAAATATTGCATAACATGCATCATCATGCATTTGGATTATTTGTATAAATTGTATATTAATTCACCATTTTTTGTGGCCAAGGGATAGGGTGACATCATTTCAAGGCTCAGATTGAATATCCAACCATACAGATCTAATAAGGGCAATGATTGGAGTCCAACACCTCCGACATCGCCTCGATTGGACCACTATAGCATGCAGTCCAAATAAGATCAGAGGTCAAGGAGAAAGGTGGTGAAAATATCAACCTCAGATGAAGAATCCAACTGCATGAATAAATTCGGATTGACGATCATAGCCCAACGGTGCAAAAATCGGTCCAATTCAACATCTGTTGCACCTCCTATGAGTAAAAGAAGATGAACGGCTCAGATGATGCCACATGGCAGCATCGAAGCTGCCTACGGCCATCCACAGCATCCTTCCTCCTTAAAGGCTCTTCCATCGCACGATTTTAGTTGTTGGACAAGATCCAACGGCTGAGATCCACTCTCTGTGCCTACCTCTCTCGCGCTGAAGGAGAAACTACAAGAGATCTTGATTATTGGATCAGGCTCCAACGGCTGAGAATTCGTCTTCACCGTGCCTCTTTTATTCTGAAGGGTAGGTCATCAAGGAATCACAACCGTTGGATCTCCATCCAACAGCCATCGCACGACCACATCGATTGCACCTTGCCAGAGCTACAATCAAGCTCAACTATTGGATGAAGATCCAACGATTGCGAGTGCTCGTGCCTTAAATCCAAACCAAGACAGAAGTGTAGGCGTGGCACAACAATGAGGAGAGGCATTTGCACGAGGAGGGCGTAGGTTCAAAACTCGCCGCTGCCTCCAATTCGCAAAGAGGAGTGATGCGAGAAATTGGGTTGATAGATCAGCGATGAGCGGTAGCAGATGAGGCAACGTGGCACGCTCGGATGGCGAGTGTGCATACACGCGTGATGACGTGTAATTAGATGGGCACTACGTGATTTGTGAAGCGCAACTGAGAGCAATTATCGGTCATGGATGCGCCATCCGATGGCTCTCAACGTGCCACGTGTCATGGCTTTTGGTTGCACATGCAAATGGCTGACGAGAGCGTGTATGATGGGGCCTCTTGTGGTGCGTTGGATCGGCAATGAACGACTCTCCTCCCACACGAGCTTCAACGACGTGCGACTTCAGCAATGCACGTATCCGTCACTAAAGGCCCTTCATTAAATTTTAAAGACTTGAAATACCTCTTTTGCCCTCATATCCTCAACTATAAAAGGGACCCTATACCCCTCATTTTCAATCATCCATTCTCTTCTTCCTCTCACCTCTCCAAAGCTCTAAGGAGCTAGTCCCAAACCCGAGATGCTCCTCTAGAGTAAAAAAAGAATTTTTGTCCATTTTCTCATCCCCTTCATGGAGCGCCCGTGCTTGTCCTCTTACCACCCTTTAGGAATTGGATTCCGTGCTGGCAATGTCCTACATCTCATCCCTCTCTTCTGACTCCGTTCACCTTCTTCCAATATCCCATCTCCGTCTTCCAAGCACCAACAGCATGGCTCATCCTCCAAGCTGCCGTTGAGGAAGATTTTTTTCATCCCTATCTTTTTACTGCTTTCTAGTATAGTTTTAATTCTGCAAGTAGTTGTAATGAACATGGCTCTATAAAAATATTTGTTCACTCTCTCTCTCTATCTCTCTCTTTGTATTATTCTCTCTCTTTTCTATTATTTATTCTTTAAGAGAGTAGCTCGTGTAGATTTATTTTTACCAGTTAATCTGCTTTGTGATAATAATTTCTAAATGCGGATTTTAATCAAATGTTTGCCTCCCCGTGTTTGACCTAGGACTTACTAGAGTTTCGGTAAAATTATTTGGTAGTGAATTTTCTTGTAAATTTTGAAACGACTCGAGTTTTCCAAAATCCAACTTTTCTTCTCAATAATTTTTCGCTTATCATTTTGGCGCCATTGCCAAGAAGGCAATGTATCTCGATTATTTTCCTCATTCCTCACACCTATTTGATCTCTAACCTCTCTTTTCTTTCTTCTATTGCCTTGCAGGTACCCCAACAAGGAATCTACGAGCGATAGAAAGGAGTAAGGTACAGTTGAAGACAATTGTAAGTGTCCTCATTCTTCCTCCCTCCATAGCTTTCATTTCATCACTTTAATTCACAACCTAATTAACCCAGGTGCTCTCATAAACCTTAGGTTAGTTGTCACCTCCACCCACCTTACCCTTCATTTAAAAAAAAAAATCTAAAAAAATATCTGATCTGATTGTGGGATTTCTTTACCATACACATCACATACACTCACAGAGGTACACAACCTCTTCTAATTTTTCATACTCAACTGGTAAACTGATCTTTGGAGCCGGTACACTCATACAGGCATATAATTGATTAGAAATCAGATTAGGTAACTACTTATGTGCCTAATTCAGTGATGCATCAAGGCCAATTACTTGAGTTATTTAAGCCGCACCACTTTAATTAAAAATAACCCATCAAGTAGCTTTCTCCTTAGGGTTAACATTTAAGGTCAAGAACTAAGCACTACAACTTATTTTGATTTCAAAGGAAAACCATCTTCACCCATTTTTGTAAATCTTGGTGTGCCTCCTGAACTTGATTAAATCAACCTTAATTCCAATCCTAAAAGCTACTTAAGCAAGATTTGAATTCTAAAATCTACCTCATCCAAATAATCTTGCTTAAAAACCTTGGTTGTGCACACACACACATTTCAAATCAATCATTAAGGGCACATCCCATTCTAAGGTTCCAACATATTCCAAAAGCACAAACATCCCAGGCCCAATTAAAATCAAGTAGACAGCCTTAAGGACTGGACTTGCTCTTTGGGCTTATATTGAGATTGTTTATGATTAATCTACTTCTACTGGTCAATTTGATATCTAGCTAGGAGAGTAGTGTCAAACGACTATGGTTGGGGGGTATCAAAGGAATTTGAGGTGAAAGCCAAGGGAAGTACCTTATCCCCAATCCCTCCCTCTAACTGGTTGAATTGACTAAATCAGAGTAGAAAAAATTGTCTTTAATCTTAAGATGAGTTCTATGAGTTTGTAGGTCTTTAGACTACCCTACCTAAGGACATGATTGTTTGCTTGTGTTGCAAGGTCTCTTTTTTCCATTCTTCCAACCCCTTCCTAGTGTATGGTTGGAAGGTCATTGAATCCCAATTTGGAAGGACTATTAGACCATTCAAGGAGGCTTAGGTTGAATTTTAGTGAAGTAGATCCCATGGTTGATCAACCACCTCCTACACCTCAGAATCAGCATGAGTTACTGCAAAGGTAGCTGGAACAATTGCAACAAATGCAAGTATGGTTCCAGCGGATGAATGGTTAGGGCACTTAGCCCTTGAAGGATTTCTATAATCCTTCAAATTAGGGAGAATGTCCTTGTGTTCTAATTCCATCCGGTGATGTGAAAATCAAGCCCCAGGTGTTAAGTTTGATAAAACATTTTCATGGGCTTAGCTCTGAAGACCCGTTTTAGCATTTGAAGGACTTGACCACTTTGGTCTAGACCACCAAAGCACGAAATGTGGACGAGGAGCAAAAGATCAAGAGGCTATTCCCTCACTCTCTCAGGGATAAGGCTGCACATTAGTACAGAACTAGTGGGAGGCCAATAAATACTTGGAATGATCTTAAATCAACCTTTCTGAAGAAATTTTTCCCTGTTGGGCATACTAATGCTCTGCGACAAGCGATTACCACTTTCGTCCAGTGACTGGGGGAACCGCTTCATGGTGCCTAAGAGTAATTCCAGGATCTTTTGTGGAGGTGTCCACACCATGGGTGTTGAAATTGCAACTGGTGCAAATTTTCTATCACGGGTTGACGAATCAACTCCGTAATCACGTGAATGCTTCTTGCGGAGGCAATTTCCTCAACAAGGATGTAGACAGAGCATGTGATTTGTTTGAGGAAATGAGTGATAATTCTATTAATCATGCTTCCATGAAAACTTTCAACTGGTCACAGCAACCCAGATCGAATGTTAATAAGGTTCAGGATTCTCGTTCATTCGATTTAGAATTGATTTATAGCAAAATCGATAAGGTGGACCTAGTTGCAAAAAAGGATGGAAGAGTGGATGGCTGAAAATTCTGGAAATACTTCTAGATCTACTTAATCCTAGAATCCAAGATTCCATTTTTTCACGAGCTCCTACTGGATTGGAGTTCGTAAATCAACTGGAGATGGCTCAACCTGTGAGCCAACATTTCTCGGAACCACATGGGTTCCAAACTAGGGCCTTTGGTCCTAGTTTCTTTGATCCTTCTCCTTCTTTCTCACCATCCTTGCCCTATGAAGATGTGTATGCTATACAGGAGAATGTTAGGTCCAACCCATATTATAACTCTTACAACCTGGATTGACGAAACCATCCTAACTTATACTGGAAAAACCTGAGGCAACAGCCCAAATGAGACCCAACAATTATGCACCACATCGACCGATGGGTTAAGGTCATGTATACACTCAGCTACCCTCAAATCAGGTCAATCAGCTAGCGTGGAATGCCTGACAACCCACAGGGAAGCTAATCTGAACCGTCAGATGGTAGAAATGCAAGGATCTATGCTCCAGCTCACGTAGCAAATGAAAACATCGCTAGATAACTTGTAATCTAGGCTCATTGCTAATACCCAACAGCCCAAATATCTACCATCTCAACCCGTACCCAACCCTCGCAATGTACAAAATCAGGGTAATCGAGCCCAAGGGTATGGGAATCAGAGGGACCCACATGCACATGCTCACGTGGTTGAGCAAGGTCCTTTTACTCCTAGATATTTGGCTAATCAAGCACTCTAATGTTTCCTAAACCTCCCCAAGACCCGAACTTGTACACTTCTGCAAACTACATAACCTTCAGGAGTGGAATGCAAACCTAGGATCCTGAACTACCCTCTTCCAGTCAATCAAACCCTGGTGAGCCTAAGAAAGGAAAGGAGAAAATCGAAGATGAAACCAAGGCTCAAGACCCCGAATCTAATGATTTTACTCATGTCCCATTCCCTAAAGCCTTGTTAAAACCCAAGAAGAAGAAACTTGTTAATAATAATGAGGAGCTCTTCAATAAATTCGAGAATATCAAAATCAATATCCTACTCCTCGATGCTATTAAGCATATTCGGGCTTATGCTAAGTTCTTAAAGGATTTGTGCACTCAGAAGCGTAAGCCAAAGGAATCAACCCTGAGGAAGGTGATAGCTCCGACCAGGCTAGTTTTGTTATTCTGCATCACCTCCCTCAGGAAAAGAGAGATCTAGGTGCCCCTTTCATTTCATGTGTTATCGGGGATTACACCTTTGCTCGAGCACTCTTGGATCTAGGTGCATCCATAAACCTAATTCCAACTTTCCTGTACGAAAAGTTTGGATTAGGTGAACTCAAGCCGATCTCAGTAACACTGCAATTAGTAGACGGTTCGATCACAAACCCGAAAGGTGTTATTGAGGATATTATTGTTAAGGTCAAGGATTTCTATTTTTCTATAGATTTCCTCGACGTTGACATGGATGTACCTGAAGAATTGAGGAACACGCCCATCATTCTGGGGTGTCCGTTCCTGGCTACCGCTAAAGCCAACATAAACTGTCAAAGCAATAGTATGGAGATCACCTTCAAGGATAAAAAATTAACACTAGATATTTTTAAGGCAATTAACAAATTTGAGGATTTTGGAGATGTTGAGGATCTCGAGGATAATGATCTGAATATTAAGACTTGCATGGCATTACCATTCTCGAGGATTCCACTTGCACCAATGAGCCTAAACCACATCCCTTCTATATATCTTGTGCATTTTTGTGGTTTGCATTATCTTGCAATTTTTTTACCACACTATTCATCCCCCTTCTAGTGTGCTTGTGATTTACAGATCCTACAGGTGGTATCAGAGTGGGTTATGAATAGAAGTAATTATTCTCTCTCGCAATGGCATCTTCAGTCAAGCTCACCGAAGGATAGTCATTCACACGTCCTCCCTACTTTGATGGGATGGACTATGGATACTAGAAGAGGAGGATGCAAATCTTCCTCAAGGCCATGGATGAGGACTCATGGACTCTTATCCAAGAGAAGTACATGGATTCGGAGCCACAGGAAGGTGTTGTTTAGAGTACAGAATAAAAGAAAAAGATCGCGGGAAATGTAAAAGCGATGAACACGCTCTATTGTGCGTTATCAAGGGAAGAGTTTAACCATATCTCTACATGCGAGTCCGCATATAAGATATGGAATACGCTACAAGTCACCTATGAAGGTACAAGTAAGGTAAAAGAAACACATATTTCTATTCTAATAGAAAGCTATGAGTGTTTCAGGATACAGAAAGGTGAAACAATCAAATTGATGTACACAAGATTTGGAGAGATCGTGAATCCAATGAAGAACCTTGGAGTCAAGCTGAAGGAGGAGCAGCTTGTAAGGAAGATCTTGAGATCCCTTACAAGCGATTGGTCTCCAAAGACCACAGCCATCCAAGAGGTGAAAGACCTTTCTACTCTCTCCTTAGATGACTTAATTGGAAGCCTCATGGCATATGAAGTCCAATTGGAAAATATGAAGAAGAATGAAGAAAAATCAGTAAGCAAGAAGAAGGAGCTTTCTTTCAAAGCTATAAAAGAGTCGAACCTCGATGATTCCAACTCCAACGAAGAAGAGGAGCTTGCTCTTCTAATGAGAAGATTAAGAAGATTCATCTGAAAACAAGATAAGAAAGTAAATAAATTTACAAATGACATTATTTGTTCTAAGTGCAAGAAGAAGGGGCACGTACGAAAAGATTGTCCAATGATCAAGAAGAAGGAAGAAAAGACGATCAAAAGAAGAAGAAGATTTCAAGAAAGGCATACAAGGTGACTTAGGACGATAGTGATTCTGACACGGAATCATCTTCTGAAGAATCTGAAGAAACGAAAGTTGCACATCTTTGTTTAATGGTGAACAACGACAGTTCAAAAAATAAGGTAGACTCTAAAGTCACTTTTAATGAGTTATTACAAGCATATGAAGATTTGTATCACAAAGCTAGGTTGATTAAAAAAGAAAATAAGGTCTTGCATGATAGTTATAAAACTATAGAAATAGAGAAATCTTGTTTAGAAATAGAATTAGAAATGTCAAAAGAAACTAACAATCACTTGCATACAAAAATAGTAAAATTAGAAGATATTTATGAACATTTTGAGGACACTTTGAATAATCTAAAAACAACAAATAGGCTGAATATAGAATTTTGTAATAATTTAAAAGCCAAGATAAATAATAAAAAGAACAAACAAAATAAATCACATGGACTTAGACATGCATGGATTTATCAAAAGGTCAAGAATCCTAAGAATTATAGATCAATACTAAAGTGATCTATAAACCTAAGGATTTGAAGGGTACTAACCATCAAGGACCCAAAAGAAAATGGGTACCTAAAATAGATTTAATAAACTGTTTTGCAGGTTAAGGACAAATGGATCCTAGACAGTGGGTGTTCCAAGCACATGATGGGACACTCCAACTTCTTTATCAGGTGGACTAAAATCAAAGATGAAGGACACGTTAAGTTGAACAACAACAAACGTTGTCACATTATTAGTAGAGGTACAATAGGTAATTCTTCTAAGCAGGTACGTAATGTTCTTTTAGTAGAAAACTTAAGACATAACCTGCTTAGTATTAGTCAAATATGTGATAATGGATGTGATGTTTTATTTACTAAAGTTGGATTTAAAATATTAAAATAAGGAACAAATGCGATTTTAATCGAAGACTTTAGATATGAAAATATCTATGCTCTTCATTTTTCACAAGAGAAATTTGTAAAATGTCTACTTGCCTCCCATGTTGAAGTAGATCTTTGGCACCGTAGGCTAGGTCACATTAATCACAAACATCTTAATAGGTTAGCCAAAAATGAGTTAGTAAGGGGCCTACCCAAACTAACTTATAAAAAGGATGCTTTGTGCAAGTCTTGTGAACTCGAAAAAATGTACAAGGCTTCTTTTAAACCTAACGACTTAGTTTCAACAGCACGACCTTTAGAGTTGTTACACCTTGATCTATTTGGACCAACACTGGTTGAGAGTCTAAATGGATCAAAATTTTGCCTAATTATCGTTGATGACTTCTCTAGGTTCATTTGGGTCATCTTCTTGAAACATAAGGATGACTCATTTGATTCCTTCCTAAGTCTTGCTCAAAGACTACAAAAGGAGAAATCATCCTCTATTCTTAGACTTAGGACTGATCATGGGGGTGAATTTGAAAATGAAAAATTTTCAAGTTTTTGTGTCAATTCTGGCATAACCCATGAATTTTCATTTCCATGGGCACCATCTCAAAATGGTGTTGTAAAGCGCAAGAATCGCACTCTACAAGAATGCGCCCGAACCTTGCTCTGAGTCTGGGCTTCAAAAATATTTATGGGCAGAAGCCATTAATACGACATGTTATGTTCTTAATAGAACACTCTTAAGGCCTATTATTAAGAAAACTCCATATGAGCTTTATTATGAGAAGTGTCCTAGGATTTCATATTTTAAGGTGTTTAGAAGTCGATGTTATTTATTAAACACCCGTGATCGACTTGATAAGTTTGATGCTAAAGGTGATGAAGGCATTTTTATTGGCTATTCAACAAGAAGCAAAGCTTATCAAGTCATTAATAAAAGGACTTTTGTTATAGAAGAATCCTTGTATGTTTCATTTGATGAAACAAACTTAGGTGAACCTAAACCAAATCATTTAGATTTTGATGAAGATACCCCCTTCATCGATGTACCAAAATGTAAGATGCATAAAATGTACATGATCTTTCAAAAAAATGGGTACACTATAAGAATCACCCTCAAGAACAAATCATAGGTGATATTAAACAAGGTGTAAAAACCCGATCTCACCTTAGAGCTGATTTTGTCCTTAATGCCTTTGTTTCTCAACTTGAACCTAAGAAAGTTGATGAGGCATTAAAGGACGAGTCATGGGTTGTAGCTATGCAGGAGGAGATACTCCAACTTACTAGGAATAATGTATGGAACCTGGTACCTGCTTCTGAGGGTAATTCCATCATTGGAACCAAGTGGGTGTTCCAAAATAAATTGGATGAATCTGGCTCAGTGATCAGGAATAAAGCCAGACTTGTAGCTCAAGACTATAACCAATAGGAGGGTATTGACTTTGATGAGACATATGCTCCTGTTGCTCGCTTGGAGTCCATACGGATGCTACTTGCCTTTGCAAGTGCAAAGAACTTCAAGCTATATCAAATGGATGTTAAGAGCGCATTTCTTAATGGTTATATTAAGGAAGAAGTTTATGTTCATCAGCCTCCCAGGTTTGAGAACCCAGCACACCCATAGCATATATACAAGCTCAATAAAGCATTATATGGACTTAAACAAGCTCCCAAGGCCTGGTATGATAGGCTTAGGACCTTTCTTCTTTAACACTAATTTAGAATTGGAGTTGTTGATTCAACTCTTTTTGTAAAAGAAGGAAATGACATCCTACTAGTTCAAATATATGTTGACGATATTATATTTGGATCAACTAAGAAGTCCCTGTGTCAATATTTCTATGAGACTATCATGATTGAGTTTGAAATGAGTATGATGGGTGAACTCAGATTCTTTTTAGGACTCCAAATTCAACAATTAGACACAGGAATTCACATTAGTCAAACAAAATATGTTCTTGAAATTCTCAAGAAATTTGACTTTGAAAATGTAAATGGCAAAGAGACTCCAATTGCTCTATCTACTTCTCTTGGTGAAGATTTATCCGGCAAGAGGGTAGATGAAAAGAAATACCAGGGCATGATAGGTTCACTACTATATCTTATAGCTTTTAGACCTGATATTCTTTTTGCTACATGTTTATATGCGAGATTCCAATCCGAGCCTAAGGAATCTCATTTTAATGCAGTAAGAATAACATTTGGATACCTAAACAGCACAAAAGATCTAAGTCTTTTCTATCCTAAAGTACAATCCTTAGATTGATTATCCTATAGTGATGCTGACTATGTAGGGAGTCTGACAGACCGAAAGAGCACTAGCAGCACATGTCATTTTATTGGAAAATCTCTAGTCTCATGGTTTTCTAAGAAACAGACTTGTGTTTCACTTTCTACGACTGAAGTAGAGTATATTGCTGCTTCACTTGCTTGCTCTCAGGTCATTTGGATGAGACAGACTTTGTCCGACTTTGAATTAATTTTTGCACAATCCAAAATTTTATGTGATAATACAAGCGCAATAAATTTATCTAAAAATCTGGTTCATCATTCACGTACCAAGTACATAGATGTTAGACATCATTTCTTTAGAGATAATGTGCTTCAAGGATCAATTCAATTAGAATTCATTGACACACAAAATCAATTGGCAGATGATGAGAACCTCATCATGAGCCATAACTAGCTCATTTTGACCCAATACAAAGGATAAAAGCTCCTACATATCTCAAGGAAAGGCTTAACTCAGAGAATTCTGAGTTTGAGAAGAAAACCAGTCATAAGGGGTAAAAGTGCAATTTTACCAGTATAAACTGCATGCAGGGTAATTCAGGGACCAAACACAGGTCAAAACAGCTTAATAAGAATAAAAGTGGGATGAGATGATCTAGCAAGGGCTACAGCAATTCCAAGAGACTAAATCTGTAACCCTAAAACAACCCACTTCAATTCACAAGGTTCGAGGCAAAGTAAAAATAGAATAAACCCTCTAAAATTCATAGAAAAATAATCTCTAGGGTTTAGAACCTTCAATTTGGCCTTTAGAACCCATTTTGACCTACATTGAGAACCATGCCCAATTAATAACTTAATTTGGGTTTTTGCGCAAATTGACCGGTCGAACAAGGTTTAAGATGAAAATAAAATTCACCATCAGATTCCTTAGGTCCTAATTAGTCATGTATAAAAACTTGAGCCTAAGAAGAAACCCCCTTGACCGACTTTACACTTTGGTCCTCATATATTTACTCTTTGGCCCTCAACTTTTGAACCCTCGCATTTTGGCCCCTAACTCTCCTTCGTTCTTTGCAATCAGGTCCCTCCTGCAAAACCCTGCCAGCACCATGCTCCGGTGACCTTGCGCGGAGCATGGCGCCGCGCAGGGTGAGGTAGGGGACCTGGCAAGTAAACCGGGGGTGCCCTGCGTCGTCAGCCGTCGCAGGAGCACCCCCTGGTCATTGTATGGGTTCATGTTCCGACCATTCTCCGGCGAGGGAGACACGTCGTCTCCCTCCGCCTTCCTCCCTGCTTCATCCCTTTAAATACCCCCCCGCCGCTCCACCGACGAGGGTAGCTTGGATCTGACGGAGAAATCCCCAACTTCCTTCTCTTCTTTCTCCGGCAGACGCTCACCAGCTCCGGCGGCTTCCTCCCCCTCCACCTCTTCGCTCTGCCGCAATACCAGCAGTAGAGACTTCCTCCCCTGCTCTTCCCGCGCCACGCCGCACCCAGCTGGCGCCTCTCCGGCTCTCTGCTCGCCGCCGCCCCTCTCCCTGAGCATCGTCTTCTCCGGCGACAGTCGATACGACTGTCGCCCTGTTCCTCCCCCTTCGTCCCTGCAAGTAAGCTAGAGTTACTCCCCTTCTCCTCATCTTTCTTTCCCCGCTTTCAATTCAGTCAATTAAGCCCTCTACCGACCCTGTTCACCCTCACCCTCTTCGCCTCCGACCACCCTCCGGCGAGCCGCTCCCATCACCTCAGCGATCCACACGGCTCGCCGACCACCGCAGAACCTCCGCCTCCTCACCCTGATCCTCTTCCGCCCCTCCACTTCCCACCAAACACCCTCTGCAGATCCACCGAACACACCCACTTCTTCGCTCACAGTTTGACCTAGGACGACCTGTTGGCTCCATCACGCCCCCTGCAGACCCCCTGACCACCTTCGCCGTGCCACGGCGAAGGTCCCCCGCCTGTCTGATTTGGCCGAGAGGCCGTTCTTCTGCACCAGGTGACTCGCCCGCCGTCGCCATTACTGCGCAGGCAGAGCTGCTTCACCTGCAGGTGCAGGCACGCCTTCGCCCAGGTTTGACTCCCAGGTTGCGCAGGGACTCTCCGCGAAACGTCCCAGGTTCACAGATGGGGCGAAGGCCGCGCGGGAAGCCACGATCGCCCACTGCTCCATCCGCGACGCGCGCTCAATTGGGGTGGGACATTTAGTCCCACCTCGGAACTTTTCGGAGGCGCGCGGACGCATAAAGGCAAAAAGTGCCTTATGCTGTCTGCCTCCTGACCACGGGGTGAGGTCCCTCTCACCCGACCCGGCCTCGTCCGTGACCACGCTCCGCGGACCTGGCCCGACCCGATTAGACCGACCTGCACTCCTCGCCCACCACCGCACGCCGGTGGGCCTGGACCCGGGCCTGACCCGAACCCGATTACCCGGTAGCTCTGGGAGAGCTGTCCCAAGAGTGGTTTCAGAGAGAAAGAGAGACGCGGGGGGGGGAGGGTAGAGTAGGTTTTTGCCTCTTGACGAAAAACTCTGAAGTGTGCAGGCCAAGAAGAAGAAGACCCGCGCAAAGAAGTGCAGGCGAAGAAGAAGGAGCTGCACTGTAGCAAATGCTCAGTTAAGTCGTCGAAGCACCGGGCCAGACGACGGGAAGTCAGCAGCCAGAGCAACACAGAAGGCAGGCTGAAGAAGAAGGAAGGGAGACTTAGTAGCCGAAGGCAGAAGCACCACGATTGCAGAAGAAGAAGAAGAGAGGTCAAGGCAGAAAACCAAAGAAGAAGAACAAGGAGCACTGAAGAAAGAAAAACATCACCATTGCAGAAGAAGATTATCACCATAGCAGAAACCAAGGAAGAAGAAGAAGGAGATCTGAAGAAAGAGAAAGAAAGAAGAACATCACAACAAATTCTTTCCCTTTCTCTTTATTTTGTAAAAGAAACATGTATATCTCTAGAATACGACTTGCTCCCTGAGTTCGACCTCGGGAACTCTTTCATTTTCCGAGTAAAAAAATTTATATTTGAAATGTTGGTAATAACCGGCTTTACTACAACGTTATAACAAAACCCTCAAACCCGGTGAAACCAGACGTTTTCTCATTTTGGCGCCGTTGCCGGGGAGCAACGGCCATTCTAGAGGTAAACATTCCTGTATCTTTTAATTTCTGATAATCTCCTTTCTTTTGTGCAGCTACAGGAACTCAAGAAGACAAGCAACCACACAACCACTCCGAAGACAGGTAAATCTTTTCTCTCACTATTAACCCCTACACTCTAAAGAGGAAGAAAAGAAAAGAACAAAGCAATATAGGGCTAACCTGTCTTCCATACTTAGTAACCATAAAAAGTTGCATGTTTTCAACTCATCACTCCTGCACACTATTAAGGGTATTTAAGGGCTAACACATTCTTGCTTGAGCCCTAATTGCCCAACAAAGAGTTAAATGGACCAAGTAGAGCCAACATAAGGTCAAACATTAGGATTTCAGTAGAGACACACCCCTTAATCAAGAATTGAGGAAATCCAAAAGAGGTGTGCCCAAGCCATTGATTGAAAATAATTAACAAGAAAAATCCTAAACAATTGGCTCTCTCTAAACACTTGAACCCTAAAAGACAGGACCTAAAAGCTCTTAAAGAAAACAATAGGTAAAGTTGACCCCTTTGGGTTAACCAACCTTAAATTAGGTCACTCTTTGCACTTAAAAAGACTAAAGTTCAAGTGAAACCTTAAGCACCCTGATCTTAAAATTGGTAGACTTAAGAGGTCAAGATCCCCATTCTGGTCTACCTGGAACCGCAGTGACAAGAAAGGTCGGGTGGGGGAAACCCTGTAACCCGTGGGGACGCTCTACCGTGTAGGGGTCTTCGCGGGACTCTCCCTCTCTGGCTGCCCAGGTAATTCTCAGGTGGACGATCTTTCTGATCAAGGGGTCCATCTGCCCCGCACCTCTATAGTCACCCAACACATTTTTTGGGTGTCTTGATTGGGTCCAGCACCTTCTAAACTTACCTCTCCCAACTGTGCATGTACGGAAGGAGGTCTCTAAGACCACCCTTAAGACCTCCATTAGAAATTCGCTCTCGTCAAGGCCACGCCTCGACGCCCGTATTCGTGCAGCAACACCCTCACATTATTCTCTCTTCTGATTCAGAACCAAGTTCTTCTTCTTCCCCCATCATGGCTCAGCCAGTTGAGGAAGAAAATAATCTGGAACACCAGCTCCAGCGACTCAATGACCTCTTCCAAAACTTCGTGCACCCACCGCAGCGTCCTATGATGCGGGACCACTACAATCCTGCTGCGGTGGCCATTGAGCCTCGAGTCAGAATCCCGATTGGAGGACCTGATTCCGAACTAAAGCCCAACATGATTCATGCTATACCTAAATTCCATGGGCTTAATTCTGAAGATCCCTTCCAGCACATCAAACAGCTTAAGCATCTGGCCCACACTTTTGGATCAGATGCGCAAAATCGGGATATTCTTCTCATGAAGATGTTCTCCTTTTCTCTTATGGACAAGGCCGCCCATTGGTATCAAACTCAGACCCGGCCGATCAACACTTGGGAAGAACTTCAATCCGAGTTTTTAAAAAAGTTCTTTCCCGTTGGTCGAACCAACGCCTTGCGCCATCAGATTACACACTTCACTCAACAATCAGGAGAACCTCTCCATGAGGCATGGGATCGTTTTCAGGATCTCATGAGGAAGTGCCCCCATCACGGAGTTCCTAAATGGGAACAAGTCCAATCTTTTTACCAGGGACTCCGTGAGGACATCCGCCTTTTCGTCAATGCAACCTGCGGAGGAAACATCATGGGTCAACATGAAGACACCGTATGGGAGATTCTCGAAAACATGTGCGAGAACTCCATCAACAATGACTCCATGGGATTATTCGACAGGACGAATACCCGCGCAGCGACGAATCTTAAGGGAGCACATGAGACGCAGGGCCTGTCCGCATCAGTCGACCTGGAATTAATGGCCAGTCGATTGGACAAGGTCTCAATCATTGAAAAAAAGGTGGATGAGCTGACTCAGCACTTGCAGCGAGCCACCTCTGCGCGTAACTCCTTTGCACAACCTCCTTCCACACAGGAGACTGTGCAAAACATCCTACACCGATCCTCCCCTGGGATGGATCCATATCCATCCCCATCTGATTCTTGGACTGGAAGATCATCCGATCCTTTCTTCACCAGCCGGGGGAACTCCATTCCTCCTTTCCCTGATTCTCAGGAGGTTCCTCAGACCTGCGAGGACCTCAACGCCATCCAGAACGACCCATTCTCCAACACTTACAACCCTGGATGGCGAAACCATCCCAATTTTCAGTGGGCGGGAAATTCCCAAACCCAAAGACCACCTTTTCAGTCCCGCCCACAGCCCTCTCATCACTACCAGCCGCCTCAGCCTCGGCCCAACCCTACTTATCCATCAGGGCCAAATCAAGATCAAATGTCCTTAATCCTTCAGACTCTGGCTGACATTCAAAAATCGAATGCGGCCATTCAAAAACAGCACAAGGACGAGCTTACTGAAGTTAAAACTCAGCTGGCCCAGTTGGCAAATTCTCGCCAGCCAGGCACACTCCCTTCCCAACCTCTTCCTAACCCAAATAACGTGCCAACCCAGAAGCGCGTTATGAATCCAAATTTAGGCCACGCTCAATGGATTTATCAGGCCCCTACTGCTCCATCTCCAGACGAGATAGAAGCCTCTACTTCTCGTGCGGGATTTCAGCAGCAGCCACCCCTCCTACCTAACCCAAGCCAAAATCAGGCCGGATTAAATTCTGTAACAACACGTAGTGGTAAGACAACTCAGGACCCGCATTATCCAAACCACTCCCAGCCTGATAACCATGACCCTAGGATAATTAGCCAAGGTACCGCTGTTCCAGACCCACAACCTGGACCTATCCTAGAGGAACCAACCAAGATCCCGTTTCCCGAGGCCCTGACCAAGGGAAAGAAGACCACCAAACCCGTGGCCCCTGAGGAGGACCTGGTCAAGCTCTTTGAGCAGGTCCACATAAACATCCCCTTGATAGATGCAATCCGCCACGTACCAGCTTACGCACGATTTCTAAAGAATATATGTACACCCCAGCGTAAGCCGCGAACCAAGGGAGGGAGCCCAATTGTTCTGTCAGAGCAAGCCAGCTCTGTAATCCTTAGTAGACTCCCACCCAAGGCAAAAGATCCTGGAACTCCCCTGATCTCCTGTAAGATAGGTGGTACCCAATTTGATAGAGCATTGTTAGACTTAGGTGCATCTATAAATCTGATACCCACATCCTTACTTGACCATCTGGAAGAATCTGAGCTGAAACCAACCGAGGTGACATTACAATTAGCAGATCGATCTATAAAATCACCAAAAGGGATTCTCGAGGATGTTATCGTGAGAGTGCGGGATTTCTATTTTCCAGTGGACTTTATAGTCCTAGACATGGATGCACCTGAGAACCCTAGGGATACACCAATCATCCTAGGGAGACCTTTCTTGGCTACTGCTAGAGCCAACATCAGCTGTGAGGAGGGCCAAATAGAGCTTAAGTTTGGAGATCAAACACTGAAGATTGATATATTTAAGGCCCAACAAGGAATTAATTGCGGCGTCATCGAGCAAATTTGTGACATCAAGACTTTGGTTGATGAATCACACCTCCAGAATGACTTGAGTATGCCTCATCAACCACAAAAGGATCTTGACCCGCAAACAGAGGAGTCAAATCCAGATGTGAACAACCCAGTAACTCCCACCCTTGAACCTCACATCTATACTGAACCACCCGCTGCTGCTGAAAACCCCATCCTTGAACTGAAACCCCTTCCTGCTCATTTGAAATACATCTTTTTGGGTTCTAATCAGACCCTTCCTGTGATCATCAATTCCAACCTCAGTCCTGAACAGGAATCCCGTCTGATTGTTGTCCTCCAGCAACATCGCAGAGCCATCGGATGGACTCTCGATGATTTGACTGGAATAAGTCCCTCTTATTGTACTCATCATATCTATTCAGAAGAGGGCACACGACCTTCTCGTGAAATGCAGAGACGCTTAAACCCCAATCTGCAGGAGGTCGTGAAAAAGGAGATCATCAAGTGGTTAGATGCCGGGATCATCTACCCGATCTCCGATAGTCGTTGGGTGAGCCCAATTCAGGTCGTGCCTAAGAAGGCAGGACTCACCACTATAACGACTGAGACCGGAGAAATCATTCCTACCCGATTAGCCAACTCGTGGAGAGTCTGTATAGACTACCGTCGACTCAATTCCTCCACGAAGAAGGATCATTTCCCACTACCCTTCATTGATCAAATTCTCGAAAAACTTGCGGGAAATAGGTTCTTCTGCTTTCTTGACGGGTACTCCGGTTATAACCAGGTGGCAATCCATCCTGAGGACCAAGAAAAGACCACGTTCACCTGCCCCTTCGGAACATACGCTTTCCGAAGGATGCCTTTCGGTCTTTGCAATGCACCCGCTACTTTTCAGCGATGCATGCTTGCCATATTCTCAGATATGGTAGGTGATTATCTGGAAGTCTTCATGGATGACTTTTCAGTTTTCGGAGCATCATTCGACGATTGCCTCCAACACTTGGTCCAGATACTCAGGCGGTGCATCGACGTGAATTTGGTTCTTTCCTGGGAAAAGAGCCATTTCATGGTGCCTGAGGGAATTGTCCTGGGACACTCAATTTCGGAGAAAGGTATCCAAGTGGATCGAGCTAAGGTTAATCTGATTTCTCACCTTCCTATGCCTAGCTCGATCAGGGACATCCGATCCTTTTTAGGGCATGTCGGTTTTTATCGACGATTTATCCCTGATTTTTCAAAAATCGCACGCCCCCTGACCACTCTTCTCTCCAAGGATGTTCCCTTCGAAATCTCCAAGGAATGCACTCAAGCATTTGAAATCCTGCGTGACCGAGTCACCCAAGCCCCGATCCTACAGTCCCCTGATTGGTCTCAACCTTTTGAGATCATGTGTGATGCATCCGACTTCGCTGTAGGAGCGGTTTTGGGGCAGAAAAATGACAAGAAACCTGTGGTCATTTACTACGCCAGCAAAACACTCGATGAGGCTCAGCGTAACTATACAGTTACTGAGAAAGAGCTGCTAGCTGTAGTATTTGCCCTAGAGAAGTTCAGATCGTACCTTCTGGGTTCCCATGTCATCATATACTCGGATCACACGGCTGTGAGGCATCTCCTTGCAAAGAAGGACGCGAAGCCTCGATTGATCCGATGGATCTTGCTGTTGCAAGAATTTGACCTCGAGATTCGCGATAAAGCGGGAAAACAAAACGTGGTAGCTGATCACTTGTCCCGTCTTCCTTCTGAAATGATAGACCCTTCCGGACCCATCACTGAGCATTTTCCCGATGAGCACCTGCTGACTATTGGTACTAGCCTTCCATGGTTCGCTAATATTGTAAATTACTTGGAATCTCATCAGACCCCGTCCGATTGGCCGAAGGCCAAGAAAGACAAATTACGCTCCGATGCCAAGTATTACATTTGGGAAGACCCGTACCTCTTCCGCATAGGTGCCGATCAGATCATCCGGAGATGTGTCCCAGAAGGGGAAATCAACAATATCCTCTCTTTCTGCCATGACCAGGCATGCGGTGGCCATTTTGCCGGGCATAAAACCGCATCAAAAGTCCTCCAGTGCGGCTTTTACTGGCCCACACTGTTCAAAGACGCATACAGTCATTGCAAGGCATGCAGTCGTTGCCAGACTTTGGGCAACATGAGCCATCGCGACATGATGCCTATGCAACCGATTCTAGTATGCGAAATCTTTGATGTTTGGGGGATTGATTTTATGGGCCCCTTTCCTGTTTCGGATGGTTTCGAATACATTCTGTTGGCTGTGGACTACGTGTCCAAATGGATCGAAGCCATACCGACCCGAACCTGTGATCACAAAATCGTTCTCAAATTTATTCATCAACACATTTTCTCAAGGTTCGGGATTCCTCGTGCAATAATTTCTGATGGGGGGACCCATTTCACAAATGCTCAGTTTAGGTCACTGATGACCAAATACGGGGTGTCTCACCGAATCTCTACTCCTTACCACCCCCAAACTAATGGTCTAGCTGAGCTGTCTAATCGGGAGATCAAGAAAATCCTGCAAGTCACTGTTCGACCTGACAGGAAGGACTGGTCGTCCTGACTTCCGGAAGCATTGTGGGCCCATAGGACCGCCCACAAGACCCAATTAGGCATGTCTCCCTTTAGACTGGTGTACGGAAAGGCATGCCACCTTCCCGTCGAACTGGAGCATAAAGCCTATTGGGCAGTACGGAACTGTAATCTGGATCTTTCTAAGGCTGGTACCCACAGAAAACTCCAAATCAGCGAGATCGATGAATTACGCATAGACGCGTACGAGAACTCGCAAATCTACAAGGAGCGGGTTAAAGCCTTCCACGACAAACACATCTCGAGAAAGATCTTTCATCCTGGTCAAAAGGTCCTACTCTTTGATGCCCGACTCAAACTCTTCCCAGGAAAACTGAGATCTAAGTGGGTCGGACCATATTTGGTCCGACAGGTTTTTGGAAATGGAGCAATCGAAATCAGTCCACTCAGCCACGATTCTGAACCTTTCATCGTGAACGGTCAGAGACTCAAGCCGTTCATTGATGTAACTTCTACTGATTTGGCTGAGGCATCTTATATCCTCCTTTCCCCTTGAGCTTATTGCGCCCAGCCGATGGCATAAAACTCAGCGCTTAACGGGAGGCAGCCCGTCATTCTCTTTGAAAACCTGAAACTTGTTCTGACACCTTTCAGCACTTGAAGTTCACCCTTGTAGACAGCCGACCCCAACTCAGATGTTCGCATCTGAGATTTGAAATCGTCCGCAAAAATTCAACCCGACCCATCCACTCACCCAAATTTCTGTCTTAAGAAATGAACTAAGACCCCCTAGGTTACAATGAGGACATTGCAAATCTTAGGCATGGGGGGGTAGGAAAGTGCAAAAACTTGTAAGAAAATGTTTCAAACAAAAAATTCACATATGCCAAAAATACCATAAAAATTAAAAAATTTTTTCGAAAAAGAATAAGAGGAAAAGAGGAGAAGGAAAATTTTGTGAAGGAGAAAAGAAACAAAATGAAAAAGGAGCACAAAATTATGAGAAAAAGTGATAGTCATTAGTAAGGAACTAAGGAATTAACCTAAGTTCTAGACCTCATTCAAGAAAATAACTGAAAAGTGCACAATGAGATTAGTAAGAATGCAAACCTTAGGCATTCTTGAATAGACTCTTAGTACCCATTAAGATCTGGACACTCCTCAAGAGGTTGAGGAAAATGAAAAGCTGAAGTATTAGGTCCAAGGCTTAGGAAGTATTCGGCCTCGTTAACTAATTTTTGGTTTACGGGACTCAGTAACCTAAGCACCCTAATCTCACACACAGCCTGGTTCAGTAAGCGTAAAAATCAGAATCACGCAGAAGCGTCGCAAAAATCTGAAAAGAACACCTAGAATAGGAGCGGCCGATCAACACAAGTTGATTTGGACGAGTTCCCAGCGCAGAGAGGCGGGAAATCCCCTCGAAGACGCGTAACAAAATATCATCTCCTCGGTGCTTGTCTCTTAGGATATTTACATATCCTACGGGGGGCATGTAAGCACTCTGCTGGTTCAGATTCCATGGATGGCATTATCTCGAAGTGTCAATTGCCAGGGTCTGGATTCGGCCACGGAATACCATGGATGGGATTATCTCGAAATCTCAATAGCCAGGGTTCCGGGGGTTGCCATGGGCGGTGCTATCTCGAAGCATCGATCGCCAGGAACCCTTGAGGATTGATGATGGGAGCAAGGAATCTGATACAGACCGTGTTGAAAAGCCAATCCTAGGCTAGAACTAAAAAGAAAAAGAGAGAGAAAACTCTCCAAACAGAAA
The DNA here is from genome assembly GCA_037157565.1 of Thalassia testudinum. NCBI lineage: Eukaryota > Viridiplantae > Streptophyta > Magnoliopsida > Alismatales > Hydrocharitaceae > Thalassia > Thalassia testudinum. The sequence goes on from JAZHRO010000024.1 coordinate 204,067,294, forward strand.
AACTTTCTATCTCTCTCTTACAAAACGCACTGCGAACTGAGCCAGGGCTAAAATCATTTCAAGCACGGGTGCTTTAACCACGAAGTCCAATAAACCTTAGGTTAGTTCTTGTGGGCCTTAAAAACCTTTGCTAAAAGACTGAGGCTAAGGCTAGACAGATTTGGATCTTGACTAGTACTAGAGTACCTTTTAGGCCTATGATCAGCATTCTAACCTAATCTATGAAGGCACTTATCTAAAACTATTGAAAACTTCATGGTCTAGAACAAGGGTTGAAACCTTAAGTTTTTGCTAAGGGACTAGCAAAAGCTAGGCATGGGGGTATGATGAGAACCTCATCATGAGCCATAACTAGCTCATTTTGACCCAATACAAAGGATAAAAGCTCCTACATATCTCAAGGAAAGGCTTAACTCAGAGAATTCTGAGTTTGAGAAGAAAACCAGTCATAAGGGGTAAAAGTGCAATTTTACCAGTATAAACTGCATGCAGGGTAATTCAGGGACCAAACACAGGTCAAAACAGCTTAATAAGAATAAAAGTGGGATGAGATGATCTAGCAAGGGCTACAGCAATTCCAAGAGACTAAATCTGTAACCCTAAAACAACCCACTTCAATTCACAAGGTTCGAGGCAAAGTAAAAATAGAATAAACCCTCTAAAATTCATAGAAAAATAATCTCTAGGGTTTAGAACCTTCAATTTGGCCTTTAGAACCCATTTTGACCTACATTGAGAACCATGCCCAATTAATAACTTAATTTGGGTTTTTGCGCAAATTGACCGGTCGAACAAGGTTTAAGATGAAAATAAAATTCACCATCAGATTCCTTAGGTCCTAATTAGTCATGTATAAAAACTTGAGCCTAAGAAGAAACCCCCTTGACCGACTTTACACTTTGGTCCTCATATATTTACTCTTTGGCCCTCAACTTTTGAACCCTCGCATTTTGGCCCCTAACTCTCCTTCGTTCTTTGCAATCAGGTCCCTCCTGCAAAACCCTGCCAGCACCATGCTCCGGCGACCTTGCGCGGAGCATGGCGCCGCGCAGGGTGAGGTAGGGGACCTGGCAAGTAAACCGGGGGTGCCCTGCGTCGTCAGCCGTCGCAGGAGCACCCCCCTGGTCATTGTAGGCCACCATACCGGCCGTGCGAACGCACGGACGGTATGGGTTCATGTTCCGACCATTCTCCGGCGAGGGAGACACGTCGTCTCCCTCCGCCTTCCTCCCTGCTTCATCCCTTTAAATACCCCCCCGCCGCTCCACCGACGAGGGTAGCTTGGATCTGACGGAGAAATCCCCAACTTCCTTCTCTTCTTTCTCCGGCAGACGCTCACCAGCTCCGGCGGCTTCCTCCCCCTCCACCTCTTCGCTCTGCCGCAATACCAGCAGCAGAGACTTCCTCCCCTGCTCTTCCCGCGCCACGCCGCACCCAGCTGGCGCCTCTCCGGCTCTCTGCTCGCCGCCGCCCCTCTCCCTGAGCATCGTCTTCTCCGGCGACAGTCGATACGACTGTCGCCCTGTTCCTCCCCCTTCGTCCCTGCAAGTAAGCTAGAGTTACTCCCCTTCTCCTCATCTTTCTTTCCCCGCTTTCAATTTAGTCAATTAAGCCCTCTACCGACCCTGTTCACCCTCACCCTCTTCGCCTCCGACCACCCTCCGGCGAGCCGCTCCCATCACCTCAGCGATCCACACGGCTCGCCGACCACCGCAGAACCTCCGCCTCCTCACCCTGATCCTCTTCCGCCCCTCCACTTCCCACCAAACACCCTCTGCAGATCCACCGAACACACCCACTTCTTCGCTCACAGTTTGACCTAGGACGACCTGTTGCCTCCATCACGCCCCCTGCAGACCCCCTGACCACCTTCGCCGTGCCACGGCGAAGGTCCCCCGCCTGTCTGATTTGGCCGAGAGGCCGTTCTTCTGCACCAGGTGACTCGCCCGCCGTCGCCATTACTGCGCAGGCAGAGCTGCTTCACCTGCAGATGCAGGCACGCCTTCGCCCAGGTTTGACTCCCAGGTTGCGCAGGGACTCTCCGCGAAACGTCCCAGGTTCACAGATGGGGCGAAGGCCGCGCGGGAAGCCACGATCGCCCACTGCTCCATCCGCGACGCGCGCTCAATTGGGGTGGGACATTTAGTCCCACCTCGGAACTTTTCGGAGGCGCGCGGACGCATAAAGGCAAAAAGTGCCTTATGCTGTCTGCCTCCTGACCACGGGGTGAGGTCCCTCTCACCCGACCCGGCCTCGTCCGTGACCACGCTCCACGGACCTGGCCCGACCCGATTAGACCGACCTGCACTCCTCGCCCACCACCGCACGCCGGTGGGCCTGGACCCGGGCCTGACCCGAACCCGATTACCCGGTAGCTCTGGGAGAGCTGTCCCAAGAGTGGTTTCAGAGAGAAAGAGAGACGCGGGGGGGGGAGGGTAGAGTAGGTTTTTGCCTCTTGACGAAAAACTCTGAAGTGTGCAGGCCAAAGAAGAAGAAGACCCGCGCAAAGAAGTGCAGGCGAAGAAGAAGGAGCTGCACTGTAGCAAATGCTCAGTTAAGTCGTCGAAGCACCGGGCCAGACGACGGGAAGTCAGCAGCCAGAGCAACACAGAAGGCAGGCTGAAGAAGAAGGAAGGGAGACTTAGTAGCCGAAGGCAGAAGCACCACGATTGCAGAAGAAGAAGAAGAGAGGTCAAGGCAGAAAACCAAAGAAGAAGAACAAGGAGCACTGAAGAAAGAAAAACATCACCATTGCAGAAGAAGATTATCACCATAGCAGAAACCAAGGAAGAAGAAGAAGGAGATCTGAAGAAAGAGAAAGAAAGAAGAACATCACAACAAATTCTTTCCCTTTCTCTTTATTTTGTAAAAGAAACATGTATATCTCTAGAATATGACTTGCTCCCTGAGTTCGACCTCGGGAACTCTTTCATTTTCCGAGTAAAAAAATTTATATTTGAAATGTTGGTAATAACCGGCTTTACTACAACGTTATAACAAAACCCTCAAACCCGGTGAAACCAGACGTTTTCTCAGCAGACATCTTTACAAAACCTCTTGCAGCAGAGAAATTCTGCTTTATAAGAAGAAAATTAGGACTTTGCACAATAAAAGAGATTCAAAACTAACAATTTAATTGATATGGAATTTGTTTGTATTTATAAAAAATCTCTGAGGGCCTCACTGCAATTTACCCATTCTTATTTTTAAGAAAAAAGGAGTAAACTATAAAATTTCCATATGTTTGGAAATATTTGGGTGTTGTTTGTAACATGATTGCTTAACTTAGGTTGTTGACTACATTATTTGTTCAACACCTAAGTTGTAAATTTTTCTTCTCTCAACCACTTAAAAGAGGCCAAGTGCAAACACTTGCCTCATTTTGCCTCAAGCAAACCCTAGTTCTCTCCACAAGTATCTCTCCAAGCCCTTGCCAAGAAGAAGAAAGCTCACCTCCAAGCTTGTACTCTAAGTATATTCTTATCTCCTAAGTAGATCTTGCTATCATGAGTCGTTCTACATCTTGTCTTTTTCTTTCTCTCAAGTCCTTTCTCGTTGCTACATTTGTTTCTCGTTGGGTACCAAGTGGTATCGATACCCATCACTGGCAAAATATGGGGTGAATCACAGAATTTCCACACCTTACCACCCCATGAGGAATGGATAGAACCAGGTCTCTAATCGGGAGATCAAGAACATCCTGCAAAAAATGATTAGGCCTAATAGAAAAGACTGGACTAAAAAGCTTGATGACGCTTTTTGGGCCTACCGTATGGCATACAAGATGCCTATCGACAAGCCACCATTTCGTCTAGTGTTTTGTAAAGCATGCCATTTACCCATATAAATTGAACATCTAGCATTCTGGGCGATTAAGAAATGCAATTCCGATCTAGGCTTAGCCGAAAAGACCAGGAAACTCCAACTATCTGAGTTGGAGGAGCTTAGAAATGATGCATATGGGAATGCTAAGATCTATAAGGCGAGGACCAAAGCTCTTCATGACCAGTTGATATCACAAAAGAGCTTTGAGCTGAACTAGAAGGTCTGGCTCTCTGATTATCGACTTAAGCTCTTTCCCGACAAGCTTAGGTCCAAATGGAATGACCCATTCATCATTAATCGTATATTTCCAAACGAAGCCATCGAAATTTCTAACCCAAAGACAAGTAACTCTTTCAAGGTCAACGAACAACGTCTAAAACCTTATGTTGACAGCGTTATCCCAGAACCTACCTCAGACAAGGTTGCTTTAACCTTGATTTGACTTCTTTAGCTAGACCCCGCCTAGCTGATGGCACTAAACTCAACATTTGTACAGTCTGACTCAGAGCTGACTAGAGTGTCATGGAATACAAGTGATATTTTTCTCAATCTATCCTTTTCTCATGCCTTTTATTTCCAATGAGGACATTGCATAAGCTAGGCATGGGGGGTGAATTCATTTCTAAATTATAGTGTCAGCTCTGTGAATTTCTTGTAAATTTCCCTTACTTTTTCCTGTATTATTAAAAAAAATTAAATTATGTAAAGAGAACCTGGGCATTAGAGTTTTTCAACCTTAGAAATAATACAATAGGACCTGAACATTTAGACCTTTTAGGTCTTCAGGCTTAATCAACCCGAATGTCTACTAAAATGCGGAATTGTTTCTCGAGTCCTCGCCATTCATAAATTCATTTCTAATTGCTTAAATAAGTTGGGGCGATAAATACACGACTTATCAACCTGGCCTTTGATTTGAGGAAACTTTAAGTTTAAAGCATCTATACACTATTTGCATTAACTCACTTTTCGGCGGTTTTAACAGAAATTAGGCAGCTAATGAACTTTCCAAGGTAGTATAGCTGGCAAGTTATCATAAGTAATAACTCATTGGCTGGCTGTCCAAATCCAAACTACACGACCATCCTTTTTCTGCTGCTTTTAGGTAAATCCTAGATCAGAGAAGCCACCTCCTCAAAAAAAAGAAAAAAAAAAAATATATATATATATATAAAGAGAGAAAATAGAAAAGGAGAAGAAAATATAAATAAGTCACACTTCACTGCACCAGTATGGTTCACAAGTTGCCGTGTGTTTGATGCCCCATTAGCCAATTGTCCAGAACCCAGCTCATAAAATGCACGTTTAATTCCTAAACACTTAGAAAGAAGCAGGGAAGTAGAATAAGCCAGAGAGATATACATTGGGTTCACCCTTGTGTTGACTCCACAAAAAATTAAAGTAGGGAGAAAGCTATCAGTTGAACAAATACACTTTTAGCAGAATTTCTTTTCGAGGTCACCTAGGGTCATAGAAACTTGAAGTCCATCTTTCTTTTTTTTTAATCAAAACGGGAGTTACTTTTATTAATCCCCCACTCCTTGGAGGCAAAAGAAAAGGGCAGGGGGACTAGACCAAAACCTACTCTTACTAGAAGAAACAAAATGGACCACGACTCATGGCCTTACAACAGATCCAAACAAAAAATAAGCCAAGAACCCCCTAAATCAAAACATAAGGAAACTGCAACTTGTCCAAAAAGATAGTGCCCCGAATATGGCGAGGAAGGTCAAAATATTGATAATTGCGGCAGGAAGTGACATCTATATGCGCCAGATGGAGTTGTAGCTGATAACACTACATATGGGGGTGATAATTTTGTTAAATAGGGCCCATATTAAGAATAAAAGGCACAACATAAGTAGAATGGGAGATTGCATGCATCATATGCCAAGATTACTTATAAAATAATATTAATGGCCATTTGTATAAGCACCTATCAAAGCAGGCCTCAGATGAGCAATCAGACTGCACGGATGGATTTAGAACGACGAACGAAGTCCAACGGACTCAAAATCGGCCAAATCCGACATCCGGAGCTTCCACAATGGGCACAAGAAGTTCTGATCGTTGATCTGATGATCAACGGCCCTCAATGCACCACGTGGAGCCCGCTCACCATGCACCGCTTCCACCTTCAGTCGGAGATCAAATCTCAACTGTTGATCTCTGATTGGACGGCCGAGAACCGCGCACACACCTGCGGTCACCACGACAAAGCAGCCGGCGTAGCGCAGTGGTTAACGCGCACGCCTGCACCCACGCGACGTGGGTTCGAGCCGTGCGGTGCAGGAATTTGAAGGCAACGAGGAGCGCGGACGAAATTCAGCCATAGATCTGCACTTGGATGGTGGCGATAGCGCCACGCAGTGTGCCCTCAGGTAGAGATAGGCCACGCATGCGCGCACGCCAGACGATGATGCCCACGTGCACGCACGCTCAAGGCACGATCCAAGCGTGCTCGGGCGAAGATCTCAGCTGTCCGATCTTCGATCAGATGGCTCTCATGCCGCCCCCACGGATCGAGCACAAAGAAGAATGGCGCGGGCGTGCGACAGGCGAGCTGGGGGCTTCACCGACGCTTTTGGAAGGGTTTTAGCGACGTCCCGGACGTCGCTACAACCCCTTCTTCATTTTTAAAGCCCTTCTCCCTATTTAAACCCCTTCCAACCACTCATTCAAGGCATTCACTTCCCTTACAACTACTCTACCCCTCTCTTAGCTAGCTTTAGGCCCTCTTGTAATTGCCGGAGACGACGAGCCGCCGACGGAGCCTTCTCCACCACCGTGGCTGCCTCGCCACCCTCCCTCTCTCTCTTTCTTCCTCTCTTTTAAGCTTTACTTTATTTATGGTTAAGCATGTATCTAATGTTGTAATTTATGAACTAAAGCTGCATAATTAATGAAGTTGTTTTCCATTCAGTTGTCTACTTTACTTCCTATCCAAGTTGCATGTTAAAGAAAGAAACGACTCTAACCCTAATCTCTCTCTCTCTCTCTCTCGCTTTTCTCCTGCACCTTTTCACAAGCAAAACTCCGTGATTTTCGTGACAAGAAAAATCCGATTTACATGCCTCCCTGAGACCGACACTTGGACTCACATCTGTTTCTTTACTTTAAAATCGACGTTGCAAGTGCAAACTATGATGACACTTCTTAACATACACGCACGAAAGACACGTCATTTTTTGGCGCCGTTGCCGGGAAGGCAACAGATTTGTTTTGTCACTTCCATTCCACATCCATTCTCACATCGTCTAATGCCTTGTTTCCTTTTTACTTGATGGTTGCAGGAATTCGGCGCTTGGACGACGAAGCGATACATCCCATGACAATAACAAGCAAGTAGGCGCAACAAGGACCGGTAGTGAGTAATTCTTCACTCATGACTGTTTGCTTGCGTGAAAAACTAAAAAAATTGTAAAAATTAAAAAAATTTGGCGTGGTGTATGATTACTTGACCTACATCCTTAACACATCACCCAACAAAAAAATATACACTCTAACATTCTGAATAAATTCTTGGAGTGTTCTTTTCTCTTTTTGAGTGGTGTTTGTGAAGCCACCGTGGATTGACTTGGGCCGCACCACTCAACCCTAAAAATGACTCATCTAATAGAAGCTGCATGATCATTAGGATGAGTACATTAGGGTTTTAGAGCCTCTACAGAATAAAAGGAAATCTACTTTCACTAAATTGTGTGCAAAACTTGACGTGCCCACTGAAACTTGCCTGAAAACACTAAGACACGTCAACCCTAAAAGACACTAAAGTAAGGATGAAACACTAAAAGACACCACATCTTAAAAATCCTTGCTTGAAGACCATGTTTTGATAGAAGCACACACAATGAAAGTGAAAAATTAAGAGGCACCACCCCAATCAATGCCTCATCACATAACCCTAGCACAAGCACTATCCTAGCCCTTTTAAAACTAAGTAGATGTGCCCTAGGAAGGACTGAGTTAAGTCTCGAAAGGTGAGATTTTGTTCGCTAGGCACTTGGCTTTCATTCCCTTGGTAGAATATGGTGACTAGGCTGCGGAGCAGTGTCAAACGACGGCGGTTGTGGGGTCTACGGAATCGGAGGCGCAAGCCAAAGGAAGAACCTTCCCTGCAATCCCCTCTTAATGAACCTGGCCAGATTAGCGTTGGGAAGGGGAGTCCAGTGCTTACGGACTTAATCACCCTTTGTGAGATTTCTAGGTCTCCTAAGGAATACACCATAAGGACTAGGCTTGTTTGCTTGATTGAACACATTTCTCGCATCTGTCACTCTCCGCATCCCCTCCTGTTCTTCTCTAGTGTATGCACGGGAGACGCTCACTGCATCCTGAGTTGTTTGTTTTGGGACGAGAATCTAGGTAACGTGATTCTGTTAGAAACATGGCTGAACCTAGGGTAGATGAGGCTGAGGATCAACCCCCACCAGACACAATGGCCATCATTCAAGCCCAAATTAATGCAAACCACCGGCTTCAACAACAACAAATCCACACCATCATGCAAGCCATACACCGGTTACAAAACCCACAAGAGCAACCACCACCACCTTTCCAAGGCCCACAAGGGCAACCACCACTTGATGTACCACCATTTTAGGATCAGCCGAGGCCCCTCCGTGATTTCTACAATCCTTCTGTTATTAGAGTTGAGCCACACCTGAGGATCCCCGAAGGGGGAGATGATTTTGAGCTAAAACCAAATGTCTTAAGTCTGATCCAGAGCTACTTCCATGGAAGCTAAAATGAGGACCCCTTCCAACACCTAGAAGATCTCGACCGCATAGCACGAACTGTGAAACCTAGGAACATTAGCCTTGACATTGTTCTAATTAAGATGTTTCCCTTCTCATTAAGAGACAAGGCTTCTCACTGGCTTAGAACCCTAGGTAGACCCATCACCACCTGGGAAGAACTGAGGCATGCATTTCTAAAGAAATTCTTCCCCATAGAAAAGACCAATGCCCTCAGAAGAGCTATTACTACCTTCACACTCCAGGGTGGGGAACAGTTCCATGAGGTGTGGGAGAGATTTAATGAACTCTTGAGGAAATGCCAACACCACGAAGTACCAAGGTGGTAATTGGCCCAGATTTTCTACCATGGTCTGGAAAGCAACCTACAAAACTTCGTTGATGCCTCATGCGGAGGGAACTTCCTGAACAAGGACAAGGAGAGCGCGTTTGAGCTCTTTGAGTCCAAGATCGAGAATTCGCTCAACAATGGCTCCATGACCCAGTTTAACAGGTCCAGTCAACCCCGTGGTGGGATTTATGAGGTACAAGCAAATTCTGGAATGGTTGACATGGACATCATTGCCAAGAAACTAGATCGAGTGGAATTGGTGGACAAAAAGATTGATGAGCTACTGAACCAGACCAGGAACCCATTACAGACCTTCTCCCTAGCAAAGGGAGCACATAATGTTGACCTGGTCCAGCCCCTAACCCAACTGAACCTGGAACAACTCCTGACCACGTTCCAGGGAGGGACCTTTGCTCCCTCAACCCTTGATTACTCTCTTCCCACTCCATCGACATCGGGTATCCTTGAAGATGTGCAAGCTGTCCAAGGTTATGCTAAACCTGACCCTTTCTCCAACACTTACAACACTAGCTGGCGCAACCACCCCAACTTTGGTTGGACAAACCAGAAACCACCGTAATTCCAAAACCAGCCCAGGCCAAACCAACAGCCACACTTGCCCCCCTATCAGCAAGGACCACCAGTTAGACCCCCATATAATCAAAATAGGGTGGCTCCCCCACAAAACCAAATGGACACCCTAATAAAGATGATGGCTGACATGAACCAGAAACATCAGGAGGAAATGGCCTTGGTAAACGGACAGTTAAGCCAACTCTTGGACTGTAAACAACAAGGATCCCTACCTTCCCAGCCACAACCAAACCCGCGAAACATAATTAACAAAGGCCCCAATTCGCAAGGGTTCCAAGGCAATCCCTGGCAGGCTCACATGGTCCAGCCAGCCCCGCAAACACCCCCTAGGTTTGGTGATTCTTCATCCTCATCTTCTCAAGGATCAACCCATGATCCCAATGCCTTTGCGAATGTGGTGACCTTGAGAAGTGGCACCAAAACCCAGGATCCCAAATGGCCAACTCTCCCCGAGACTTCACCCACTGAAATACCCGACTCAAAAGAGGCACCAGAAAAACCCAAGGACCCAGAAATAGACCCGATCCACATCCAGACACCCTACCCTGAGCCCTTGGAAACAATCAAGAAAAAGAAGAATGTTGTGGAAACTGAGCTTTTGGAGATCTTTAAGCAAGTACAGATTAATATCCTGCTCCTCGAAGCCGTTAAGCACATCCCGGCTTACGCCAAGTTTTTAAAGGATGCCTATATACCCAAGCATAAGCCAAGACCTCAAGCACCTAGGAAGGTTGTGCTCTCCGAACAAGCAAGTTCCGTAATATCAAGCGACCTTCTGCTCAAGCGAACTGACCCAGGAGCACCCCTGATTTCCTGCAATATCGGGGACATGACATTTGATAGAGCGCTCCTGGACTTAGGTGCTTCTATCAATCTGATTCCAACAACCCTGTACCACCAATTTGGTTTCGGAGAGTTGACACCCACACCTGTCACCATCCAGCTGGTTGATAGATCAGTGAAAACCCCAAAGGGGGTTGTCGAGGACGTGATTGTACAGGTCAAGGACTTCTATTTCCCGGTCAACTTCTTGGTACTCGACATGGAATTCCCTGAAAAACTACAGAATGCACCCATAATCTTTGGCAGACCTTTCTTAGCTACGGCTAAGGCAAACATTGATTGTGACACGGGATGTATGGAAATTGCCTTCGGAGACAAGCAAATGCAATTGGATATCTTCCGGGCGACAAAGTCTTTTGATTGCGATTGTGTTGAGGAACATGATCCCGTGGAAACTCTGGTCGAGGAATGCCTCACCCTTAGTTCTGTTTCAGACCACCAAACCTGTAATGACTGTTCTGACCCGTCACTACTCGTGGAACTCTGTAAGGCTGATTACCATCACACAACACCATTTGAGGAGATTGATGTTGATCAACTCCTGCCTTTTCCTTTTCCGTCAGCTATGGTTCCACCCGCACCTGAACTTAAGCCACTGCCCAAGAATCTCAAGTATGTCTTCTTGGGACCTGACCAGACCTTCCCGGTGATTATTAATTCTCATCTAAGCAAGGATCAGGAACTCAGGTTGACCGTGACCCTTTCAGAACATTAGGCCACCATTAGTTGGACCATTTCTGACTTAAGAAGAATTAGCCCCACCTATTGCACCCATAAGATTTACTAGAAGACGGGGCACGACCCTCCCGCCAGATGCAGAGACGTTTAAACCCAAACATGTGGGAGGTCGTTAAGAAAGAAATTATCAAGTGGCTTGAAGCTGACATCATCTATCCTATCTCCAATAGCCCCTGGGTGAGCCCCACTCAAGTGGTTCCAAAGAAAGTTGGGCTCACCATTGTCAACAATGATCATGGTGAATCCATCCCCACCCGCACCACCACCGCATGGTGGGTGTGTATTGATTATAGGAAGCTTAATGAAGCCACTAAGAAGGATCATTTCCCCTTGCCATTCATTGACCAAATCCTTGCAAGATTGGCAGGGCAAAAGTATTTTTGCTTCCTGGATGGATATTCAAGATATAACCAAGTCGCAATTGCTCCGAAAGATCAAGAAAAGACCATATTCACCTAACCGTACGGCACGTTTGCATTCCGTCGAAGGACATTCGGGTTATGCAATGCACCTGCTACCTTTCAGCGTTGCATGCTAGCCATTTTTTCAAAAATGGTGGGCGAATACTTAGAGGTCTTTATGGATGATTTCTCTGTATTTGGGAATTCATTCGACCATTGTCTAAGCAACTTGGAGAAAATCCTGAAACGATGTATCGAGGTTAATCTGGTGTTAAGTTGTTAAAAGAGCCATTTTATGGTTCATGAAGGAATTGTCCTCGGTCACATCATATCACATAGGGGCATCGAGGTAGATTGGGCTAAGGTTGATTTGATTTCCAAACTTCCTCCACCTAGCTCGGTCTGATAGATTCGCTCATTTCTGGGACACGTTAGCTTCTACCGAAGGTTCATTAAATACTTTTCCAAGCTTTCCAAACCCTTAACCGACCTTCTAGCCAATGACGCCATATTCCACATGTCTTCTGATTGCATCCAGGCTTATCACACCCTCCAGGACTTAGTCACCACAGCACCTGTACTTCAGCCCCCAGACTGGTCCCAGGACTTTGAGATTATGTGTGATGCATCAGATTTTTCCATAGGCGCTGTCCTGGGACAAAGGCAAGACAAGAAGCCCATGCTGATCTACTACGTGAGCAAAACGTTGGACGAGGCCCAACGAAATTATACGGTCACAGAGAAAGAATTGCTCATTGTAGTCTTTGGACTTGAAAAGTTTCGATCATACCTACTGGGATCCCACGTAACCATCTATGATGACCATTCAGCCATTCGGCACCTGTTAGCTAAGAAGGACGGAAAGCCCAAGCTCATCAGATGGATCCTGCTCTTGTAGGAATTTGACCTGGAAATCCGCGACAAGGCCAGATCAAAGAATGTAGTGGCTGACCACTTGTCTAGACTTCATCCAGACCACATTGGACCCTCCCTACCTCTATCTGATGCCTTCCCCGATGAACACATTCTGGCTGTGCAAGACAAGAGACTGTCGTGGTATGCTGACTACGTCAACTACCTAGTTGTAGGACAAACCCCACACAGCTGGTCCAGACAGCAATGGGATAGGTTCTTGGCTAAGGCCAAGCACTATTTTTGGGATGATCCCATGCTATTTCGCCTCTGTGCCGACCAGATCATCAGGAGGTGTATCCCCGAGAACAAAGTTCAGAGTGTGCTTTCCTTATGTCATGACCAGGCTTGTGGTGGCCACTTCTCTGGAAAGAAAACGGCTGCAAAGGTTCTGCAGTCTGGATTTTACTGGCCTTCCCTATTTAAGGGTGCACACAGTTTTGCCATGACTTGCTCACGCTGCCAAATGCTGGGAACCATGACCAAGAAAGATATGATGCCCCTCCAACCCATTTTGATTGTCGAAATCTTCGACATTTGGGGTATCAATTTTATGGGCCCCTTTCCACCATCCAAAGGCTTCGAGTACATCCTAGTCTCAGTAGACTATGTTTCTAAATGGATTGAAGCTGTCGCCACCCGCCGATGAGATCACAAGACTGTCATGGACTTTGTTAAGCAGAACATCTTTTCTCGGTTTGGAATACCAAAGGGCATGATCAGTGATGGTGGAAGTCATTTTATCCACTCCCAATTCCATGCCCTACTTAGAAAATACGGGGTGAACCACCGCATTGCTACCCCGTATCATCCACAAACAAATGGGCAGACCGAGGTCCCAAATAGACAAATCAAGAACATTTTACAAAAGACTGTGAGACCTGACAAGAAAGACTGGTCCACATGACTAGATGATGCCCTGTGGGCATACAGAACCACTTTCAAGACCCTGATAGGCATGTCACCTTTTCGCCTGCTCTTTGGCAAAGCCTGCCATCTTCCTGTCGAATTGGAACACTGGGTTTACTGGGCTGTCAAGCAATATAACATGGATTCCCAGTTAGCCGGTGCGCAGAGGACGCTCCAACTATCTGAGCTCGAAGAAATTCGTCGAGACGCCTTTGAGAATAGTCGACTGTATAAGGAGAAAATGAAAGTCGTCCACGACCGACTTATCCATAGAAAGACCTTTGAGCCTAACCAGTAAGTCTGGCTGTTCGACGTTAATGGTCAAAGATTGAAACACTTCCTAGCCCAAGTTCCCTCAAAGAAGAGTGTCACCCTCATTGAGGGATGACACGAAGATACGCCCAGCTGGAGGCGTTAAACTTAGCCCTTCCTAGGAGGCAACCCAGAGGATTCATACTGATCCGGTATTTCATGTCACTTAGGTACTATCTTTTTGAACCCCTGTTGCATCTATGTATTTGCCAATGAGGACATTGTCCAACTTAAGCATAGGGGGGTGGTAAATTGCACGATCCTAAGCTCATTTAATCAGTCTGAATAAAATAAAATTAAAAAAAAAATTGAATTTAGGAAGAAACTTAGGCATTAGAAACTTGTCAATAGTGGGAAATAATACAAAAAGAACTTAAACACTTAGACTTTTCAGGCCTTCAGGCTTAATCAGCCCTGGTGTCCGTTAAAATATGGATTTAGCTTCGAATCCTTGCAACCTTAAGCTACTCTAATCCACCTACGAAATAAGGTGATAAGTATAAGACTTATCAACTCACCCTCTAACTCAGAAGAACTTTGAGTCTAAGCATCTGCACACATTTTTGCACAGACTCACTCCTCGGAGATTTTGACAGAAATTGGGTAGCTAATGAACTCTCTAGGGTGGTATGGCTGGCAAGTTGTCGTAGGTAACAGCCCATTGGCAAGTTGTCCAAAACCCAGCCACCGGACCACTTCTTCTTCATTGCCTCTAGGTACATTTGAGATCAGGGAAGCCACCTACAAAAAAAAAAAAAAAAAAGAGGAAGAAAAGAAAAGAAAATAAACCACAGTTCACTGCACGAGTATGGCTGGCAAGTGATCGTGGGTAAAAGCCCATTAGTTGGTTGTCCAGAACCCAGCTTAGTAATTACACAAAAAGAACCAAAACACTTAAGGAAGAAGAGGGGAAGTAGTACAAGCCGGGGAGATATACACTGGAAAAATCCTTGTGTTGACCCCAATCAAAACAAACGTAGGGAGAAAGCTACCAATCGAACAAATACACCTTCAGGAAAAATACTTCCTTTTCCGATCACCTAGGAGCGTAGAAACCCAAAGCCTGTCTGAATTACCATTGAGTGAGTCTATCACAATCTTCACACCAAGATGCTTAGCACTTAGGGTTTTGACCGAGTTTTGGGTAGGTTGGGTAGCCGTAAAAAGTTACCAACCCACTCTGAATTCCAAAAAAAAAAAAGATTCTAAAAATATATATACATATGTATATACATTAAAGCAAGGATTCAGGCGATTTGTATTTTGGTAGACACTCGGGCGCTACTTAGTCTTTGTAGATTAAGATCCTAATATATTTCCTCCTATTGACAAGTGATGAAGTGTCTAAGCAATTACTTCTTAAATTCTGATAAAGGCTAGAATAAACCTTGCTAGGGACTAGCAAGGAGTAAGCATGGAGGTATGATAACGCTACATATGGGGGTGATAATTCTGTTAAATAGGGTCCATCTTAAGAATAAAAGGCATAACATAAGTAGAATGGGAGCATTGCATGCATCATATGCCAAGATTACTTATAAAATAATATTAATGGCCATTTGTATAAGTACTTGTCAAAGCAGACCTCAAATGAGCAATCGGACCGTACGGATGAATTCAGAGTGACTAATGGAGTCCAACGGACTCAAAATTGGCCAAATCCGACATCCAGAGCTTCCAGAATGGGCCCAAGAAGTTCTAACTGTTGATTTGATGATCAACGGCCCTAGATGGTTCACGTGGTGCCCGCTCACCGCGCGCCACTTCCACCTTCAACCGGAGATCAAATCTCAGCCATCAATCTCTGATCGGACGGCCGAGAACCACGCGCACATCTGCAGTCGTAGCGACAAAGCAGCGGGCGTGGCGCAGCGGCTAACGCGCACGCCCGCACCCACGCGACGCGGGTTCGAGCTACGCGGTGCAGGAATTTGAAGGCAGCGAGGAGCGCGGACAAAATTCAACCGTAGATCCGTACTTGGAGAGTGGCGATAGCGCCGCGCGGCGCACCCTCAAGCAGCAATCGACCAGCGCGCGTGCACACCAGACGACGACGCCCGCACGCATCCGCGCTCAAGGCGTGATCCAAGCGCGCCCGAGCGAAGATCTCAGCTATCTGATCTTTGATCAGACGGCTCTCATGCCGTGCCCATGGATTGAGCACGAAGAAGAACGGTGTGGGCGTGCAACCGGTGGGCTGGGGGCTTCACCGATGCTTTTGGAAGGGTTTTAGCGACATCCCAGATGTCGCTAAAACCCCTTCTTCATTTGGAAATCCCTTCTCCCTATTTAAACCCCTTCCAACCACTCATTCAAGGCATTCACTTCCCTTGAAACTACTCTACCCCTCTCTTAGCTAGCTTTAGGCCCTCTTGTAATCACCGGAGACGACGAGCCGCCAACGGAGCCTTCTCCACCACCATGGCTGCCTCGCCACCCTCCCTCTCTCTCTCTTTCTTCCTCTCTTTTAAGCTTTACTTTATTTATGTTTAAGCATGTATCTAATGTTGTAATTTATGAACTAAAGCTGCATGATTAATGAAGTTGTTTTCCATTTAGTTGTCTACTTTATTTCCTATCCAAGTTGCATGTTAAAGAAAGAAACGACTCTAACCCTAATCTCTCTCTCTCTCTCTCGCTCTTGCTTTTCTCCCACACCTTTTCACAAGCAAAACTCCGCAATTTTCGTGACAATAAGTGACAAGAAAAATCCGGTTTACATGCCTCCCTGAGACCGACACTCGGACTCACATCTGTTTCTTTACTTTAAAACCGACGTTGCAAGTGCGAACTATAACGACACTTCTTAACACACACGCACGAAAGACACGTCAGTAGCTTATTCGCCTCAGCACATATGAAGTTGAGAGAATTAATGTGATGCCTAAACTATTGAAGCTTGAAATAATCTTTCCGAATGCTCCACAAAACAGGGATCTTCCCATTCCACCAGTTAGATAACAATGAAGAATTCGTATCAATATGGAGAATGGAATCACAAGGCAAAAGACTGATGGCATGGATGACAGCATCGATAATAGCCTTCTCTTTGATACACGTATCAATCCTGCGAGATGTGCTAGTAACGAAGTCTCCTCTGGAATCACGAGCAGCCCATCCAACCTTAAAGAAAAAGCCATTAGGGATTGCAACAACATTGATTTTAATCCCGCCAATCGGGCAAACCCAAGTGACAGCAAAAACCTTCGGTTAAAAGTAAGAAGCCACATGTGCATAGCAAAATTGGCCTAGTTGTGGTCTAGTACTATCTCCAATTTGTTCAAAGAGATATCATCATGTCTATGCTTATTCCAAATCCACCAAACATTAAACCAAATGAACATAATCAAACCTTTGCGACGAACATAGTCAGCATTGTGGTTAGGGGAGTTCATAATCTAAATGAAGGAGGCTAGATTAATAGGATCAAGAAGACTCTTCCTAAACACCTTGTTGCAAACCTGCCTAACAAGATCGCTATGCGTGAAAATGTGAACAATCGACTCCTGCTGGGGAGAATTATGACATCACGAACATTTGGAGACCAAAGGGTTGCCAAGCTTACAAAAGTTATCATCAGTAGGAATCTTGGAATGAAGGATCCTCCATGCAAGGAGACCCAAATGAAGAGGCACCTTAAGTTTCCAAAGCCCCTTAGCAGCTCTATCAATAGGCGAAGATCTAAAGTGGGAAGCATAAGAAAAGGCCACAGTAAAGCACCCTATTGATGTAAGAATCCAAATAGGCAAATCCTTATCACCATACAAGTGTGTTAGAAGGACCTAACTCTTCAAATTTTGAAGAATATAAGAAATCCCAGGGTGATCGTGACCGTTAGAAAGAACATCCCTAACCTGAATAGGAGGGGGTGAAATAGAATCGGGGAGATAAGTTGTCAGAGTCATGTCTCCTATCCAGGTATCAACACAAAAGTCCATAGCCCCTTCATGAATTTCCCAACGAATAAAGTACTTCATCACCTCATACAACTCCCTCATCTTCTTAATCCTAGACAAAACAGGAGCAGAATCGGAAAGGGACTTGCCATAAAGACATCTCATAAGGCTAGGGTAAGGAGAGTCCTGAAAGTGTATATTCCATTTTCTTTTCATTCTGAGGGCCTCTATAAAAAGGTCAAGCTTAAGAATCCCAAGGTCCCCATTGACCAAAGGTTTTGAAATATTCTTTCAAGAGATCCAACAGTGTTTCTTCTTCGAAGATGAAGATCCCCAAAAAAAATTAGCGAAGATAGATTCAAGTTAATTGATAATAGCCATGGGGACCTCCATAATGGAAAGTGTTGATGGGGATGCAGGAAAGGACGTGCTTGATAAGCAACAGGTGAGAGGCTAAAGAGAGAAGGCTAGCTTTCCACCCTGCCACCTGAAAGAAGCGATCTTCATTTTCGTTAAAAACTTTATCATAAAATGATGTGTCGTATTTAATTGCATGGTAGAAAATCGCTTTTCAAAATATTTAAATTTTCAAAACTAACCACGAAGAGTTAGGTCATCTCCATAGAGAGGAATTAGCCTAATAAATTCACGAGTCAAGGAATGCACAGTTCGCAAACTCTTCTGCAACTTTAATGCGAGGAAAATGCTGTTTTAAATGAACTTTGCAATTTCTTTAAAATTTCAGGGGTGTCACGTCAGAGATTAAGCCTCAAAAATATGTGTAAGATACATGTGTACTGCCTTACCATGTGAATTCAACTTTCATGCAATTCTAATTTGAAATTCAAGATAGAAACATGCACATAACACTAATAAAATAATTTCAAGAAAATCTGAGTGTATTAGTGCAATGTGGCCAGAATAAAATATTAATATAACTTGACAATGGCATTGAATGTAACTTTTAATAGAGGTAAAAACAGAGGATCTCTCCTCTCTCCTCCTCCCGTGTGCGGTCGCGCACGGTTGGCCACGAGAATCAGCAGGGAGGTGCAGCTTGACGAGAGCTACGCAACGGTGGCAGCGGCGTGACCGGAGGTGGCCAGCGGCGGTCGGCGGAGGTGGCCGGAGCGTCGGCCTGTTGGAGGAGACGGAGGCTGCTGTAGCCGCATGGTGGCCTGCGCGCGCTTGCAGGTGCGGCGCACGCCTGCAAGTGCGGGCGAGCAGTCTGAAGGTGGCGTCTGTGGGTGTGGCGCTTGGGCGGGCGCCTGCAGTTGGCACCTGTAGGTGCGCTGATGGGCAGGCGGTGTTGAGCCTGAAGTTAAGCGGTGGGCCTTGCGTGTGCGCCTGCAGGGTGGAGAGGCAGGAAGGCGCGAGGGGTGCTTGCAAAGGCTGGAGCGGGCGCTGCAGGGCGGGCGGCGCATGCTTGCAGGAGGTGCACCTGTGGGTGCGCTTGTGGGTGCGCCTGCAAATGGATGGAGGTAGGCACGCGGGTGAGGTAGGCACGCTGGCGGGGTGGCGTGAGCGCCCTGCAGGGAGGTGTGCCTGCAGTGAGGCTGGAGGTGGAGCGGTGTGTGTGCTGTGCGGTAGAGGCGCGATGGCGCTTTGCAGGAAGGAGGGGGGGCGGTGCTGTGCCTGCGGGCTCTTGGGAGGGCGATGGCGCGGTGGCGTGGCTAGGGCAGGAGGGGGTGGTGCGCCTTCTCCACAGTGCATACTCTCTCCACAGTGGAGAGGAAGGATATCCCCCCAGGGGGAGGAAGAAGAACCCGTAGCTCCAGAAGATCCTCTCCGTTGCTCCCCTCCTCTTCCTTTTAACTTCTCCGTTGCACCTCCGAGAGTTAAGGGATTTTCAAATCCCTTAACTATCTCTGGCCGGCGGCTGTTGAGGGTTCCCCGGAGAATGGGGAAACGAACAGCCGCCGGTGATTTGAAAAAGGGTAATTTATCCTTTTCCCCTCATTCTTTTGCCAATTATTTTTCCTGCACATAAAATGAACATATTAAGTTATAGAATAAATGTAAACCTAAATCATGATGCATGCAAACCTTCTATAACTTAATATAGTTATTAACAAACCTAAAAGACATAATTAAAGTTACTTAGGCGTAATATTAGTCCATTAAAATGGACTCATCACCACCTTAGATTGAATCTTCTCAATGATAAGATAGAAATAAGACGTTTTCATGCGCCCTGGAAAAATGGGACAGCCCAAATATGTAAACGGAAGCGATCCTTGTTGGAAGCCCAAGATTTAGAGAATACAGGACATCTTGTTAGGGGGGAAATGTTTGCCCATATAGCAAAAGCTTTTAGTTAGGTTAATCCGCTACCCATTCAAGTCCTAGAAGTCGTGAAGGAAATCAGCAAGGTTGGAAATGGTATGGAAACCCCCATTCAGAAAAAGCACCACATCATCCGCATATAGAAGAGTAAGTGGGGCTGTTACACCATGCTTAACTGAGTAAGGAAGGATCTTTTCTTGAAAGGCCAACTCTTTAAGCTTACAAATAAATGGCTCCATAAAAAGGTAAAAAAAAGACAGAGATAAAGGATCACATTGCTTAAGACCATGAGAAGGGTTGAAAAAGTTGGAGGAGATACCATCAATAAGGATAGAAGATCCTTGGTGCTCAACAAAGGTAAAAATAAGAGAAATCGCAGAGGGAGAGAATCCAAATTTGGATAGAATATGATACAGAATCTCCCACTCCACTCTATCGTACGCCTTTTGGAGATCAAGCTAAATGATCATGTTAGAGCCAAACAATTTATGATCAATGCGTTGCATAAGCTCAAACGTAGTAGCTGCATGATCAAGAATAGAATGACCTTTAACGAAACCAGCCTGCTCTTGAAAAATCAGCTTAGGCATAATTTTGGACATTCTATCAGTAAGGATAGTCGAGGCAATCTTGTAGGAAACAGTACAAAGGCTAATCGGATGGTAATCCGTAAGATTCGTAGCATCTGATTTCTTCAGAATCAAGGAGATAAAAGTGTTGTTAAAAGATCGTGAAGCTTTATGCGTGGTGAAGAAATAATCAATGGTAGAAGTGAGGTCTCTTTTGATAAGATCCCAAAAGGCCGTATAAAATTCGACATTAAAACCATCCGGACCCGGGGTGCGATTTCTGGGCATCTGAGAGAGGATAGTAAAAATCTCCTCCTAAGTAGGGGAAGCAAGCAGCATGGAAGAATCCCCTTGGTTGAGGATAGACTGAATAGAGTCAAGAAAAGGGGAGAAGTTGCAGGGCAAATCAGAAGTCAAGAGGCTCTTATTAAAGCCAACCGTGAGATCCATAGCCTCATTCCAAGACCCATTACCAATAACATCAGTAAGCTTGGCTCTATTACGTTTAGTGAAATGTCTTTTAATGACCAAGTGAAAAAATTTAGAATTAGATTCACTATTATTAAGCCAGTTTATTTTAGCCTTTTGAAGGAGAAAATCATGATACTTAGCTTGGGCATCTTCCAACTAGTTGTGCACATCCTTAAGCTCAACCGCAACATCATCATCCCAATGGGATTCTAGTTTCCCATCGAGATCATCATAGCGGGCCTTAAGATTCCTCACAATATCCTAGATATTCCCAAAAGTCGTCTTATTCTAGTCTCAGAGTCCTCTTGAGAATAACAAGTTTGGAATTAAAGGCAGAAATAGGGTCATGAAAAGGATCACAGTATGCCTGAAGCCACGTAGTCTCAACAAGGTTACGAAAAGAAGCATCCCTCATCCACATATTTTGAAATCGAAAAGGACGAGGTTGGTAAGGTCTACAATCATTCGAAATCAAAGTCATGGGTGCATGGTCAGAAGAGTGTCTAAAGGGATTCAACAGGATGCAGTCCAATTTCTAATAAATGCACTGGTTCCCCCACCTCCCATTACACCAAGATAGTTGGGTACTCAAAAGAGGCATTTCCATAAGACCTAAATTATGAATAATCATTCTAAAGGGAACAGCCTGAGAATCCACAAAAGGAACACCCCCAATTTTCTCAGAAGCATGAATGATACAATTGAATTCACCACTAATAATCCAGGGAGAAGGGGAGATCTGAGAAACATTGGACAAATAATTCCAAGGAAGCACTCTTACATCAGCATCAGTTGACACATACACCGCAGTTAACTTGAGAGTGTGACCAGCAAAAGAACTAGCCACTATGACTGCCTGGGGCATGGTCGACAAAGTCAAGATAGAAATAGGATCTTTCCACAGACAACAAATCTTAGGAGCATTCGTGGATGTGAAAGCGTGAGAGAAAGCTATGGAGTCCCTAACAGAATCCACATCAAAAGGAGCAGCAAAAGGTTCTATCAGAAAAATTAGATTAATCCTATGATCTTGAATAATCAGCTTAAGGCGATTCATAGTAGGGTCATTCAAGATTCCCCGACAATTCCAAAATAAGAAATTCATAATGAGAGGGTTTTGCAAAGAGACTTGGCGCGACTTCGGGTGATCCTACCCAAACCCTCCAACAGACGACCACCATGGGCTCCTCTAGCCATAAGAGGAGAGTGTGCCTCATATGTCGAATCCTGGAGGAGCAAGGGTTCCATGTCATAAAACACTGATCCACCTTGAGGCTCCACATCCGAGTGAATATCTAAGGAGTTTACATCATTGCTCATGCACAAAGCAGTCCCCCCATCCATTAGCTCCCTAAGGGGAGAGAGATTAGGATCCGAGTCAGGATCCAGCGGACAGGAAGGGATAGGAAGATAAATGCCCGAGGTCAGATTAGGAACCCCTTTAGAAATACCAATTTTAGCCGGAGTTAATTCTAAATGAGTACTATCAGTTTTATCAACGTCAGGATTTTTCAAAAGCATCGACAAATAATCATTTATTTCACTTTCATAATCGAACAAGTCAGGCATCGACTTCAATCCACACATTTTCAAAGAACACGGCTTAACCAACTGATTAGGGAGATTATGGAAAAAAAAATCCTCTTTACGGAAATCCAATGGGTTCGGAAGGTCATTTTTCAAAGACAAATCGTTGGAAACCATATCTTAATGCATCATAGAAGATGAAAAACTCTGAGCATCCACAACATCATTAGAAATCGAAGGCGTATGGGTTTTAGGAGATATCACCTTGGGGGAAGGACCAGGTCGGGGCACAACGACCTCACCCTCCTTCCCCTTGGCTCAAGTGGTGATCCGCTTCACCTATCACTGGAGCTGCATGCTATGCTTCTTCCTTCCGTCCTGGGGGAACTTAAAGGAGGGAGGAGAAGAAGAACCCCCCCAGAAGTAGAAGGAAGAGAAGTTATACATGTCAGATCATTACAAATATTTTCCCTTCCCCTCGGAATCGGAGCCTCATCTGCAACCACGAGGGGCAGATCTCCCTGAGTGGGTTGATTCTCCGAACCTCTCACCGATCCTTCAAGCATCTTCAATGTCTCTTGTTCCAACTCCTGAGCATCAACCCTCCCAGAGGTAGTCTGCTCTCCATTTCCTGGGCCCTGGGAACCTACAAAGGCATCAAGATTTGGGCAACCAAGAAAAGAATGAGTAAGCTTTAAACATCTCTGACAAAAAGGGGGAAACTTCTCGAAAATCACACGCTGGGTAATACAACGATCACCATTAAAAATCATAATAGAATCAGGTCCCAGTTTCGAAAGGTCCACTTCAACGCAGACTCTGGGATATCCAGGCTTCAACCCTTGGACCATTCTTTGGTCCACACAAATGGGATGTCCCAATTGGTAAGCCAAGGATAGTAAAGCATTGGGATGTAAAAGATGCAAGTTAAGACTAGGGAAGCCAACCTAGAGAGGAACCACAACCATGGCAGAGTCCGTCTGAAAGGAGGGAATTCACCAGACGAATTGCAACTAAATCCCATCAACAACCACAAATTCCATCGAATAAATCTTACAAAAATCCTAGTAGGTGTCACAGTGAATAAGCCAATGGCGAAAATCTAAAGTAACTAGACTAAACCCCGCAATGAGTTGAAGACGCTTAGCAAGGACTGTTTGAAGCTTACTCATCGGGGGCTTAGGGCCCCAAGCATGAACCACAATAGACAAGGAAAATGCACGACCAAGGTCAGCAACCTCAGCACAGGAAAAAGGCATACCCCAAACACCATCCCACATCTCAGGACGACGGACCTTGAAGTCCAGCTCCACAAAAGAGGGCTTAGACGAACTGGAGCCGACCACCATAGAAGCAAAGGACTTCTTCTATGGTAAGGTCCAATCATCAAGAGATGGGGAGGAAGAAGAAGGCACAGAAGAAGCCATCGCCAAAAGAGACCACCACCTTGGCAAAGCCCAAACACGAAACAAGCACTAAAACCAGAGAACAGGAAGAACCAAAGCAAAACCCGCTCACAACAACCACCGATCAACGAAGCAAAAATAGATCCAGCGACATGCAAGCACAAAAAGGAAAAAAAAAAGAAAAGAAATAGCAGGGAAAAAGCCTTCACCACGTCCCTAGCTCTCTAAGGTCCTACAGGCCAGCACCATAGGAGGGAGAGCAGAGCCCCTCCCCCCTCAAGGGAGCAAAGTCACAGGACGCACCAAAGGGATGGATAGGAGGAACAAGAGGATAGGGGAGAGGAGAGTGAAGGGGAGGAGAAAAGGAGAGCTGAAAAGGATAGGAAGACTCCCCAGAACCCTAGAGGGGGAGGGAGCTATTCCTAATGTTTGATAGCCTGAAGTCCATCTTAACTGCCACTCAGTGAGTCTATCATACTTTCACAAAAAGATGCTTAGAACTTAAAGTTCTTTTCAAGTCTTGGGTGAGTTGGGTAGCTGTAGAAAGCTACACCGAAACTCTAAACTCAAAAATCAAAAAAAAATGAAAGGAAGAAAAAGAAAAAAAAAGTATTCACTTTTGAATAAGGTGAGGGCTTGGGGTGGCCTGCATTTTGACAGACACTCGAGCACTGTTGAGTCACTGTAGTTTAAGTCTTTAGTAGAAATTTCTTGTTATTGAGAAATAACTATTGCCTAAGTAATTTGATCCTAATTCTTTTATAAATAATATGTAGTTTTACTAGGGACTAGCAAAAGATAGGCATGTGGGTGTGATGTATACACATCTAATTGACCTAAAATGTCTATTTATGCATGTTCCTAAGTCCATATAAGCATCATACATTATAAATATTACATGGCATGCATCATCATACATTTAGATTAATTTGTACAAATTGTATATTAATTCACCTCTTTTTTTGGCCAGAGGACAAGGCGATATCATTTCAATGCTTGGATTGAAGATCCAACCATATAGATCTAATCAGGGCGATGATCGGAGTCCAATGCCTTCAAAATCGTCCCGATTGGACCTCCGTAGCATCAGCAGTTCAAATAAGATCAGAGGTCAAGGGACAAGATGGTGAAAATATGAACCTCAACAACCACATCGATGGATTTGGATCGACGATTGTAGCACAATGGTATAAAAATCAATCCAATCTGACATCCGTGACACCTCCTATGAGCAAAAGAAGATGGACAGCTCAGATGATGCCACATGGCATCATCCAAGTCACCCACAGCCATCCAAAACACCCTTCCTCCTTCAAGGCTCTTCCATCGCAAGATCTCAGCCGTTGGATCAAGATCCAATGGTTGAGATCCACTCTTCGTGCCTGCCTTTCTAGCGTTGAAGGGGAAACTACAAGAGATCTCGACCGTTGGATTGAGATCCAATGGTTGAGAATTCATCTTCACCATGCCTCTAATATTCTGGAGGGCAGCTCATCAAAGAATCATAGCCAGTGGATCTCCATCCAATGGCCATCGCATGACCACATTGAATGCACCTTGCTAGAGGCACGATCAAGCTCGACCGTTGGATGAAGATCCAATGGTCGCAAGCACTCATGCCTTAATTCCAAACCAAGAAACAAGTGCAGGCGTGGGTAACGGTGAGGAGAGGCATTTGCACGAAGAGGACACGGGTTCAAAACCCGCCGCTGTGTCCAATTCGCGAAGAGGAGCGGAGCAAGAAATTGGGTTGTTTGATCGGCGATGAGTAGCAGCAGATGAGGCAACGTAGCAGCTCGAATGGCAAGCACGCATATGCACGTGATGATGCACAAGTGCGGCTGAGGGAAGTTCTCGGCCGTGGATGCACCATCCAATGGCTCTCAGAGTGCCACGTGTTGTGGGTTTTGGTTGCACATGCAAATTGCTGAAGAGGAGAGGGCATGAGACATGGCCTCTTGTGGTGCGTCGGATCGGCGATGAACGACCCTTCTTCCACGCGAGCTTCAGTGACGTACGACTTTAGCAACATGTGTATCCGTCACTAAAGGGCCTTCATTAAATTTTAAAAACTTGAAATACCTCTTTTACCCCCATATCATCAACTATAAAAGGGACACCATACCCCTCATTTTCAATCATCCATTCTCTTCTTCCTCTTACCTCTCCAAAGTTCTAAAGAGCTAGTCCCAAACTCACGTTGCTCCTCTAGAGTAAAAAATGAATTTTTGTCCATTTTCTGATCCCCTTCGTGGAGCGTCCGTGGTTGTCATCTCATTACCCTTTAGGAATTGTGTTGGCAATGTCCTGGGTGTCATCCCCATCTTCTGACTTCGTCCACCTTCTTCCAATATCCCATCTCCGTTTTCCAGGTGCCAACAGCACGGCTCGTCTTCCAAGCGACCGTCAAAAAGAATTTTTCTCATTCATATATTTTTACTGCTTTCTAGTGTAATTTTAATTTTACAAGAAGGTGTAATGAACATGAGTCTATGAAATATTTGTTCACTCTCTCTCTATCTCTTTCTTTTCTATTATTTATTCTTTAAGTAGAGTAGCTCGTGTAAATTTATTTTTACCAGCTAATTAATATACCTTGTGACAATAATTTGTAAATGCAGATTTTAATCAAGTGTTCACCTTCTCGTGTTCAACACGAGACTCACCAGAGTTTCGATAAAATTATTTGGTAGCAGATTTTCTTGTGAATTTTGTAATGACTCAGATTTTCCAAAATCTAACTTTTCTTCGTGACAATTTTTTGCTTATCAAGAATCATACTCAAAATCCAAAGCAACCGAGATTGTGGAGCGAGAAGATGATACATCAAGAAAGGAAGGTGAGAGTGTCCGAAAAAGTTACATGGAACCATTAAGCAAGCAGGAGTCATCATCTTCTTCTCAGGAGAGAAGCAACATGGAGAACTCATCGCTGGTCGTTGAGACGCCTAGAAATGAGGAAGAAAACAAGCATGAAACTAATCAAGGTGACGGGGGTAAATTTCGAAACCGATGGAACATTAGGTGGACCTGATTTGAGGGTAAGCGGCGAGGAGAAAGTAGAGAAGGAGGAAGGGAAGGGTGAGGAAAAAGGGGAACAGGCTTGCAGGGAGTCATCAGCGAAGTTGTCATCGTTAGTGAAGGTATAATATGCAGTCACATACGTACGTAATTACGTAGCCTCCCATTTGTCTTACGCATTTTTTATTTGGTTGCAATCCATATGTCATTCCATTGGAGGAAATGCAGTCCCGCATAGCAGTCCCTGGACAGCAGTTTCAGCTGCTAAAGAAGCTAATGAGATAGAGAAATTAACAACTGAGAAGAAGTCAGAGGAAGCTCCCAGGCAACCTGAAAGGGCAGGTATAACGAATCATTAAAAACTCAGGAGGCCCTTGAAACAGTCAGTGAAAATGTTGCCATTGAAGGGACCACTGGTGTCGAGACAAGTACGGAAGTCTAAGGAGCTTGGTGGGACATCAATAACCAATCAGAGCAACGGAAAGACGAATGCCCCTATTCGCGTTTTAAATTTCAGCTATTAGTTGCGTCTTTAGTTAGAAGTACCGCACCAAACTTCCCCAGGGTAGTATATTTTTGTTGTTATTCAGGAGACTTTATTTACCTACAGTATTCTATTTCGGTTATTATGCAAAACTGCTATCCGGTTGATAAATTTCGACAAACTTAATTACTTCTTACTGGAATATCTTAGTTGCCGTTAAGATAAAGACAATCCTACACGTATATTGGGTTCTTATATTTTTCAGCCGTATTGGACCCGCAAGCCAATATGTGTTGTACATCGTAAAGAACAGTTGAAGTAAATGCGTTACAATGTAATAATAGGGATGGAACTGAGGTCCGAGAGAAGGGTGAAACAAAGATGTCATAAGCACGATCCAATTTCGCCCCTTCCCAATGACGTTACTGCATGGAGACATAGGCCTTCAATCTGATAACATGGGGTTCATATGTAGTACTATTATATTACTGATTGAGGAGATTGTATATATTATATGGCATTACCATACTTGAAGGATTTAAGTTAAAACTTAAGTAATTATTAACAGGTTCGACAATGCTCAGCAAAGAAAGTGTCAAATCAGAAAGTGATTGATGTGATCCACTTTCAACCGTTACGGGTGGACAATTTGCAGCTGAGATAAAGAAATTGACATGTGTTGTAATATACTATTCGATGAGTTGTCGGAAATAGAGGACAATCAGACCCTTGAAGAAAGAATAATACCTAAACATGTACATGTCATGGTACAGCATATTCGCAACGGTAAATCTAAGAAGCTAATATTTTTTTCTTTGCATTGAAGCTATAATGAAAAGGCTTATCCCTTGCAATTAATGACATATCAAGTGGAAGCAAGAACTCCAAGAACTAGATCTCTTGTGAAGAGAATAAAGGAGAGGACAAGGGTAAAAGATTGCTGGCTGGGAAGGGAAGAAGGTTAGTTCTGAAAGACCCAAAGGAATCTAGATAAAATGCAGCTGTTAATGTTGGAGAAGTAAAAGAAGAACCTACAACTGTTAAAACCATGAAGTTAAAGGCAGTTGTTAATTTGGATGAGTCTAAAGAAGACTGTCCAATGAAGAACACAAAATGTGAAATCGACAAGGAGTTAAAGGGCGCATCCAAACCCGATTTGATGCTAATCAAGCACCCGATTGACAGAAGCAAGTCAATTGATGTACAAGTGTGGGTGAAGTTCGAGTACGCAGTAAATCTCAAGCACCTTATTTGTACAATAGAGGTGGAAGGCAGAATTGACTATATGGTATGTATACTTCACAGTTTCTTATGCCGCACATTAGCATTAGTTAGTCATTACCGGCAACAATCGCGAAATCATTACTGGTTGTAGATGCAATTGTTGAAATCCTCTTGGAGACACAACCATCACCTTTCAATGACTATGGCGTTAGAATCCTTCCAACACCAGTCTCTCACACCATTGAGAAGGAGGATTTCGAGAGCATAAGAGAGATCTTCTATGCCAACAATTCTAATCTTCTAGACTTTAGTTTGCTTCTTGTTCCCCTTCAAACCAATAACGAGTGGCACCTAGCAGTTGTATATTTGGAAGAGAAACATGTGTTCACTATAGTTGCAACCCCATGGTCCCATTTGATGACCCAATCATTCAACATGCAAGAGTAGTGGTACGGTACTCTATTTCCTATACAATGTTCTCACAAACCAATGTAAAGGAGCACATAAGAAAATAATTTTTTTTTTACTTCTAAATCAGGCAAGATTCATACACAATTACTTGAAGAGATTTCGAGGACTCACAGGACAGTGGCAATTCAACATATTCGCAAAGTAACCTTTCCATTCGAAGGTACAAAATGTGATGATGGCATATATTTGATAAGATTTATCAAATGCATTAGGGCATGATATACAAGAATGAACCCCATGGCAAATGAGGAAGTGCATAAATACTAGATGGAACTGCTGCTACGGTTGATAAAGTTATGATACTTCATCACACCAATGTAGGGAATGAAGGCATAATGGCCTAAAGTAAGCCTTTTTTGGGGAAACATGAATTCTTGCAAAACCTTGCATGGGACAAACATTTCATAGCAAGATAGGTAGTTTATGACATTAAATAACATATGTATGATATTTGGATTCCATACACTACATTCTACTTTGCTACATTTATGGAAGTCCAAGATTAGCAAGTGTTAACTTTTAAGCATTCCAATTGAAGTATACAGTTGATCTTTGTCGTTGTCGATACCATTTGTGATTATCTTGGTTGATTCATCACAACTTCCTGTGTGTATTCCTAATATGAGGAAATTACATTTAAAAAAAAAATGAGAGTATTTCTATTCATCCCCTACTCCCTGGAGGCCAAAAAAAGAGATAGGGGGACTAAACCAAAACCCACCTAGTACAAAGGAAAGAAGCGGACCCCAAAACATGCCCCACCCACACCACAAAACAAACAAACCCCAACACAAGCCTAAAAAAGAGAACCAGCAAGAGCGGCCAACAACAGACAGGAAAACCACAATCAAGAAATCACATAGGGCATTTGAATTTTATCTAAGATAATAATGCCTTGAATATGCGCAGGGAGATCCCTAACTGATGAAAGGATGACCCACTAATCCAAGACCAAAACGGCCACCTTGGCTGCTAAAGAATTGGCTGAAGGGTGAATATACGCAAGGGAGGCCACGTAGCTTTTGATATCACCGAGGTCCCCAAATTCCATCCTAATTTTCCAAGGCAAAGGGACTTTCCCATTCCACCAAAAGTGCAAAAGGGTGGAATCAATCTCTAACTGAATGGTAGAGCAACAAGGAGTGATGACAAGAAATGCGTAATCGCTCTAATCAGGGCAATATTACCATCAATGTACCTAAGTTTGGTGTGCGCAGCCTAAAAGAAGTCTCCATCGCAATTGTGCATAACCCAAGAAGCATAAGTACAATGCACACCAGAAATCGTCGCTAAGTTAACCTTGATCCCTTCTGAAGGATGAATCCAGGACACCACAAAAGTCTTCGGGCGCTGTCCTTTAAACCATAAGGACATATTAAAGTTATCCCAGTTATGACTGAGGACAAAATTAATCCTGGTAGGATTGAGACCCTCATTTTTAGTCTTGTTCCTGACCCACCAGACATTATACCAAATAAAAAAGATAAGGCCCTTAAGAATCTTGTCTTTTCAAGAGAAGGCCTGAGACTTCATGATGCGAAAAAAATGAGACAGATGGACAGGAGCAATGAGATGCTTGGAGATAACCCAATTGGAGATATGATGCACAAGCTCACTACCAGAGAAAAGGTGAGAGAGGGTTTCCTAAGTAGGATGAGAGGGGCAACACAAACATTTAGAATGAAAATTGAAACCAAGCCTAGAGATGTTATTGTCATTGGGAAGTTTAAAGTGAAGAATTCTCCAAGCCAACATAGAGATAGAGATAAGCAAATCAAACTTCCATATCTCTTTCATGTAGGGGATCTCCTACTCTCTAGGAAAGTTAGAGAGATAGGCAGAAGCCACGGAGAAGGAGCCAGAGGAATTGGGGGACCAAATTAGGATGTCTAAAGAGCTATCCAGAGTAGTCTGAAGGATACACGATCTAGACAGGCATGGAAGAGAGCACATGCTTGATAAGGAGCAATCTTGAGGCATAGGACAGGAGGTTAGCCTTCCAACCAGCCAATTTAGCATTGATTTTATCAACAATTGGGGGAAAATAAGAGATTTTCGCACGGCTGGGGAAGATGGGGCAGCCTAAGTAGGTGAAAGGGAAGGAACCTATCTGGCACCCCATAGGATGAAGAATACGATGAAGTCTACTAGAGGGAAAATGCTTCCCAAAGAAACAGAAACTCTTCAAATGATTGAGCCGCTGACCAAAGTCGATCTCGAAAGAGTTCATAAATTTAGAGAGATTGGACATCAAACTCACATTGCCATTGAGGAAGAGGACAATGTCATCGGCATACAGGAGAGCAGGGGGGGAGAGACTCCTCGCTTAACAGAATAGGGAACCAAGTCATCCTGAAATGTTAATTCCTTGATACCCTGTATGAAAGGTTCCATGAAGAGATCAAACAGCAAAAGGGATAGAGGTTCCCCTTGCCTAAGGCCCCAAGAGACACTGAAAAAGGAAGAGGAAGCTCCATCAATGATGAGGAGGGAAGATCCTTCATGATGGACGAAACCCGTAACAAGATCAATGACCTTCTCGGAAAAGCCAAATCTCCTAAGGATATTAAACAAAATGTTCCATTCTACCCTATCATAAGCTTTCTAGAGATCCAGCTGGATAATGACATTGAACCAAACACTTTTTTTATCAATACACTAGTCAAGCTCAAAGGTAGTACTAATGTGATCAAAAATAGAGTGACCCTTAACAAAATCGGCTTGCTCTGGAGAGATAAGTTTAGGAAGTAGACTAGCCAGCCTATTAGCCAAGATAGCAGAGGAGATTTTGTAAATGACATTGCAGAGGTTAATGGGGCGGAAGTCAGAGAGATCACTGGCGTTCCCTTTTTTGGGAATAAGGGAAATAAATGTGTTGCTGAAAGATTTGGGACCCTTGTAATTAACATAAAAGTAGGAGATCGCGAGGGTCAAATCATCAAGTCCCAAAAGTATCTAAAAAACTCTATATTAAAGCCATTAGGACCCGGAGTGCAATTTGAAGGCATTTGAGAGAGAGTAAGAAAAATTTCCTCCTGAGAAGGAGGGACAGTGAAAGAGTCAAAGTCTAACTGGGTCACCAAGGGGGAATAAGATCAATCATCAGGGATAAACCAAAAACATGATCTGAGGTGAGAAGATTGCTATAAAAATCAATAGTGGTATTCGCGGCGACCTCCAAGGAGCCATTACCCAAGGACAAGGTAAGATTAGATCTAGACTTTTTAGCAAATCTTCTTTTAATAGTAGTATAAAAAAATTTGTTATTACCCTCCCCATTTTTAATCCAATCAATTTTATCCTTCTGAGAAAGAAAATCATTGAGCTTTGCTTGAGCATCATCTAACTGGATTTGAATGTCACTAAGCTCAGCGGAAAGATTGTCATCCCATTGGGATGCAAGTTTAGAGTCCATATCATCTCTACGAATCTCAAGGTCTCTAATAATGGAATGATATTCCCGAAAGTCATCCTATTCTACTGGATAAGAGTCCTCTTAAGAATAGAGTTTGATATACATTTTAGAGAGGGGGTCAAGCAGCTGATGGGAATCAGCCAATCTCCAAGTGTCCACCACCAAAGAGTGAAAAGACAGGTCCCTAAGCCACATATTTTGGAAGTGAAATGGGCGAGGCTTAGAGGGAGAGATAGGAGAAGAACAAAGAATCATGGCTGAGTGGTCTGAGTTCCTTCTACAAGCATAAGAACCAAAGGAAAACAAAGCGAGGGTGTCAGCATTAAGAAAGATACGGTCAAGTTTCTTGTAGATACGAGCGGACCATTTACGACCATTGCACCAAGAGAGCTGCGAACCTGCCATCGGCAAGTCTATCAAGGCAGCAGAATCGATACAGGACCTAAAGGGAGCCACTTGGGAATCATGGAAGGGAAACCCACCCAATTTCTCCTAGGTAGAAAGAAAGCAGTTAAAATCACCGGTAACAACCCATGGGGTGGGGGGTCCTGAGCAGAGGAGGTGATATAATCCCAATGAGAGCTATGATCCTTAGCATCACAAGAGGCATAAATGGCAGTAATCCTAAGGATAGAATCCCCCTCACAACATTCAATCGTAAAGGCCTGATTGGTGGATGAAAGTAGAGAGATGTAAATAGGGTCCTTCAACAAACATCAGATCTTAGAGGAGTTAGGATTTGCAAAACCAGAAGAGAAAGAGATGGAGTCCTTAATGCAATCAATCAAGGAAGGGTCAGCATAAGGCTCCAAAAGGAAAACCAGATTGAGATGATGCTAGCTAATCAAATCTTTTAGACGAGAGATGGTTGAGGCATTTAGGATGCCTCGACAATTCCAAAAAAGGCACTTCATAAGGAAATAGTTTTAGAAATGGATCTAGCACGACTATGGGTAATCCTTCCAAAACCCTCCATGGATTGACCACCACGGATTCCTCTAGCCCCTAAGGGAGAGTGTGCCTCATATGCCAAATCCTTGAGCTATAAAGGTTCTGATTCCAGAAGATCCGGAACACCCTGCGATTCAAGATCAGAAAAAGAATCTAATCTAGTTGCATCATTGCTCAAAAGGGAAATGTGCCCCTCCCCTGGGATTTCCTCAATAAGAAGGGGATTTGGATCAAGCGGATGGGGGGTAACAGGGAGATAGATGCTCTAAGCAAAGCTACAACGATTATCACCATCCACCGAGGACACAAGATTAGGTTCAGAGTCGGCACCATAGAAACAACAAGACTGAAACCATATTTAACCAATCCAGAACCATTCTGGGGAGCAATAATAGCAGAGCATAAATCATCACCATTGCAATCTCTACCAAGAGGTTTGAAAACCAAGCCGTCGAAATCTTTTGAAATCGAGAGAGCCTTAAGAAAAGCAGAAGAAATCGAGATCATAGCGAGCGGTTTAAGCAAATGCAAATCAGAAGAAACCCCATCAGGCTTAGAGGAAGAGAATTTCACCTGAGGGGGAGAGGAGGATCATTTTACAACGATCTCCTTCCCCAATCGTTCAAGCCGTTGAGTGTGCAATCGGGATTGCTGCTGCAACTGGATGTTACACCTCCTTCTCCTTCTCCACGAGAGTTGCATCTCAGAGACAAGGAGGGAGGAAGGGGACC
This sequence comes from Thalassia testudinum, assembly GCA_037157565.1. Taxonomy (NCBI): domain Eukaryota; kingdom Viridiplantae; phylum Streptophyta; class Magnoliopsida; order Alismatales; family Hydrocharitaceae; genus Thalassia; species Thalassia testudinum. The sequence continues at coordinate 204,101,367 of JAZHRO010000024.1, forward strand.
CCCAGAAGAAGAGGAAGGAGGGATTAAATAAGCCAAGTTACATTCATCAAGCAAACTCTCCGAAGAAGAAGGATAGATCTTGCGGGGAGCCTCCTCTCTTGGCGAGCTAGGGCCAGAAGTAGAAGGGGCCTGCAAGTCATCAGGTGAATGCCAGGGCAAATGTTCAGCAGGGATTGGCACACCTGGAGCATCTACTAGAGGTGGGGGCTGAGGAACCTTCGCACATGTAGGGGGGAGACAATTGGGCAGGAAGATAACAAGTGGCCCAACTTGCAACATATGGAGCAAAACAGGGGAACATTTTCGAAAATAACACGCTGCAAAGCCATTTGATCCCCATTAAAGATGACCACAGAATCTCTACAAACCACCGTCAAATCAATCTCAACACAAACCCTAGGAAAGCCAGGTCTATGACCTTGGATCGTACGTTGATCGACAAGAATCGGAGTTCCCAACTGGTACACGATAGGAATCAAGGCATTCAAATGTAGAAAATGGAGCTTTAGACCAAGGAATCCCACCCAAACTGGAGCGATAGAGATAGGTCGATCCGTACAAAAATCGGGGTTCCAACAAGCAAACTGCAACCACACACCATCAAGAACAACAGAGCCCTACGAAAAAACCCTAGCGAAATCCACATAAGTCCTGCAGTGAACCAACCAATGACGGAAATCCAGCCGCACAAGGTCAAAACCCGGAGCAAGCTCGAACTTCTAGGATAGAAGGTTCTGCAACTGTCAAGAGGAGGGTTTCTGGCCCAAGGCATGCACAACCAGAGAAGAGGCAAAGCCTTCGGAAAGCTCAGAAATCTCTTCCAAGGAGAAAGAAGTGCCCAAGACACCATCCTTGAAGATCGGACGACGAACCTAGAGCTTGAGCTCCAAGAAAGGAGGAGGCTCAGGATGGCCAACTCCAGCCACCACCAAAGCAAAGGAGGGCTTCGGTGGCAGCATCTGATCCTTCGGTGATGAGGGAAGGGACGACTGTGATGGAACCATCATAGAAAACACAATTGAAAACGACAAAAGCAGTAAACCACGCACGAAGCAAACCCAAAAACAAAGTGAGAACTAGCATAGCAAACCTTAGAAAAGGCACGCAAAGAGAAGGCAGCTAGGGGTCCACTCCAAGGAGCTCCAAACGGAGCCATCGTTGGGCGAGGGGTGCACAGGCCCCCACCGGGGGGTAGGGACCAGAGGACCGCACCAGCAAGAGCTAAAACCCTAGCCAGAAAGGAGGAATGGTGGATGTTGTTGTCCCACCAGCAAGAGCTAAATCAGACAATTGTTCTTCACTTCCGGAAGAGCTTTCTAGATGTACACCATTCTTGTAGGATGTGACCTTACCTTTCTCTCTTTCCAGCATCCACAAGAGACTATTGTTTTCTACCTTTTGACATTTCAACGAATTTTGTGAATCCTGAATATTGATCATCACTCTTTGAAGTTTGCAACTCAGAAAGTCCACCACTTGTGAAAGAATAAACTTTTTTTGCGGAATATAGTTCATATAAACTATAAAATCACAAGCTTGATTTTATCAAACAAACTGTCAACATGAAATCCCCCTCCTTGGAGAGTTGGGTGCCGTAGGGTTTCTCCCCTTTGGACGATTGCCTCCTCGTCCTCCCCATTTCCTCTCTGGCCCCTCCCTTCCCCCTACTCCCTTACCTGTGGCCTTGGCTTCGCTCCCATCCATTGTACTGGTGTAGCCCTCGTCCTTCCCCCTCCTCAGAGGGGGAGCCGCGAGGCTCCTCCACCTAGCGATGGCCCCTCCAAGCTTCGCATTTGGATGGTAGCTTCGAGCTTGTCATTGTGACTGTTGCTATTTCTCTTTGATTTGGTTGTTTTTCTTTTTTTCCTGCTTAGTTTCTTGTTTGTGGCTAGCTCCCTAAGATTCGATTTGGGTCAATGGGATTTAGGTTTTTTTACCTATGTCATCTTCACCTCGCTCAGACCCTAGTTCTGCAGCTTCCTTGACCACTAAGGGGGCTTCTTCGAGGCCCTCCTTTGTGGCTGCTATGAAGGATTCAAGCGCTTCCCCCTCCTCGCCGCTTGATAATGGTCTTCAAGTTCATCTTCCGGAGATTCGTGATGGTTTTCTGTGTATGATTTTCTCCACTGATGAGATATCTTCCCTTAGCAAGGGTTTTGCCTTCTGTCTGATTGCTCGTGCTTGAGGTCCCAAACCCCCTCTTCAGGCTTTATCGGATTTCTTAACGAAGAAGATTAAGATTTCTACTTTCTCGATTGTTCCCCTTGATTCTCGTCATTTCTTCATTAGATGTGCCTCATATGCAGATTTCGCTAAGGTCCTTGCGCGCAAGTCATTTTTCCTTGAGCGAGTTAGGATTCAACTGATTCGTTGGACCCCTTCCTTCTGTTTGGATGCCCTTACTATGTGTGTTCCAATTTGGGTGGCTTTCCCTAGGTTGAACCTTCATTTGCTGCATCCTAATGCCTTGATCTCTTTGGCTTATCAACTTGGGGTGCCGATTTGTATCGACCCTCGTTCACTCGAAGGTTTTAGCCCAGGTTACCCCCATGTTTCGATTGAGATTGACCTGATGGTTCCCAGGCCTTCCTTCGTTTGGTTCTTTAATGGTTCTAAGCTTGTTGAGTAAAAGGTTATCTATGAGCAGGTTTTGCTTTTCTATCGTAAGTGCATTAAGATAGGTCACTTGGAATTGATTTGCAATATTTTTGCCTCTGCAAGTGGTGCTGACTATGAGAAAGATGAGCCTAAAGCTACTAGCTCCTCCCTTCGTGCTGATCCTGCTTCGTCCCAGTCTTCTGATGTGCCTAAGGAGGACAGCTCAGCTGATCGAGAAACGTCCTCTGCCTCCTCACTTGCTGATCAGGGTGGAGCTGAATCGTGTAACTCCCCGATTTGTAATAATTCTTCTCCTTCTTTGGGGGGGAACCTTCTATATCTAAAGATCAGCAGGCGAGGAAGGTCCAGCGTCGTAAATGCATTCCGCGATGACATAAAGCTAAGTGCATCCGTCTTGCTCATCTGACCTGCCTTTCATGTAATGCCCCATATTTGTAATACTTCTAATAGGCTAATTAAAAACCTTAATTGGTTGCTTAATGTGAGATTAAGGATTTAGGGAACCCTAATTTAGTGATTTTTAGCCTTGGAATTAAACAAATCCCCTAAGTCATTAACAAAATGTTAATAAATGAAAAGTTGAGGGGCCATGTGTGAGGAAAACATGTTTGGAGGCCTTTCTTAAGACTCAAGTAAGAAGCTAAAGGGGTTGGATGCAAATTTCACAACCCTTATATGAGAGAGAGAGAAAGAGATTTAAAAATTTAAAGGAAAATCTCTTTTTTTCTCCCCCTCTACCAGTGCCCCTTCCTCCCTGCCAACTGCTGCTGTTAGCGTTGCTGTTGCTGCTGCTACGAGCAGGAGAAGGGAAGGAAGAGGAGAGCTGCTGCTGCAGGTGTTGTTGAAGCTGCTACTGTTGCTGTTGTGGTTGTTGTTGCTGCTGCTGCGTGAAAGAAAGGAGAAGAGAGGAAAGGAGGTGGTGCTGTTGTTGTAGCAGCTACCATTGTTGCTGTTGATGTTGCTGTTGTGATTAGGAGAAGAGAAGAGAGCTCCAACTGAGGTAGGGTTATTCTCTTATTTCATTCTCTTGTTTTCATGATCTAAGATAGCCAAAAGAAAGGGTTGTTTTGGTTTAAGATTCCGTGTTGCATGTGAAATGGTAGAGATTCTTCTTCCCCTTTTGTTTCCATGTTTATAGGTGATAAAGGGGAGGGTTTTAATCAAAATAGCCAGGTAGGCTTATAGGTAAAATGATGAGTGTTTGGCAATGTGAACTGGGTGTTGAGAGCACCTAGTACCAGTACTGATGATCAGTATCAGTACTAGTTGACCTAGAACCACAAAGTAACGCACTGAAGTAGGGACTGAGAGCACCCAATACCGATACTGGTGATCAATACCGGTACTGGATGATTCCACTTGGTGAACTTGGGTTGCCTAATACCGGTACTGATGTTTAGTACCGGTACTGGCTGGGTATTTGTAATATAGGTTGGTGGTGCACAGTACCGTTACTAATGTTTAGTACTGGTACTGGCTAGGCTAAAAGAGAAACAACTGATGGTGTCTAGTTCTAGTACTGATGCCCAGTACCGATACTGGATGGAACTTGGGATTTTGGTTATGAGGTTTATTAAAAGTCTAATAAATTCATTAAACGTCTGATAGCCCTAGTCCCGATGTCTAATCTCTTGGTTAGACGTCCCTACAACTCAATTGCAGTTCCAGAGACTAAACCCCTAGCGATTGAATGTCTGACATTGCATCGAGCTCCCAATGTGCTCATTTGGACATCTAGCCAAGGAATCAGACGGTCATATGTAATTGTTTATGACTTTTGGTGTGAAGCCATTATTAGATGTCTGTTCTTATAGTTAGACGTTTAGACTAGTCTCTAGATGTCCAAGGAAGAGTTTGGACGTCCAATACAGTTGGCTTGGGACTGGTCTCCCTGGTATTTTATCTGCAGACATTCGGGTTGTGTATCAGATGCCCTATGATGCATTTTAGACGTCTGACACTTGTACTGAATGTCCGATAAGATATTTGCGGTCTTGTTGTGTGTCGAATTTCCCCACGTGGGCCAGGAACTTAAAATGATTAGTTAAATCCTTGTCTAGTGCCAAAAATGGAAGGTATTAATCCATGTTAGCGTCTAATGTTAGAAACTTGGATTTTAGGCATAATTGAAACTTACGATGATTAGTCCTAATGAGAAATGGAGTGAACCTAAGTATGATGCATGAGGCCATGTTGTTAGGATATCTGCGAGGCTAGATGTGTGATATTAAACAAGGGTTAATATGAAATGTGGAAAGGGGATAGGAAACCCTAATTGGAGAATAAGCATAACTCTGGGATAATAGAGTATGGGTTTTGTCAAGAACCTTGGTAATAATAGAATATGAGGAATTGAATGGGAGATTTAAGGTTTGGAACTTGATGCTGGAGACACCTAGTACCGATACTAGTGCTAGAGATGGAACTTAAGGTTGGTGCTGAGGGCACCTAGTATCGGTATCAATGACCCATACTGATACTGGATGGGTTCAGTAGCCATGACAGAGGGCACCTGATACCGATACTGATGCTTAGTACTGGTACGGGATGGATCATTTGGAAAGGTGTGGTTGGTGCCTGGTACTGACATCGGTGTTCGGTACTGGTACTAGCTGGGGTTGGAAATTGTATTGAGGTTGCCCAGTGCCGATACTAGGGTTTAAGATCGGTACTGAATGGCCTGTTGGAGGCTATGCTGTGGGTGCACAGTACCGGTACCAATGCTTAGTATCGGCATTGGTACTCTATAACCTAGAGGGGTGAAGAAGGTGCCCAGCCCCGGTGCCTAAGACTAGTACTGGTACTAGTGTACTTGTTCTACACCATTGAACTCTGAAGAAGGATAAATTGGCTTAACCTGGCTGAGGGCTGAAGAACAAACTTTGAGATCAAGGATCTCTTGGGTTTCTTTTACAAACACATGTGTATACTGGTGGTCTTGATTACAGAGGAGCTTGGTGGTGAAAAACCCGAGTTTCGAGTATGAAAGGTATGTTTTGCAATCCTAGTTTAGACAAGCATCTTGACCTAGTGATAGGTCAGGATTACTCGATAACAAATGCATGTTGTTTGAGTGTACTAATGATAGGGAGCAAGTCCCTGGTGTTTGATAGTTTTTAAACGTAATAATTGTATTAAACTGTGTGATTATGATAATTAGAAATCCCATGTAATGTTAAAACCTAATAGACAAAGATGAGTGGGGAAAATTTGCAATTAGACCCTAGAGGGGTGAAGCATATGTATGGGTGTGTGTGTGTATGTACACCTATAATTTGAGCATGAAGCTCCCTAAACACATTAAAAGCAATCTAAATTGATTAAGTAATGGCTTGAATCTCACGAGATGACACCTATGACTCGATCCGAGTCTAATAAGAGGAAATGCTTGGATCCTAAGGTCATGAGTAAGACCCCAGGAGATCCACTAGGTCCTTACGACTACGTTTCGAGCACGGAACCCAAATGAAATCAATGAGATGGTAAGTCAGCTAGGTGAGCTCGTAAGGCTGCCCCTTAGACTTGGTGAACCACAGGTTCACTGCTCGGGTAGAAGACCCGAGTTATTGCTGTAGCAAGAGGCTACCAAGGAGATTTGCCTCAGAACAGGAAGGTTCCTAGGTTGGTGACAAGCCTTGGGGCTATCACTTGTGTTTGGTACTTGGATGTACCTGAATCTAACTCAATGTGAAGGTACTTGAGCAAGAGGCTCACTAGGCGCCCACATATGCCGAGATAGCCAGGGTACTGAGATGGATTGGTTGAGATCACGTCCAACAACGGATTGAGAGGGCACACCCAAGGATTGCGCTCCTACAGGGAGCTGCTCCTAGCAAGAGCATTAGTGTGGCTCGACAATTATGGCCAATCCTGCGATAATGATATGGTTGTTCTGTGACTAGTCCTTGTTGGACATCGTTTGGGCTCGTGTTTCGTGATCACAAGCCATAGGCCTAGGTAGCTCCCAAAAGGCTCGACTCTTTTGACTGATGTTAGCAACGTTCTCGATACATTGAGAATGGGCATGCCTTTCTAGAGGATTAACATACTGCTAGTCTCTCCCTTGGCCAAGGTGAGACTATCAGGCTGGGATTCCAAGGAAATGATGCATCTCAATCTACTCTAGTAGAGACGGATGAATTTCTAGAATCTGATCACTGAGGTGAGTGAGGGAATAAATTATTACACCAAATCGAGGAAGGAACTTTGGTAACTTCTTAATGGGTTACTGGACCAAGGTGATTGGTCGTACTAGGTAGGGTTCGAGAAACTAGAACCTAGAGTGTGGGTTTAGGCTAGGAACTAGCCAGTAATTGAAACTGTACACTATCCTGTTTGATTGAGATACAATAGATGAGTGTTCCCTGCTGAGCCGATTGGCTCATCCCTGCTTTGTGACCTACTTTCAAGTTATCGCCGTGAGTCATTGACGTACGAAATTTGTTGCTGCGCAAGTTTATGCGTGCTCTATTGACAGGTACATTTTATGCTTTGGTTTACAGCAAGTTTATGTTTTGTTACTATTTTCCTGTATCAATTTTGTGCCATTCTTTTCATATTTTCTTCCATTTTATGTTTAAATGGAACTCTTTTTAGCTCAACTTAGTTAGGTACAACCCGAATTAAATAAACCAACACTTCTTTCCTTTCCGTCCCTTGAGACTCCGACCCTCATTTTGGGGTTTGAGTTTTGGGGCATGACATTTCTTCTTCTACTGCTTCTTCTCTCCCCCCCCTTCTCGAAGGCGCAGGTGACTTCCTCTGGTGGTGATGGTTCTCTTGGATTTTTTATTTTTGAATGGTTGTGGCCTCGCTCCATTTTGATTTCTTTATCTAATGCTCATTTGGAGATTGAAATGCTTTCGCGTACCTGGGTACTTTCGATGACTCTACATATGTCGCCCTTAGTGGTGACATACCTAAGATGCTTGATGCTTCAAGTTTTTCATGATTTTCCCGATTTTAACTCTTTGAACTATGTGCTTTGTGCTTTTACTTGTGGTGATCCTCGGCAGGATTCTAACGGTTTTTCTTATTCTGATGGTGTCCATGAATCGATTGCTTTATCTGGCATTGATAGCCTTAGGGGTTCTCCTAGTGCTGGTGATCTTCCTATCAAATGGGTTATTTATTTGCCTCTTCCTACTCCTCTACCTCCACTTGTCCCTAATCCCCCCTTGATTTCTGAGATCCCTATTGGTGACAAATCCTTTACGAGCTATGATGCAAACACTTATGTGATCAATTCTGATGAGGAGTTCTCAAGCTTTTCGGATTCTCTAGTTTTGTGTTAAGGACTTGGCATATGTGGCACACTCTTCCCCTAGGACTAGAGGAGTTTGTGGTGGTCGTTCCTTCAATGGTACTGGTAGAGTTACTAGAAGTCGATCGAAATCCCAATCTAAATTCTTTAACTTATGAAGTGCCTCTTCTAGAATTGTAGGGGTATTCTAAATACCCCCACCCTCAATTGGCTTACTCATCTGATTGTTAAATTTCATCTTGATGTGATTTTTGTGATGGAGCCTTTTGCAGACTTAGCCCAATCTCAGATTGCTAAGGTTGCCTTGAACTTTGATAATGTTTGAGTTGATAGTAGAGTCCCAAATATATGGTGTTTTCTAGAAAGTCGATTGACATTTCCATTATTGATGCCATGCCCCAAGCTTTATCTATCCTGTGAAAGTTCGATTCGAAGATTATCTCCATCTCTGCAGTTTATGCTTCTTATGATATTGACTGCAGGCACTCCCTCTGGCAGCATTTATCTAACTTCCGTCAATCCTCTTCTCTTCCTTGGATGATAGGCGGTGACTTCAATTGTATTCTTCGGCCCTCTGAAAAGAGTGGGGGTGCACCTTTAGGGATGCCCAAGCTGTAGATTTTGCCTATTTTATTGACTCCCTTTCTTTGGTTGATCTTCCGTTGGGTGGGAGCTAATTATCCTGGTGTAATGGTCATAGAGGTTCAGCGTGCATTTATCAGAAACTAGACTATATTCTCTCCTCTCCTGACTGCCTTTCCTTCTCCCCTTCTAGTAAATACTTACCTCATTGCAACTCTGATCATGCTCCGATCCTCATTACCCTTTTGTCCCCTGCCGAATCCAAGCCTCAACCTTTTCACTTTATGAACATGTGGCTTAGGGAACCCTCCCTTCGTGATTTGGTTTCTTCGATTTGTACCTACTCCTCTTCATCCTTCCAAAATCCTATAGATTATTTTTGCTCGAAATTGACCATCCTAAAAAAGGCTATAAAATCTTAGAGTCTATCAACTGTTGGGGATATCTACCAGCAGGTGGACAAGCTTGACACCCTCTATGAGGACCTAGACATGAGACTCTCTTCCTTTTGGAATGACGAGGTTTACGCTGAGCTCAATTCAACTAAATCAAAACTCGATTGTGCCTTGATTAAGAAAAATAATTACTTTCTTCAAGTGGCTAAAGTTAACTGTATCAAAGAGGGTGAAAGGTGTAACAAGTTTTTCTTCTCCTATATTAAATGGAAATTCACCAAGAGGTCGCACAACTCCCTTACTTTGCTTGTGGGAAATGGATCCTGGGACAATGTTGTTTCCAATTCCTTCAGTCACTTCCAAAATATGCTTTCTTCTGAGAGTCCCTCCTCCATTAACTACTTCCTTGATTCTATTTCGACACTGGTTTCTGATAATGATTTCTGTTCTATTTCTCATGTGCCTTTGGAACATGAAATTTTCTCCATTCTTTCCAACATACCCAACAATCGCTCTCCTGGCCCTAACGGTTTTAATTCTGAATTCTTTTTGGCTTTTTGGGAGATCATCAAAAAATACTTGGTGGCTACCATCATCTCCTTTTTCTCTCATATGAATCCCTCACATGCCTTCAATAATACCTTCATTTCGCTTATTGCCATAAAGGATTCGCCTTTGCATTTGTCGAACTTTAGGCCAATTAGTCTCTGCAATGTTTGTTATAAGATTACCTTTGGGATCTTGGCAAACCATCTCAGCAATCTTCTCTCTAAATTGATCTCACTTGAGCAGGCTAGGTTTATCAAAGGTAGGTCTGTGTTTGATCATATTGCGTCCACCTTTGAGCTTACCTAGAAGATTGATCATAAAGTCTATGGCTCTAATGTTATTTTTCAACTCGATATTGAGAAAGCCTACGATAGAGTGGAATGGTTTACCCTCTACCATATTCTAGAGAAATTTGGGTTCTCTCATAATTGCATATCTTTATTTAAAGCCTGTGTGGAGCATAGTGGGTCTTCTATTCTAGTTGATGGGGTGTCCTCATCTTTTTTCACTGTATCTCATGGGATTCGCCAAGGAGACCCCCTTTCTCATTATTTCTTTGATCTCTTTTTGGAGCCTTTTATTCGGGGCCTGAAGGGCCAGGTTCTCATGGGAAAGATTACTCCCTTTTCCATCAAAAGAGGAGCTTCCCCCTATTGCCCTCCTTTATGCTGATGATATTATTATTTTCCTGAATGGCTCCATTAATTTCATTTCCAACCTTGCTGCCTTCATCAAGTGTTTTGAGAACACCTTTCGTCAAAAAGTTAGCCTAACCAAAAACTCCTATTTTGTTGGGAAAAATTTCCCTTCTGGTAGACTCTCCTGCATTCTCCAACTCACTGGCTTCCAACTAGGTACTTTCCCATTCACCTATCTGGGTTGCCCTATTTTTCTGGGGAGAGCTAAAATTTCCTATTTCCATTCCATCATTGAGAAATTACAAGCCAAACTCGCATCTTCGAAGGCTAGCCTCCTTTCTGCTTCTGCGAGACTTCTTCTGATTAAGCATGTCTTATCATCCATTCCTATACATATTCTCTCTATTCTTGAAGTCCCTAAAGCGATCTTTTGTAAGTTGGAAACAATTTTTGCTAACTTCTTTTGGGGCTCGGGGAACCTTGGTAAAAAAACATCATTGGGTCAGTTGGAAATGTATTTCGCACCCCTGTCATCTGGGGGGCCTTGGTATCCAAGATCTTTCCCTTCTAATCAATTCCCTTAGAATGAACCACGTTTGGAATATCCTTTTTCATGATTCCCCTTATGGCAAGCTGGTCAAGAAACTCTATGGTGACCCCCTTATGGGCTCTCTCCCTCATAGGATTAAGGTTCTGAGGGATTCATTTATTCGTATGAAGTCTTTCATCCACTCAGAGATTCATGAGGGTCTTATTGATTTCTAGACCGACTTGTGGATTGGTGATCAACCGCTTAAGGACTTCCCTCGTCTACTGTTTCTCCTCCCACTTTGGTCAAAGATGTTTTATCCAATGAGTACAATTCACCTTTGCTTCACATGATTCCAAATCACATCCGCTCCCTCATCTCCAATTGCACCACCGAGAGTCTTCCGGATATTCCCATTTGGAAGCTTTCTCCCTCTGGTTCTATTTCAGTTGCCTCTGCTTATGGTAGTCATTTTCCCTCCTGTACTCACAATAGATCATGGAAGCTCCTTTGGAATCTTAAACTCCCTCTAAGAATTACTCTATGTACTTGACAAATCCTTCATAATAGCTTTCCTACGGATGATAATATCAATCAGCTGCGTATTCCTTTGGCTTCTAAATGCGTCTGTTGTAGTGTTCCTTCCTGTGAGACGACACATCATTTATTTCAGGAGAGTCTACTTGCCATCTGTGTATCTGATTGGGTTTTTGATCAGGAACACCGGCCCCATATCTCCCCTTCCCGCTTTGCTGATATCCTAAATTCCATGAGCAATTCCACATCCTCTCAAATCAACAAAGGTCTGATTTGTTTCATATGAACTAATATCTGGCTCATCCGAAATCGCATTATACATGACTCCTTTCCTCTCAAGAATTTAGCCTCTATCCTTAGGTGCCATTGGGATGAATTCAATCTTAATTCCTGGTTTTGCTCGCATAACTCCCCCCTCTCAAATTGTCTTGGGTCATTCCTACAATTGGGTTCAAACTCAATGTCGGTATTTCCTTTGGGGATGGCATTATCTTTGGTGGCTGGGTGGTTAGAAATTACAAGGGCGATTTTATTCAAGGTGCTGCTGGTAGTATGCGTGCTATTAATTCTGATTGTGCTATCCTCCATATTCTCTGGAATGCGGTTTCTTGCTCTACTATTTCTTTGATGAATTTTCAGGTCAACACTGATTCTTCTGTGCTATATTATTGGTGGAATGGGAAGGTGGATGTTCCATGGTATGCCAAGTCGGTCTTCCAACTTATTCAAGGCCATCAGCACCACATTGACTCGCTAGATTTTGTGCATCATATGGTCAACTCTTTGGCTTGCCATATTGCTGATCTTAGTGCTGCAGATTGGATTTATTTTAATAATGTCCACTCGCTTCCTTCGAAGATATAGGGTATTCTCTTCCTCGACAAGGTGCAACTCCCCTATGTTATTTAGTTTTCCCTTGTGGGGTTTTTGTTGTACTGTTGTTTCTGCTGATCTTGTACTAAACCATGAGTCATGGTTTTCTTTCTTATAGTGACGGATTTTTATCTAGTCCCCCTATCTTTTTTGACCTCTAGGGAGTAAGGGATAAATAAAATTAGCTCCCAATTTTGTTTAAAAAAGAACTATCAACATGAAATGAAAATCGAAGCATTCCAAAGTGGCATTTGAGAGTAGAATCTACCTCATCGCAACACACAAACGATATCTGATCCTTCAGCATATCAATCAACGAAAGGCATCTAGCTCCAGCTTTGCAAGAACATTACAGAAGCAACAAACATTGAGTTCATCGTAAGGAAATTATGTACAGGTCTTCCGGTCCATATTAAAGGGCGTCCCCAGAGATATGATACAACGCTACCAATCTCACACAAAGAATTGGAATGGTCAAAGTTATAAACACCATACACAAAAAATAGGTTAACGACATATTTAGTTTGGGCATAAATAACTCAACTACTATGAATGGTCGGCTACAAGCATTTCCCTAGCATACCTGTTCGAAGGATGTACTAACTATTAAGTACAATAGCAGCGAACCCAATATGTTCAGTTGACAGGTAAGCACCAGGACATTAAAATTGATAACTGCCATTCGTAGATTAAAAAAATAGTGATAGAAGGAACACATTCTCGCACACATAACGTAATAAAAACAGATGCACCTAAAAGAAGGAATAAACCTTTCTACTCAACAAAAGACAACTACTAAACAAGAGAAGTGTATCTCACAGCACCAACAGTATACTAGATGGAATAGGGAATAGTAGCTGGATTAGGGGGAGGTGGGTGCAGGATACGAGGTATGTATCACGAGATCTATTAATAGTCTCTTTTTCTACATATAATTTAAAAAATATTATCTAATAATTACAATCTATCACATCAAAATCCACTAATTCTTTCTCCTCTCTCACAAAATTAACATATCAATCATTAATAATCACACCAATCATTATAATCCTACCAATCAAATACATTCTTATATTTATTTCACTCTAATTCTATCCCAAAATAACACCATCTCCCTACTAAACACAACCTTAATATTACCCACAAATAGCATCACATATGGCAACTATCCACAGCACATATTTTTGCAAGCATCATTATTAAATGCAATTTACATTACTGCAAGAAATAAAATGAGTAACACATGCATTAATAAATGGAGCAATTGAAGTCGATAATTAATAATTATATTACACAAAACATAATGAAAAACAAGATTTGCCTCGTAGATTCGGCATAGATGAAGACCTAGAACATAGAACCTACAAATGCCACAATGTAAATCAATCCAAACCTAAGCACACTCTTAGTACAACAATTAGAATGCACTAGTTTGCATCACGAGAAACACATTAAGAACATTGAGAAATTTATGGAAAAGAGTGGAAGGAACATGATCGAATTGAACGATTAGCTGAGCTCATCGTATCTCCACCATCTTATAACACAAAGGAAAACAACTGTTAATTTAACTATCTTTTGACATAAATTTAGTACGTTGTATCCTAACATGGAGAAACATACATACCACATAAGAGTCCTTCGACGACAAGGATAAGCAGACATACATTGTTGAACCTCTTCCCTCAACTGAAGCAAACAAACCAACCATTGAATTAGAAGACACATGGAATGGACTCTTAACATCTTCATTAGCAAAAAGTCCAATTGCTTCTGTACCACATCCAACGGGTCAAACAACCCTTTGTCCAGACCGGTTATCTTTGACCTCTCATGAATGTATCTCCCACATCAACTTCTCCCTCTTCATAGGGGGTCAACCTTGATAGGGGCAATGATACAGTTCCAATATGTGAAGACGCTCATGCTCCTCAGTGTTTGGTTCAATATTTTCATGTGATTGGAAATCTCCCTGCAAACAGAAGATAGGTCACAACAAATATTTCAACATTGTTACAAAAACAATTGTGTATCAAGTGAAACCATCCCAAACATGCAACTCTCACCAAGTGTGTTGTAAACCCCTTCAAGTCATCAAAGACATTATCACAACACCAGCTATAAGTTCCCTTCTTTACAGTATCTACCTCAACTGTTCTCATTCACTTGCAACAAATGTCCTCATACCTCTCAATCAGATCATTAGATAAAACAAATTGAGCATAATCTTCTTGATAGGAACATCTTACAATATCTTTCCTCCATCTGTTAATGATATACCTCTCTAGAATTAAATAAATCTTATTCTCTTTTAAAATCAAAAGAGAATGCCTACAAAGAAACCCCCTACATTCAAATGACTTACACGAACAAGAAACAGTGACATCCCCCTTGCAAAATGAAAACCTAAACAATTGCTTCTTCACAAATCTTGAGCCATCTTCCAAGTTAATCATCTGCCTTTCAAGCACATCAAACCACAAACTTCCATCACCAATTTCACCCTCTCCAATTGTGCAACACTGTAAGATCTCGAAAATTTCTTGCTGAAATCACCAAAAAATACCAACTGTATAAATGTCTGACATTTGCTACTCCATACACATACCAAAATTACTTCGAGGGGACTTGTGTAAGAAATCAAAGTTAGCCTTAGCCTGCTTCTCATATATTTTCTATTTAATGCCAAATCATATTGTGAAACAAATTGTTTCAATGTAGTGTTTGAGTTTACATAACCATAAAAAAATGCATTCACTCCTTTCAATCATTAGGTGGTATTCATATTCGCCCAAAACCTGAAATTCACAAAAGCAAGAACCCATAGATGACATATCTCATACATCTTACACAACCGAGTTTGAGACTACAACAACCTAGAAACAATAAAATTTCTCAACTCACTTTCAAACTCATCTATTATTAATGACTCATGCCTAATTCTCTTAACCTCCCTCCTTGTCGTACAATCTTTTCCAATTTTTGCAGGAATCTTGCTCATAATATTACACAAATACAACCTATGATGTGTATTTGGAAATACTTTCGTAACTGCAGTAATAATAGCTTACGCTTGGTCTGTTATTATACCTTGTGGAGTAACACCTGCTACAAAACACATAGGTTAACTCACTGTTAAAAGTATGAGTTAACTTCATTGGTGCATTGAAGGAAGCAGAAATAAAGAAAACTAATAAATGCATTAAATTTGCTAAAAGCGTTAAAATTGCATGCCTTCCATGCAATGCAACCATGCCTCAAAAAATCAAACAAATGTGTCAACTATCTCCTCACAGAGAAGTGCACAACTTAGTAAAACTAAATGACCATGATAATTAACTCCAACAAACAATGCAAATGTCATTCGGTACTTGTTTGTTAGATAGGTAGTATCAAAAGTCACAATATCTTCAAAATATTTATATGACAGTCTTAAACAATAATTAACCCAAAACATATTCTTCAAACAACCCTTACTATCAAGATCCATAACGTAGAAGAAACATAGATTTTTCACTTACATTTGACAAAAGTAACGATATATATATTGCTTCAACATCGCCCAACGATAACACCTTACTCTTCTTCACAACATCCTGAACATCAATTTCCAAGAAATCAAAGTTCTCATTACCACTAGCTCAACAACAAAAAATTGCATTATCTTTGATGTCTGAATACTAACTCTATCATTTAATGCAATGCAATACTGCTTCGACAACGGTACATCCCGACTAGACGTCAAGAAACACATTTGGCTAATATCTCATGGTTGTGGTTGTCACACAACTACACAATATAGTATGACCCACCATTCATATGAATTATTCGCATCTTCGTGGGATAGTTCATCTTAGAAGTAAGTTTCTTCCGAAAGAAATGGCATTACTTACGTTTCTCACAATCACATAGGCCGCATAAAAGACAGCAGCATTGATATTAATGATTGTAACAGTTGTCATAACAATTAATAAATAACAATATCAACCTATAAACATCATTACATCTCGTCAAGAAAAGCAGATGGAAATTTCTCCCAAAGTAAGGACCTTCTCCACAGGTCGCAAAACTAATAGCAGTAGTAATACAACCAATTCAAAAAACTGTCACAATAAACCAATTGTAACAATATTAAACAATAAACATTACAACATATACTTCGGTACAATTAATAAATAACAATATCAACCTATAAGCATCGTAACATCTCGTCAAGAAAAGGAGATGGAAATTTCTCCCAAGTATGGACCTCCATAGGACGCAAAACTAATAGCAACAACAATACAACCAACTCAAACAGCTGTCACAATAAACCAATAGTAACAATATTAAACAATAAATATTACGACATATACTTTAGTACGAAGAGATAGAATAGTAAGAATTTCATAAATTACACATTATGGCCTCCTTATAAACGTCACATAACAAAGACCCAAACTGCATAGGAGTGGGAAGATTTTTCTAGAGATAGGTGTGACATGCATCGAAATTACACGGCACTAAAGCCACTAAACATCTGTCAAAATAAATCAGCAGTAACAATATCAAAAATAGACATTACGACGTATCATTCAGAGGATAAGATAGAATAGTAACAAAATCAAACATTAAACATTAGGACACATCCTTCAAAACTATCAGATAAAATATCAAGAATACCATACATTAAACATTAGTATGGGGTATCCTTCAGAAAATCAGATAAAAATGTCAATGGAAGTACATAACCAAAAAATATCCGGAGACAAATGTCACACAAACAGCAATTACACATCAGTAAAGGAAGTACATAAACGAATAAGAACATAAACCACTCACACATTACGTTGTAAACGTTTTTTCTTATTTTTTATTTTTATTTTCTATTTTTTATTTTTATTTTTATTTTTATTTATTTAAGTGAGAGTTGATCTCATTCATTCTCTACTCCCTGGAGTCAAAACAAAATGGGCGGGGAGATAAAATCAAAACCCACCCTCCATTACCTTGTAAACGTTGTTACAAGGATTTACATGTGGAGATCCATTTCTATAGCAACTAAGCATCGCACGATCAACAATGTCATTTTTTTTCATGGAATGATGGAAAATGACAGCAAATCCTCTCAAATCAACAAACTTGACATATGCACCACGAACATCTTCAAAACTTCCAATTGACAAGCCCACACAGAGCTCCTGATCGTCTTCAATAATGGCAACAGATTTGTCTCCAACAATAGCCATGAGAGCAACGACATTAGCTACAGAAAAAGGAAACTCAAACTTTCAAAAGGAAAAATCGAAGAAGATATAACTTAACGAAAGACAGAGAAGCGCTCTTCCAAACCATTCTCGAAGTCCTCATCCAATCTCACTGCCACTGCACCATTAACCTCGACGATCGCAATGGCACAATCCTCTGCATAAAACACTTTTCGTGACTTCAAGGAATCAAGATAAAAAGAAAAAATCCAACTTCATTACTTCTACGAAGAGACCTCCTCACCCATCTCGAAGGACGGACAACATCCAGCCTAAAATACCACCTGAAAGTCGACAACCCCAAGTATCCAAAATGTTGAAGGTGAATGGAAAAAACCTTCGGAGGTCGAGAATAATAATCCCCAATACTTAACGATGACACTTCTACAGACAACAATACCACGTACCTCAAGCAGCACCTACACACCACAATTGAGAATATCAAAAATGAACATACCATAATAAGAATCGACAGGAAGGGCAAAAAACATTCTTAACTCAAAAAAAAAAAATGATCCTCCCAACATTCAAACTCGACGTCCTTGTGTCAAGGCATTTCACCAACTCGCCATGCCAATGGGACAAGCTGCTCCACTCATGTCCAAAGTCCCATCAACATTTGGGTGGGAAAACAAGCTGAGCCACAATGGCATCATGGCACGTGAAGGCATTGAAGTGGACTGCCACATGGGACATTGGTGGGAAAATGGGTAAAATAAAAATATACGTGAAACATTTTTTATTTTTTACTCGCACATGGCCCAACAACTTCTACAGTCCCATGCAAGCTGACCTCACCTCAACCCTTCGTGATCCCACTCCCTCACTCCCGACTCTCCCCATCACGAAGCGCACCCCCGACCCCCGAGATCCATTCCCACACCGGCGCTATCCACTCTCTTGTGAGACCACCCTCTGTGTGCCCTAACCCATCCACGCACAGCACCCATCTCAATCCCTCGCGAGACCCTTCACCAGCACCCATCCCATTCCAACAAACTCCCACTCGCAACCTCTACCCTCACTCTCCCACAGCACCGACCCTAACTCTCGCGATACACCTCAAACCATCACACTCTCATCGCCCTCACCACACCACACACTTGTGAGAGAGCCATCTAACCTTACTCCCGAACATCCACACCTCCACTCACACAGCAGCATCCCACTCCATCCAGCGCTCATTCACTCCACCACAGGGAACACACTCCATCAAACCAGAGCTCCTCCATAGCCATCGCCCAGAACCTCCGCCGGATACCACAAAGTAGCCTCCATCGCCTGACCTCACTCCCACAGCCTCCACACTTGCGATAAACCACACACCACCACTCCCTCAGCAACCGACCATTAGTCCCAATGCCATCTCTGTCTTCAAGCCGCCAGTGAGGAGCAGCCGTGAGGAGCCATGGGGAGGAGAAGCTACGAGGGAGGTGGCTGTCTGGACGTCGTCTCGCTGCCACCATCGCCGTTGCCAGGGATTGTCATCACCATGTTAGGGGGATTCTTGAACGTATCTTGTTTACATTATTAATTGAGAACATGCTTAATTATTCGGCAATGAATATTATTATGTTTCCTGACTTGATGTGTGTGAGTTTTATCGTGTTGAGCGGCTAAGCATTTTTGCATGTGGGGTGAGGGGAGAGAGCACGGGTGAGATTCATTCAAATGGGAAGGAGTATGTGAATGGGCTTCAGCCCAACCCTAAGGGCCCATTTGAGATGTGGGATAGTGGGCCTTATACCTCGTTTGGGGATGTGTACCCCGTGGTTTTTTTACCTCGGTGTTGGGCCTTGAAACTTAAGGTAAAGCAACTTTCGCCCCCCACGCAGAATGAGCAGTATCCTTCATCTCATCCCATTCTCGTTAACCTGGTGTTCACTCCCCTCCCCCTCGAAACCCTTGCAATCCCTGGCTATGCGATGGCGGCAGCTAACCCTAATGGTTTCTCTCCTGATGTTCAGGAAGGTGGAGAGTGAGGCAATCGACGCCACGAACGATGGCCGCAACGTCGATAACGGCAATCATTTTGTTCTCTATCCTCATCATGCATTCTGATCCCAACCCCTCGCGATCCCCTTTCCCGTGATGGCGATCGATGGCGACTGGTGTTTTTGGCATTGTATGGTGCTTCCGATGTTCAATCATTGTGAATGTCCATCGTAAGCCAAGTACCTGAGAATGAATCTCATGATAGGGTTTTGGCTTTTCTCAACCTTGTGTTGTGTCCTTGTCGAATATTGCTTTTACTTCTTCGATTGAAAGTATGGTTCAACCCGTAGATGTCCTTGTTTGTCGTTAAGGAATTCACGAGGTCAGTTGGAAGCTTTCTCTGGCGAATTTGCACGAAAAGCATATGTCTGATGGTGTGCTTCCGTTGTCTACAATGTGATTTGTAAATGCTTTACCTGCCCCTTTCCCCCCATCCATGGATGTATTCTCCATAAGAGGATCTCCTCTTGGCCATTAGAGATGACGTTGGCTTTTCAGAGGTACTATTTGACGAGTCCATTCATGGTGTCGTAGAGTTCTGCTGCTTCCCACGCCTATGCCATCAGTGGTGGCCGATGGCGCAGGATCAAGGTTGATCTGAGGAGGAGGGGTTATAAAATGCCTTCCAATCTCATTTTGTTTGATGGGCTTCTTATCACTCTATATATTCTCAAGAAGCAGGAGGAGGAAGACAGTGAGTACACATCCCGATCCTCTAATTCCGACTAAGGTCCTGCCCTCTATCTGGCCATTTTGATCAACGTTTTCGTCTACCATATGTATTGTATATTAATGGTCCTTATAGATTTACTTTTTGGTGCTTTGCATATTACTTGATAGGAGATCTATTGGAGGAGCAGGCGTTCTCCCAAGAAGCTAGTTATCCGATTTTGAGGTTGTTGTTTACTTGCACTAGGAGGTATGCATCTCGTATGTATGCATATGTTTGAAGAAATTTGCTGTAAAAGGAATTTTTGGATTTACCGATGAATCAAGTGGAGAAAGGATTTACCTACCATTCATAACCGACACTTGAATCTCCACCATTTCTTTAGTGGACAAATACGCTCTAAGAAGATATACAGATTCATGATGTCCTTTATGATTTAGAAAGTTATGGTGATAGGTGGCAAACGGTGGCAGCAACTAGCTTTTCTTAAGTCGTTGTAGTACAGATAGTTATTGCCATCATTTGCTAATATTTGTTACTCGGAAAATACAGTTCTCCCGAGGTCGAACTCAGGGAGCAAGTCGTATTCTAGAGATATACATGTTCTATTACAAAAATAAAGAGAGATAGAGAGATGAAAGTTTGGCTTCTTCTTCTTCTCTTCTTTCTTCCTCTTTGTCTTCTCTCCTCTTTGGCTTTTGTTCTTCGTGTTCTTCCTCTATTTCTTTGTTGGACGATCCTATCTTTTTCTTCTTTTTATTTTCTTTGTTTCTTCTTTTCTTGCTTCAGATCTTCCTCCCGTGCTCTTCTTCTTCTTTTCTTCTTGCTTCTTGCTTCTCTTCTTCTTCTGCTTTCTGTTTCTTCACTTGGCTGCTCCTTCTCTCTTCTTTTCTTCTTCTTCTTTGTCTTCTGATCTCTGCAGAGTCTTCACTTGGCCTCTCTGTGTTCCTCTCTTTCCTCTGTCTCGCCTTCCTTCTTCTTCTTTGCCTTCAGGACGTCGTCTGATTGGAAAATCAGACGACTTAAATCGCTTGTTGCTACAGTGACTCCCTTAGCTTCCTTCTTCTTCACCTATGCCTGCATGCTCAAGAGTTCAGAGTCAAAGGGCAAAACCTACTCTACCCCCCCTCCCCCGCGCGTCTCTTTCTCTCTCAGAATTCGCTCTTAGGACAGCTCCCCCAGAGCAACCGGGTTATCGGGTACGAGTCGCGCCCGGGTCCAGGCCCACCGGCGTGCGATGGTGGGCGAGGAGTGCCAGTCAAGTCGGGTCGGGTCGGCCGGATCCGCGTGATGAGCTCGCGGACGGGCCGGGTGAAGCGATGTGAGAGGGACCTCACCCCGTGTGCTGAGGCGATAAGCCTACAGCACTTTTTCAACTTATATCGGCGTGCCTCTTCGAAGCCTTCCGAGGTGGGACTAAATGTCCCACCCTAATGTGAGCACCTGCGCAGAGGAAGCAGCGGCAGCTGAACTTCGCGTGAGGGCTTCGAGAGAGGGCTTCGGGCAAGGGCTTCGCCCGAACTGCAGCCTGACACTTCGCGAAGCTACCCCGCGAAGCCTGGGAGTCTGACCTGGGCGTGGTGTTGCCTGGAGCAGCAGGTCGAAGGAGCTTTGCTACTCAGCAATGGCGATGGCAGGCGCAACACCTGTTCACAGAAGCACGGCCTCTCGACCTAATCAGATATGCGGAGAACCTTCGCCGTGGCACGGCGAAGGTGGTCGGAGGGTCTGCAGTGGGCGTGGTGGAGCAAAAGGGTCGCCCTAGGTCAAACTGCGGGCGGAGAAGTGGGTGTGTTCGGTGGATCTGCAGAGGGCATTTGGTGGGAAGTGGAGGGGTGGAAGAGGATCAGGGTGAGGAGGCGGAGATTATGCACAGGTCAGCGAGCCGTGTGGGGTGCTGGAGCGATGGGAGCGGTTCGCCGGAGTTTGGCCGGAGGTGGAGAAGGTGAGGGTGATCGGTGGGAAATCGGGGCCGACAGTAAGGGTTTTCAGTATGGAAAAGAAAGAGGGGAGGAAGAAGAGAAGTTATACCTACTAAGCTGGACGAGGAGGGGTTGGAGCAGGCGATAGTCGTATCGACTGTCGCCAGAGAAGAAACTGCCCAGAAGAAGGGGCGGCGGCGAGGAGAGGGCCGGAGAGGCGCCCGCTGGGTGCGGCGCGGCGCGGGAAGATCGAGGGAAGGTAACCCTGCTGCTGGTAGTGCGGCAGGGCGACGAGGAGGAGGAGGAGAGGCCTCCGGAGCAAGGGGCGTCTGTTGGAGTGGGAAGGGAGGAATTGAGGGGGTGTCTCCGTCAGATCCGAGCTGGGAAGAACGGCGGAGCGACCGGAGTATTTATAGGGGCAGAATCAGAGAGGAGGGCGGAGGGAGACGACGTGTCTCCCTTGCCGGAGGACGCCGGAGGAAGGAGACCCATACCGTCTATGCGTTCGCACGGGCGGTATGGGCGGTCGCAGCACTCAGGGTGGTGTTCCTGCGGTGGCTGACGACTCAGGGTACCCCCCATTGACTTGCCAGGGCCCCTCCCTCACCCTGCGCAGCGCCATGCTCCGCGCAAGGCCGCCGGAGCATGGCGCTGCGCAGGTTTTGCAGGAGGGACCTAAACGCAAAGAATGAAGGAGAGTTAGGGGCCAAAATGTGAGGGTTCAAAAGTTGAGGGCCAAAAAGTAAATATATGAGGACCAAAGTGTAAAGCTGGTCAAGAAGGTTTCTTCTTAGGCCCAAGTTTTTATACATGACTAATTAGGACCTAAGGATTCTGATGGTGAATTTTATTTCTAGATTAAACCTTGTTTGACCGGTCAATTTACGCAAAAACCTAAATTAAGTTGTTAATTGGGCATGGTTCTCAATGTAGGTCAAAATGGGTTCCTAAGGCCAAATTGAAAGTCCTAAACCCTAGAGATTATTTTTCTATGAATTTTAGAGGGTTTAGTTGATTTTTACCTTGCCTCGAACCACGTGAATTGAAGTGGATTTATTTTTAGGGTTACAGGCTGTCATTTAATTCCTTGGAGTTGCTGTAGCCCTTATTGAGTCATCTCATCCCACTTTTCTTCTTATTAGGTTGTTTTGACCTATGTTTGGACCCTGAGTTACCCTATTTTCAGATCGGATTGGTGAAATTGCATTTTTACCCCTCAGTTTATGTTTTCTTTGCAAACTCAGAATCTCTCTGAGCCAAGCCTTTCTAAGGTTATGTAGGAGCTTTTATTCTCTGTATTAGGTCAAAATGAGCTAGTTATGGCTCATGATGAGGTTCTCATCATACCCCCATACCTAGCTTTTGCTAGTCCCTTAGCAAAAACTTAAGGTTTCAACCCTTGTTCTAGACCATGAAGTTCTTTAATAGCTTCAGATAAGTGCTTTTTCATTTAAACTTAGATTAGGTTAGAATGCTGACCATAGGCTTAAAAGGTACTCTAGTACCAATCAAGATCTAAATCTGTCTAGCCTCAGCCTCAATCCTTAGCAAAGGTTTTTAAGACCCACAAGAACTAACCTAAGGTTTATTGGACTTTGTAGTTAAAGCACCCGTGCTTGAAATGATTTTAGCCCTGGTTCAGTTCGCAGTGCGTTTTATAAGAGAGAGATAGAAAGTTTTTCTGTTTAGAGAGTTTTCTCTCTCTTTTTCTTTTTAGTTCTAGCCTAAGATTGGCTTTTCAACATGGTCTGTATCAGATTCATTGCTCCCATCATCAATCCTCAAGGGTTCCTGGCGATCGATGCTTCGAGATAGCACCGCCCATGGCAACCCCCAGAACCCTGGCTATTGAGATTTCGAGATAATCCCATCCATGGTGTTCCGTGGCCGCGTTCAGACCCTGGCAGTTGACACTTCGTGATAATGCCATCCATAGAATCTGAACCAGCAGGGTGCTTACATGCCCCCAGTAGGATATGTGAATATCCTAAGAGACAAGCACCGAGGAGATGATATTTTGTTACGCATCTTTGAGGGGATTTCCCGCCTCTCTGCGCTGGGAACTCGTCCAAATCAACTTGTGTTGATCAGCCGCTCCTATTCTAGGTGTACTTTTCAGAATTTTTTCGACGCTTCTGCGTGATTTTGATTTTTACGCTTGTTGAACCAAGATGTGTGTGAGGTTAGGGTGCTTAGGTTACTAAGTCTCGTAAACCAGAAGTTAGTTAGCGAGGTCAAATACTCCCTAAGCCTTGGACCAAGTACTTAAGCTTTTCATTTTCCTCAACCTCTTGAGGATTGTCTAGATCTTAATGGGTACTAAGAGTCTATCAAGAATGCCTAAGGTTTGCGTTCTTACTAATCTTACCAAGCACTTTCATTTCTTTTCTTGAAAAAAATGGTCTAGACTAAGGTTAATTCCTTAGCTTCTTACTAATGACGATTACTCTTTTCTTTCATCTTTTTGTGCTCCTTTTCATTTTGTTTCTTTTCCTTCTCCTCAAAATTTCCTTTCTCCTCTTATTCTTTTTATTTTGAAAAATTTTTAATTTTTATGGTGTTTTTGGCATATGTGAATTTTTTGTTTAAAACCCTTTTTTTTCTACAAGTTTTGCACTTATACCCCCCCATGCCTAAAACTTGCAATGTTCTCATTGTGATTTAGGGATTTTTATTTACTTAATTTATTCCTTAAGACAGATATTTTTGTGAGTGAATGGGTCGGGATGAATTCTGCGGACGATTTCTAATCTCAGATGCAAGCATCTAAGGTGGAGTTGGCTGTCTTAAAGGGTGAACCTTAAGTGCACAATGGTGTTAGAAAAAAAAAATTTTAGATTTTCAAGAAATGACGGGCTGCCTCCCGTGAAGCGCTGAGTTTTACGCCATCGGCCGGGCGCAGTAAGTTCAAGGGGAATGGAGGATGAGGGATGATTCAGCCGAATCAGTAGAAGTCACATCAATGAACGGTTTGAGTCTCTGACCGTTCACAATGAAAGGTTTGGAATCATGGCTGAGTGGACTGATTTCAATGGCTCCATTTCCAAAAACCTGTCGAACTAAATACGGTCCGACCCACTTGGACCTCAGTTTCCCCGGGAAAAGTTTGAGTCGGGCATCAAAGAGTAGGACCTTTTGACCAGGATGAAAGATCTTTCTCGAGATGTGCTTGTCGTGGAAGGCTTTAACCCGCTTCTTGTAGATTCGCGAGTTCTCGTACGCGTCTAGGCGTAATTCATGGATCTCGCTAATTTGGAGTTTTCTGTGGGTTCCAGCCTTGGAAAGATCTAGATTACAGTTCCGTACTGCCCAATAGGCTTTATGCTCCAGTTCTACGGGAAGGTGACATGCCTTTCCATACACCAGTCTAAAGGGAGACATGCCCAATTGGGTCTTGTGGGCGGTCCTATAGGCCCACAATGCTTCCGGAAGTCGGGACAACCAGTCCTTCCTGTCAGGCCGAACAGTGACTTGCAGGATTTTCTTGATCTCCCGATTTGATAGCTCAGCTAGACCATTTGTTTGGGGGTGGTAAGGAGTAGAGATTCGGTGAGACACCCCATATTTGGCCATCAGTGACCTAAACTGAGCATTTGTAAAATGGGTCCCCCCATCAGAGATAATAGCATGGGGAATCCCGAACCTTAAGAAAATGTTTTGATGTATGAACTTAAGAACAATCTTGTGATTGCAGGTTCGGGTCGGTATGGCTTCGATCCATTTGGACACGTAGTCCACCGCAAGCAGAATGTACTCGAAACCATCCGAAACAGGAAAGGGGCCCATAAAATCAATCCCCCATACATCGAAGATTTCGCATACGAGAATCGGCTGCAAAGGCATCATGTCACGATGGTTCATGTTGCCCAAAGTCTGGCAACGACTGCATGCCTTGCAGTGACTGTATGCGTCTTTGAAAAGTGTAGGCCAGTAGAAGCCACACTGGAGGAGTTTGGATGCGGTTTTATGCCCTGAGAAATGGCCACCGCATGCCTGGTCATGGCAGAAAGATAGGATATTGCTGATTTCCTCTTCCGGGACGCATCTCCGAATAATTTGATCAGCACCTATGCGGAAAAGGTACGGGTCTTCCCAAATGTAATACTTGGAATCAGAACGCAATTTGTCTTTCTTGGCCTTCGGCCAATCAGACGGTGTCTGATGAGATGCCAAGTAGTTTACTATATCAGCAAACCATGGAAGTCTAGTACCAACAGAAAGCAGGTGCTCATCAGGAAAATGTTCCGTGATGGGTCCGGAAGGGTTGATGATCTCAGAAGGAAGGCGGGACAGATGGTCGGCTACCACATTCTGCCTTCCCGCCTTGTCGCGAATCTCAAGATCGAATTCTTGCAACAGCAAAATCCAACGGATTAGTTGGGGCTTCGCGTCCTTCTTGGCAAGGAGATGCCTTACAGCCGTGTGATCCGAGTAAATGATGACATGGGAACCCAGAAGATACGATCGAAATTTTTCAAGGGCAATTACTACGGCTAGCAGCTCTTTCTCCGTAACCGTATAGTTACGCTGAGCCTCGTCAAGTGTCTTGCTAGCGTAGTAGATGACCACGGGTTTCCCGTCAGCTTTCTGTCCCAGGACCGCTCCTACAGCGAAGTCAGACGCATCGCACATGATCTCAAAGGGTTGAGACCAGTCAGGGGATTGTAGGATAGGTGCCTGGGTGACTCAGTCACGCAGGTTTTCAAAGGCCAGCGTGCATTCCTTGGAGATTTCAAAAGGTACATCCTTAGAGAGAAGAGAAGTCAAGGGGTGCGCGATTTTCGAGAAATCTGGAATGAAACGGCGGTAAAAACCGATGTGCCCTAAAAAGGAACGGATGTCCCTGATCGAGCTAGGTACGGGAAGGCGAGAAATCAGATCAACCTTAGCTCGATCCACCTGGATGCCTTTTTCCGAAATTGAGTGTCCCAGGACAATTCCCTCAGGCACCATGAAATGGCTCTTTTCCCAGGAAAGAACCAAGTTCACCTCAATGCATCTCCTGAGTATCTGGACCAAGTGTTGGAGGCAATCATCAAAAGATTCTCCAAAGACTGAAAAGTCATCCATGAAGACTTCCAGGAAATCACCTACCATATCTGAGAATATGGCAAGCATGCACCGCTGAAAAGTAGCGGGTGCATTGCAAAGACCGAAAGGCATCCTTCGGAAAGCATACGTTCCGAAGGGGCAGGTGAATGTGGTCTTTTCTTGGTCCTCAGGATGGATTGCCACCTGGTTGTAACCGGAGTACCCGTCAAGAAAGCAGAAGAACCTATTTCCCGCTAGTTTCTCGAGAATTTGATCAATGAAGGGTAGTGGGAAATGGTCCTTCTTTGTGGAGGAATTGAGTCGGCGGTAATCTATACAGACTCTCCACGCATTGGCTAATCAGGTAGGAATGATTTCTCCGGTTTCAGTTGTTATGGTGGTGAGTCCTGCCTTCTTAGGCACAACCTGAATTGGGCTCACCCAACAACTATCGGAGATCGGGTAGATGATCCCGACATCTAACCACTTAATGATCTCCTTTTTCACGACCTCCTGTAGATTAGGGTTTAAACGTCTCTGCATTTCACGAGAAGGTCGTGCGCCCTCTTCTGAATAGATATGATGAGTACAATAAGAGGGACTTATTCCAGTCAAATCATCGAGAGTCCACCCGATGGCTCTGCGATGTTGCTGGAGAGCAGTAATCAGACGGGATTCCTGTTCAGAATTGAGGGTGGAATTTATAATCACACGAAGGGTCTGATTGGAACCCAAAAAGATGTATTTCAAGTGAGCAGGAAGAGGCTTTAACTTGAGGATAGGGTTATCAGCAGCAGCGGGTGGTTCAGTGTAGATGTGAGGTTCAAGGGTAGGAGTTACTGGGTTGTGTATGTCTGGATTCGACTCCTCTGTTTGCGGGTCAAGATCCTTCTGTGGTTGATGAGGCATAATCGAGTCATTCTGGAGGTGTGACTCATCAACCAAAATCCTAACGTCACAAATCTGTTCGATGACACCGCAATTAATTCCTTGTTGGGCCTTAAATATATCAATTTTTAAGGTTTGATCTCCAAATTTAAGCTCTATTTGGCCCTCCTCACAGCTGATGTTGGCTCTAGCAGTAGCCAAGAAAGGTCTCCCTAGAATGATTGGTGTATCCCTAGGGTTTTTAGGCGCGTCCATATCTAAGACTATAAAGTCCACTGGGAAATAGAAATCCCGCACTCTTACGATAACATCCTCGAGAATCTCTTTTGGTGACTTTATAGATCGATCTGCTAATTGTAATGTCACCTCAGTTGGTTTTAGCTCAGATTCTTCTAGATGGTCAAGTAAGGATGTGGGTATCAGGTTTATGGATGCACCCAAGTCTAGCAGAGCTCTATCAAATTGGGTATCACCTATCTTGCAGGAGATCAGGGGAGTATCAGGATCTTTTGCCTTGGGTGGGAGTTTACTAAGGATTACAGAGCTGGCTTGCTCTGACAGAACAATTGGGCTCCCACCCTTGGTTCGCGGCTTACGCTGGGGTGTACACACATTCTTTAAAAATCATGCGTAAGCTGGTACGTGGCGGATTGCATCCATCAAGGGGATGTTTATGTGGACCTGCTCAAAGAGCTTGACCAGGTCCTCCTCAGGTGCCACGGGCTTGGTGGTCTTCTTTCCCTTGGTTAAGGCCTCGGGAAACGAGATCTTGGGTGGTTCTTCTAGGATAGGTCCAGGTTGTGGATCTGGGATAGGGGTGGGGACGTCCTGGATTACTGTCCTAGGCTTGGGATCACTACCAGGCTTGGAGTGGTTCGGATGAGGTGGGTCTTGGGTTTCCTTACCACTACGGGTCGTTACGGAATTAAGTCCTGCCTGGTTTTGGTTGGGATTGGGTAAGATAGCTTGCTATTGGTAACCTGCAAAAGAAGTGGAGGCCTCTATCCCGTCAGGTGAAGGAACAGAGGGGGCCTGATAAATCATATGGGCATGGCCCGGGTTTGGGTTCATAACGCGCCGCTGGGTGGGCACGTTATTGGGATTAGGCAGAGGTTGGGAAGGAAGAGTACCTGGCTGGCGAGAGTTTGCCAACTGGGTCAATTGGTTTCGGACCTCTATAAGTTCATCCTTGTGTTGTTTTTGGATAGCCGCATTCATTCTTTGAATGTCAGCCAGGGTCTGAAGGATAAGGGACATTTGATCTTGATTTGGCCCAGATGGATAAGTAGGGTTGGGCCGAGGCTGAGGCGGCTGGTAAGGACGAGGAGGTTGTGGGCAGGGTTGGAAGGATGGTCTTTGGGTTTGGGAATTTCCCGCCCACTGGAAGTTAGGATGGTTTCACCATCCAGGATTATAGGTGTTGGAGAAAGGGTCGTTCTGGATGGCGTTGAGGTCCTCGCAGGTCTGAGGAACCTCCAGAGAGTTAGAGAAAGAGGGAATGGAATTTCCCTGGCAGGTGTAGAAGGAATCGGAAGGACTTCCGGGCAAAGATTCGGATGATGGGTCCATCCTAGGAGAAGATCGATGGAGAATGTTTTGCACAGTATCCCTTGTGGAGGGAGGCTGTGCGAACGAGTTATGCGCAGAGGTGGCTCGCTGCATATGCTGAGTCAGCTCATCCACCTTCTTTTCGATAATCGAGACCTTGTCCAATCGACTGGCCATTAACTCCAAGTCGACTGATGCGGACAGGCCCTGCGTCTCGTGTGCTCCCCTGCGATTCGTTGCTGCGCGGGTATTCGTCCTGTCGAATAATCCCATGGAGTCATTGTTGATGGAGTTCTCACACATGTTTTCGAGAATCTCCCACACGGTGTCTTCATGTTGACCCATGATATTTCCTCCGCAGGTTGCATTGACGAAAAAACGGATGTCCTCACGGAGTCCCTGGTAAAAAGATTGGACCTGTTCCCATTTAGGAACTCCGTGATGGGGGCACTTTCTCATGAGATCCTGAAAACAATCCATGCCTCATGGAGAGGTTCCCCTGTTTGTTGGGTGAAATGTGTAATCTGATGGCGCAAGGCGTTGGTCCGTCCAATAGGGAAGAACTTTTTCAGGAACTCGGACTGAAGTTCTTCCCAATTGTTGATCGGCCGGGTCTGAGTTTGATACCAATGGGCGGCCTTGTCCATAAGAGAAAAGGAGAACATCTTCATGAGAAGAATATCCCGATTTTGTACGTCTGACCCGAAAGTTTGGGCCAGATGCTTTAGCTGTTTGATGTGTTGGAAGGGATCTTCAGAATTAAGCCCATGGAATTTAGGTATAGCATGAATCATATTGGGCTTTAATTCAGAATCAGGTCCTCCAGTCGGGATTCTGACTCGAGGCTCGATGGCCACCGCAGCAGGATTATAATGGTCCCGCATCATGGGACGCTGCGGTGGGTGCACAAAGTTTTGGAAGAGGTCGTTGAGTCACTGGAGCTGGTGCTCCAGATTGTTTTCTTCCTCAACTGGCTGAGCCATGATGGGGGAAGAAGAAGAACTTGGTTCTGAATCAGAAGAGAGAATAATGTGAGGGGGTTGCTGCACAAACACGGGCGTCGAGGTTTGGCCTTGACGAGAGTGAATTTCTAAAGGAGGTCTTAAGGGTGGTCTTAAGGACCTCCTACCGTACATGCACTGTTGGAAGAGATGAGTTTAGAAGGTGCTGGACCCAATCAAGACACCCAAGAATGTGTTGGGTGACTATAGAGGTGCGGGGCAGATGGACCCCTTGATCAGAAAGATCGACCACCTGAGAATTACCTGGGCAGCCA
Organism: Thalassia testudinum; assembly: GCA_037157565.1. Lineage (NCBI taxonomy): Eukaryota > Viridiplantae > Streptophyta > Magnoliopsida > Alismatales > Hydrocharitaceae > Thalassia > Thalassia testudinum. Next base: position 204,131,928 of record JAZHRO010000024.1, read on the forward strand.
GAGAGGGTGAGTCCCGCGAAGACTCCTACACGGTAGAGCGTCCCCACGGGTTACAGGGTTTCCCCCACCCGACCTCTCTTGTCACTGCGGTTCCAGGTAGACCAGAATGGGGATCTTGACCTCTTAAGTCTACCAATTTTAGTTCAAGAGCAAGGTGCTTAGGGTTCCACTTGAACTTTAGTCTTTTAAGTGCAAAGAGTGACCTAATTTGAAGGTTAGTTGACCCAAATGGTCAACCTTACCTGCTAGTTTTGCTTATTAGGTCTTGTCTTTTAGGGTTCAAGTGTTTAAAGAGCCAATCTTATTTTAGGGTTTCTTTGGATAGGTATTTTCAGATAATGGCTTGGGCACACTTCTTTTAAGGTTTCTCAATTCTTGTTTAAGAAGTGTGTCTCTAAATCCCTAATGTTGAATCTTATGTTGGCTCTACTTGGTCCAGTTAGTTCTTTGGTGGGTAATTAGGGCTCAAGCAAGAATGTGTTAGCCCCTAAATACCCTTAATAGTGTACAGGAACAATGGGTTGAAAACATGCAACTTCTTATGGTCTACTAAGTATAGAAGACAGGTTAGCCCTATATTGCTTGTTCTTTTCTTTTCTTCCTCTTTAGAGTTTAGGGGTTAATAGCGAGAGGAAAAAATTACCTGTCCTTGGAGTGGTTGTTGTGCGGTTGCTTGTCTTCTTGATTTCCTGTAGCTGTGTAAAAGAGAGGAGATTATTAGAACTAAAAAAAAAGAAACAGGAATGTTTACCTCTAGAATAGCCGTTGCTCCCTGGCAACGGCGCCAACTGGCAAACGGTGGCAGCAACTAGCTTTTCTTAAGTCGTTGTAGTACAGATAGTTATTGCCATCATTTGCTAATATTTGTTACTCGAAAAATACAGTTCTCACGAGGTCGAACTCAAGGGGCAAGTCGTATTCTAGAGATATACATGTTCTATTACAAAAATAAAGAGAGAGAGAGAGATGAAAGTTTGGCTTCTTCTTCTTCTCTTCTTTCTTCCTCTTTGTCTTCTCTCCTCTTTGGCTTTTGTTCTTCGTGTTCTTCCTCTATTTCTTTGTTGGACGATCCTATCTTTTTCTTCTTTTTATTTTCTTTGTTTCTTCTTTTCTTGCTTCAGATCTTCCTCCCGTGCTCTTCTTCTTCTTTTCTTCTTGCTTCTTGCTTCTCTTCTTCTTCTGCTTTCTGTTTCTTCACTTGGCTGCTCCTTCTCTCTTCTTTTCTTCTTCTTCTTTGTCTTCTGATCTCTGCAGAGTCTTCACTTGGCCTCTCTGTGTTCCTCTCTTTCCCCTGTCTCGCCTTCCTTCTTCTTCTTTGCCTTCAGGACGTCGTCTGATTGGAAAATCAGACGACTTAAATCGCTTGTTGCTACAGTGTCTCCCTTAGCTTCCTTCTTCTTCACCTATGCCTGCACGCTCAAGAGTTCAGAGTCAAAGGGCAAAACCTACTCTACCCCCCCCTCCCCCGCGCGTCTCTTTCTCTCTCAGAATTCGCTCTTAGGACAGCTCCCCCAGAGCAACCGGGTTATCGGGTACGAGTCGCGCCCGGGTCCAGGCCCACCGGCGTGCGATGGTGGGCGAGGAGTGCCAGTCAAGTCGGGTCGGGTCGGCCGGATCCGCGTGATGAGCTCGCGGACGGGCCGGGTGAAGCGGTGTGAGAGGGACCTCACCCCGTGTGCTGAGGCGATAAGCCTACAGCACTTTTTCAACTTATATCGGCGCGCCTCTTCGAAGCCTTCCGAGGTGGGACTAAATGTCCCACCCTAATGTGAGCGCCTGCGCAGAGGAAGCAGCGGCAGCTGAACTTCGCGTGAGGGCTTCGGGCGAGGGCTTCGGGCAAGGGCTTCGCCCGAACTGCAGCCTGACACTTCGCGAAGCTACCCTGCGAAGCCTGGGAGTCTGACCTGGGCGTGGTGTTGCCTGGAGCAGCAGGTCGAAGGAGCTTTGCTACTCAGCAATGGCGATGGCGGGCGCAACACCTGTTCACAGAAGCACGGCCTCTCGACCTAATCAGATATGCGGAGAACCTTCGCCGTGGCACGGCGAAGGTGGTCGGAGGGTCTGCAGTGGGCGTGGTGGAGAAAAAGGGTCGCCCTAGGTCAAACTACGGGCGGAGAAGTGGGTGTGTTCGGTGGATCTGCAGAGGGCATTTGGTGGGAAGTGGAGGGGTGGAAGAGGATCAGGGTGAGGAGGCGGAGGTTATGCACAGGTCAGCGAGCCGTGTGGGGTGCTGGAGCGATGGGAGCGGTTCGCCGGAGTTTGGCCGGAGGAGGAGAAGGTGAGGGTGATCGGTGGGAAATCGGGGCCGACAGTAAGGGTTTTCAGTATGGAAAAGAAAGAGGGGAGGAAGAAGAGAAGTTATACCTACTAAGCTGGACGAGGAGGGGTTGGAGCAGGCGATAGTCGTATCGACTGTCGCCAGAGAAGAAACTGCCCAGAAGAAGGGGCGGCGGCAAGGAGAGGGCCGGAGAGGTGCCCGCTGGGTGCGGCGCGGCGCGGGAAGATCGAGGGAAGGTAACCCTGCTGCTGGTAGTGCGGCAGGGCGACGAGGAGGAGGAGGAGAGGCCTCCGGAGCAAGGGGGCGTCTGTCGGAGTGGGAAGGGAGGAATTGAGGGGGTGTCTCCGTCAGATCCGAGCTGGGAAGAACGGCGGAGCGACCGGAGTATTTATAGGGGCAGAATCAGAGAGGAGGGCGGAGGGAGACGACGTGTCTCCCTTGCCGGAGGACGCCGGAGGAAGGAGACCCATACCGTCTGTGCGTTCGCACGGGCGGTATGGGCGGTCGCAGCACTCAGGGTGGTGTCCCTGAGGTGGCTGACGACTCAGGGTACCCCCCATTTACTTGCCAGGGCCCCTCCCTCACCCTGCGCGGCGCCATGCTCTGCGCAAGGCCGCCGGAGCATGGCGCTGTGCAGGTTTTGCAGGAGGGACCTAAACGCAAAGAATGAAGGAGAGTTAGGGGCCAAAATGTGAGGGTTCAAAAGTTGAGGGCCAAAAAGTAAATATATGAGGACCAAAGTGTAAAGTTGGTCAAGAAGGTTTCTTCTTAGGCCCAGGTTATCGGGTACGAGTCGCGCCCGGGTACAGGCCCACCAGCGTGCGGTGGTGGGCGAGGAGTGCCAGTCAAGTCGGGTCGGGTCGGCCGGATCCGCGTGATGAGCTCGCGGACGGGCCGGGTGAAGCGGTGTGAGAGGGACCTCACCCCGTGTGCTGAGGCGATAAGCCTACAGCACTTTTTCAATTTATATCGGCGCGCCTCTTCGAAGCCTTCCGAGGTGGGACTAAATGTCCCACCCCAATGTGAGCGCCTGCGCAGAGGAAGCAGCGGCAGCTGAACTTCGCGTGAGGGCTTCGGGCGAGGGCTTCGCCCGAACTGCAGCCTGACACTTTGCGAAGCTACCCCGCGAAGCCTAGGAGTCTGACCTGGGCGTGGTGTTGCCTGGAGCAGCAGGTCGAAGGAGCTTTGCTGCTCAGCATTGGCGATGGCGGGTGCAACACCTGTTCACAGAAGCACTGCCTCTCGGCCTAATCAGATATGCGGAGAACCTTCGCCGTGGCACGGCGAAGGTGGTTGGAGGGTCTGCAGTGGGCGTGGTGGAGCAAAAGGGTCACCCTAGGTCAAACTGCGGGTAGAGAAGTGGGTGTGCTCGGTGGATCTGCAGAGGGCGTTTGGTGGGAAGTGGAGGGGTGGAAGTGGATCAGGGTGAGGAGGCGGAGGTTATGCACAGGTCGGCGAGCCGTGTGGGGTGCTGGAGTGATGGGAGCGGTTCGCCGGAGTTTGGCCGGAGGTGGAGAAGGTGAGGGTGATCGGTGGGAAATCGGGGCCGACAGTAAGGGTTTTCAGTATGGAAAAGAAAGAGGGGAGGAAGAAGAGAAGTTATACCTACTAAGCTGGACGAGGAGGGGTTGGAGCAGGCGACAGTCGTATCGACTGTCGCCGGAGAAGAAACTGCCCAGAGGAAGGGGCGGCGGCGAGGAGAGGGCCGGAGAGGCACCCGCTGGGTGCGGCGCGGCGGGGGAAGATCGAGGGAAGGTAACCCTGCTGCTGGTAGTGCGGCAGGGCGACGAGGAGGAGGAGGAGAGGCCGCCGGAGCAAGGGGGCGTCTGTCGGAGTGGGAAGGGAGGAATTGAGGGGGTGTCTCCGTCAGATCCGAGTTGGGAAGAACGGCGGAGCGACTGGAGTATTTATAGGGGCAGAATCAGAGAGGAGGGCGGAGGGAGACGACGTGTCTCCCTCGCCGGAGGACGTTGGAGGAAGGAGACCCATACCGTCCGTGCATTCGCACGGGCGGTATGGGCGGTCACAGCAGTCAGGGGGGTGTCCCTGCGGTGGCTGACGACGCAGGGTACCCCCCATTGACTTGCTAGGGCCCCTCCCTCACCCTGCGCGGTGCCATGCTCCGCGCAAGGTCGCCGGAGCATGGCGCTGCGCAGGTTTTGCAGGAGGGACCTAAATGCAAAGAATGAAGGAGAGTTAGGGGCCAAAATGTGAGGGTTCAAAAGTTGAGGGCCAAAAAGTAAATATATGAGGACCAAAGTGTAAAGTTGGTCAAGAAGGTTTCTTCTTAGGCCCAAGTTTTTATACATGACTAATTAGGACCTAAGGATTCTGATGGTGAATTTTATTTCTAGATTAAACCTTGTTTGATCGGTCAATTTACGTAAAAACCCAAATTAAGTTGTTAATTGGTCATGGTTCTCAATGTAGGTCAAAATGGGTTCCTAAGGCCAAATTGAAAGTCCTAAACCCTAGAGATTATTTTTCTATGCATTTTAGAGGGTTTAGTTGATTTTTACCTTGCCTCGAACCACGTGAATTGAAGTGGATTTGTTTTTAGGGTTACAGGCTGTCATTTAATTCCTTGGAGTTGCTGTAGCCCTTATTGAGTCATCTCATCCCACTTTTCTTCTTATTAGGTTATTTTGACCTATGTTTGGACCCTGAGTTACCCTATTCTCAGATCGGATTGGTGAAATTGCATTTTTACCCCTCAGTTTATGTTTTCTTTGCAAACTCAGAATCTCTCTGAGCCAAGCCTTTCTAAGGTTATGTAGGAGCTTTTATTCTCTGTATTAGGTCAAAATGAGCTAGTTATGGCTCATGATGAGGTTCTCATCAATAGGGTTTAAAACTTTATGATTTAATAAGAACCAGAGAGCATCGATATTCCTTCCGATGGAAAGTGGAGGAAGTCGTTTAGTTTGTGAAGAATTATGCATGATTGACATCCTCGCCCAAAATTAGAAAAAGTCAATTGCCATAGATTTGAGACGCACTTGGATAGGTCCGTCCATAAAACCAGGAAAATTATACATTTGCTGACAGAGTGAAATGTAAGAACAGACAGTCTTGGGAAAATAATGTAGCAAACAAATTGGGAATGGGTACCCACCTGAGAAAAGAAATGAGACTTGCAAGAGATGGACTAAATTCATTATTATACCATGTCTACCATTGTTACTAAATTCATTGCCAATTTAGACAACCACAGAGATATTGATAAAAAATGCCTTAAGAATCTTTTTAACACAACACTGTAGAAAGTGTCACCTCCAATTTTGCATATTTACAATTATGCAAGCAATAATATAACAGCATCTTACCAACATTGCATGTTCTAGCCCAGCATCAAGAGCTTGAAGCAGACAAACAGAGAGTAGTTTAACTTCTGACCATGACCAATGAGATCCCATCCTTGCAGACCCTATTCACTGTCCACAGTTGCACTAACATTAAGCTTGACACCATTGGTTGGACATGCTCAGCTGGTGAGAAGGAGGGCCTAGAGGAAGGGGCTCATTCACATACTTCCAAAGAGGACCAAAGGTGTTCCGAAAACCTAGGAATTCCTTGAAAAGCACAGATGTCATGTTTGATTTTGTTGCACAACTATAAATGGAATACTAAATGATTGCTTATAATTAAGAAGTGTAAATTGTCTCCCTTGAGGGAAAATAGGTGGAAATTAGGAAAAGGAAAAGTGATAGAGGACCATTTATTCTTTATGCAATTGGTTAACTTGAGGTTGCAAGACATTGAATGGTAGGTTCCCTAGGGTACTGATGGGATGAATTTTCTTCTTGCTTGGCGTCTTCTATCCATTGTACAAACAAAGGAGGCAAGGGTAGTGATGTTAATCACACCAATTATACATGGTTGTGTGTAGTAAATTCTAATGGTACATTGTAACAAATAGTAGTTTGTCATGTGGACAATGATATATTTTGACCAATCACAACATTGCCCCTTGGATGATGATGTTTGTAGACGTAATAAAAATTGCCATGCATTACTAATCCTTGATTAGGATTGGGAACTTTGATTAATGATTATAGAAATCTTAGTCATGATTCATTAGCATTTATGAACTTTGATCATAATGCAAATGGCTTTTGTTAGCTATTCCATTGCAATATAATTGTTGTAGTTATGTTCATTGAGAATTGATTAGATAGCTCTAAATAATTCAGTTTTTAGACAAAGAAAGGAAGAAAACTTTGGACTTTTTAAAATGTGTTAGTGTAAATGTCTTGGGCTAATGATGGTTTCATAAACAACAAAAGGACTTGTAATTGTTTCACTTGATTCTTTCTTTATCAAACTAGAAATCAATTTTCTATGTCTTGTTGGTTCATTAATTTCTAATGCAAATGTTATTCCTAATTATACATTTGCTCCTTACACGTAGCATATAAGTATGCCTCTTGGATACTTGCATGCTTGAGTATTCTTGTCAAAAGTAATTTTTTGTACTATTTCATATTGTTCTAACCATTGATATGCTTTCTATGAAGAAATGATAATTTGCAGTTTGTTATGTAAAATATGAATAGTCATATGATACATGCATAACTATTAAGATTACCACCTATTATATATTTTAGAATATTAATTACGAAGTATATATCCTCAAGTCGGGGAATTTTATAGTTAGGTTTATGTCTTGGGTCTCATAACGATTTGTAAGGCACATGTTATTAGAAAGTCTTCCATTAGATTGTGTTGTACGTGAAGGTTATTGCAAATGCTTAGGAGCGATCGGGGAGAAATTGGTTGATGTTACAATTATTTGGAATTATAGACTTCATCTCTTATGAAAGTCCTTCATTTGTAGAATGAATACCGCCGATCAAGCGGGATCATCATTGTCGAAGACATCAAAATGTATGAATTAGAATTATGAAATGATCATGGAGCTTATTAAGATATTGAGGAAATACTACGATGTTGGACGTTGGATGAAATGGTCATTCAACAAGACTACTTGGAATGAGATAGATCAGGACTTTGAAGTAGTTACTCATGCCAAGTACAACTATTATCAGATACTTAATAGGTGGAAGGAGCTAAAGCGAAAACATGGTCAATACGTGCAATTGTTGGGGAAGAGTGGTTGGGGATTAGACCCTATCACAAATTATCCTATAGCTCCTTCATTAGATGTCTAGGATGAGGTAATATGCACACTTACATGCCATGATTTTTTTTTTTTCAGTCCAAAACCCACTTTATGAAATTTTTAATCGATTTTTTTTATTTATTCCGTGTAGTCACCTTGTGAACTTCGAAAACTAAGAAACAAGCCTTTCCCTTACTAGAACGAAGTTCACACAATCGTCGGAAATGATACCGCTACAGGGAAGAACGCTATGTCATCTACTAGGGAAGTGGATGTCACTGATCTTACAATTGATCCACTTGCGGAGGAAGTTCAAACAACACAAGCTCCACAATTTGAGTTTGGTTTTTCATCTTCTGATGATGTATATACCTACTTGTAACAACCATACAATGGTCCTAATGCATTTAGTAGCTCTAGTACACCAAATACTCATAATACAAATCCAACTCAGCCGACAGATTATGTACATTCGGAGGTACCTAGTGATGGAAGTGGGAGTAAGCTTCCTTCATCATCGACCAGTGGGGGGAAGAGACGGAAGTCTGGAGCAGTTGCAGCAATGGCCTCGGCTACGAAAGCTGAGGAATTCACAAAGCTTATGAGGAGCCTTGTGGATCATGACATTAACCCTCAGCATAGATGAGATCCCATATCTGAAGAAATTAATGAATGTCTAAGGCTACTTCAGCAGCACATAACTACCATCACCGCGGAGGACGTGGTCACCCTCTCAGAGTTGTTCATCCACAGAGATCATCGAGCTATCTTTAAGAATCTCCTTCCACACGATGCAGAGTTTAGGGCATTCCTCCATAGACATACCAGCAATGACTATAGATTCTGAGTTTCTTCTGGTTATTCCTTGGGGATTTAGTCTCCTGATTCTCTATTTCCTCTACGATATTTTCACTTTCCAATTATGTAATATTATTCAGTAGAAATCATACTCTTGTCGAACATTTCGAACTATATTAATTATTAATGTTAGGATATTTTAGATGAAAGATTTTGGAGAGGATGGAAGCGGAGAGGAGAAGTGGGAAGAGGAGAGGAGAGATCGGCCATGGTGAGGATGAGGGATGGTCAACATGGCAATCTAGGGCAAGGCAGAGAAGAGATCGAAGAGGGGAAACCCTAAGGGCAGCAGTCTAATGGATGGTGGCCGAACAGGGAGGGAGAGGTGGAGAAGGGTTAACAGGGAAGTCATCTGTTATCGCTGCCGAAGGAGAGGCCATCTGGCGATGATATGCCGATCCCCCCTCATTTTCCTGGCATGTGGAAGACATGGGCATAAGAGAGATGCCTGCACGAGGATCAAAGGGGGACCTAGTAAGACATCAACCTAGCATCCTAAGTCGATGCTTAATGCTGGACCACCACTGCCAGACAACTACAAGGGGTTTACCATCAACGTTGAAGTTCCAATGTCTAAGGATACAAAGACCTCCGAGCTTATGCTCAGAGGTGCGTTGGTTGGGGAGGTGATGGCTAGCAGTCCATCGATAGATCGCATCAAAAACCTAGTAAAATCCCTTTCTCTCTCAGTTGAAGGTTGGAAGATCTCTACCCTATCCCCTTCGAGATTTGTTCTTTTCAATTTTGGTATGATGGATGTGGAGCGACTTCGGTTCAAATCTTCTATGTTTGAGAATTTAACTATAATATGGAGGCTCGTCTCGCCTTTTGATGGGGCCTTTCCAGACTGGCCACCTCAAAGGGTTAGCTCTCGATCAGGGACTCTAAAAATCAATGGTCTGTCACTGCACCTTAGGTTGCAAAGTGTGGTAGCATCTACTCTGGCTGGATATGCGACTGTGGCTAAGGATGCAAAGATTGGTTTGAGGGAAGGGGATGGCAGAGTGTTATATGTTAATGTGGAGGTCCTCAGAGGAGGATCGTTACTAGGGAAGATCATTCTCAGATATGGTGGGAGTTCATGGCTCCTACGGTTGAAACTTGGGGAGGTGGTGAATGAGCTCCATGAGCAGAAAGTGCAACGAACCTATGCGAAGATTATTAGAGAGGAACCCTCTTTGTAGCAAGCAGGGAGACGCACACATGAGGAGGCTCCCGAGCCAAAGAAGGGGAAAGATCATCATTACAAGGAGATGGAAGAGGAGGAGATGGTTGTGATGGGGGACAACCAAACTACACAAGAGGAAGAACAATCTGTTGGGGTGCTGCAAGAAATTCCAGTGAACTTGATGGTATAAACTTCCCCTTTCATTGCTGCCAATGACCTGACATATGGGCTTGGACCCTCGTCGAAACCAGCCTCAGGGAGATCCCCCTATAAGCTAAGGTAAAGAAGAAAGAATTCGACGACCAAGAAGGTGGATGAAAATTCCATTGCTCTGATACCTAGAGCTGAACGCATGCCTCAAGCTAACATAGGGGATTCTCAAAAGGGGAGATGAGAGTTCTCTCCTGGAATGTGCGTGGGTTGCACGATAAAATTAGAAGGGCCTCACTTACGAGTTATCTAAGAGAATGGGACATTGAATGTGCTCTCATTCAAGAAATGCATATTGAATGTGAGAACTGCCCCCTATGGACTAATTTGAAGAAGAATGGGTACGCTGGTTGTGTGGCAGTAGAAGCAAATGGAAGAGCTGGAGGGATGGCCTTTTGGTGGAAGGAGGCATGTTTAGATGTGCTTGAGGTCATTAAATCTAGGCATGCTATCTCCTGCAGATGTAAGATGATCCAAGGGGAGATGGAATGTTTAATCACTAGTGTGTATGGCCCGTGCACTGCAAGCAGTTAATCTGAATTGTGGGAGGACTTGATAGACCTTGCGAGACACTCACAGGGGCTGCCATGGTTAGTCAGGGGTGACTTCAACTGCACCTTGACAAAGTCGGACAGATTGAGTGGATTTCTGGACAATGCTTCCCTTGGGTTTCAACTAATAGTACAAGAACTGGGATTGAGTGAGTTTCCCACTGCTGGGGTGGAATTTACATGGAGAAGTGGAAAGGGCTCGTGCTCCAAATTGGACAGATTCTTCGAGAATGCAGAGCTGATGGAAAAATTTCGTTTATCCTCGGTGGCAGGGTTGGAACGTCCATTCTTAGATCATACGCCACTGGTCTAGGATAGTGGAGACAACATCCATGTTGGGTCTTACTTTAAACTTAGAAAGTCTTGGCTTAGAGAGCAGGGATTCTGTGAAATGATTGAAGCTTGGTGGAGATCCAACCAGGCTGAAGGCACCACAACTATCAAATTGGCTGCTAAGCTCGCATCTATGTGTTCCATGCTGAACGAATATGGCTCCACAGTGGCTGTACTGAGGAACCAAAAATGCAATAAAGTTCTGGCGGCAATACAACAACTGGATGTGAGGGAGGAGGTTACCTTTCTAACTGAACAGGAGCTGCTAGATAGGAAACAATGGCAAGAGATAGTGGTTGAGGAAGACTTAAAAAGAGAAATGGATTGGTGGGAGCGTTCATGACAACTTTGGCTCAAAGAGGGGGATGCCAATACCAAATATTTCCATTTGGCAGCCAGTGCACGAAGAAGATATAACCTTATCTCCTCCATTGTTGTGGATGGTCAAGAAATAACGTCTATTCCTAAAATCAAAGCTGCAGCAATTAGATATTTCAGGGATAGTACTCAGGCAGCAGGAAGGGGGATGTGGAAGATGGCAGGGTCAGTCTTTCCTCGCATCTCTATGCAGTAGGCTGGTAGCTTGGTGACTTCCATCTCTAAAAAGGAGGTTTTGGAAGCCCTGAATGATCTGAATAATGTTCACCAGGTCTAGATGATGATAACGTCATCATCAGCCATATCTAGCTTTAATTAGTCATAATCAAGGAATAAATGCTCCTACATAACCGCCAGAGAGTCCTAATTCATTGCATAATCATTTTGAGAGAATAACAAGAAAATAGGGGTAAAACTGTAATTTTAACAGTATATTTCAATTTTAGAACAATCACAGGATTTATCAAGGGTTAAATAAAGGTCAAATGGTCTTAAATGTCTAACAAGAGAGTCTATACAAACAGAAAAGGGTTCTCGCGCATTTCAGGAATTAAATGACATATAAAGCCCTAAAAACAGACCCACTTGATTAACTGAGGTTCTGGTTAAGATAAAATTCACCTAAACCCTCTAAAAATTATATAAAAATATTCTCTAAGGATTGGTATGCTTGATTTGACCATTGGAACCCAATTTGACCTAAAACAGTCTCAAACAGACAGCTGCCCTAATTTAGGTTTTTGCATAAATTACCCAGTCAAAATTGGTCAAAACCTAAATCCAACTTCACCATTGGATTCCTTGGGTTCAAATTAGGTTTTTACCAAAATTTGGGCTCAATTTGAGATCATCTTGACCTAGTTTACAATTTGGTCCTGTCTGAGTCTTTTCTCTCACACACATGCCCCTAACTTTCGAATCCTTACAAACAGGCCCCTATCTTTTATCATCTTCTTTACAAGCTAGTCCCCACCACCATTGGTGTGAACGTACCTTGCTCCGACGAGATTCAAGTAGAGACTTCTCGTTCGATTCTCAATCAAACAATCCCAAATTTGAACTGCAGATTCTTTGTGAAATTCCCTACCAATTGAGGCCTGTCTTGAGCTCCAATTCATTCCCAAAAGGTCATGCGAACCTTTCAAAGGTTCGGGTATCCTATCTCACAAAAACCTTTCGAACTTGGAAGCTTCTTTCCAATCTTGGAAGGGCTTCCTATAGCCTATAAAAGAACCCCTGATGCACGGCCGAACTTTTCAGCAAGGTCTGGGGCCAAAACCCTCTTCAAAACTCCACCTCCGGCCCCACTCCGCCTTAGCTCCAGTGAGCTCCTCCCTCCGTCGCTCTCCACCCTCCCAATGGCCAAATTGAGAGTGCCATTATCTTCGTCTCCTTCGTCCGTGCCTAGTGTGCCAAAGACAGGGCCATCCTCCCCTCTCTTCCTCGCCGTCCACCCCCACCGGAGCCCTCTTTTCCCCGGTGCCGGCCTACCAACACCTATTTCATCCTCCCCATTTCATCTATTAGATTAGGGCTAGTTTAGTTAGTTTAGCATCTTAGGTTATTTTTACACCCCAAAAACCCAAAAACAAACCCTTGACACTGCTGTTCACCCTCATCTCCTCCATCTCTGGTGGCCACTCCAGCGAGGGTTCCCGTCCACCACACATGTCCACATGCCTTGCCACAACTCCCAAAAGCACCATCGTCCTTCCACGCACAAACCACTATCTCTATTCACCTTCCCGTCCACCTAAACCCTCCGTTGAACAAACGCATCATCTCCACCCTATTCCGCCTTCACCAGCCACCTATACTCATCCTCGCAACACGCCACCACCACAGTTACATTCCATGACGTCGAGCAATGCCCCTGAGTGCTTCTGATGTCGTCGCAAGGTGTTTATGTTTTCAGGTACCTAGGTGCGGCCGCCATTACCGAAGAGCTTCCTTCAAGCTCACTCCAGGTCTCGATAGCCCCAAGTGGAAGTCCCAGGCACTGCTAAGCCACCCTAGGAGTCTTCCTGGGTAGTCGATCGAAGGATCCCCTTAGCAGCAGCATCCTAATCAAACGCAACTCCACCTACTGCTGCATACGTGAGAAGAGGGACACATTTAGTCCCACATCGTAAGGGTCAAACCAAGTGAAGCGCCTTATTATGTTTTTCTGCATAGGCCTTATCGCCTCCTAACACGAGGGTGAGGTCCTCACCCACTCACGCCTCGCCCGTGACACCAACATGTGGGCCTGGTTTGACCCGTATACCCGCCTAACCATGTACTCACACCTTAGTTGCGATCCACGCCCACAGCCCAAGTCCTAGGTGCGCTTTGATTCGAAACTTGACTACTCGATACTGTGCATGGCCCTGGGAGGGCGTGAAAGAGGAGAAACCAGAGGAGAAGGAAGAGAAAGAGAGTGCGGGGTTATGGGGGGTTTTGCTCTGTTGTGTAACGGCTAACACTTAGTAGCATTTAAAGAAGAGTGCCCCCTTGTGCATAAAGGAAAAGAGAAGAAGAGGAAGGAGAACTGAAGGGAAGAGCAGAGGATAGAAGAAAGAAAGGAGAAGGAAGAAGGCCTGTGCACGCAGAGAAAGAAGAGAAGAAGAAGAAGTAGTAGAGAGCACTGTAGCAGTGGACACTTAAGCCGTATGGATAGGGAGTGCACTATGCACTTGGTTTGAATAGTTAATATTATTTGAGTATTTTCTATTTGTGTTAGACTAATAATTGGTGATCCAAATTACCATTATTTTGTCTAGATTTCTTTTGACTCTTCATATACTCATGTTATACATTGCATACTAGATTTTGAGTAATTTCTTGTGCTCATTTACATTATATATTGAGATTAGCATGTGAATTATATATTTGCTCCTAGCGAATGACCTCGGACTTTCATCTGAGTTATAAATATTATCTATTGTTCGAGCTATTTTTGATGAATTATTACTACAACGAACGCATATTTCAAATCCTCGAATCCAGCCCTACAACATTTTGGCACCGTTCTCGGGGAGCAACGTACAATTCACCTCTATTCTCTTGCTATATTTTTATATTTAAGCACTAACTTGTCCTGTTTGCTTTATTGTGATTTTGTGAGGTACTTCACGAGAAGATCTTCCGTTCAAATTAACCACTCTAGGGTAGGTAACTTCTCTATTCTTCCCTAATCAACCTCCTAATCTTGGGAAGACAAAAAAGGAAACAATCAATTAGGAATCACCTTCCTTATTTTTCATAGTAATTATCAAAAGTTTCCTGATTTGCGAAATTTTTTTTGAAGATTAAGACGATTTTGTTTAGAATTCCCTACCCCAAATTTCTGTGCCTATTAGGGATCACATTTAATTTGTAATCATCTTGGACTACTCACCTTCTTGTTTGAGTCCAAGGTGCATATGTTCAGATCAAATTGGATGCAGAATAGAGCCAAATACGGTTTGACATTAGGATTTGGAGTGCTAGTACACATTTTTTCCTGAATTAAAGGAAAGTTACCCTCCCGCATTTGTGTGCTACCCAAGTCCTTGATTGAAAAGATCTAATCAGAAAAATCCTAAAATCAGGCTCTAATTTCACTTGAACTCTTAAAATCTTGGACCTAATAACCTGGGAGTAAAATCAGGGTGATTTCTAGGTCTTGACCTAGATCTCATTCTGCCATCTTTAAGGCAGGTTAGGTGAAGTTGGTCTACATTGAAGGCCAACCAACCTCCAAATTAGGTCACAAATTGAATTAACTTCTAATCAAGTGAAAATGTACAAATTAGGACAATATTGCCAGATTAAGCCTTAAGTTCGTATATTCCGGTCTACCTGGAACCTCAGTGACAAGGAAGGTCGAGTGGGGGAAACCTTATAACCCGTGGGGTTGCTCTACCGTGTAGGGGTCTTTGTGGGGCTCTCCTTTCCTAGCTTCCCAGGTACTTCTCAGATGTGCGAATTTCTAATCCAGAGGTATCATCCACCTCGAAACTGCCTTAGTCATTCAAAAATCTTTGGGTGCCTTGATTGGGTCAAATCTCACATCCAATCCCTCATCCCTTCTATTAGAGCACATACATAGGAAGGCTATTAGGTTTTTAACCTAAGAAGCCTCACTAGATGTTCTTGGGAATCTCTTTCAGATCTGATCAACTTCAATCTAACCTGAGTTTTGATTCTACATCTTAATTCCACCACTTGATTCAAAAATGCAGCCTAGCTATATAGGGAGACGGTTTAAGAAACCGGAGTCCCAAATGAGCATGAAAGAAAAGATAATTGAGAATGCTTATAGAAACCCTGAAGAATATTGTAAAAGGGACATTCAGGATAGATTCAAGAAAATAATGACTAACATTTTGAACCGTATGAAGATGATATGGGTACAACTAAACAACGGTTCATCTTCATAGCGTTGTTAAAATACGTCGTTGTAATGTGTAAAACCGATCAACTCTTAAATTTATATTCCTAGATAGGAGAGTATCTAGGGTCGTCCAAGGAGGCAATAGGTTTGTAATAGTGATTCTCTTGCTCAGAATACAAATCTCAACTTTCTTTTTGGTAATTTTTTAATATATCATTTTTTTGTTTTAAACTAAGGCAACATGCGAACTGGTGGCGGAAAAGGTGATTTACACTTCAATTTAAATACTACTTCTATGTGGCAAGTAGAGCCTCTCCCTAAGCTCACTCTAGGCAAGTGGAGGCCTAGAATAATTAAGAAGAGGGAGTGAACAATGCTAAAAAAAAATAAAGCAAGTAGAAATGCAAAATAGAAAATTGCAAAGAAGGCAACTTAGATTGACGAAAAGTGTTTTACAAAAAAAACCTAGTAGAGGAATGCTTCTACTACTAGAAAACTTAAAATAAAGAAAAGCAAACACAAATCCTCTAGAAAGATGGTGAAGAAGAGGGCTTCTTGCTCCAAGGTTGGTGGCTCCCAAGCTTGAAAAGAATCCTTCAACTCCTTCCTTGCAGTGCTCCGCCAAGGTAATGTCCTCCAAGGCAAGCCCTAAGGGGGCATGCCCTAAGCTTCTCTCCAAGGGTGGACGTCCACCCTAGGTCCTTCTCCCTTGCCTGGCCATCCTCCTTGAAGTGGAAGAGTCCTCCTCCTTGGCGTGGCTCAAGTTGAAGAGAATGGGGAGAAGAAGGCACCAAAAGGGTTGGTGATGTGCCCCTTTAATCTCCTTCTCTACTCCTTCTTCTTGGACGTAGGTATAGGTGGTTTAGGTAGCAAATTACACTAATGGAGGATGGGAATTATGTGGTGGTAGGGTAGGGTATTTATAGGATGGGAAGGGGGGTGGTTATGGTGCTTTTTTGGAGGAAATGAAGGGGTGCTTGGATATTTTTGGAGGGAAAAATGGGAGGGAAATGAAGAGGTGCCTTGGTTTTCCCTCCAAAAATGCCTTCTAGAAGGCAATTTTGGAGGGAAAAAATGGAGGGTGGAGATGGGTTTTGATGGTGGATGTAGGGTGGTGATGGAAGGGATAGTTGGCACCAAAATAAAGGAGTAGGTGGTCTTTTTGCTGAAGCTTAGGTAGTAGGGTAGTAGGCTTTGGTGCCAAGGAGGTGGAATAGCTAAGTTAAGCAGCTTAGCTAGCTTAGCTAGTAGGGAGTAGAGTTGGAGGCATTTGGAGCTAGGGTTTTCAGGGAGAAGAGCTGGAGGTAGTCATCTTGAGCTGCACTAGAGCTGGTGGTTGCTGAAGAGAGCTGCAAGGAGCTACCTTAGCTACCTTGGCTTGCTAGTTCTTTGCTAGCTACTAAGCCAAGCTAAAGCAAGCTAGCTTCTGCTGAAAGGAGCTGAGGTGAGTTGGGTCTAATGCTCCCGGGGAGGATCAAGCTGGGTGAGGCAGCTAAGGTAGCTTAGCTCAACTGCGTTGAGCTAAGCTGAGTCCCCGGGAGCTGGACATGAGCTTCCTAAGATGGAATGAAGTCTTCTTCAGCTAGCTGGAGTTGAGTGGAGCTGGATGTAGCTGGATCTGAGCTAGGGTGAACTCCTGTCAACTCAGTTGAGCTAGCTAGAGCTCCCTGTGGACTAGTGGGAGCTGAGATGAGCTAGACTCAGCTAAGTTGAGCTGGATCTGAGCTGACTTGAGCTAGGGTGAGCTAAGATGAACTCTCTTGAGCTGCCATTCAGCTAAGATTAGCTGAATGGAGCTGGGATGAGCTAACCCTAGTTCAAGTAAGCTAGGTTCCAGCTATGGTGAGCTAGATCAAGCTGAGTTCCAGCTAGTCTGGGCTTCTCCTTCACCATTTGCCTTCTTGAGTGCTAGGGTTTTAAGGATCTGTGTATCTATACATCCCTAACACTCACAAAAACACATTAAAAAGACAATAAAAAAAATGCAATGCATGCCTAACCTAATTTATGCCTAAATGTAGCCCAAAAACCCGTTTGCGGAGTAAAATCCTAAGAGCTAGGTTCGTCTTAATGCATAAGAATGATGATAAACTGGCGTTTATCAGGTGCCAATGCATAGTCGAAATCAATGTACAATTGCAAACCGATTACAACAAACATGATGTCCTTCACAAATGGATGCATTTCAAGGCAATTTACAGAGCAATTTATGGTTTACTTAGTGATGATGATTGGCGATGGGACGAAAAGACATAGTCATTCCTATAAGTAATCACTTGTGGAATGAGGTAAAGGGAGTGCTATCTACATAGGTTATGATCATGGATGACCTTTGGATTACATTTCTTAATCTCATTCTAGGTGCATCCCCAATTAAGGTGGCTTCACAACTACACTTTTTCGATGAAGTGGGTTTTAGATTCTATTTTCAACGTGATTTGATGGAGTCCACATGCCTTTAAGAAACTTCATGACTTGACTACTAACTTTCATAAGCTATCAGTTGAACTTCTTCAATGTCATTTCGTAGTCCTCTGTACTATGAGTAAACCTAATGTTATCTAAATACGTTTCATTTTACTGTAAGAGTGAAATGGCTTATCAGTATTGAAGTAGAAATTCAATGGTTGAATTGAGAGATGTTTCCTTTGTAACAGTACATAAGTGCAGGTGTGGCCAATGGATTCATGACCACAACCTATGGTCGAACATGTTATTGTGGTTATCCTACTAAGTTGACTTTGGAGGCATACGATGAAACTCAGTACTCGACGATGGATCAAGTTTTCTACATTTGTCGTAGAGGGAATGAAGTAAGTAATCCTACCGAACAAGTCCTAATTTATTCATTTCAATTAAAAAATTAATGGGAATATGTTATCACTAGGGTTGCAACTACAGGGTCAGTTCTACTACACTGGAACCAACCATTGATTCTGCA
Source organism: Thalassia testudinum (assembly GCA_037157565.1). Taxonomy (NCBI): domain Eukaryota; kingdom Viridiplantae; phylum Streptophyta; class Magnoliopsida; order Alismatales; family Hydrocharitaceae; genus Thalassia; species Thalassia testudinum. The sequence goes on from JAZHRO010000024.1 coordinate 204,150,124, forward strand.
AGAGTAGAGTCTTACTTTCTGGCTGTGCGATACCGATTCATAGAGGTAAACCATATTCATCTATCCGATGATGGATAGGTGAATGAGTACATTGATTGGCTCCTCAACAAGGTCAACGAATTGGAAGGGAATTTGGAACTTAGGGACAATAAAGTTCATTAGATGGAGGCAGAAATTTCATCCTATAATGGGGATCTTCAAAGGATGCGAGAGATACTAAATGACATTGAAATTGACCACGTCGTATGGGAAGTTGAATTACAAGCCCAACATGCAGGAATCGTGGACAAGCTTAAGGATATGTCTTATTAGAATCCATGGTTATATTGTGACCTACCTTCCATAATTATGTTTATTGTTTTCTCCTCATTATGACATTTTATCATGACATTTCTATGTAGTACTTCAATTTAATTATCATCTACTTCCATTTCAATGCCATTGCATGTTATATGTAGCATAGTTTTAATGACTCCACTCATCATTTATGCTTTCTTCACTATTTTGCTTATGAAATGCCTTCATATCTTTAATATTAGGATGACCACTCCATTCTCTTGGTCTCCCTACACGGATATCATGTTTCTTAATAACATGAAACATCAACAGCTTTGTGGAGAGTGGATCAACAGCACCCTCACTAGGAAAGGATGGAGAGAAGTTGCTGTTAACTTCAACACTCAATTCAACGTCAATTTTTCTATGAGGGCATTTTATAATAGGTGGACAGAGATTAAGTGGACCTACACCTTGATCTGCCAGTTTTTAGACATGGCAGGTTGGATGTAGGATGACGAGACAAGTCTCGTTGTTCCACCTTCCCCACAGTCATGGGATACTATCGATACAAAGTTCCGTTGTCACATTGGGGGCAAACCATTTCCATAATTCTTTCTTCTAGAGGATCTTCTTGGTGAATGATTATTTTTTTACTATGATAGTTAACTTTGCTGACTACTTAATGCATCTTTCTCTTAGTACTTCGTAAGTCGTAATGCGTAGGTGATGTTATTTGTAAAAATAATTTTGCGGATGTAGTAGCATCCTCGGAAAGTAAGTCCAAATAAACTCATGTATTAAGTAACTTTATTGCTTTATGATGGTTTAATTTACATGGTAAGGTTTCTAGCAGGTACAACTTTTCCTTTATCAAGGGCCTTTCACATTTCGATATATAAATTTCTTCAATTAATGACATGAATTACTACATTATCTTATGTTTCTTGCTATAGGTAAATTCCAAACAATCATGGGCAATGATGAAAGATTGTACAAAGAAAATTTATAAGGGTAGGCGTACCACATTTTGGATGGATGGCGTGAGATAATTTTCACGCAACCCCAAATTGTGGGAAAGTTAGGGTGCAAATAGGTTAAGGTTGGCACCACCGATGCTAATCCCTGTTGTGGCATCCTATCAATTGCATTTGCACTCGATGACTATATTTCACTGTACTGTACAAATCTAACTAAGACCACTTACATCCAATCACCAACAATTTCTACCTTCAAAGAATAACAAAAAATAAGGTAACAATCTTTTCATTCAAGCTAAATTAACTAATGTTGTATATGTCCTTAACAATTTACAATTGACTTATGAAATTCCATTGTTTGTCGTTTATAGGATCACAAATGGATATTGTGAATCCTTGATTGTAGGCCTTTTTCCACTGGCATTTCTCTCTATAGATAAGTCCTCTCTCTTTTAGATATCATGTCATTTCACTTAACTGTTGTCTATCAGCTACCTCAATTGCATTGTTTTGCTATAAAATTGTCCATCTGCCAACAATACTACATTAAAGCCAACTGTATAAATTAAAGAGCAACTGAGAATGATTAGGAGAATGGTTTATGTGTTCTTCTTTACATAGTTACACACAAGCACCTTGTGTTTATGCTTTAAAATTTACAAGAACGTTCAGACAGTTTGTCAAATGCTTATAGTTCTCTCTTACGAACTGAATCTGCAGTTCTGTTCTGTAGCATCATCTGAAATTACCCTAATTGGTTTGTTGGTACTTTGTAACTCCTAATTAATGCTCTTGCACTTATGTTAAATTTAGTTCATAAGATTGCTGTTGTTTGCTCCTATTTGTTTTGCTGATTGCATGATTATCCTAGTTGTTGATTGCATAATTATTCCAACCTACTGATGCTGCTGAAATTATCCCTGTTGTTTGCTACTATTCATTTGGAATGTATCTGGATTTTTGGATCTGCCATGATTAGAGTATGTTTGCTTGGAATGTTTGCCACTTTGCTTGTTGATGAGAAATTTCTTATTGCCTAGAATGTGATGGATTATTTGATTTATCAAAATCAAAGTATTTTGGGATACTCATGCAAATAATATATTTTGTTGTACAATTTTTATGTGAATGTTTTACAAGAATTATAAAAATATTGGGTTATGTAAACCATTGATATGGGCAACTGATTTGTATGTAGATTGGAGGACTAATGCAAGTAATGTTAATGCTTGCAGATGAGTGACAACCTGATGGACAAACTTAGTGCATTTGGTGAGTGCTCATAGATCGGTGGGGTTGAAGTTGGCATGATGATGACCACTAGCATGACCTCCACGAGCTTCAAAGTGAAAGGATTCTACTATATCACATTTATGGTGTACTAAACTAGAGAAAGGATTCTACTGACCCCAATTCTGAAGACATAGCATATAAAAAATACAATTATGAGGAATTGCAGCTGATAGAAGGGAGCTTGGTCTCCATTTTCTTGGTTACCATGACTGCAAAGGGGCTTTACTTCCCAACCATGAACCACTACCAGCAATCAACTTTCTAATGGTCTTGTACCCATTTCAGAATGAAGATGAAAAATTTCATTCACAAGAGGTAACTAACTCTGGAGGAAACTCATGCAATTTTGGCTATGAAACCTCCATTGCAAATGAGACACCAAATTTTTTAGGTTCCTATTCGCACGCTAAATCGATGATTTAAAATTGTCGCGTTGTAGTATAGCCAAAATAGCACTCAAACAAATAAATTTATTACTCAAAAAAGTTTCGAGGTCGAACACAGGGAGCAATATGGAATTCAGTTCTCAAAAATTACAATTTAAGATAAGAAAGCTATGAAATTATAAACAAAAAATGTTTCAAAATAAAGTAGCACTAGGATCAAGTGTCAGACTACAAAAATAATGGAGTAAAATAGTGATTTACATCACCAAATACCCCTTGCAATGATAGCTAATGAACATAATGTATATATGTATGAAATGCAATTAAACTAATTGTCTGATTTACTAATTAGACGGCTTAAATTGCTCAAGCCTTTCTCTGTTCTTATTCTCCTTTTCTCTCTCTTCTTCTGCATCTCTTCTTTCAGCTACGGCCCTTCCTCTTCTTGCTCTTCTCTTACTTTAACTCTTCTTCTTCCTTTAGCCCTTCTTCTTTCTCTGGCTTTCTTCACACAGCAGGGGAACAACTTCTGAATTCTGTGAAGTGTTAGCTAATTCTCACCAAATGAAAAACCCTCCCCCTACCTACGCAAGCTCTCCTTCTCTCTTTCTCTCTTTAGGATTCGCTCTCCCAGAGCCACAGGGGTAATCAGGTTATTGGTCCTAGCGTACCTGGGTCCAAGGCTGCGGGCATGATCGCAGCCGAGGAGTGTAGGCTTAAGCAGGTTAATGGGTCAACCTAGGTCCCCGGGCAGAGGTCACGGATGAGGCGGTGCGTGGGTGAGAGGGACCTCACCCTATGTTTGGAGGCAGAAAGCTTCTTTCACTTTTTCCACTTATACGCCTTGGATGCCTTTTCTACTCACGATGTGGGACTATCCCACATCACTTTTCTTCACACAATAGTAGCATCTAATGCTTCGCCAATTAGGTGAGTTGCCGCTTCTGGGTCTTCGATTGAAGGACCTGGAAAGGGTCCTGGGGGTGATGTGCACAGCCTGGAAGTGGAATTGAGGGGATTGCAACTAGAGAACTGCATTCGTGGTTGGAGACAAAGGCAGTGGCAGCGACGGACGATGAGTACCTGAAAGCAAAAATACAACCTCGCGACCCAATTAAACTCACTCAGGACCTTCGTCGGACCACGGTGAATGTGTGGGTGATGGTCTTGTGGCTTGAGAGGGCATGTGGGGGGCAGTCAGTGAGGAGGAGATGAACGAAAGTGGGTTTGTTTGGTGGAGAGTTGAAGGGGGCAATAGAGTGAAATAGGAGAGGGGAAATAAGCGGAGAGGTGTGGCAGAGGTTTTGAGGTAGTCGGCGAGGGGTTTGGTGGTGTGTGGAGAGAGATGTACCTTGCCTGAGGGGTGGCTGGAGCGGTAGACGATGGAGTTGCAGAGGTGTGGTCGAGGTCGAAATGGCATGTCAAAAGTGTTGGTGTGATGAGGAAGAGTTTAGGGATCAGTTGAATGTACTAACGGACAAAGTGGGAAGGAGAAGGCATCGGTTGTGGTGTTGCCAGCGCCGAAGAAGAGAACAGCTCCGGAGAGAGGGAAGCGGCGAGGAAGAAGGAGATTAGAGCACCGGCTGGTCTGGCTCGACACGGGAAGAAACGAGGAGGATGACTCCGCTGCTGGTATTGCAAACGAAGGACAAAGATGGACGAAGGGGCTTTCGACCGAGAGAGAGAGAGAGAGGAATTAGTGGGGAATCTTGGCTGATTTCGAACGTAGAGAGAACGGTCTAATCAGGAGGTTCTTTTATAGACCTTAAGAGGAAGTTTTAGGCTTGGGAAGCAAGCTTCCTAAGCTTGGAAAGCTTGCTGGAGTTGGGAAATTCCTACCCAAATCTCTCATGCGTTAGCACGAGAGATTGGGAAGATTTTGGGGCGTGGGATTTGGCTAAAAAGGAAGGGAATTTCTTGACGAACTTCCCTTTCAAATTTGAAAGGGATTCGTCAAGAAATCAAGGAGTTCTTTCCAAATCAAGGACGCTGGAGCAAGTAGGAATAGGTTTAATGGCGGCAACAACCTTTTTGTGAGAACGGCAACAAAGTTAGCAGTCTGTTTGAAAAGATTTTGAAAGTTAAGGGCATAAATGTAATCAGATAGGACCAAGTTGCAAACTAGGTCAAGACAAACTCATCTTGGGTCCAAATTTTGGTACAAACCTAATTTGGATATAAGGAATTCAATGGTGAAGTTGGATTTTAATTTTGACCATGTTTGATAGGGTAATTTATGCAAAAACCTAAATTAGGGCAAATGTTTGTCTGAGACTGTTCTAGGTCAAAACGGGTTTTGATGGTCAAATTGAAGGTTCCAAACCCTAAATAATATTTTTATATGAATTTTAGAAGGTTTAGGTGAATTTTATCTTGACCAGAACATCAGTTAATTAAGAGGGTCTGCTTTTAGGGTTTCAAAAGTCATTTAATTCTCAGAACACGTACAAACCCTTTTCTATCTGTTTTATCCCAGTTGTTATCCTTTTAAGACCATTTGACCCTTAATTAAACCCTAGGAAAATCTGCGGTTGTACTGCATTCATGATATGATGGAAAAATTGCAGTTTTAACCCTAGTTTCTTATTTTTCCCTTAGAATGATTATACAATGAAATATGACTCCCTGACAGTTATGTAGGGGCATTTACTGATTTAATTGGATCAAAATGATCTAGTTTATGGCTCATGATGGTGTTCCCATCATACCCCCATGCCTAGCTTTTGCTAGTCCCTTAGCAAAATTTCAAGGTGTTAACTTTGATTCTAGATCGTATGCCTTTTGATGCTTAAAACTCTAATGTATGCTTTTTCTCTTTTTTTTTGTAGATTAGGTTAGAATGCCTATAGTAGGCCTAGAGGTACTCAAGTACCAACCAACATCCAAACCTGACTAGCTTTAGCCTCAGTCCACTGCGAAGGTTTCTAAGGTCCACAGGAACTAACTTAAGGTTCGTTGAACTCCGCAATTAAAGCACCCGTGCTTGTAACAAGTTTTAGCCCAGGTTCAGTTTGCAGTGTGTTTCTGTAAGAGAGAGACAGAAGAACTTTTCTTTATTTTAGGAGAGTTGTCTCTCTCTTTTCTTTTTATTTCTAGCCTCGGATTAGCTTTACAACACGATCTGTATCGGATTCCTAATTCCCACCATCAATCCTCGCAGGGTCCCTGGCAATCGATGCTTCGAGATATCACCACCCATGGCAACCCCCATAACCCTGGCCTTCGAGATTTTGAGATAATCTCGCCCATAGCATTCTGTAGCTAAATCCAGACCCTGGCAGTCGACATTTCGTGATAATGCTGCCCATGGCATCTAAACTGGCATAAGGTGCTTACATGCCCCTGATAGGATATTTAGATATCCTAGGAAGCAAGCACCGAGGAGACGATATGTTATTGCGCATCTTCGAGGGTAATTTCCTGCCTCTCCGTACCGGTAACTTGTCCAAATCAACTTGTGTTGATCAGCCGATCCTAATCTAGGTAACTTTTTTAAGAATAGATTTAACACATTTGCGTGATTTTGATACTTAGGTGCACTGAACTAGACTGTATGTGGATTGGGGTGCTTAGGTTACCGAGTCCCGCAAACCAGAGGTCAGTTAACGAGGCCAAATAATCCCTAAGCCTTAGACCTAATACTTAAGCTTCGCATTTTCCCCAACCTCTTGAGGATTATCTAGATCTTAGCGGATACTTGAATTTTTAGGCCTAGGATTACGGCCCAAGAGGTCTAAAATCAGCATTCCTACTAATCTCTTTTTGTTTCTTTAGCACTTTTTATCTTTCATTTTCTTTCTTTTGATTTGGTTTAGAACTAAGTCAATTCCTTAATCTTTTACTAATGACTATCTCTTTTGCTTTTCTTTTCAAATTGTGCTCCTTTTTGACATTTTTATCTCCTCCCCTTTTTCTCCTAAAAAATGATATGCCATAAAATTTCCTCCCTTCTCCTATTTTTGTTCTTTTTCAAAATTTTTTATTTTTTTGGTTTTTTGGAATATGTGATTTTTTTGATGAAACCCTTTCTTGTGAAGTGATTTTCACAGCATTTTGCACTTTAATACCCCCCCATGCCTACGATTTGCAAAGTCCTCATTGTAAATTAGGTGGGTTCGAGCTCAGCTTAGATCATTCATTAGAACAGGTGTTAGGTGGGGGAATGGGTCAGGTGACTGTTGCGGACGATTTCAAGCTTGGGTACGGGTACCAGAGGTGGAGTTGGTTGTTCTAATGGATGAACCCTAAAGTGCAATATGAGTTCAGAATAAGATGTGTCAAGAAGGGTTTCAGGTTTTTCAGAATGATGGATTACCTCCCGTTAAGCGCTGAGTTTAACGCCATCAATCGGATGCAATGAGCTCAGGGAGAATGGAGGGTAAAAGATACCTCAGCCAAGTTTGTATCGGTGAGTTCAATGAACGGTTTGAGTCTCTGACCGTTAATGACAAAAGGTTCTAAATCATGGCTGAGTTGACTGATTTCGACAACTCCATTTCCAAAGATTCGTCGAACAATGTATGGTCTAATCCATTTTGATCTGAGTTTTCCTAGGAACAGTTTGAGCTTGGCGTCAAAGAGTAGGACTTTTTGACCAGGGAAAAAGATCTTTCTGGATATGTGCTTGCCGTAAAAGGCCTTAACCCGCTCTTTGTAAATTCATGAGTTCTCATGCACGTCATGGCATAGTTCATCGATCTCACTCATTTGAAGCTTTCTGTGGGTTCCTGCCGTAGAAAGATCGAGATTGCAATTTCGTACTACCCAATAGGCTTTGCGCTCCAATTCGACGGGGAGGTGACACACCTTCTCTTACACCAATCTAAAGGGAGACATGCCTAATTGGATTTTGTGGGTGGTTCTATAATCCCACAAAGCTTCCGAAAGTCAAGATGGCTAATCTTTCCTATCAGGTCGAACAGTGACCTGGAGGATTTTCTTGATCTCCCGGTTTGATAACTCAGCTAGACCGTTAGTTTGGGGGTGATACGGAGTCGAGATTCCATACGACACCCCGTACTTAGTCATCAGTGATCTGAACTGAGCATTCGTGAAATGGATACCTCCATCGAAGTTTATGGCACGTGGAATCCTGAACCAAGAAAAGATGTTCTAATGAATGAATTTGATAACAACCTTATGATCATTGGTTCGGGTCGGAATGGCTTCGATCCATTTGGACATGTAGCCAACAGCGAGAAGAATGTATTCGAAGCCGTTCGAAACAGAAAAGGGTCCCATAAAATCAATTCCCTAGATATCGAAGATTTCACATACGAGAATCGGCTGTAAAGGCATCATATCGCGGCGGCTCATGTTGCCTAAGGTCTGGCAATGAGTGCATGCCTTACAGTCGTGGGCCAATAGAAGCCGCACTAGAGGACTTTTGTTGTGGTTTTATGACCAGAGAAGTGTCCATTGCAAGCCTGGTCATGGCAGAAGGACAAAATGTCCTAAATTTTCACTTCCGGAACACATCGTCTAATGATCTTATCAGCACCAATGTAGAAGAGATATGGGTCTTCCCAAAAGTAGTACTTGGCATCGGAAAGTAATTTGTCCTTCTTGAATTTTGGCTAATCGGATAGGATCTAATATGATGCCAGGTAGTTTACTAGATCAGCGAACCGTGGAAGTCTTAAACTGATAGTCTGGAGGTGCTCATCGGGAAAATGTTCAGTAATGGGCCTGGAAAGGTCGATAATGTCAGAAGGAAAGCCGGATAAGTGATCAGCTACCACATTCTATTTTCTCACCTTGTCACGAATCTCGAGGTCAAACTCATGCAACAGCAAGATCCAGCGGATTAGCCGAGGTTTCGCATCCTTCTTCGCAAGGAGGTGCCTCACAGTAGTGTGAACTAAGTAAATGATAATACGGGAACCCAAAAGATACGATCTGAACTTTTCCAAGGCAAATACTACGGCTAGCAGCTCTTTCTCAGTAACTGTGTAGTTATGCTGAGCCTCGTCAAGTGTCTTGCTAGCGTAGTAAATGAACACGGGTTTCTCATCTATTTTCTATCCAAGTACCACTCCTACAGCATAATCAGATGCATCGCACATGATCTCAAAGGGTTGAGACCAATCAAGGGACTGCAGGATAGGTGCTTAGGTAACTTGATCATGCAAGATTTCAAATGCCTGAGTGCACTCCTCGGTGATTTCAAAGGGGACATCCTTAGATAACAGATTCGTTAGGGGGAGCACGATTTTTGAGAATTCGAGAATGAATCGGCGGTAAAAACTGACCTGCCCCAGGAAGGATCGAATGTCTTTGACCAAGCTAGGCATAGGGAGTTTGGAAATTAGATTCATTTTGGCTCGATCAACTTGGGTGCCCTTTTTAGAGATAAGATGTCCCAAGACAATTCCCTCAAGTACCATGAGGTGGCTCTTTTCCTAGGAAAGAACCAAGTTTACATCAATGCATCGCCTGAGGATTTGGACCAAGTGCAGGAGGCAATCGTCAAATGATTCACCAAATACCGAGAAGTCATCCATGAAGACTTCAAGGTATTCACCTACCATATCTGAGAATATGGCAAGCATGTACCGTTGAAAAGTAGCGGGTGCATTGCAGAGACCGAACAGCATCCTTCGGAATGCGTATGTTCCGAAGGGGTAAGTGAAGGTGGTCTTCTCTTGGTCCTCGAAATGGATTGCGACCTGATTGTAACCAGAGTACCTGTCCAAAAAGCAAAAGAATTGATTTCCTACTAGTTTCTTGAGAATCTGATCAGTGAATGGTAGTGGGAAATGATCCTTCTTTGTAGAGGAATTGAGTCTTCTGTAGTCAATGTAGACTCTCCACCAGTTTGCTATACAGGTCGATATGGTTTCTTCGATTTCAATCGTGATGATGGTGAGTCCTGCCTTTTTAGGCACAACTTGGATTTGGCTCACCCACTAACTATCGAAGATTGGGTAGATGATCTCTGCATCTAACCACTTGATAATCTCCTTTTTCATGACATCGTGCAGATTTGGATTCAGGCATCTCTGCATTTCACGGGATGGTTGTGAGCCCTCTTCAGTGTAGATGTGATGTGTGCAGTATGAAGGGCTGATACCAGTGAGAACATCAGAGTCCATCCAATGGCTCTTCGATGTTGCTAGAGAATAGAAATCAGGCGTGTTTCTTGATCAGGTGTGAGTCAGGAGTTGATAATTATAGGAAACGTCTGATTGGAACTCAAAAAGACATACTTGAGATGATCGGGAAGAGGCTTTAATTCCAAAACTGGGCTGTCAGCAGCAGCAGGTAGTTCAAGATGGGTGTTGGGAGCAAAGGAAGGAGCTATGGGTGTGTCTTGGTTGAGTTCGGGCTCCTCTAATTGCGGGTTTTGATCCTCTTGTAGTTGATCAGAAGTAGTTGGTTTTTCCTCGATAAAATCGTCAACCACAGCTTCAATATCGCAAATCTGTTCTATGACTCCGCAATTAATTCCTTGTTGGGCCTTAAAGATGTCGATCTTTAGTGTCTTGCTTCCAAATTTTAATTCAATTTGACCATCCTCACAATTGATATTGGCCTTAGCAGTGGCCAGAAAGGGTCTCCCTAGTATGCTCGGTGTAATCTTCACATTCTCAGGAGCATCCATGTCTTAGATAATAAAATCCACTGGAAAATAGAAATCATGTACCCTAACTATGACATCCTCGAGAATTCCTTTTGGTGACTTAATTGATCGGTCGACTAGTTGTAAAGTCACTTCTGTTGGTTTAAGCTCAGATTCCTCGAAGTAGTCTAGTAAGGATGTAGGTATCAAATTTATGGATGCTCCTAAGTCTAATAAAGCTCTATCAAATCGTATATCACCGATTTTACAGGAGATCAGAGGGGTGCTTAGGTCTTTTTCCTTAGGTGGGAGTTTGCTCAAAATGACAGAGCTGGCTTGCTCTGACAGTACGATTGGATTCCCGTCTTTGGTTCGCGGCTTACGCTTAGGTGTACATACGTCTTTCAGAAATCGTACGTAAGCCGGTACGTGGCGTATCGCATCCATCAAGGGGATGTTTATATGGACTTGCTCAAAGAGCTTAACTAAGTCCTCCTCAGGTGCCACGATTTTGGTTATCCTTTTTCCTTTGGTCAAGGTCTCGGGAAATGCAACCTTAGATGGTTCCTCTAGAATGGGTCCAGGTTCTTGATCTGGTATAAAGGTGTCCTGGATGGCAATTCTAGGGTTAGGGTTTGTATTACCAGGTTGGGAGTGGCTTGGATAAGGTGGGTCCTGTGTTGTTTTGCCAGTGCGGGTAGTAATAGAATTAAATCCCGCCTGGTTCTGGTTTGGTATGGGTAGAAGAGGTGCTTGCTGCTGGTAACCCGTATATGATGTCGAAGCTTCCATCCCGTTGGGTGATGGAGTAGAAGGGGCCAGATAAACAAAGTGATCTTGGCCCAGATTTGGGTTCATAACACGCCTCTAGTTTGGCACGTTATTCGAATTAGGCAGAGGTTGTGAAGGAAGTGCACCAGGTTGGCAAGGATTTGCCATCTGGGCAAGTTGATTGTGAATCTCTGTGATCTCATCTTTGTGTTGTTTTTGCATAGCCTCATTCATCTTCTGAATGTCAGGCAGGGTCTAAAGGATAAGAGTCATTTGATCTGTATGAGTCGACCCAGATTGATAAGTTGGGTTAGGCCGAGGCTGAGGAGGTTGATATGGACAATGATCTTGTGGTCGGGGATGATATTGAGGTCTCTGATTTTGATTATTTCCTGACCATGTGAAATTGAGATGATTACACCATCCAGGGTTATAAGTGTTTGAGAATGGATCATTCTGAATGGCGTTGAGGTCCTCGCAAGTCTGAGGAACCTCAAGAAAATCAGAATACAAGGGTTCAGAGTTCCCCCAACTAGAGTAGGTGGGTCTAGAGTTTCCTCCAAAACCAGAATCAGACGGGGGTGGATACGAATCCATCCCCTGAGAAGGTCGATGATAGATGTTGTGCACGACCTTCCTCCCAAAGGGTGGTTGCATGAACGGGTTTTGCGCAAAGGTGGCTCACTGCAAATGTTGAGTTAGCTCATCCACCTTCTTCTCAATAATAGAGACCTTGTCCAGATGACGAGCCATCAGTTCTAAGTTGACGGAAGAGGACAAGCCCTGCATCTCATGTGCTCCCTTTGGATTCGTCAATGCACAGGCATTCGTCCGATCGAACATGCCCATGGATTCATTATTGAAGAAGTTCTCACACATATTCTCGAGAATCTCCCAAACATTGTCTTCGTGTTGACCCATGATGTTTCCTCCACAGGTCGCATTGACGAATAATCAAATATCCTCACAAAGTCCCTGGTAGAAAGGCTGGACTTGTTCCCATTTAGGAACTCCGTGGTGGGGGCACTTTGGCATGAGATCTAGAAAATGATCCCATGCCTTGTGAAGTGGTTCTCCTGCTTGTTATGTGAAATGTGTGATCTAGTGTTGTAAAGCATTTATCCGACCAACAGGGAAGAACTTTCTCAAAAACTCGGATTGAAGTTCCACCCAGCGTTGATTGGACGTGTTTGGGTTTGGTACCAATCAGCAGCTTTATCCATGAGGGAGAAAGAGAACATTTTCATGAGTAGAACATCCCGATTTTGAGCTTCTAACCCGAAGGTCTGGGCCAGATGCTTGAGTTGTTTCATATGCTGGAAAGGATCTTCGGAATTACGCCCATGGAATTTGGGAATGGCATGAATCATGTTGGGCTTGAGTTCAGTGTCAAGACCTCCAACGAGGATTTGTACTCGATGTTCGATTGCCACCGCAGCGGGATTGTAGTGATCTCACATCATTGGACACTGCGGTGGGTTTACAAAGGCTTGGAATAGATCATTGAGGTGCTGAAGTTGATTTTCAAGATTATTTTCTCCTGCGGGTTGTGCCATGATGATGGATGAAGGAGAATCAGGTTCAGATGAATCGGAAGGGATATCAATAGGATTGTGTTGTTGCACAAACAAGGAGGTCAAGACTTAGCCTTGACATGAATGAGTAGCTAAAGGAGGCCTCAAGGATGGTCTTAGAGACCTTCTCCCGAACATGCACTGATGGAGTAAATGAGGTAGAATGTGATGGACCCAATCAAGACACCCAAAAAATTTTAGATGATTATAGAGGTTCTAGGCGAATGATACCCCTTAATCAGAAAGCCATCCGCTTGAGAATTACCTGGGCAGCCAGAGAGGGAAAGTCCCGCAAAGACCCCTACATGGTAGAGCACCCCCACAGGTTATAGGGTTTCCCCCACCTGACCTCTGTTGTCACTGATGTTTCAGGTAGACCAGAATGGGGACTTAACCTGTTAAGTCTACCAATTTTAATTAAGAGCAAGGGTGCTTAGGATTTCACTTGAACTTTAAGATGTGCTGAGTGCAAAAAGTGACCTAATTTGAAGATTGGTTGACCCAACAAGGTGGGTCAACTTCACCTGTTTGTCCTTAAAAATTCTGGTCCCTCTTTTAGTGTTCAAATGAATTTAAGAGCCTAATTTTAGAGTTTTGCTTGAATAGATAAGTTCAATTAAGGCTTAGGCACACATTGTTTGGAAAGATCAATTCTTGATTAAGCAAGTGTATCTCTAAAAACCCTAAACTGGAACCCTTAATTGCCTTCTAAGTTGGTCCAATTTAATTTGTCAAAAATGTGGTACCTAGGGCTCAAATAAGAATGTGATAGCCCTAGATACCTTAGGCTTCAAGTGGGTGCATAGATCAAGGTTTGAATGTTTGTAAAGTGTATCAAATCAGGCAACTTGGTGATTAATCTAAGAATATAATACAAGTAGCCCTAATTGATTTTTTTCCTTTTAACCTTTCAGAAATAGGGGCTTAAGAGAGAAAGTAGTTAGAACTTACCTGCCCCTAGCATATTTAATGTGCGGCTGATCTTCCCGGAATGTATCCCCCCTGAAACAAACCACAGCCAAAGAGATATAGCAAGTTAGAATCCAAATCAGGAATTGCAATCATGAGTTCTAAATTGCCCGTTGCTTCCCAGCAACAGCGCCAAATTGCTCGGGCGGTAAATCGGTGTTTTAAAATTGTCGTGTTGCAGTATAGCCAAAATAGCACTCAAACAAATAAATTCATTACTCAAAAAAGTTCTGAGCTCGAACACAGGGAGCAATATGGAATTTAGTTCTCAAAAATTACAATTTAAGATAAGAAAGCTATGAAATTGAAAACAAAAAATGTTTCAGAATAAAGTAGCACTAGGATCAAGTGTTAGATTGTAAAAATAATTGAGTAAAATGGTTATTTAGATCACCAAATGCCCCTTACAATGATAGCTAATGAACTCAATGTATATATGTATGAAATGCAATTAAACTAATCATTTGATTTACTAATCAGACGGCTTAAACTACCCAAGCCTTTCTCTATTCTTCTTCTTTTCTCTTTCTCTTCTTCTACCTCTCTTCTTTCAGCTACGGCCCTTCCTCTTCTTGTTCTTCTCTTACTTTAACTCTTCTTCTTCCTTCAGCCCTTCTTCTTTCTCTGGCTTTCTTCACACAGTAGGGGAACAGCTTCTGAATTTGGCTAAGTGTTAGTCAGTTCTCACCAAGAGCAAAACCCTCGCCCTACCCACGTAGGCTCTCCTTCTCTCTTTCTCTCTTTAGGATCCGCTCTCCCAGAGCCACAAGGGTAATCAGGTTATCGGTCCTAGCGTACCCGGGTCCAGGGTTGCGGGCGTGATCGCAGCCGAGGAGTGTAGGCTTAGGTGGGTTAATGGGTCAGGCCAGGTTCGCGGGCAGAGGTCACGGACGAAGCAGTGCATGGGTGAGAGGGACCTCACCCCATGTTTAGAGGCGGAAAGCCTCTTTCACTTTTTCCACTTATATGCCTTGGATGCCTCTTCTACTCACAATGTGGGACTATCCCACATCACTTTTCTTCACACAATAGCAGTGTCTGATGTACCAATTAGGTGAGTTGCCGCTTTTGGGTCTTCGATTGAAGGACCTAGAAAGGGTCCTAGGGGTGATGTGCACAGCCTGGAAGTGGAATTGAGGGGATTGCGGCTAGAGAACTGCGTTCATGGTCGAAGACAGAGGCAACGGCGGCGACGGACGATGAGTACCTGAAAGCAAAAATACGACCTCGCGGCCTAATTAAACTCGCTCAGGACCTTCGCCGAACCACGACGAATGTGTGGGTGATGGTCTTGTGGCATGAGAGGGCATGTGGGGGGCAGTTGGTGACGGAGGAGATGAACGAAAGTTGGTTTGTTTGGTGGAGCATTTGAGGGAGCAATAGGGTGAAATCGGAGAGGGGAAATGAATGGAGAGGTGTGATGGAGGTTTTGAGGTAGTCGGTGAGGGGTTTGGTGGTGTGTGGAGTGAGATGTACCTCGCCGGAGGTGTGACCGGAGCGGTAGATGATGGAGTCGTGAAGGAGTGGTCGAGGTCGAAACGGCGTGTCGAAAGTGTTGGTGTGATGAGGAAGAGTTCAAGGATCAGTTGAATGTACTAACGAACGAAGTGGGAAGGAGAAGGCGTCGGTTGTGGTGTTGTCGACGCCAAAGAAGAGAACAACTCCGGAGAGAGGGAAACGAAGAGGAAGGAGATTAGGGCGCCGACTGGTATGGCTCGACGTAGGAAGAAACGAAAAGGATGACTTCGCTGACAGTATTGCGAACGGAGGACGAAGATGGATGGAGGGGCTCACTAGACATCGAGGAGCTTTCAGCCTTGAGAGAGAGAGGAATTAGTGGGGAATCTTAGCCGATTTCGAGCATAGGGAGAACGGTCCGATCAGGAGGTTCTTTTATAGACTCAAAAGGAAGTTTTGGGCTTGGGAAGCAAGCTTTCCAAGCTTGGAAAGCTTGCCAGAGTTGGGAACTTCCTTGATACCCAAATCTCTCATGCATTTGCATGAGAGATTGGGAAGGTTTTGGGGCGTGGGATTTGGCTAAAAAGGAAGGGAATTTCTTGACGAACTTCCCTTTCAAATTTGAAAGGGATTCGTCAAGAAATCAAGGAGTTCTTTCCAAATCAAGGTTGCCGGAACAACTAGGAATAGGTTTAATGGCAGCAACAACCTTTTTGTGAGAACGAAAACAAAGTTAGGGGTTTATTTGAAATAATTTTGAAAGTTAAGGGCATAAATGTAATCAGGCGGGACCAAGTTGCAAACTAGGTCAAGACAAACTCATCTTGGATCCAAATTTTGGCACAAACCTAATTTGGACCTAAGGAATCCAATGGTGAATTTAGATTTTTGTTTTGACCATGTTTGACTGGGTAATTTATGTAAAAATTCAAATTAGGGCAAATGTCTATCTAAGACTCTATTCTAGGTCAAAATGGGTTCTAATGGTCAAATTGAAGGTTCTAAACCCTAGAAAATATTTTTCTATGAATTTTAGAAGATTTAGGTGAATTTAATCTTGACCAGAACATCAGTTAATTAAGCGGGTCAATTTTTAGGGTTTCAAAAGTCATTTAATTCTCAGAACACGTGAAAACCCTTTTCTGTCTATTCTATCCCAATTGTTATCCTTTTATGACCATTTGACCCTTAATTAACCCCTAGGAAAACCTATGGTTGTGCTGCATTTATGATATGATGGTAAAATTACAGTTTTAACCCTAATTTCTTATTTTCCCTCAGAATGATTATGCAATGAAATATGACTCTCTGGCAGTTATGTAGGAGCATTTAATGACTTAATTGGATCAAAATGAGCTATTTTATGACTCATGATGATGTTCCCATCAATTCCCATTCTTAGTGGATGAATAACAACTTTAGATTTTGTGTGCAGAGAATAGAATAATGCCTTGAGGAATAACAAGGTAGGTAGCAGACATAAAAACAACCAAGAAAAAAAAGGCTCCACATCTGGAAGGTAGCTACTTCAATGGACATGCTCAATCTAGAAGAGATCCAAAAACCAAGAAATGGGAAAGATCCAAGTTCCAACATTAACATGCTTTCCCTAGTTGAAACCACACATGAACCATGTGAAACTCTAATGCAAAGACCAAGAAGAAAATAACATAGGGATGGTGGGTAGATCTATATTTACTTGGACATTCCTCCGGCATGTGCTTACAGTGAGCAATCAAAGAGATACATTGGATCTTCAATTTTCCATTACAAAGCCAGACTATACTGTTGAAAATGTTCTATGAATTCTTATGTCCCAAGGTAGTTCTTTCTATATCAAGACAACTTTAAAAATATTGAACTGTAGCATCCTACGTTTCCTATAAAATGTTAAGTTCATCAATAATATCTACATCCTAGATGATCATTTTGCTTGTCTCGAATTTTCCGCAATGAAAAGTTCAAAGCTGTAAATCAAACTGTTGAAGATTGTTCTGTAAAATGGTTACCTACCATCAATATATTCACTACTTTTATTCTTTTTAATTTTAAAGAAAAACAAAAAGGAATAATTAATTGAACTGTAGTCGCCAACTCTGAGGAAAAAAAGAGACTACAACAATTATAATGAAGCGTCATAAATTCAAGCATTTCCAAATCAAAAGTGCCCAATAAATAAATCGATCAACTAATTCCACAAGGAAGTGAGAGCATGATTTAGTTCGTATTATCCAACCAAAATTCAACTCCATCATTGACCCATGCAACGCATCCGTTTTCAAGTTCAGACAACCTCATTTTGAAATATCCATTGCAAAACAATGTCTCAACAAAATATCAAATAGACGAATAAGAATCATGAAGGAAGAAGTATGACTCATTCATCCATCGTCGTATAAAATCTCTTCCATATTAGGTTAGAGTTCTATTATTTATGGATTTAGGATTCACTCATTATTTCGATCTAGTAGCCCCTAATTACTATTTTTTTCTTTTTCTTTTGCATGCGGATTTGAGGTCATTTTTGTTTTATACCTTGTCATAGATGGGTTATGCTTATTATATTCCCACCTTATGTATGCAGTGCAGATATTAGCTAGTATAAATATTTTAGGTGTCTACAATGCAATGACAATATTTTACATGGTTCATTATTACTACAATCTCATCATATCTTTTGTAAATATCCAACCCAACATAAGGGCAAAAGAGTCCAAATTTTTTATTCTAACTAACTTTTCCTTTGATTGGACTACATACCTACCAATCTATCCCACAAAAATAACTCCCTACCAAACACCCATATCCCTCCAAACGTAGGATATCTCCAATCTATCCCATCTCAACACCCACAAGTCTCCCAAACAACATATCCTCTTTATCCTGAGATAAATGGCATATCCTTTACACAACTAAATTTATCCCTCATGATTTATCCTACGATCCAAACAGGCCTTAAGAAAGTTATCTCCAAGTCGAACTCACTGCAACAGTTTGTACCTACACCGATGGTCAACAACCATCGGTGTAGGTTCAAAATACTGTCGCTGTAGCTATAATAACCTATTCCGACGATCAGCCTTGGTGTCCTCTTAAGAGGCGTCGCTATAGGCTATCCTAATGGTAAAAACCATCAGTGTTGTACCTAATTCTATAGCAACTGTCAACTTTCCAAAGGTTTGTCCAATTTGGCTTTCATGTTAACAGCGACGATTTTATCCGTCAGTATAAATCAAGACTATCAACTCTAATAATGTAAAATGTTGGCAACACCATCGCTATAGGTAAGTACTCTATGTTTAAATTAATATTTAGTAACAAAAAAAGGTTAGTACTATCGTCACCATAGAAAGATTACGTTTTGATGAATAGATACAGTGACTTTTTTTCCGTTATTGTTGCCATCATTTCTTAATATGTTAATACACAAATATATTATTAGGTATCTTAGGCTCCTTTTTTTATATTATATAAGATACACAAATGTGACTTTTTATATACTATAACAAAAATAAGGGAATTGATAAAATTAATAAGAATCAATTCTATGTTTTTAAGTCAAAAGCATTTATAGTCTCCATACAAGGAAATAAATGAAAAGTGAATAAATATTAAAATAAAATTTTAAGTATCTTATCTTTACAAAATAGTAAAAAATAAGAAATAAGAGCCAATAAAAAATAATTGAACTTCCTACGATGAACATAACATTTCCCCAAAATTCAAATTCGTTACATCACTGTCATGAAACATGCAAGAAATTAATGTCATGTAATTATTTATAATTCTATTGTCTTTAAATAACCTCCCATTTCTGTGTTTAAAGTAAAAAAAATTCAAGAAGCATAAAAATTAAGAAATGAATGATTCAACTTAGAATCAAAAAAGGATGCACCAGCTAGGGATCGAACCCAGATCTGTATCGTGTAAGGGTACCATTCTACCATTAAACCACTGGTACTATTCATGTTTTGTGAACCTAAAATAACACAAATTAAGAGTGGTTAGAACATGAATTATCTCAAAGTAATCTGGATGGACACCTTACTCTAAATGAACATTTGACTGCATAGCACTCCAATCAACAGCGCCATCTGGAATCCATCCCATTGATTGCTCCTCACTTTGCACCTTTAACCTTCAGTACATTACACTCATAGATCTTTCTGAGTGCAATTTTTGCTTTACGTTCTCAACAATTGGTTCATGGCCATATGCTCAGGCATACCTGGAAATTTTAATATAGACAATTGACACCATATTGTAGGTAAAGGGTAATGGTCCTAATGTTGAATAATATCAATGGTCCTAATGTACATTTGCAGATGCAGGAGAAGCACAACAACCCCCTGTTATGTTGTAATGGGGGTGCATCATCTCCACCTAATTCCATTAAAACCAATAATCTCATATAGAACCCCATTGAATTTGATGTTGTCCATGTGTATATCTGCTTTCATCAGATTGACAACCTTAAACTATTCACATTCATTTTCAAAATGCGACCTTCTAGTATTAGAATCATCAATTTAGCATGATAATTGGAAAAAATTCAACTGAGATCCTCAAGGGAGAATCCTAAGCATTATTGTCGAAAGTACAAAGCACATATGATACACATCCTACATTAGGTTGCAATTGCTACTTTTGAAACATCTGACCAAAAATCACGGATAGTGTTGACTATTTGAATTAAATAAAAGATATAAATCAAAGCAAAAGTGAGTGAAGGTTTAGATATCTGCATCTTAGAATAACTTACAATGTAACCACTTGAAATCAAGGCAGTATCATATAGTAGATCAATAGCACTTTTGGCCTCCATCCTACCTGGTTCATTCTTACATGTAGCTTGCAATAGCAATTTGATGGAGATACAACAATATATGAGCAATGAGAAATGGTGCCAAATCAAATTGTGGTGCTCTAAATTGCTAAGTTTGCTTAATATCAAATGCTTTTTCTATGACTTACATTCAAATCTTTGATGATAGGGTAATCTAGATTGATATCCAGGATTCCCCTCCCTCTCATGAATTCCAAGCTTGATGTGTCTCCAAGTGTTTGTGCTTTCATGAGCCTACAAAAGAGATTAACTTAGAATGTTGCAGCTAGTTTTTTGCAAGGATCGCATATGAACTGCTGAAATATCACCTTTCCATGTTAGCAGACTATTCGAACTTGCTAGAAACAAGGACACAAGGTGTAATAACCCGTTGCCTTTTTAGTCAGATAAGACGTCAGGACTATCAGTCAAACGTCTGTCCAAACATCTGGACATATGTCTGGACATCCGAAAGTAGAAGAATATCGCATATTCCTTTTGCTCTATACGCGGGTGGCACGCAGAGTCCCACTCTCTCTCCTTCACCCCCCTCACTCGAACCCTAACTCCCCTCCTATATAAACCCCTCACCTCTTCTTCTCACCCCCTCACACCACTTAAGCCACCGCCACCTCCACCTTCTCCTTGCGACGGCCGCACCCTCCAGCCTCCTATCTTTGTTGCTATAACCGCGGCGAGGAAGAGAGGAGCCAGCGAGGGAGAACGAGGAAGAGCGAGAGTAAGAGAGTGCAAGGGAGTGAGAACGGGGGATGAGGGAGATGACTGCGAAAGCTCAGTGGAGCTCGAGGAGGAGTTTGTGGCAGAGAGGACACTGGAGAGGAGCTTCTTAAGCTCCTGCAACTGCTGGAGCTGCCGCTGCGGGCAGAGGTGCGAGCGGGGTAAGCAGCGATGAGGTTATGGTACTAGAAGTTTTCCAGTATCAGACGTCCAACGTGACGTCCATACGGCTGGCAAGGCACCAAGACATCCGGAGCTGAAGCCAGACGTCTGGAAGCACGTATCGGGCAAGGTACGTATCTTCCTGCGCTACTTTTCCGCCATGCAGATCGTAACATAGGGGATGTCAGCTAATATTTGTGCCTACGTTGTTCGTATGCAGGTGAAGGCTTTGGGAAGGCACACGTGCACTTTCCCAAGCACTTTTGGATGTCTAATCATGTCGCTAGACATTCGAAGGTACTTCCAGACGGCCAAAGGCCGTGTCTGACGTCTGGAGCTGCCCCCAGATGGTCGCAGAGGGAGTCTGGATGTCTGAATCAGCCGCAGGAAGTGCAAGGTGAGATTTGACATCTTTTAAGACATTTGGGACTAGTCCCAGACATCTGATTTTGGTCAGTAACTACGTTTTTGGCCCATTTAAGGCCCAAACGGAATTGGATTTCCGCAAATGAAGTACCGATGTTTTCCACTCGAGTTCCTTTACGTGTTCGTGTTGAGTATCTACTGTTTTGACCTCGTCTAATGTAAATTAGTCGATGGTACAGGTTACCAGCCGGTGGCGTGTTCAGGGCCCGCGGAGACGATGAGATCTGCAGCACAGGTCCCCATTCCTCTCATGATACCTGGTAGAGTGGTTTAATGTAATAACTAAGATATGAATAAAGAATATGTCTGCTTAGATTAAATTGATTGAAACTCTAGGATGTGGAATGAACCCTAGGGTAGAAACGTATGAGCATGATATGGAACTACTCTGGTTTACTTGAGATGCATGTTAAAATACGAGATGCCTGTATGTAAATGAGAAATTGAACTGATAAACCACAAGTTGCATGTTTATGATTGAGAACTGAACTATGAAAACACAAGCTGCCTGTATATGAATAAGGAATGAGTTATGAAACCTGAGATCCAAATATGGATAAATGAGATGAGTATGAGCATGAACCCTACGGGGAATTAGGAGTAGAACTCCTGGGTATGAAAGGAATCTAGATTGTAGAAGGGAAGTGTGCTGGCCCTTGTGTACGCAATACCAAGGAGAGCAATTGTCCCTTTCTAGTGTAGAGCAGAGCTAGCCTCCCTTGGGTTTAGACCTGGGGTTAGAATTTGCCACTCTACACCGACTCATGTTGGCCCTCGCGTACGTGGTACTGAGGCATGCTACTAGTGTAGGGAGGGAGCTAGCCACCCCACGGGGCCCGGGGATTAGCTAGCCACCCTACACCGACTTTGTTAGGCCCTTTAGGCAAACTGGGGTAGTCGGACGAGGGTACACGGACTGCGGAGGGGCGAGACCCCTGTTTGGTTCTGAGGAATGAGACCCCTATTCTGAGAGGGCAAGGCCCTATACTGTTCCGTGTTGTACTTTGGGTGTACCTGCTAGCGGAAATGACTGACCGTGTATCAGTGTAGGGTAGATACTCGTGCGCTTATCACGTGTGCTGTAGTCACCGCTACATCTCGACAGTGACCTCAGGGTGGTTGACTGGGTGTAGGACTACCCCGGGGGACTCTCTCGGCCAAGAGAGCACCACGTGCACCTTCTACTCTATGGAAAAGACTGCAATCAAGATCGTTCCCACTAGGAACATGCAAGATCAAGAAATACCTGGATACTTTGAGAAATATATGAACCAGAAACACATAAATGAGATAAATAGAAATGAGAAATAAACCTGCTTGTTGTTTTTACTTTACTTGCACTAAAATAATGTAAACACCACTCTACTCAGCATTCGCTAGCCCTATCTTTTCATAACCCTATTCAGGACCAGGAGTTTAGCAGCCCGAGTTTCCAGTTGTAGAGGGAGCTGGGCCTAGCCAAGCCCAACCGTAGTTGTTTTTCTTTCCAGCTCTTTAGTTCTTGATGTAGTTGTGAGTACTGAACCCTTGAGCTACTGTTTCTGTTACTTTCTGTTTCCTTTCGGCTATTATTGTTGTGGTGGCATGTACTATGTTTTGAGACAGTTGTTCTACTTTCCTTTACTGCTTCGTTCTTTCCTTCTGTTTAGTTATATTGCATGTGTGAATGTGGTTTAGTTTTTTGCTTTTGGTTATTTCTCATTGGATGAATAGGTCTTGGGATTAGTCAAGGCAAGTCGATCTCAGGTCCTGTAGGGACCCGGGAATCGAGTCGTAACAAGATGGTATCAGAGCAAGGTCGTCCCAAGAAATTAACCAATTGGTCTGAGAACAACCACTCATGTGCATATAACTAGGATAGCCACCACAACGTATCACTTTGATATTCGTTTCTGTGTCTTTTTCTCGATGTAAGCCTATATCATTGACAACTCTTGTTCTATCTCTTACGTCTCCTTGCAGGAGATGCCTCGTCGGGGAGTTCCCAAGGCAGGCCGTGGTCGTGGCCGTGGACGAGGTCAGAGGGGCGGACATGCCAGACCTGAGGCACCAGTTGACCCACCTCTCCTCCTAGGCGTTCAGGCCCAGGATCTCGCCCAGCTGATCAGAGACATTGTGCGAGAGGAGCTCCACCAGCCTCCACGAGAACCTCTCCCTGAGGACGTAGAGGGGGAGTCCTTGGTGGGACAGAGAGACCGTCGCAGTACCGGACGAGTAGGAGGGGGAGGGGGTGGTCCTCCACCACCGCCACCACACTCTGACACTTCCGAGCATGAACCCTCCTTACCTAGAGGCGTGCCCATTCCCCCACTACAGCTACACCATGAGCTTTTCGAACAGTTCTGGAAGCTAAAGCCCCCCTCCTTCAAGGGGGATGAGGACCCGTCTGAGGTAGAGGACTGGCTGGAGTAGATAGAGAAGGTGTTCAACACCCTTCGCCCTCCCACAGAGTACCGCGTGGCCTTTGCCACGTACTAGCTAGAGAGTGCAGCACACAGGTGGTGGAGGGCAGTTAGAGGCCAAGAGGGGAGAGAGTCGACGTAGGACTAGTTCGTGGCTCTCTTCTACGAGCAGTACTTTCCACAGACCTGGCAAGACCAGAGGAGGCGAGAGTTCCACACTCTCCGCCAGGGGACATTACCGGTTAGCACATATCTCACACATTTTCTGGAGCTATCACGTTTTGCCCAGACAATTGTGTCTACAAAGGAGGAGCGCCTGTGGAGGTTTACTGAGGGGCTCCGACCTGCTATTCGAAGGTATGTCAAACTCGTGAAGCTGCATACTTTCTCTCGTGTGGTTGAGGCAGCCATGACTTACGAGGAGACCAATCCGGCCGAGTGAGACACTGATAGTGAACAGAAGAGGCCCTACCAGCCAGAGTACTCTCAAGGTCTTCGGGAGAGGAGGCACACAGTGCCCGCAGGAGAGCTATCTCATTCTGCGGGGCCACCAGTGGCCTTTGGGGGCCCCAGACAAGGTCAATTGCCAGCACCGGACCCCCACCCAATTGCCAGCAGGGACCTATGGAGGGAGGAGGTCTTGTACCGCTCTGCTACCAGTGTGGCCAACCGGGCCACATCAGGAGGGACTGCCCATCTAGGACCGGAGCACAGCAGATGCTCCCTGCACCGAGCATTGGAGGCCGAGCTAGTGGTCGTGGTCACCAGGAGTGTGGGGGAGGATAGCAGTCACGAGGAAGGTACCGGCCTGCTGCTGCTCGCCCGACCCAGATTATAGCTGCTTCGTCTGCACCGAGAGCTGAGGGGCATATCAAAGCCCTGACACAGAGATGCCAGGGCTTCAGGTTCTGTGGTGACAGGTATGGTTACTATTTCTGACAGATTAGTGTACGTACTTTTTTATTCTGGCGCCACCCATTCCTTCGTTGCTATGAGTTTTGCAGTCAATTTGAGGAAGGGCAGTGTACTGTTAGAGGATCCGTTCATGATCAGAGGCCAAGGTGGCCAGTTGTTTGTAGCCGAGGAGGTCTACACAGACTGCGAGGTCAATATCGGGGGACACAGCCTCCCCGCTGACCTAATGGTGATCCAGATGGAGGATTTTGGCATGATCCTAGGGATGGACTGACTGTCCGCCTATCACGCCCTGGTAGACTATTTCGGGAGGAAGATCGTCTTCTCCATAACGGAGTTATCTCCCTTTGAGTTTCACAGCCAGTCGGTAGATGGAGGTTCCAGATGCATCTCCACACTTCGGCCAGCGAGGCTTTTGAGCCAAGGGTGTGAGGGCTTCTTGGCCTGTGTAGTGGTAGAGCCTAGCCCCATGGCTAACTTTCAGAGTATCCCGGTGGTTTGCAAGTACCCCGACGTTTTTCCAAAGGAGCTGCCAAGACTACCGCTTGAGCGTGAGATCGAGTTTGAGATCTCACTGGTACCGGGGACCAGCCCCATTTCTACTGCACCGTACCAAATGGAACCGCTTGAGCTGCGAGAGCTCAAGTCACAGTTACAGGACCTGTTGGAGAAGGGCTTTGTGAGGCCTAATGCATCCCTGTGGGGAGCCCCTACGCTGTTTGTGTATAAGAAGGATGGTACCCTGTGACTTTGTGTCGACTACCGATAGCTGAATAGGGTCACTGTCAAGAACAAGTATCTGCTGTCGAGGATTAACGACCTCTTCGACCAGTTGCGAGATGCCACAGTGTTCTCCAAGATAGATCCGAGGTCGGGTTACCACCAGTTGAGGATCAGGGAGACCGACATCTCCAAGATCGCTTTCCGTACCCGGTATGGGCACTACGAGTTCTTAGTCATGCCATTTGGGCTAACCAATGCCCTCGCTAGCTTCATGGACTTGATGAACTGTGTTTTCCGGCTGTACTTAGACCATTTTGTGGTGGTGTTCATCGACGACGTACTCATTTACTTGAGGGATTAGGCACAGCATGGATAGCATTTACGTATGATCCTGGATACCTTAAGGTGACGTAGGCTCTATGCCAAGTACAGCTAGTGTGAGTTTTGGTTGAGGTAGGTGACCTTCTTGGGCCACGTGATTTCAGGAGATGGATTGGCTTTGGATCTAGCCAAGGTAGAGGCCGTACTCAAGTGGAAGAGGCCACACACAGTGACAGAGATATACAGCTTTTTGGGACTGACAGGTTACTACCGACAGTTTATCAGAGGATTCTCTCAGATTACGTGTCCAATGACCCAGCTGTTATGACTCGGTTCCCGAATCCCTACAGCACACGAGAATCGAACCGACTCGACTGATCCCAAGACCCAGTCGTCCAACGAGAAAGTAACCAAAAAGCAGTAAAATAAACCACATTCACCATGCAAGCAACTAAAAGTAACAAAAGTACAGCAATAAAGAAATAAACTACTCCAGTACATACCACCACAACAGTAGAGAATTTAAAAAGGGTACAGGAATATAAAATTTCAATAAAAGAGTACAAGGATGTAACAAAATACTCACTACTACAGAAAACAGGGTACAACAAAAGTACAACTATTGGGCTCTACTGGGCCCAACACCTTCTACAGCCGTAGGCTCTGGCTGCTCAACACCGGGACCTGAAAAAGGTTGTAAGTACAACACGTCAGCAAAACGCTGAGTAGAGTGGCAACCAGCTAACTAAGAGAAACAGTAAAAGTGGACAAGTAGCTGTTGTTTTCAACTTCTTTCTTTATTCAACTAATTATTCTTTCTTTCATCACTTGGTTTAGTTATCAGGTATTTTTCTTGATCTCGAGTGTTCCTCGTGGGAACGATCTTGATTGCAGTCTTTTCCGAAGAGTAGAAGTAGCACGTGGTGCTCTACTGGCCGGGAGAGTCCCCCGTGGTGGTCCTACCCTCAGTCAACCACCCTAAGGTCGCTGACAGACGTAACGGTGACTACGGCACGCACGATAAACGCACGGGTAGCTACCCCGCACTGGCACGCGGTCAGTTGTTTCCGTTAATGGGTGCGCCCAAAGCACAGCACGGAAAAAGTATAGGGCATAGCCCTCTCAGTAACAGGGGTCTAGCCCCTCCACAGTAGCCAAACAGGGGTCTCACCCCTCCACAGTCCGCGCACCCTCGTCTGACTACCCTGGTTTGCCCAGTGGGCCTAACAAGTCGATGTAGGAAGGCTAGTAGAACCTCGGGACCCGTGGGGTGGCTAGCGCTCTCCCTACACTAGTAGCTCTCCCCGGTATTGTGTACGCGAGGGCCACAGAGTCGGTACAAAGTGGCCAGTCCTAACCCTGGGTCCCAACCCTAGGGCAACTAGCTCCGCTCTGCACTAAACAGGGGGACAGTCGCTCTCCTTGGTACTCCATTCTCAAAGGCCAGCTCACTTCCCCATTCACATTTCCAGTTCCATTCTATTTATTTCTAGGATCTCTACTCCTAATTCCCCGTAGGGTTCATGCTCATGTTTCTCAAGCCAAGCCATACTATGTTTCATCAATTCAGGTTTATTCGCAGATAGCACGTGTTTCCAACATCCAATCTTTCTTTTCCAATTTATATACAGGCAGCTAGTATTTATTTGCAAACAACAGGAATTACATGTAACAGTACTCTACATTTCACAAGCAGCTGTTATCCAAGTATAGGCAATTATTGTTATTCTATCTATTCATCCAAGACTGCAATTCAGGCATTTAATACAATCGTTCCAAAGTTTCTAGTCCTAGGATTCATGCCATACCCTAGGATCTATCATTCAATCTAGTGTTTCTGGTCCTAGGATTCATGCTATACCCTAGGATCTATCATTTATTCCGGATATGCATTTATGTTTGTAATTAACTAAGGGAAGCCACTCTACCCACAAAATCGGGAGTAATAGGGGCATGATCGGTAGGTCCATGTGCTTCCGCAACCCCCAAATCCACAATAGAACAGGGTCCTAACACAAGGATCAACCACAACAAACCACTCAGAACATGATAAAAAGCATTCCAACAAGCAGAGGAACTTATACGAAAAAGAACGGAATCTTAAATGCGAAAATCGAACCTCGAACGGACCCTGAACGGGTCAAAAACAACAACTCTGACTCAAATCAGACGTCTGGAACATCTTCCAGACGTCTTAAAAAGGGTCTAGATCATACCTCACTCTACGCTGCTCCTCAGACATCCAGGGATCCTGCTGAACCGTCTGGACCTAGTTCCAGACGTCCGACTGTCCCTCCGGACGTCTGGAGACGCTCTCCATCATCTGGTGCCTCGCCCAGACGTCTAAAGCGCGTGGGAGGGAATGTCCCACGCCTTCCCGAAGCGAATCCTACATGCGCATGGAAAATCTCTTAACACGGCATGCAGCAGAGTCTCGGCAGAACGGCCTACATGGCCGTATCCGCAAAGGGAAGTAAAGGGCGCAGTACATACCTCTCAGTCGTCTGGAGCTTCCTCTAGACATCGTCTACGTCGTCTAGATGTAGGTCCAGACGTCTGATTCTGGGAAAAATCCCAGAATCAGAACCTCCTTCGTCTTCTTCCTGCTGCGCGCGACCACACCGCGCAGCCGCGTGTCCGCTGCTCTTGCTGTAGCAATGCCAGGAGAACCTCTTCTGCACAACGCTCCGCCTCACGCACGTCGACCGACCTCGAACTGCTCTGGAGAGCTCTCTCTTTCACGGCTCGTGCGCTCTCCTCTCTTCCCTCTCGCTGCTCCTCTCCTCTCTGCCGCTGCACTTGGCTGCAGCTGCTGCTCTCGCTGGAGAAGGTGGATGGAGTGGGGTGGCGTAAGGGAGAGGAGGGGTATATGTAGGCATGGGGGGGCAGGCTCTATCATCGGTCAAGGGAGAGAAGAAGGAGAAGAAAGAGAAGAAAAATGGCTGAGCTCAGTCTACGTGCAGCACACGTGCAGACTCGGGGTCGTACACACGCAAAAATTAATTTCCAGATGTCTGGCCTGAGTCCCAGACGTCTTAAAAGTGCTTTGATGGCATGGGTCTTAACAACATAACAAACTCAAAGGAAGTTTCATCCCCAAAACTTGCGCTAACTAGGGTGCGGAAAAAGAACAACTACGCATAACAAACTCAAAGAGGACCGAAGCCGGTCCGAAAAGACGTACCCTCAAAGAGCTCCGGGTACCGCTCCCACATTGCCACCTCAGGCTCCCGGGTAGCCTCCTCATATCGCTAGCTCCTCCACAAGACTTTCACCAGGGGTACCTGCTTCCGTCTCAGACTCTGGACGGCTCTATCGAGTATCTGCACTGGCCGCTCTGTGTAGGTCAGGTCATCACCCACCTCGACGCTCTCATGGCTCAGAACGTGATTGGGATTGGTGACGTACTTCCTGAGGTTGGACACATGGAACACGTCATGCATACCAAAAAGCTGGGGAGGAAGGGCAAGCCTGTAAGCAACGGGTCCAACCCGCTCCAGGACCTCAAAGGGTTCCACGAACCTCGACGCGAGCTTCCCTCTCACCCCAAACCACTGCAGGCCCTTCATGGGCGAAACACGAAGGAAGACGTGATCCCCAACCTCAAACTGCACCTCTCTACATTTCCGATCTGCATAGCTCTTCTGTCTGCTCCTGACAGTGCGGAGTCGCCTGTGAATCTGCTCGATCACCTCCTGACTCTGCCGGATCAGCCTGGGGCCAACCTCCCACTTAGTCCCCACCTCAACCCAACTCAATGGCGCCGTACACCTCCGTCCGTATAGAGCCTCATAGGGTGCCATGCCGATGCTCGAGTGATAGCTATTATTATATGCAAACTCCGCCAGGGGCAAGTGCTCCTCCCAAGAGCCCCGCCAGTCCAGTACACAAGCACGCAAAAGGTCCTCAAGTGTCTGTATCGTGCGCTCAGACTGTCCGTCCGTCTGGGGGTGGTATGCTGTACTGAACCTCAACTGTGTCCCCAAGGCCTGCTGAAACTCAGCCCAAAATTAGGACATAAAACGGGTATCCCGATCAAATACGATCTCCCGCGGAACTCCGTGTAGACATACCACGTCGTGGATATACCTCTCTGCCAACTGTGCTGGTCCCAAGGTGACTCAGATCGGCAAGAAACGTGCCGTCTTTGTCAATCTGTCAACGATCACCCAGACTTCGTCATATCCTCGCTGGGTAACAAGCAAGCCCACCACTAAGTCCATGGTGATGCTCTCCCACTTCCACTCTGGCACTGGAAGTGGCTGCAACGGCCCTGTAGGCCTCTGATGCTCGACCTTCACCTGCTGGCACACTAAACACTGCTGTACGAATTCACCTACATCCCGCTTCATTCCCCTCCACCAAAAGTCGCGTCTCAAATCGTGGTACATCTTTGTGTTTCCGAGATGTATGGTGAATCTGGAACTGTGTGCCTCAGTCAAGAGCTCTCTCAACAGCTTCTCATCCCTGGGAATGCATAAACGTCCCCTCATGCGTAGCACCTCTTCTGTAAAGAAGTCCCCAGGGTTTCCTGACAGCACTCTGTCACGCAATGACTGCAAGTACGGGTCGGCCATCTATCCTGTGATGATGCGGTCTATCAGCTCTGGCCTCGTCTGTCGTGTCACAATCACTGCCCCACAGTGCCCCAGTAACTCTAGGGGTCGTAACTGCCCATCTCCTCCATGAGGCTCCAACTCTACGCCTTTAAACTGGCCAAGTGGGCAGGCGCCTTCCGGCTCAAGGCGTCAGCCACCACGTTAACCTTCCCCGGGTGGTAGGAAATGCTGCAGTCATAATCCTTCAGGAGCTCTAACCAACGTCTCTATCTCATGTTGAGCTCCTTCTGATCAAACAAGTATCCAAGGCTCTTATGATCTGTGAAAATCTCAAAGGTCTCACCATACAAGTAGTGCCTCCAAGTCTTCAGTGCAAAGACGACAGCTGCCAGCTCCAAGTCGTGGGTAGGGTAGCTATGCTCCTGGGGCTTCAATTGCCGCGAAGCATAAGAGACAACGTGATCCCTCTGCATGAGCACACCCCCTAACCCCTGCAAAGAGGCGTCCGTGTATACAACGAACCTGCCACTACTGTATGGGACGGTGAGCACGGGAGCCGAAGTCAGCCTCTCCTTCAGCTCCTGAAAACATGCCTCACAAGCGTCTGTCCAAGAAAAGGGCACGTCCTTCCGGGTCAGCTGTGCCATAGGACATGCAATCTGCGAGAAGCCCCTGATAAACCGCCTATAGTAGCCTACCAGTCCCAAGAAACTACGGATCTTAGTAACTGTACGCAGTCTCTCCCACCTGAGCACTGCCTCAACCTTGGCTGGGTCCACAGCCAAGCCATCCCCGGAGATCACATGGCCCAAAAAGGTCACCTCCCTCAACCAGAACTCACACGTGTTGTATTTGGCATACAGCCTACGTCGTCTTAGTGTGTCCAAAACCATCCGCAAGT
Source organism: Thalassia testudinum (assembly GCA_037157565.1). NCBI lineage: Eukaryota > Viridiplantae > Streptophyta > Magnoliopsida > Alismatales > Hydrocharitaceae > Thalassia > Thalassia testudinum. Next base: position 204,181,364 of record JAZHRO010000024.1, read on the forward strand.
GCTGTCCGTGCTGCGTCTGATCTCGAGAATAGATGATCACATCATCAATAAATACCACCATGAACTGGTCCAAGTATGGTCTGAACACCCAGTTCATCAAATCCATGAAGGCAATGGGGGCGTTGGTCATCCCAAACGGCATGACCAAAAACTCGTAGTGTCCGTACCGGGTGCGGAAAGCTGTCCTGGAGACGTCTGCCTCCCTGATCCTCAACTGGTGGTACCCAAACCTCAAGTCTATCTTGGAAAATACCATGGCACCTCGCAACTAGTCAAACAAGTCATCAATCCTCAGTAGCGGATACTTGTTCTTGATGGTAACCCTATTCAGCTGTCTGTAGTCCACACAAAGGCGTAGGGTACCATCCTTCTTCTTCACGAACAATACCGAGGCTCCCCACGGAGACGCACTGGGCCTCACAAAGCCCTTCTTCAGAAGGTCCTGCAACTGAGACTTGAGCTCTCGCAGCTCAAGTGATGCCATCCTGTACAGTGCTGTAGAAATGGGGCTAGTCCCCGGTACCAGTGAGATCTCAAACTCGATCTCACGCTCGGGCGGTAGTCCTGGCAACACATCTGGGAACACGTCGGGGTACTCTCTGACCACCGGGATACTCTGAAAGTCTGCCATAGGGTTGGGCTCCGCCACCACACAAGCTAGGAAGCCCTCACACCCCTGGCCCAAAAGTCTCGTCGCCCGAAGTGCAGAAATGCACCTGAAGCCTCCGTCCACTGGCTGCCTGTGAAACTCGAAAGAAGGCAACTCTGGTATGGAGAAGACGATCTTCCTCTCAAAACAGTCCACCAAGGCGTGGTAAGCGGACAGCAAGTCCATCCCCAGAATCACGCCAAAGTCCTCCATCTGTATCACAATCAGGTCAGCGAGAAGGCTGTGTCCCCCAACACTGACCTCACAACCTGTGTGCACCTCCTTAGCTATAAACAGCTAACCACCCTGACCTCTGATCATGAACGAATCCTCTAACAACACACAGTCCTGCCCCAAACTAACAGCAAAACTGGCAGCAACAAACGAGTGCGTGGCGTCGGAATCGAAAAGTGTGTAAACTAGCCTGCCAGAAACTATAACCATACCTGCCACCACTGATCCTAAAGCTCTGGAATCCCTGTATGTCA